>CAKAJA020001038.1:0-1202281 GCA_916610235.2 Lasioglossum morio
CGTTATACGCTGTACGTTATACGCTGTACGTTATACGTTATACGTTATACGTTGTACGTTATACGCTGTACGTTATACCTTATACGTTATACGTTATACGCTGTACGTTATACGCTGTACGTTATACGTTATACGTCACAAGTTATACGTTATACGTTATACGCTGTACGTTATACGCTGTACGTTACACGCTGTACGTTATACGTTATACGTTATACGTTGTACGTTATACGTTATACGTTATACGCTGTACGATATACGTTATACGTTATACGTTACACGTTGTACGTTGTACGTTATACGTTATACGTTGTATGTTATACGTCGTACGTTATACGTTATACGTTGTACGTTGTACGTTATACGTTATACGTTGTATGTTATACGTCGTACGTTATACGTTATACGTTGTACGTTATACGTTGTACATTATACGTTGTATGTTATACGTTATACGCTGTACGTTATACGTTATACGTTATACGTTATACGTTATACGTTATACGTTATACGTTATACGTTATACGTTATACGTTATACGTTATACGTTATACGCTGTACGATATACCTTATACGTTATACGTTATACGCTGTACGTTATACGCTGTACGTTATAAGTTATACGTTATACGTTATACGTTACACGTTGTACGTTGTACGTTATACGTTGTACATTATACGTTGTACGTTATACGTTATACGCTGTTCGTTATACGTTATACGTTATACGTTATACGTTATACGTTATACGTTATACGTTATACGTTATACGTTATACGGTATACGGTATACGTTATACGTTATACGCTGTACGTTATACGCTGTACGTTATACGCTGTACGTTATACGCTGTACGTTATATGTTATACGTTATACGTTACACGTTATACGTTGTACGTTATACGTTGTACGTTATACGATGTACGTTGTACGTTATACGTTGTACGTTATACGTTGTACGATATACGTTGTACGTTATACGTTGTACGTTATACGTTATACGTTGTACGTGATACGTTGTATGTTATACGTTA
The DNA here is from genome assembly GCA_916610235.2 of Lasioglossum morio. Lineage (NCBI taxonomy): Eukaryota > Metazoa > Arthropoda > Insecta > Hymenoptera > Halictidae > Lasioglossum > Lasioglossum morio. The sequence continues at coordinate 1,035 of CAKAJA020001038.1, forward strand.
TACGCTGTACGTTATACGTTATACGTTATACGTTATACGTTATACGTTATACGTTATACGTTATACGTTATACGTTATACGTTATACGTTATACGCTGTACGTTATACGTTGTACGTTATATGTTGTACGTTATATGTTATACGTTACACGTTGTACGATGTACGTTATACATTATACGTTATACGTTATACGTTATACGTTATACGTTATACGTTATACGGTATACGGTATACGGTATACGGTATACGGTATACGTTATACGTTGTACGTTATACGCTGTACGTTATACGCTGTACATTATACGCTGTACGTTATACGTTATACGTTATACGTTACACGTTGTACGTTGTACGTTATACGTTGTACGTTATACGTTGTACGTTGTACGTTATACGTTGTACGTTATACGTTGTACGATATACGTTGTACGTTATACGTTGTACGTTATACGTTATACGTTGTACGTTATACGTTGTATGTTATACGTTATACGCTGTACGTTATACGTTATACGTTATACGTTATACGTTATACGTTATACGTTATACGTTATACGTTATACGTTATACGTTATACGTTATACGATATACGTTATACGTTATACGTTATACGTTATACGTTATACGTTATACGTTATACGTTATACGTTATACGATATACGTTGTACGTTATACGTTGTACGTTACACGTTGTACGTTGTACGTTATACGCTGTACATTATACGCTGTACGTTATACGTTATACGTTATACGGTACACGTTGTACGTTGTACGTTATACGTTGTACGTTATACGTTGTACGTTATACGTTGTACGTTATACGCTGCACGTTATACGCTGTACGTTATACGTTATACGTTATACGTTGAACGTTATACGTTATACGTTATACGCTGTACGTTATACGTTAAACGTTATACGTTACTCGTTGTACGTTATACGCTGTACGTTATACGTTATACGTTATACGTTACACGTTGTACGTTGTACGTTATACGTTGTACATTATACGTTGTACGTTATACGTTATACGCTGTACGTTATACGTTATACGTTACATGTTGTACGTTGTACGTTATACGTTGTACGTTATACGTTGTACGTTATACGTTGTATGTTATACGTTATACGCTGTACGTTATACGTTATACGTTTTACGTTATACGTTATACGTTACACGTTGTACGTTGTACGTTATACGTTGTACGTTATACGATGTACGTTGTACGTTATACGTTATACGTTATACGTTATACGTTATACGTTATACGTTATACGTTATACGTTATACGTTATACGTTATACGTTATACGTTATACGTTGTACGTTATATGTTGTACGTTATATGTTATACGTTACACGTTGTACGATGTACGTTACACATTATACGTTATACGTTATACGTTATACGTTATACGTTATACGTTATACGGTATACGGTATACGGTATACGGTATACGGTATACGTTATACGTTGTACGTTATACGTTATACGTTATACGTTATACGTTATACGTTATACGTTATACGTTATACGTTATACGATATACGTTATACGTTATACGTTATACGTTATACGTTATACGTTATGGGCTGTACGTTATACGTTATACGTTATACGCTGTACGTTATACGTTATACGATATACGTTACACGTTGTACGTTGTACGTTATACGTTATACGTTGTATGTTATACTTTGTACGTTATACGTTATACGTTGTACCTTATACGTTGTACATTATACGTTATACGTTATACGTTATACGTTATACGTTATACGCTGTACGTTATACGCTGTACGTTATACGTTATACGTTATACGTTGTACGTTATACGCTGTACATTATACCTTATACGTTATACGTTATACGCTGTACGTTATACACTGTACGTTATAAGTTATACGTTATACGTTATACGTTACACGTTGTACGTTGTACGTTATACGTTGTACATTATACGTTGTACGTTATACGTTATACGCTGTACGTTATACGTTATACGTTACATGTTGTACGTTGTACGTTATACGTTGTACGTTATACGTTGTACGTTATACGTTGTATGTTATACGTTATACGCTGTACGTTATACGTTATACGTTTTACGTTATACGTTATACGTTATACGTTATACGCTGTACGTTATACGCTGTACGTTATACGTTATACGTTATACGTTGTACGTTATACGCTGTACGTTATACCTTATACGTTATACGTTATACGCTGTACGTTATACGCTGTACGTTATACGTTATACGTCACAAGTTATACGTTATACGTTATACGCTGTACGTTATACGCTGTACGTTACACGCTGTACGTTATACGTTATACGTTATACGTTGTACGTTATACGTTATACGTTATACGCTGTACGATATACGTTATACGTTATACGTTACACGTTGTACGTTGTACGTTATACGTTATACGTTGTATGTTATACGTCGTACGTTATACGTTATACGTTGTACGTTGTACGTTATACGTTATACGTTGTATGTTATACGTCGTACGTTATACGTTATACGTTGTACGTTATACGTTGTACATTATACGTTGTATGTTATACGTTATACGCTGTACGTTATACGTTATACGTTATACGTTATACGTTATACGTTATACGTTATACGTTATACGTTATACGTTATACGTTATACGTTATACGTTATACGCTGTACGATATACCTTATACGTTATACGTTATACGCTGTACGTTATACGCTGTACGTTATAAGTTATACGTTATACGTTATACGTTACACGTTGTACGTTGTACGTTATACGTTGTACATTATACGTTGTACGTTATACGTTATACGCTGTACGTTATACGTTATACGTTATACGTTATACGTTATACGTTATACGTTATACGTTATACGTTATACGTTATACGGTATACGGTATACGTTATACGTTATACGCTGTACGTTATACGCTGTACGTTATACGCTGTACGTTATACGCTGTACGTTATATGTTATACGTTATACGTTACACGTTGTACGTTGTACGTTATACGTTGTACGTTATACGATGTACGTTGTACGTTATACGTTGTACGTTATACGTTGTACGATATACGTTGTACGTTATACGTTGTACGTTATACGTTATACGTTGTACGTGATACGTTGTATGTTATACGTTATACGCTGTACGTTATACGTTGTACGTGATACGTTGTATGTTATACGTTATACGCTGTACGTTATACGTTATACGTTATACGTTATACGTTATACGTTATACGTTATACGTTATACGTTATACGTTATACGTTATACGTTATACGTTGTACGTTATACGTTGTACGTTATATGTTGTACGTTATATGTTATACGTTACACGTTGTACGATGTACGTTATACATTATACGTTATACGTTATACGTTATACGTTATACGTTATACGTTATACGGTATACGGTATACGGTATACGGTATACGGTATACGTTATACGTTGTACGTTATACGCTGTACGTTATACGCTGTACATTATACGCTGTACGTTATACGTTATACGTTATACGTTACACGTTGTACGTTGTACGTTATACGTTGTACGTTATACGTTGTACGTTGTACGTTATACGTTGTACGTTATACGTTGTACGATATACGTTGTACGTTATACGTTGTACGTTATACGTTATACGTTGTACGTTATACGTTGTATGTTATACGTTATACGCTGTACGTTATACGTTATACGTTATACGTTATACGTTATACGTTATACGTTATACGTTATACGTTATACGTTATACGTTATACGTTATACGATATACGTTATACGTTATACGTTATACGTTATACGTTATACGTTATACGTTATACGTTATACGTTATACGATATACGTTGTACGTTATACGTTGTACGTTACACGTTGTACGTTGTACGTTATACGCTGTACATTATACGCTGTACGTTATACGTTATACGTTATACGGTACACGTTGTACGTTGTACGTTATACGTTGTACGTTATACGTTGTACGTTATACGTTGTACGTTATACGCTGCACGTTATACGCTGTACGTTATACGTTATACGTTATACGTTGAACGTTATACGTTATACGTTATACGCTGTACGTTATACGTTAAACGTTATACGTTACTCGTTGTACGTTATACGCTGTACGTTATACGTTATACGTTATACGTTACACGTTGTACGTTGTACGTTATACGTTGTACGTTATACGTTGTACGTTGTACGTTATACGTTGTACGTTATACGTTGTACGATATACGTTGTACGTTATACGTTGTACGTTATACGTTATACGTTGTACGTTATACGTTGTATGTTATACGTTATACGCTGTACGTTATACGTTATACGTTATACGTTATACGTTATACGCTGTACGTTATACGTTATACGTTGTACATTATACGTTGTACGTTATACTTTATACGCTGTACATTATACGTTGTACGTTATACGTTATACGTTACACGTTGTACGTTGTACGTTATACGTTGTACGTTATACGTTGTACGTTGTACGTTATACGTTGTACGTTATACGTTGTACGATATACGTTGTACGTTATACGTTGTACGTTATACGTTATACGTTGTACGTGATACGTTGTATGTTATACGTTATACGCTGTACGTTATACGTTATACGTTATACGTTATACGTTATACGTTATACGTTATACGTTATACGTTATACGTTATACGTTATACGTTATACGTTATACGTTGTACGTTATATGTTGTACGTTATATGGTATACGTTACACGTTGTACGATGTACGTTATACATTATACGTTATACGTTATACGTTATACGTTATACGCTATACGTTATACGTTATACGTTATACGTTGTACGTTATATGTTGTACATTATACGTTGTACGTTATACGTTATACGCTGTACGTTATACGTTATACGTTACATGTTGTACGTTGTACGTTATACGTTGTACATTATACGTTATACGTTATACGTTATACGTTGTACGTTATACGTTATACGTTACACGTTGTACGTTGTACGTTATACGTTGTACGTTATACGTTGTACGTTGTACGTTATACGTTGTACGTTATACGTTGTACGATATACGTTGTACGTTATACGTTGTACGTTATACGTTATACGTTGTACGTGATACGTTGTATGTTATACGTTATACGCTGTACGTTATACGTTATACGTTATACGTTATACGTTATACGTTATACGTTATACGTTATACGTTATACGTTATACGTTATACGTTATACGTTATACGTTGTACGTTATATGTTGTACGTTATATGGTATACGTTACACGTTGTACGATGTACGTTATACATTATACGTTATACGTTATACGTTATACGTTATACGCTGTACGTTATACGCTGTACGTTATACGTTATACGTTATACGTTACACGTTGTACGTTGTACGTTATACGTTGTACGTTATACGATGTACGTTGTACGTTATACGTTGTACGTTATACCTTGTACGATATACGTTGTACGTTATACGTTGTAGGTTATACGTTATACGTTGTACGTGATACGTTGTATGTTATACGTTATACGCTGTACGTTATACGTTATACGTTATACGTTATACGTTATACGTTATACGTTATACGTTATACGTTATACGTTATACGTTATACGTTATACGTTATACGTTATACGTTATACGTTGTACGTTATATGTTGTACGTTATATGTTATACGTTACACGTTGTACGATGTACGTTACACATTATACGTTATACGTTATACGTTATACGTTATACGTTATACGTTATACGGTATACGGTATACGGTATACGGTATACGGTATACGTTATACGTTGTACGTTATACGTTATACGTTATACGTTATACGTTATACGTTATACGTTATACGTTATACGTTATACGTTATACGTTATACGTTATACGTTATACGTTATACGTTATACGTTATGGGCTGTACGTTATACGTTATACGTTATACGCTGTACGTTATACGTTATACGATATACGTTACACGTTGTACGTTGTACGTTATACGTTATACGTTGTATGTTATACTTTGTACGTTATACGTTATACGTTGTACCTTATACGTTGTACATTATACGTTATACGTTATACGTTATACGTTATACGTTATACGCTGTACGTTATACGCTGTACGTTATACGTTATACGTTATACGTTGTACGTTATACGCTGTACATTATACCTTATACGTTATACGTTATACGCTGTACGTTATACACTGTACGTTATAAGTTATACGTTATACGTTATACGTTACACGTTGTACGTTGTACGTTATACGTTGTACATTATACGTTGTACGTTATACGTTATACGCTGTACGTTATACGTTATACGTTACATGTTGTACGTTGTACGTTATACGTTGTACGTTATACGTTGTACGTTATACGTTGTATGTTATACGTTATACGCTGTACGTTATACGTTATACGTTTTACGTTATACGTTATACGTTATACGTTATACGCTGTACGTTATACGCTGTACGTTATACGTTATACGTTATACGTTGTACGTTATACGCTGTACGTTATACCTTATACGTTATACGTTATACGCTGTACGTTATACGCTGTACGTTATACGTTATACGTCACAAGTTATACGTTATACGTTATACGCTGTACGTTATACGCTGTACGTTACACGCTGTACGTTATACGTTATACGTTATACGTTGTACGTTATACGTTATACGTTATACGCTGTACGATATACGTTATACGTTATACGTTACACGTTGTACGTTGTACGTTATACGTTATACGTTGTATGTTATACGTCGTACGTTATACGTTATACGTTGTACGTTGTACGTTATACGTTATACGTTGTATGTTATACGTCGTACGTTATACGTTATACGTTGTACGTTATACGTTGTACATTATACGTTGTATGTTATACGTTATACGCTGTACGTTATACGTTATACGTTATACGTTATACGTTATACGTTATACGTTATACGTTATACGTTATACGTTATACGTTATACGTTATACGTTATACGTTATACGCTGTACGATATACCTTATACGTTATACGTTATACGCTGTACGTTATACGCTGTACGTTATAAGTTATACGTTATACGTTATACGTTACACGTTGTACGTTGTACGTTATACGTTGTACATTATACGTTGTACGTTATACGTTATACGCTGTACGTTATACGTTATACGTTATACGTTATACGTTATACGTTATACGTTATACGTTATACGTTATACGGTATACGGTATACGTTATACGTTATACGCTGTACGTTATACGCTGTACGTTATACGCTGTACGTTATACGCTGTACGTTATATGTTATACGTTATACGTTACACGTTGTACGTTGTACGTTATACGTTGTACGTTATACGATGTACGTTGTACGTTATACGTTGTACGTTATACGTTGTACGATATACGTTGTACGTTATACGTTGTACGTTATACGTTATACGTTGTACGTGATACGTTGTATGTTATACGTTATACGCTGTACGTTATACGTTATACGTTATACGTTATACGTTATACGTTATACGTTATACGTTATACGTTATACGTTATACGTTATACGTTATACGTTATACGTTGTACGTTATACGTTGTACGTTATATGTTGTACGTTATATGTTATACGTTACACGTTGTACGATGTACGTTATACATTATACGTTATACGTTATACGTTATACGTTATACGTTATACGTTATACGGTATACGGTATACGGTATACGGTATACGGTATACGTTATACGTTGTACGTTATACGCTGTACGTTATACGCTGTACATTATACGCTGTACGTTATACGTTATACGTTATACGTTACACGTTGTACGTTGTACGTTATACGTTGTACGTTATACGTTGTACGTTGTACGTTATACGTTGTACGTTATACGTTGTACGATATACGTTGTACGTTATACGTTGTACGTTATACGTTATACGTTGTACGTTATACGTTGTATGTTATACGTTATACGCTGTACGTTATACGTTATACGTTATACGTTATACGTTATACGTTATACGTTATACGTTATACGTTATACGTTATACGTTATACGTTATACGATATACGTTATACGTTATACGTTATACGTTATACGTTATACGTTATACGTTATACGTTATACGATATACGTTGTACGTTATACGTTGTACGTTACACGTTGTACGTTGTACGTTATACGCTGTACATTATACGCTGTACGTTATACGTTATACGTTATACGGTACACGTTGTACGTTGTACGTTATACGTTGTACGTTATACGTTGTACGTTATACGTTGTACGTTATACGCTGCACGTTATACGCTGTACGTTATACGTTATACGTTATACGTTGAACGTTATACGTTATACGTTATACGCTGTACGTTATACGTTAAACGTTATACGTTACTCGTTGTACGTTATACGCTGTACGTTATACGTTATACGTTATACGTTACACGTTGTACGTTGTACGTTATACGTTGTACGTTATACGTTGTACGTTGTACGTTATACGTTGTACGTTATACGTTGTACGATATACGTTGTACGTTATACGTTGTACGTTATACGTTATACGTTGTACGTTATACGTTGTATGTTATACGTTATACGCTGTACGTTATACGTTATACGTTATACGTTATACGTTATACGCTGTACGTTATACGTTATACGTTATACGTTATACGTTATACGTTGTACGTTATATGTTGTACGTTATATGTTATACGTTACACGTTGTACGATGTACGTTATACATTATACGTTATACGTTATACGTTATACGTTATACGTTATACGTTATACGTTATACGGTATACGGTATACGGTATACGGTATACGGTATACGTTATACGTTATACGCTGTACGTTGTACGTGATACGTTCTATGTTATACGTTATACGCTGTACGTTATACGTTATACGTTATACGTTATACGTTATACGTTATACGTTGTACGTTATACGTTATACGTTATACGTTATGGGCTGTACGTTATACGTTATACGTTATACGCTGTACGTTATACGTTATACGATATACGTTACACGTTGTACGTTGTACGTTATACGTTATACGTTGTATGTTATACTTTGTACGTTATACGTTATACGTTGTACGTTACACGTTGTACGTTGTACGTTATACGTTGTACGTTATACGATGTACGTTGTACGTTATACGTTGTACGTTATACCTTGTACGATATACGTTGTACGTTATACGTTGTAGGTTATACGTTATACGTTGTACGTGATACGTTGTATGTTATACGTTATACGCTGTACGTTATACGTTATACGTTATACGTTATACGTTATACGTTATACGTTATACGTTATACGTTATACGTTATACGTTATACGTTATACGTTATACGTTATACGTTATACGTTGTACGTTATATGTTGTACGTTATATGTTATACGTTACACGTTGTACGATGTACGTTACACATTATACGTTATACGTTATACGTTATACGTTATACGTTATACGTTATACGGTATACGGTATACGGTATACGGTATACGGTATACGTTATACGTTGTACGTTATACGTTATACGTTATACGTTATACGTTATACGTTATACGTTATACGTTATACGTTATACGTTATACGTTATACGTTATACGTTATACGTTATACGTTATACGTTATGGGCTGTACGTTATACGTTATACGTTATACGCTGTACGTTATACGTTATACGATATACGTTACACGTTGTACGTTGTACGTTATACGTTATACGTTGTATGTTATACTTTGTACGTTATACGTTATACGTTGTACCTTATACGTTGTACATTATACGTTATACGTTATACGTTATACGTTATACGTTATACGCTGTACGTTATACGCTGTACGTTATACGTTATACGTTATACGTTGTACGTTATACGCTGTACATTATACCTTATACGTTATACGTTATACGCTGTACGTTATACACTGTACGTTATAAGTTATACGTTATACGTTATACGTTACACGTTGTACGTTGTACGTTATACGTTGTACATTATACGTTGTACGTTATACGTTATACGCTGTACGTTATACGTTATACGTTACATGTTGTACGTTGTACGTTATACGTTGTACGTTATACGTTGTACGTTATACGTTGTATGTTATACGTTATACGCTGTACGTTATACGTTATACGTTTTACGTTATACGTTATACGTTATACGTTATACGCTGTACGTTATACGCTGTACGTTATACGTTATACGTTATACGTTGTACGTTATACGCTGTACGTTATACCTTATACGTTATACGTTATACGCTGTACGTTATACGCTGTACGTTATACGTTATACGTCACAAGTTATACGTTATACGTTATACGCTGTACGTTATACGCTGTACGTTACACGCTGTACGTTATACGTTATACGTTATACGTTGTACGTTATACGTTATACGTTATACGCTGTACGATATACGTTATACGTTATACGTTACACGTTGTACGTTGTACGTTATACGTTATACGTTGTATGTTATACGTCGTACGTTATACGTTATACGTTGTACGTTGTACGTTATACGTTATACGTTGTATGTTATACGTCGTACGTTATACGTTATACGTTGTACGTTATACGTTGTACATTATACGTTGTATGTTATACGTTATACGCTGTACGTTATACGTTATACGTTATACGTTATACGTTATACGTTATACGTTATACGTTATACGTTATACGTTATACGTTATACGTTATACGTTATACGTTATACGCTGTACGATATACCTTATACGTTATACGTTATACGCTGTACGTTATACGCTGTACGTTATAAGTTATACGTTATACGTTATACGTTACACGTTGTACGTTGTACGTTATACGTTGTACATTATACGTTGTACGTTATACGTTATACGCTGTACGTTATACGTTATACGTTATACGTTATACGTTATACGTTATACGTTATACGTTATACGTTATACGGTATACGGTATACGTTATACGTTATACGCTGTACGTTATACGCTGTACGTTATACGCTGTACGTTATACGCTGTACGTTATATGTTATACGTTATACGTTACACGTTGTACGTTGTACGTTATACGTTGTACGTTATACGATGTACGTTGTACGTTATACGTTGTACGTTATACGTTGTACGATATACGTTGTACGTTATACGTTGTACGTTATACGTTATACGTTGTACGTGATACGTTGTATGTTATACGTTATACGCTGTACGTTATACGTTATACGTTATACGTTATACGTTATACGTTATACGTTATACGTTATACGTTATACGTTATACGTTATACGTTATACGTTATACGTTGTACGTTATACGTTGTACGTTATATGTTGTACGTTATATGTTATACGTTACACGTTGTACGATGTACGTTATACATTATACGTTATACGTTATACGTTATACGTTATACGTTATACGTTATACGGTATACGGTATACGGTATACGGTATACGGTATACGTTATACGTTGTACGTTATACGCTGTACGTTATACGCTGTACGTTATACGCTGTACGTTATACGTTATACGTTATACGTTACACGTTGTACGTTGTACGTTATACGTTGTACGTTATACGTTGTACGTTGTACGTTATACGTTGTACGTTATACGTTGTACGATATACGTTGTACGTTATACGTTGTACGTTATACGTTATACGTTGTACGTTATACGTTGTATGTTATACGTTATACGCTGTACGTTATACGTTATACGTTATACGTTATACGTTATACGTTATACGTTATACGTTATACGTTATACGTTATACGTTATACGTTATACGATATACGTTATACGTTATACGTTATACGTTATACGTTATACGTTATACGTTATACGTTATACGATATACGTTGTACGTTATACGTTGTACGTTACACGTTGTACGTTGTACGTTATACGCTGTACATTATACGCTGTACGTTATACGTTATACGTTATACGGTACACGTTGTACGTTGTACGTTATACGTTGTACGTTATACGTTGTACGTTATACGTTGTACGTTATACGCTGCACGTTATACGCTGTACGTTATACGTTATACGTTATACGTTGAACGTTATACGTTATACGTTATACGCTGTACGTTATACGTTAAACGTTATACGTTACTCGTTGTACGTTATACGCTGTACGTTATACGTTATACGTTATACGTTACACGTTGTACGTTGTACGTTATACGTTGTACGTTATACGTTGTACGTTGTACGTTATACGTTGTACGTTATACGTTGTACGATATACGTTGTACGTTATACGTTGTACGTTATACGTTATACGTTGTACGTTATACGTTGTACGTTATACGTTATACGTTGTACGTGATACGTTGTATGTTATACGTTGTACGTTATACGTTGTACGTTGTACGTTATACGCTGTACGTTATACGCTGTACGTTATACGCTGTACGTTGTACGTTATACGTTGTACGTTATACGTTGTACGTTGTACGTTATACGTTGTACGTTATACGTTATACGTTATACGTTATACGTTATACGCTATACGTTATACGTTATACGTTATACGTTGTACGTTATATGTTGTACGTTATATGTTATACGTTACACGTTGTACGTTATGGGCTGTACGTTATACGTTATACGTTATACGCTGTACGTTATACGTTGTACGTTATACGCTGTACGTTATACCTTATACGTTATACGTTATACGTTATACGCTGTACGTTATACGCTGTACGTTATACGTTATACGTCACACGATATACGTTATACGTTATACGCTGTACGTTATACGCTGTACGTTATACGCTGTACGTTATACGTTATACGTTATACGTTACACGTTGTACGTTGTACGTTGTACGTTATACGTTGTACGTTATACGTTGTACGTTGTACGTTATACGTTGTACGTTATACGTTGTACGATATACGTTGTACGTTATACGTTGTACGTTATACGTTATACGTTGTACGTGATACGTTGTATGTTATACGTTGTACGTTATACGTTGTACGTTGTACGTTATACGCTGTACGTTATACGCTGTACGTTATACGCTGTACGTTGTACGTTGTACGTTGTACGTTATACGTTGTACGTTGTACGTTATACGTTGTACGTTATACGTTATACGTTATACGTTATACGTTATACGCTATACGTTATACGTTATACGTTATACGTTGTACGTTATATGTTGTACGTTATATGTTATACGTTACACGTTGTACGTTATGGGCTGTACGTTATACGTTATACGTTATACGCTGTACGTTATACGTTGTACGTTATACGCTGTACGTTATACCTTATACGTTATACGTTATACGTTATACGCTGTACGTTATACGCTGTACGTTATACGTTATACGTCACACGATATACGTTATACGTTATACGCTGTACGTTATACGCTGTACGTTATACGCTGTACGTTATACGTTATACGTTATACGTTACACGTTGTACGTTGTACGTTGTACGTTATACGTTGTACGTTATACGTTGTACGTTATACGTTGTACGTTATACGTTATACGCTGTACGTTATACGTTATACGTTGTACATTATACGTTGTACGTTATACGTTATACGCTGTACGTTATACGTTATACGTTACATGTTGTACGTTGTACGTTATACGTTGTACATTATACGTTATACGTTATACGTTATACGTTATACGTTGTACGTTATACGTTATACGTTACACGTTGTACGTTGTACGTTATACGTTGTACGTTATACGTTGTACGTTGTACGTTATACGTTGTACGTTATACGTTGTACGATATACGTTGTACGTTATACGTTGTACGTTATACGTTATACGTTGTACGTGATACGTTGTATGTTATACGTTATACGCTGTACGTTATACGTTATACGTTATACGTTATACGTTATACGTTATACGTTATACGTTATACGTTATACGTTATACGTTATACGTTATACGTTATACGTTGTACGTTATATGTTGTACGTTATATGTTATACGTTACACGTTGTACGATGTACGTTATACATTATACGTTATACGTTATACGTTATACGTTATACGTTATACGTTATACGTTATACGTTATACGTTATACGATATACGTTGTACGTTATACGTTGTACGTTACACGTTGTACGTTGTACGTTATACGCTGTACATTATACGCTGTACGTTATACGTTATACGTTATACGTTACACGTTATACGTTATACGTTATACGTTATACGATATACGTTATACGTTATACGTTATACGTTATATGTTACACGGTGTACGTTGTACGTTATACGTTGTACGTTATACGTTGTACGTTGTACGTTATACGTTGTACGTTATACGTTGTACGATATACGTTGTACGTTATACGTTGTACGTTATACGTTATACGTTGGACGTTATACGTTGTATGTTATACGTTATACGTTATACGTTATACGTTATACGTTATACGTTATACGTTATACGTTATACGTTATACGTTATACGTTATACGTTATACGTTATACGTTATACGCTGTACGTTATACGTTATACGTTATACGTTATACGTTATACGTTATACGTTATACGTTATACGCTATACGATATACGTTATACGTTATACGTTATACGTTATACGTTATACGATATACGTTGTACGTTATACGTTGTACGTTATACGTTATACGTTATACGCTGTACGTTATACGTTAAACGTTATACGTTACTCGTTGTACGTTATACGCTGTACGTTATACGTTATACGTTATACGTTACACGTTGTACGTTGTACGTTATACGTTGTACGTTATACGTTGTACGTTGTACGTTATACGTTGTACGTTATACGTTGTACGATATACGTTGTACGTTATACGTTGTACGTTATACGTTATACGTTGTACGTTATACGTTGTATGTTATACGTTATACGCTGTACGTTATACGTTATACGTTATACGTTATACGTTATACGTTATACGTTATACGTTATACGCTATACGATATGCGTTATACGTTATACGTTATACGTTATACGTTATACGATATACGTTGTACGTTATACGTTGTACGTTACACGTTGTACGTTGTACGTTATACGCTGTACGTTATACGCTGTACGTTATACGTTATACGTTGTACGTTATACGTTATACGTTATACGTTACACGTTGTACGTTGTACGTTATACGTTGTACGTTATACGTTGTACGTTGTACGTTATACGTTGTACGTTATACGTTGTACGATATACGTTGTACGTTATACGTTGTACGTTATACGTTATACGTTGTACGTGATACGTTGTATGTTATACGTTGTACGTTATACGTTGTACGTTATACGCTGTACGTTATACGCTGTACGTTATACGCTGTACGTTGTACGTTATACGTTGTACGTTATACGTTGTACGTTGTACGTTATACGTTGTACGTTATACGTTATACGTTATACGTTATACGTTATACGTTATACGCTATACGTTATACGTTATACGTTATACGTTGTACGTTATATGTTGTACGTTATATGTTATACGTTACACGTTGTACGTTATGGGCTGTACGTTATACGTTATACGTTATACGCTGTACGTTATACGTTGTACGTTATACGCTGTACGTTATACCTTATACGTTATACGTTATACGCTGTACGTTATACGCTGTACGTTATACGTTATACGTCACACGTTATACGTTATACGTTATACGCTGTACGTTATACGCTGTACGTTATACGCTGTACGTTATACGTTATACGTTATACGTTACACGTTGTACGTTGTACGTTGTACGTTATACGTTATACGTTATACGTTGTACGTTATACGTTGTACGTTATACGTTATACGCTGTACGTTATACGTTATACGTTGTACATTATACGTTGTACGTTATACGTTATACGCTGTACGTTATACGTTATACGTTACATGTTGTACGTTGTACGTTATACGTTGTACATTATACGTTATACGTTATACGTTACACGTTGTACGTTATACGTTATACGTTACACGTTGTACGTTGTACGTTATACGTTGTACGTTATACGTTGTACGTTGTACGTTATACGTTGTACGTTATACGTTGTACGATATACGTTATACGTTGTACGTGATACGTTGTATGTTATACGTTATACGCTGTACGTTATACGTTATACGTTATACGTTATACGTTATACGTTATACATTATACGTTATACGTTATACGTTATACGTTATACGTTATACGTTGTACGTTATATGTTGTACGTTATATGTTATACGTTACACGTTGTACGATGTACGTTATACATTATATGTTATACGTTATACGTTATACGTTATACGTTATACGTTATACGTTATACGTTATACGGTATACGGTATACGTTATACGTTATACGTTATACGTTATACGTTATACGTTATACGATATACGTTATACGTTATACGTTATACGTTATACGTTATACGTTATACGTTATACGATATACGTTGTACGTTATACGTTGTACGTTACACGTTGTACGTTGTACGTTATACGCTGTACGTTATACGCTGTACGTTATACGTTATACGTTGTACGTTATACGTTATACGTTACACGTTGTACGTTGTACGTTATACGTTGTACGTTATACGTTGTACGTTGTACGTTATACGTTGTACGTTATACGTTGTACGATATACGTTGTACGTTATACGTTGTACGTTATACGTTATACGTTGTACGTGATACGTTGTATGTTATACGTTGTACGTTATACGTTGTACGTTATACGCTGTACGTTATACGCTGTACGTTATACGCTGTACGTTGTACGTTATACGTTGTACGTTATGCGTTGTACGTTGTACGTTATACGTTGTACGTTATACGTTATACGTTATACGTTATACGTTATACGCTATACGTTATACGTTATACGTTATACGTTGTACGTTATATGTTGTACGTTATATGTTATACGTTACACGTTGTACGTTATGGGCTGTACGTTATACGTTGTACGTTATACGTTATACGCTGTACGTTATACGTTATACGTTGTACATTATACGTTGTACGTTATACGTTATACGCTGTACGTTATACGTTATACGTTACATGTTGTACGTTGTACGTTATACGTTGTACATTATACGTTATACGTTATACGTTATACGTTGTACGTTATACGTTATACGTTACACGTTGTACGTTGTACGTTATACGTTATACGTTATACGTTATGGGCTGTACGTTATACGTTATACGTTATACGCTGTACGTTATACGTTATACGATATACGTTACACGTTGTACGTTGTACGTTATACGTTATACGTTGTATGTAATACGTTGTACGTTATACGTTATACGTTGTACCTTATACGTTGTACATTATACGTTGTACGTTATACGTTATACGTTAAACGTTACACGTTGTACGTTGTACGTTGTACGTTATACGTTGTACGTTATACGTTGTACGTTATACGTTGTACGTTATACGTTATACGCTGTACGTTATACGTTATACGTTGTACATTATACGTTGTACGTTATACGTTATACGCTGTACGTTATACGTTATACGTTACATGTTGTACGTTGTACGTTATACGTTGTACATTATACGTTATACGTTATACGTTATACGTTGTACGTTATACGTTATACGTTACACGTTGTACGTTGTACGTTATACGTTGTACGTTATACGTTGTACGTTGTACGTTATACGTTGTACGTTATACGTTGTACGATATACGTTGTACGTTATACGTTGTACGTTATACGTTATACGTTGTACGTGATACGTTGTATGTTATACG
Organism: Lasioglossum morio; assembly: GCA_916610235.2. Classification (NCBI taxonomy): domain Eukaryota; kingdom Metazoa; phylum Arthropoda; class Insecta; order Hymenoptera; family Halictidae; genus Lasioglossum; species Lasioglossum morio. The sequence continues at coordinate 18,910 of CAKAJA020001038.1, forward strand.
TTATACGCTGTACGTTATACGTTATACGTTATACGTTATACGTTATACGTTATACGTTATACGTTATACGTTATACGTTATACGTTATACGTTATACGTTGTACGTTATATGTTGTACGTTATATGTTATACGTTACACGTTGTACGATGTACGTTATACATTATACGTTATACGTTATACGTTATACGTTATACGTTATACGTTATACGTTATACGATATACGTTGTACGTTATACGTTGTACGTTACACGTTGTACGTTGTACGTTATACGCTGTACATTATACGCTGTACGTTATACGTTATACGTTATACGTTACACGTTATACGTTATACGTTATACGTTATACGATATACGTTATACGTTATACGTTATACGTTATATGTTACACGGTGTACGTTGTACGTTATACGTTGTACGTTATACGTTGTACGTTGTACGTTATACGTTGTACGTTATACGTTGTACGATATACGTTGTACGTTATACGTTGTACGTTATACGTTATACGTTGTACGTTATACGTTGTATGTTATACGTTATACGTTATACGTTATACGTTATACGTTATACGTTATACGTTATACGTTATACGTTATACGTTATACGTTGTACGTTATACGTTGTACGTTATACGTTGTACGTTATACGCTGCACGTTATACGCTGTACGTTATACGTTATACGTTATACGTTGAACGTTATACGTTATACGTTATACGCTGTACGTTATACGTTAAACGTTATACGTTACTCGTTGTACGTTATACGCTGTACGTTATACGTTATACGTTATACGTTACACGTTGTACGTTGTACGTTATACGTTGTACGTTATACGTTGTACGTTGTACGTTATACGTTGTACGTTATACGTTGTACGATATACGTTGTACGTTATACGTTGTACGTTATACGTTATACGTTGTACGTTATACGTTGTATGTTATACGTTATACGCTGTACGTTATACGTTATACGTTATACGTTATACGTTATACGTTATACGTTATACGTTATACGTTATACGATATACGTTATACGTTATACGTTATACGTTATACGTTATACGTTATACGATATACGTTGTACGTTATACGTTGTACGTTACACGTTGTACGTTGTACGTTATACGCTGTACGTTATACGCTGTACGTTATACGTTATACGTTGTACGTTATACGTTATACGTTACACGTTGTACGTTGTACGTTATACGTTGTACGTTATACGTTGTACGTTGTACGTTATACGTTGTACGTTATACGTTGTACGATATACGTTGTACGTTATACGTTGTACGTTATACGTTATACGTTGTACGTGATACGTTGTATGTTATACGTTGTACGTTATACCTTGTACGTTATACGCTGTACGTTATACGCTGTACGTTATACGCTGTACGTTGTACGTTATACGTTGTACGTTATACGTTGTACGTTGTACGTTATACGTTGTACGTTATATGTTATACGTTACACGTTGTACGTTATGGGCTGTACGTTATACGTTGTACGTTATACGTTATACGCTGTACGTTATACGTTATTCGTTGTACATTATACGTTGTACGTTATACGTTATACGCTGTACGTTATACGTTATACGTTACATGTTGTACGTTGTACGTTATACGTTGTACATTATACGTTATACGTTATACGTTATACGTTGTACGTTATACGTTATACGTTACACGTTGTACGTTGTACGTTATACGTTGTACGTTATACGTTGTACGTTGTACGTTATACGTTGTACGTTATACGTTGTACGATATACGTTGTACGTTATACGTTGTACGTTGTATGTTATACGTCGTACGTTATACGTTATACGTTGTACGTTTTACGTTATACGTTATACGTTGTATGTTATACGTCGTACGTTATACGTTATACGTTGTTCGTTATACGTTGTACGTTATACGTTATACGTTGTACGTGATACGTTGTATGTTATACGTTATACGCTGTACGTTATACGTTATACGTTATACGTTATACGTTATACGTTGTACGTTATATTTTGTACGTTATATGTTATACGTTACACGTTGTACGATGTACGTTATACATTATACGTTATACGTTATACGTTATACGTTATACGTTATACGTTATACGTTATACGTTATACGTTATACGTTATACGGTATACGGTATACGGTATACGGTATACGGTATACGTTATACATTATACGTTATACGTTATACGTTATACGTTATACGTTATACGTTATACGTTATACGATATACGTTGTACGTTATACGTTGTACGTTACACGTTGTACGTTGTACGTTATACGCTGTACATTATACGCTGTACGTTATACGTTATACGTTATACGTTACACGTTATACGTTATACGTTATACGTTATACGATATACGTTATACGTTATACGTTATACGTTATATGTTACACGGTGTACGTTGTACGTTATACGTTGTACGTTATACGTTGTACGTTGTACGTTATACGTTGTACGTTATACGTTGTACGATATACGTTGTACGTTATACGTTGTACGTTATACGTTATACGTTGTACGTTATACGTTGTATGTTATACGTTATACGTTATACGTTATACGTTATACGTTATACGTTATACGTTATACGTTATACGTTATACGTTGTACGTTATACGTTGTACGTTATACGTTGTACGTTATACGCTGCACGTTATACGCTGTACGTTATACGTTATACGTTATACGTTGAACGTTATACGTTATACGTTATACGCTGTACGTTATACGTTAAACGTTATACGTTACTCGTTGTACGTTATACGCTGTACGTTATACGTTATACGTTATACGTTACACGTTGTACGTTGTACGTTATACGTTGTACGTTATACGTTGTACGTTGTACGTTATACGTTGTACGTTATACGTTGTACGATATACGTTGTACGTTATACGTTGTACGTTATACGTTATACGTTGTACGTTATACGTTGTATGTTATACGTTATACGCTGTACGTTATACGTTATACGTTATACGTTATACGTTATACGTTATACGTTATACGTTATACGTTATACGATATACGTTATACGTTATACGTTATACGTTATACGTTATACGTTATACGATATACGTTGTACGTTATACGTTGTACGTTACACGTTGTACGTTGTACGTTATACGCTGTACGTTATACGCTGTACGTTATACGTTATACGTTGTACGTTATACGTTATACGTTACACGTTGTACGTTGTACGTTATACGTTGTACGTTATACGTTGTACGTTGTACGTTATACGTTGTACGTTATACGTTGTACGATATACGTTGTACGTTATACGTTGTACGTTATACGTTATACGTTGTACGTGATACGTTGTATGTTATACGTTGTACGTTATACGTTGTACGTTATACGCTGTACGTTATACGCTGTACGTTATACGCTGTACGTTGTACGTTATACGTTGTACGTTATACGTTGTACGTTGTACGTTATACGTTGTACGTTATATGTTATACGTTACACGTTGTACGTTATGGGCTGTACGTTATACGTTGTACGTTATACGTTATACGCTGTACGTTATACGTTATTCGTTGTACATTATACGTTGTACGTTATACGTTATACGCTGTACGTTATACGTTATACGTTACATGTTGTACGTTGTACGTTATACGTTGTACATTATACGTTATACGTTATACGTTATACGTTGTACGTTATACGTTATACGTTACACGTTGTACGTTGTACGTTATACGTTGTACGTTATACGTTGTACGTTGTACGTTATACGTTGTACGTTATACGTTGTACGATATACGTTGTACGTTATACGTTGTACGTTGTATGTTATACGTCGTACGTTATACGTTATACGTTGTACGTTTTACGTTATACGTTATACGTTGTATGTTATACGTCGTACGTTATACGTTATACGTTGTTCGTTATACGTTGTACGTTATACGTTATACGTTGTACGTGATACGTTGTATGTTATACGTTATACGCTGTACGTTATACGTTATACGTTATACGTTATACGTTATACGTTGTACGTTATATTTTGTACGTTATATGTTATACGTTACACGTTGTACGATGTACGTTATACATTATACGTTATACGTTATACGTTATACGTTATACGTTATACGTTATACGTTATACGTTATACGTTATACGTTATACGGTATACGGTATACGGTATACGGTATACGGTATACGGTATACGTTATACGTTATACGCTGTACGTTATACGCTGTACGTTATACGCTGTACGTTATACGTTATACGTTATACGTTACACGTTGTACGTTGTACGTTATACGTTGTACGTTATACGATGTACGTTGTACGTTATACGTTGTACGTTATACGTTGTACGATATACGTTGTACGTTATACGTTGTACGTTATACGTTATACGTTGTACGTGATACGTTGTATGTTATACGTTATACGCTGTACGTTATACGTTATACGTTATACGTTATACGTTATACGTTATACGTTATACGTTATACGTTATACGTTATACGTTGTACGTTATATGTTGTACGTTATATGTTATACGTTACACGTTGTACGATGTACGTTATACATTATACGTTATACGTTATACGTTATACGTTATACGTTATACGTTATACGGTATACGGTATACGGTATACGGTATACGGTATACGTTATACGTTGTACGTTATACGTTATACGTTATACGTTATACGTTATACGTTATACGATATACGTTATACGTTATACGTTATACGTTATACGCTGTACGTTATACGTTATACGTTATACGTTATACGTTATACGTTGTACGTTATACGCTGTACCTTATACGCTGTACATTATACGCTGTACGATATACGTTATACGTTATACGTTACACGTTGTACGTTGTACGTTATACGTTGTACGTTATACGTTGTACGTTGTACGTTATACGTTGTATGTTATACGTTATACGCTGTACGTTATACGTTATACGTTATACGTTATACGTTATACGTTATACGTTATACGTTATACGCTATACGATATGCGTTATACGTTATACGTTATACGTTATACGTTATACGATATACGTTGTACGTTATACGTTGTACGTTACACGTTGTACGTTGTACGTTATACGCTGTACGTTATACGCTGTACGTTATACGTTATACGTTGTACGTTATACGTTGTACGTTATACGTTATACGTTGTACGTGATACGTTGTATGTTATACGTTGTACGTTATACGTTGTACGTTATACGCTGTACGTTATACGCTGTACGTTATACGCTGTACGTTGTACGTTATACGTTGTACGTTATACGTTGTACGTTGTACGTTATACGTTGTACGTTATACGTTATACGTTATACGTTATACGTTATACGTTATACGCTATACGTTATACGTTATACGTTATACGTTGTACGTTATATGTTGTACGTTATATGTTATACGTTACACGTTGTACGTTATGGGCTGTACGTTATACGTTATACGTTATACGCTGTACGTTATACGTTGTACGTTATACGCTGTACGTTATACCTTATACGTTATACGTTATACGCTGTACGTTATACGCTGTACGTTATACGTTATACGTCACACGTTATACGTTATACGTTATACGCTGTACGTTATACGCTGTACGTTATACGCTGTACGTTATACGTTATACGTTATACGTTACACGTTGTACGTTGTACGTTGTACGTTATACGTTGTACGTTATACGTTGTACGTTATACGTTGTACGTTATACGTTATACGTTACACGTTGTACGTTGTACGTTATACGTTGTACGTTATACGTTGTACGTTATACGTTACACGTTGTACGTTATACGTTATACGTTACACGTTGTACGTTGTACGTTATACGTTGTACGTTATACGTTGTACGTTGTACGTTATACGTTGTACGTTATACGTTGTACAATATACGTTGTACGTTATACGTTGTACGTTATACGTTATACGTTGTACGTGATACGTTGTATGTTATACGTTATACGCTGTACGTTATACGTTATACGTTATACGTTATACGTTATACGTTATACATTATACGTTATACGTTATACGTTATACGTTATACGTTATACGTTGTACGTTATATGTTGTACGTTATATGTTATACGTTACACGTTGTACGATGTACGTTATACATTATATGTTATACGTTATACGTTATACGTTATACGTTATACGTTATACGTTATACGTTATACGTTATACGTTATACGTTATACGGTATACGGTATACGTTATACGTTATACGTTATACGTTATACGTTATACGTTATACGATATACGTTATACGTTATACGTTATACGTTATACGTTATACGTTATACGTTATACGATATACGTTGTACGTTATACGTTGTACGTTACACGTTGTACGTTGTACGTTATACGCTGTACGTTATACGCTGTACGTTATACGTTATACGTTGTACGTTATACGTTATACGTTACACGTTGTACGTTGTACGTTATACGTTGTACGTTATACGTTGTACGTTGTACGTTATACGTTGTACGTTATACGTTGTACGATATACGTTGTACGTTATACGTTGTACGTTATACGTTATACGTTGTACGTGATACGTTGTATGTTATACGTTGTACGTTATACGTTGTACGTTATACGCTGTACGTTATACGCTGTACGTTATACGCTGTACGTTGTACGTTATACGTTGTACGTTATACGTTGTACGTTGTACGTTATACGTTGTACGTTATACGTTATACGTTATACGTTATACGTTATACGCTATACGTTATACGTTATACGTTATACGTTGTACGTTATATGTTGTACGTTATATGTTATACGTTACACGTTGTACGTTATGGGCTGTACGTTATACGTTGTACGTTATACGTTATACGCTGTACGTTATACGTTATACGTTGTACATTATACGTTGTACGTTATACGTTATACGCTGTACGTTATACGTTATACGTTACATGTTGTACGTTGTACGTTATACGTTGTACATTATACGTTATACGTTATACGTTATACGTTGTACGTTATACGTTATACGTTACACGTTGTACGTTGTACGTTATACGTTATACGTTATACGTTATGGGCTGTACGTTATACGTTATACGTTATACGCTGTACGTTATACGTTATACGATATACGTTACACGTTGTACGTTGTACGTTATACGTTATACGTTGTATGTAATACGTTGTACGTTATACGTTATACGTTGTACCTTATACGTTGTACATTATACGTTGTACGTTATACGTTATACGTTAAACGTTACACGTTGTACGTTGTACGTTGTACGTTATACGTTGTACGTTATACGTTGTACGTTATACGTTGTACGTTATACGTTATACGCTGTACGTTATACGTTATACGTTGTACATTATACGTTGTACGTTATACGTTATACGCTGTACGTTATACGTTATACGTTACATGTTGTACGTTGTACGTTATACGTTGTACATTATACGTTATACGTTATACGTTATACGTTGTACGTTATACGTTATACGTTACACGTTGTACGTTGTACGTTATACGTTGTACGTTATACGTTGTACGTTGTACGTTATACGTTGTACGTTATACGTTGTACGATATACGTTGTACGTTATACGTTGTACGTTATACGTTATACGTTGTACGTGATACGTTGTATGTTATACGTTATACGCTGTACGTTATACGTTATACGTTATACGTTATACGTTATACGTTATACGTTATACGTTATACGTTATACGTTATACGTTATACGTTATACGTTATACGTTATACGTTATACGTTATACGTTATACGTTATACGTTATATGTTGTACGTTATATGTTATACGTTACACGTTGTACGATGTACGTTATACATTATACGTTATACGTTATACGTTATACGTTATACGTTATACGTTATACGTTATACGATATACGTTGTACGTTATACGTTGTACGTTACACGTTGTACGTTGTACGTTATACGCTGTACATTATACGCTGTACGTTATACGTTATACGTTATACGTTACACGTTATACGTTATACGTTATACGTTATACGATATACGTTATACGTTATACGTTATACGTTATATGTTACACGGTGTACGTTGTACGTTATACGTTGTACGTTATACGTTGTACGTTGTACGTTATACGTTGTACGTTATACGTTGTACGATATACGTTGTACGTTATACGTTGTACGTTATACGTTATACGTTGTACGTTATACGTTGTATGTTATACGTTATACGTTATACGTTATACGTTATACGTTATACGTTATACGTTATACGTTATACGTTATACGTTGTACGTTATACGTTGTACGTTATACGTTGTACGTTATACGCTGCACGTTATACGCTGTACGTTATACGTTATACGTTATACGTTGAACGTTATACGTTATACGTTATACGCTGTACGTTATACGTTAAACGTTATACGTTACTCGTTGTACGTTATACGTTGTACGTTATACGCTGCACGTTATACGCTGTACGTTATACGTTATACGTTATACGTTGAACGTTATACGTTATACGTTATACGCTGTACGTTATACGTTAAACGTTATACGTTACTCGTTATACGTTGTACGTTGTACGTTATACGTTGTACGTTATACGTTGTACGATATACGTTGTACGTTATACGTTGTACGTTATACGTTATACGTTGTACGTTATACGTTGTATGTTATACGTTATACGCTGTACGTTATACGTTATACGTTATACGTTATACGTTATACGTTATACGTTATACGTTATACGTTATACGATATACGTTATACGTTATACGTTATACGTTATACGTTATACGTTATACGATATACGTTGTACGTTATACGTTGTACGTTACACGTTGTACGTTGTACGTTATACGCTGTACGTTATACGCTGTACGTTATACGTTATACGTTGTACGTTATACGTTATACGTTACACGTTGTACGTTGTACGTTATACGTTGTACGTTATACGTTGTACGTTGTACGTTATACGTTGTACGTTATACGTTGTACGATATACGTTGTACGTTATACGTTGTACGTTATACGTTATACGTTGTACGTGATACGTTGTATGTTATACGTTGTACGTTATACGTTGTACGTTATACGCTGTACGTTATACGCTGTACGTTATACGCTGTACGTTGTACGTTATACGTTGTACGTTATACGTTGTACGTTGTACGTTATACGTTGTACGTTATATGTTATACGTTACACGTTGTACGTTATGGGCTGTACGTTATACGTTGTACGTTATACGTTATACGCTGTACGTTATACGTTATTCGTTGTACATTATACGTTGTACGTTATACGTTATACGCTGTACGTTATACGTTATACGTTACATGTTGTACGTTGTACGTTATACGTTGTACATTATACGTTATACGTTATACGTTATACGTTGTACGTTATACGTTATACGTTACACGTTGTACGTTGTACGTTATACGTTGTACGTTATACGTTGTACGTTGTACGTTATACGTTGTACGTTATACGTTGTACGATATACGTTGTACGTTATACGTTGTACGTTGTATGTTATACGTCGTACGTTATACGTTATACGTTGTACGTTTTACGTTATACGTTATACGTTGTATGTTATACGTCGTACGTTATACGTTATACGTTGTTCGTTATACGTTGTACGTTATACGTTATACGTTGTACGTGATACGTTGTATGTTATACGTTATACGCTGTACGTTATACGTTATACGTTATACGTTATACGTTATACGTTGTACGTTATATTTTGTACGTTATATGTTATACGTTACACGTTGTACGATGTACGTTATACATTATACGTTATACGTTATACGTTATACGTTATACGTTATACGTTATACGTTATACGTTATACGTTATACGTTATACGGTATACGGTATACGGTATACGGTATACGGTATACGGTATACGTTATACGTTATACGCTGTACGTTATACGCTGTACGTTATACGCTGTACGTTATACGTTATACGTTATACGTTACACGTTGTACGTTGTACGTTATACGTTGTACGTTATACGATGTACGTTGTACGTTATACGTTGTACGTTATACGTTGTACGATATACGTTGTACGTTATACGTTGTACGTTATACGTTATACGTTGTACGTGATACGTTGTATGTTATACGTTATACGCTGTACGTTATACGTTATACGTTATACGTTATACGTTATACGTTATACGTTATACGTTATACGTTGTACGTTATATGTTGTACGTTATATGTTATACGTTACACGTTGTACGATGTACGTTATACATTATACGTTATACGTTATACGTTATACGTTATACGTTATACGTTATACGGTATACGGTATACGGTATACGGTATACGGTATACGTTATACGTTGTACGTTATACGTTATACGTTATACGTTATACGTTATACGTTATACGATATACGTTATACGTTATACGTCATACGTTATACGCTGTACGTTATACGTTATACGTTATACGTTATACGTTATACGTTGTACGTTATACGCTGTACCTTATACGCTGTACATTATACGCTGTACGATATACGTTATACGTTATACGTTACACGTTGTACGTTGTACGTTATACGTTGTACGTTATACGTTGTACGTTGTACGTTATACGTTGTACGTTATATGTTGTACGTTATATGTTATACGTTACACGTTGTACGATGTACGTTATACATTATACGTTATACGTTATACGTTATACGTTATACGTTATACGTTATACGTTATACGTTATACGGTATACGGTATACGGTATACGGTATACGGTATACGGTATACGTTATACGTTATACGCTGTACGTTATACGCTGTACGTTATACGCTGTACGTTATACGCTGTACGTTATACGTTATACGTTATACGTTACACGTTGTACGTTGTACGTTATACGTTGTACGTTATACGATGTACGTTGTACGTTATACGTTGTACGTTATACGTTGTACGATATACGTTGTACGTTATACGTTGTACGTTATACGTTATACGTTGTACGTAATACGTTGTATGTTATACGTTATACGCTGTACGTTATACGTTATACGTTATACGTTATACGTTATACGTTATACGTTATACGTTATACGTTATACGTTATACGTTATACGTTATACGTTATACGTTATACGTTATACGTTATACGTTATACGTTATACGTTATACGTTATACGTTATACGTTATACGTTATACGTTATACGTTATACGTTATACGTTATACGTTATACGTTATACGTTATACGTTATACGTTGTACGTTATATGTTGTACGTTATATGTTATACGTTACACGTTGTACGATGTACGTTATACATTATACGTTATACGTTATACGTTATACGTTATACGTTATACGTTATACGGTATACGGTATACGGTATACGGTATACGGTATACGTTATACGTTGTACGTTATACGTTATACGTTATACGTTACACGTTATACGTTATACGATATACGTTATACGTTATACGTTATACGTTATACGTTATACGTTATACGTTATACGTTGTATGTTATACGTTATACGCTGTACGTTATACGTTATACGTTATACGTTATACGTTATACGTTATACGTTATACGTTATACGTTATACGATATACGTTATACGTTATACGTTATACGTTATACGTTATACGTTATACGTTATACGATATACGTTATACGTTATACGATATACGTTGTACGTTATACGTTGTACGTTACACGTTGTACGTTGTACGTTATACGCTGTACGTTATACGCTGTACGTTATACGTTATACGTTGTACGTTATACGTTATACGTTACACGTTGTACGTTGTACGTTATACGTTGTACGTTATACGTTGTACGTTGTACGTTATACGTTGTACGTTACACGTTGTACGTTGTACGTTATACGCTGTACATTATACGCTGTACGTTATACGTTATACGTTATACGTTACACGTTATACGTTATACGTTATACGTTATACGATATACGTTATACGTTATACGTTATACGTTATATGTTACACGGTGTACGTTGTTCGTTATACGTTGTACGTTATACGTTGTACGTTGTACGTTATACGTTGTACGTTATACGTTGTACGATATACGTTGTACGTTATACGTTGTACGTTATACGTTATACGTTGTACGTTATACGTTGTATGTTATACGTTATACGTTATACGTTATACGTTATACGTTATACGTTATACGTTATACGTTATACGTTATACGTTGTACGTTATACGTTGTACGTTATACGTTGTACGTTATACGCTGCACGTTATACGCTGTACGTTATACGTTATACGTTATACGTTGAACGTTATACGTTATACGTTATACGCTGTACGTTATACGTTAAACGTTATACGTTACTCGTTGTACGTTATACGCTGTACGTTATACGTTATACGTTATACGTTACACGTTGTACGTCGTACGTTATACGTTATACGTTATACGTTATACGTTATACGTTATACGATATACGTTGTACGTTATACGTTGTACGTTACACGTTGTACGTTGTACGTTATACGCTGTACGTTATACGCTGTACGTTATACGTTATACGTTGTACGTTATACGTTATACGTTACACGTTGTACGTTGTACGTTATACGTTGTACGTTATACGTTGTACGTTGTACGTTATACGTTGTACGTTATACGTTGTACGATATACGTTGTACGTTATACGTTGTACGTTATACGTTATACGTTGTACGTGATACGTTGTATGTTATACGTTGTACGTTATACGTTGTACGTTATACGCTGTACGTTATACGCTGTACGTTATACGCTGTACGTTGTACGTTATACGTTGTACGTTATACGTTGTACGTTGTACGTTATACGTTGTACGTTATATGTTATACGTTACACGTTGTACGTTATGGGCTGTACGTTATACGTTGTACGTTATACGTTATACGCTGTACGTTATACGTTATTCGTTGTACATTATACGTTGTACGTTATACGTTATACGCTGTACGTTATACGTTATACGTTACATGTTGTACGTTGTACGTTATACGTTGTACATTATACGTTATACGTTATACGTTATACGTTGTACGTTATACGTTATACGTTACACGTTGTACGTTGTACGTTATACGTTGTACGTTATACGTTGTACGTTGTACGTTATACGTTGTACGTTATACGTTGTACGATATACGTTGTACGTTATACGTTGTACGTTGTATGTTATACGTCGTACGTTATACGTTATACGTTGTACGTTTTACGTTATACGTTATACGTTGTATGTTATACGTCGTACGTTATACGTTATACGTTGTTCGTTATACGTTGTACGTTATACGTTATACGTTGTACGTGATACGTTGTATGTTATACGTTATACGCTGTACGTTATACGTTATACGTTATACGTTATACGTTATACGTTGTACGTTATATTTTGTACGTTATATGTTATACGTTACACGTTGTACGATGTACGTTATACATTATACGTTATACGTTATACGTTATACGTTATACGTTATACGTTATACGTTATACGTTATACGTTATACGTTATACGGTATACGGTATACGGTATACGGTATACGGTATACGGTATACGTTATACGTTATACGCTGTACGTTATACGCTGTACGTTATACGCTGTACGTTATACGTTATACGTTATACGTTACACGTTGTACGTTGTACGTTATACGTTGTACGTTATACGATGTACGTTGTACGTTATACGTTGTACGTTATACGTTGTACGATATACGTTGTACGTTATACGTTGTACGTTATACGTTATACGTTGTACGTGATACGTTGTATGTTATACGTTATACGCTGTACGTTATACGTTATACGTTATACGTTATACGTTATACGTTATACGTTATACGTTATACGTTATACGTTGTACGTTATATGTTGTACGTTATATGTTATACGTTACACGTTGTACGATGTACGTTATACATTATACGTTATACGTTATACGTTATACGTTATACGTTATACGTTATACGGTATACGGTATACGGTATACGGTATACGGTATACGTTATACGTTGTACGTTATACGTTATACGTTATACGTTATACGTTATACGTTATACGATATACGTTATACGTTATACGTTATACGTTATACGCTGTACGTTATACGTTATACGTTATACGTTATACGTTATACGTTGTACGTTATACGCTGTACCTTATACGCTGTACATTATACGCTGTACGATATACGTTATACGTTATACGTTACACGTTGTACGTTGTACGTTATACGTTGTACGTTATACGTTGTACGTTGTACGTTATACGTTGTACGTTATATGTTGTACGTTATATGTTATACGTTACACGTTGTACGATGTACGTTATACATTATACGTTATACGTTATACGTTATACGTTATACGTTATACGTTATACGTTATACGTTATACGGTATACGGTATACGGTATACGGTATACGGTATACGGTATACGTTATACGTTATACGCTGTACGTTATACGCTGTACGTTATACGCTGTACGTTATACGCTGTACGTTATACGTTATACGTTATACGTTACACGTTGTACGTTGTACGTTATACGTTGTACGTTATACGATGTACGTTGTACGTTATACGTTGTACGTTATACGTTGTACGATATACGTTGTACGTTATACGTTGTACGTTATACGTTATACGTTGTACGTAATACGTTGTATGTTATACGTTATACGCTGTACGTTATACGTTATACGTTATACGTTATACGTTATACGTTATACGTTATACGTTATACGTTATACGTTATACGTTATACGTTATACGTTATACGTTATACGTTATACGTTATACGTTATACGTTATACGTTATACGTTATACGTTATACGTTATACGTTATACGTTATACGTTATACGTTATACGTTATACGTTATACGTTGTACGTTATATGTTGTACGTTATATGTTATACGTTACACGTTGTACGATGTACGTTATACATTATACGTTATACGTTATACGTTATACGTTATACGTTATACGTTATACGGTATACGGTATACGGTATACGGTATACGGTATACGTTATACGTTGTACGTTATACGTTATACGTTATACGTTACACGTTATACGTTATACGATATACGTTATACGTTATACGTTATACGTTATACGTTATACGTTATACGTTATACGTTATACGTTGTATGTTATACGTTATACGCTGTACGTTATACGTTATACGTTATACGTTATACGTTATACGTTATACGTTATACGTTATACGTTATACGATATACGTTATACGTTATACGTTATACGTTATACGTTATACATTATACGTTATACGATATACGTTATACGTTATACGATATACGTTGTACGTTATACGTTGTACGTTACACGTTGTACGTTGTACGTTATACGCTGTACGTTATACGCTGTACGTTATACGTTATACGTTGTACGTTATACGTTATACGTTACACGTTGTACGTTGTACGTTATACGTTGTACGTTATACGTTGTACGTTGTACGTTATACGTTGTACGTTACACGTTGTACGTTGTACGTTATACGCTGTACATTATACGCTGTACGTTATACGTTATACGTTACACGTTATACGTTATACGTTATACGTTATACGATATACGTTATACGTTATACGTTATACGTTATATGTTACACGGTGTACGTTGTACGTTATACGTTGTACGTTATACGTTGTACGTTGTACGTTATACGTTGTACGTTATACGTTGTACGATATACGTTGTACGTTATACGTTGTACGTTATACGTTATACGTTGTACGTTATACGTTGTATGTTATACGTTATACGTTATACGTTATACGTTATACGTTATACGTTATACGTTATACGTTATACGTTATACGTTGTACGTTATACGTTGTACGTTATACGTTGTACGTTATACGCTGCACGTTATACGCTGTACGTTATACGTTATACGTTATACGTTGAACGTTATACGTTATACGTTATACGCTGTACGTTATACGTTAAACGTTATACGTTACTCGTTGTACGTTATACGCTGTACGTTATACGTTATACGTTATACGTTACACGTTGTACGTCGTACGTTATACGTTATACGTTGTACGTTTTACGTTATACGTTATACGTTGTATGTTATACGTCGTACGTTATACGTTATACGTTGTACGTTATACGTTGTACATTATACGTTGTATGTTATACGTTATACGCTGTACGTTATACGTTATACGTTATACGTTATACGTTATACGTTATACGTTATACGTTATACGCTGTACGATATACCTTATACGTTATACGTTATACGCTGTACGTTATACGCTGTACGTTATAAGTTATACGTTATACGTTATACGTTACACGTTGTACGTTGTACGTTATACGTTGTACATTATACGTTGTACGTTATACGTTATACGCTGTACGTTATACGTTATACGTTATACGTTATACGTTATACGTTATACGTTATACGTTATACGTTATACGTTATACGGTATACGGTATACGGTATACGGTATACGGTATACGTTATACGTTATACGCTGTACGTTATACGCTGTACGTTATACGCTGTACGTTATACGCTGTACGTTATACGTTATACGTTATACGTTACACGTTGTACGTTGTACGTTATACGTTGTACGTTATACGATGTACGTGGTACGTTATACGTTGTACGTTATACGTTGTACGATATACGTTGTACGTTATACGTTGTACGTTATACGTTATACGTTGTACGTGATACGTTGTATGTTATACGTTATACGCTGTACGTTATACGTTATACGTTATACGTTATACGTTATACGTTGTACGTTATATTTTGTACGTTATATGTTATACGTTACACGTTGTACGATGTACGTTATACATTATACGTTATACGTTATACGTTATACGTTATACGTTATACGTTATACGTTATACGTTATACGATATACGGTATACGGTATACGGTATACGGTATACGGTATACGGTATACGTTATACGTTATACGCTGTACGTTATACGCTGTACGTTATACGCTGTACGTTATACGCTGTACGTTATACGTTATACGTTATACGTTACACGTTGTACGTTGTACGTTATACGTTGTACGTTATACGATGTACGTTGTACGTTATACGTTGTACGTTATACGTTGTACGATATACGTTGTACGTTATACGTTGTACGTTATACGTTATACGTTGTACGTGATACGTTGTATGTTATACGTTATACGCTGTACGTTATACGTTATACGTTATACGTTATACGTTATACGTTATACGTTATACGTTATACGTTATACGTTATACGTTGTACGTTATATGTTGTACGTTATATGTTATACGTTACACGTTGTACGATGTACGTTTTACATTATACGTTATACGTTATACGTTATACGTTATACGTTATACGTTATACGGTATACGGTATACGGTATACGGTATACGGTATACGTTATACGTTGTACGTTATACGTTATACGTTATACGTTATACGTTATACGTTATACGATATACGTTATACGTTATACGTTATACGTTATACGCTGTACGTTATACGTTATACGTTATACGTTATACGTTGTACGTTATACGCTGTACCTTATACGCTGTACATTATACGCTGTACGATATACGTTATACGTTATACGTTACACGTTGTACGTTGTACGTTATACGTTGTACGTTACACGTTGTACGTTGTACGTTATACGCTGTACATTATACGCTGTACGTTATACGTTATACGCTGTACGTTATACGTTATACGTTGTACGTTATACGTTATACGTTACACGTTGTACGTTGTACGTTATACGTTGTACGTTATACGTTGTACGTTGTACGTTATACGTTGTACGTTACACGTTGTACGTTGTACGTTATACGCTGTACATTATACGCTGTACGTTATACGTTATACGTTATACGTTACACGTTATACGTTATACGTTATACGTTATACGATATACGTTATACGTTATACGTTATACGTTATATGTTACACGGTGTACGTTGTACGTTATACGTTGTATGTTATACGTTATACGTTATACGTTATACGTTATACGTTATACGTTATACGTTATACGTTATACGTTATACGTTGTACGTTATACGTTGTACGTTATACGTTGTACGTTATACGTTGTACGTTATACGCTGCACGTTATACGCTGTACGTTATACGTTATACGTTATACGTTGAACGTTATACGTTATACGTTATACGCTGTACGTTATACGTTAAACGTTATACGTTACTCGTTGTACGTTATACGCTGTACGTTATACGTTATACGTTATACGTTACACGTTGTACGTCGTACGTTATACGTTATACGTTGTACGTTTTACGTTATACGTTATACGTTGTATGTTATACGTCGTACGTTATACGTTATACGTTGTACGTTATACGTTGTACATTATACGTTGTATGTTATACGTTATACGCTGTACGTTATACGTTATACGTTATACGTTATACGTTATACGTTATACGTTATACGTTATACGCTGTACGATATACCTTATACGTTATACGTTATACGCTGTACGTTATACGCTGTACGTTATAAGTTATACGTTATACGTTATACGTTACACGTTGTACGTTGTACGTTATACGTTGTACATTATACGTTGTACGTTATACGTTATACGCTGTACGTTATACGTTATACGTTATACGTTATACGTTATACGTTATACGTTATACGTTATACGTTATACGTTATACGGTATACGGTATACGGTATACGGTATACGGTATACGTTATACGTTATACGCTGTACGTTATACGCTGTACGTTATACGCTGTACGTTATACGCTGTACGTTATACGTTATACGTTATACGTTACACGTTGTACGTTGTACGTTATACGTTGTACGTTATACGATGTACGTTGTACGTTATACGTTGTACGTTATACGTTGTACGATATACGTTGTACGTTATACGTTGTACGTTATACGTTATACGTTGTACGTGATACGTTGTATGTTATACGTTATACGCTGTACGTTATACGTTATACGTTATACGTTATACGTTATACGTTGTACGTTATATTTTGTACGTTATATGTTATACGTTACACGTTGTACGATGTACGTTATACATTATACGTTATACGTTTTACGTTATACGTTATACGTTATACGTTATACGATATACGTTATACGTTATACGTTATACGGTATACGGTATACGGTATACGGTATACGGTATACGGTATACGTTATACGTTATACGCTGTACGTTATACGCTGTACGTTATACGCTGTACGTTATACGCTGTACGTTATACGTTATACGTTATACGTTACACGTTGTACGTTGTACGTTATACGTTGTACGTTATACGATGTACGTTGTACGTTATACGTTGTACGTTATACGTTGTACGATATACGTTGTACGTTATACGTTGTACGTTATACGTTATACGTTGTACGTGATACGTTGTATGTTATACGTTATACGCTGTACGTTATACGTTATACGTTATACGTTATACGTTATACGTTATACGTTATACGTTATACGTTATACGTTGTACGTTATATGTTGTACGTTATATGTTATACGTTACACGTTGTACGATGTACGTTTTACATTATACGTTATACGTTATACGTTATACGTTATACGTTATACGTTATACGGTATACGGTATACGGTATACGGTATACGGTATACGTTATACGTTGTACGTTATACGTTATACGTTATACGTTATACGTTATACGTTATACGATATACGTTATACGTTATACGTTATACGTTATACGCTGTACGTTATACGTTATACGTTATACGTTATACGTTGTACGTTATACGCTGTACCTTATACGCTGTACATTATACGCTGTACGATATACGTTATACGTTATACGTTACACGTTGTACGTTGTACGTTATACGTTGTACGTTATACGTTGTACGTTGTACGTTATACGTTATACGTTGTATGTTATACGTTATACGCTGTACGTTATACGTTATACGTTATACGTTATACGTTATACGTTATACGTTATACGTTATACGATATACGTTATACGTTATACGTTATACGTTATACGTTATACGTTATACGTTATACGATATACGTTATACGTTATACGATATACGTTGTACGTTATACGTTGTACGTTACACGTTGTACGTTGTACGTTATACGCTGTACGTTATACGCTGTACGTTATACGTTATACGTTGTACGTTATACGTTATACGTTACACGTTGTACGTTGTACGTTATACGTTGTACGTTATACGTTGTACGTTGTACGTTATACGTTGTACGTTACACGTTGTACGTTGTACGTTATACGCTGTACATTATACGCTGTACGTTATACGTTATACGTTATACGTTACACGTTATACGTTATACGTTATACGTTATACGATATACGTTATACGTTATACGTTATACGTTATATGTTACACGGTGTACGTTGTACGTTATACGTTGTACGTTATACGTTGTACGTTGTACGTTATACGTTGTACGTTATACGTTGTACGATATACGTTGTACGTTATACGTTGTACGTTATACGTTATACGTTGTACGTTATACGTTGTATGTTATACGTTATACGTTATACGTTATACGTTATACGTTATACGTTATACGTTATACGTTATACGTTATACGTTGTACGTTATACGTTGTACGTTATACGTTGTACGTTATACGCTGCACGTTATACGCTGTACGTTATACGTTATACGTTATACGTTGAACGTTATACGTTATACGTTATACGCTGTACGTTATACGTTAAACGTTATACGTTACTCGTTGTACGTTATACGCTGTACGTTATACGTTATACGTTATACGTTACACGTTGTACGTCGTACGTTATACGTTATACGTTGTACGTTTTACGTTATACGTTATACGTTGTATGTTATACGTCGTACGTTATACGTTATACGTTGTACGTTATACGTTGTACATTATACGTTGTATGTTATACGTTATACGCTGTACGTTATACGTTATACGTTATACGTTATACGTTATACGTTATACGTTATACGTTATACGCTGTACGATATACCTTATACGTTATACGTTATACGCTGTACGTTATACGCTGTACGTTATAAGTTATACGTTATACGTTATACGTTACACGTTGTACGTTGTACGTTATACGTTGTACATTATACGTTGTACGTTATACGTTATACGCTGTACGTTATACGTTATACGTTATACGTTATACGTTATACGTTATACGTTATACGTTATACGTTATACGGTATACGGTATACGGTATACGGTATACGGTATACGTTATACGTTATACGCTGTACGTTATACGCTGTACGTTATACGCTGTACGTTATACGCTGTACGTTATACGTTATACGTTATACGTTACACGTTGTACGTTGTACGTTATACGTTGTACGTTATACGATGTACGTTGTACGTTATACGTTGTACGTTATACGTTGTACGATATACGTTGTACGTTATACGTTGTACGTTATACGTTATACGTTGTACGTGATACGTTGTATGTTATACGTTATACGCTGTACGTTATACGTTATACGTTATACGTTATACGTTATACGTTGTACGTTATATTTTGTACGTTATATGTTATACGTTACACGTTGTACGATGTACGTTATACATTATACGTTATACGTTATACGTTATACGTTATACGTTATACGTTATACGTTATACGTTATACGTTATACGGTATACGGTATACGGTATACGGTATACGGTATACGGTATACGTTATACGTTATACGCTGTACGTTATACGCTGTACGTTATACGCTGTACGTTATACGTTATACGTTATACGTTACACGTTGTACGTTGTACGTTATACGTTGTACGTTATACGATGTACGTTGTACGTTATACGTTGTACGTTATACGTTGTACGATATACGTTGTACGTTATACGTTGTACGTTATACGTTATACGTTGTACGTGATACGTTGTATGTTATACGTTATACGCTGTACGTTATACGTTATACGTTATACGTTATACGTTATACGTTATACGTTATACGTTATACGTTATACGTTATACGTTATACGTTGTACGTTATATGTTGTACGTTATATGTTATACGTTACACGTTGTACGATGTACGTTTTACATTATACGTTATACGTTATACGTTATACGTTATACGTTATACGTTATACGTTATACGGTATACGGTATACGGTATACGGTATACGGTATACGTTATACGTTGTACGTTATACGTTATACGTTATACGTTATACGTTATACGTTATACGATATACGTTATACGTTATACGTTATACGTTATACGCTGTACGTTATACGTTATACGTTATACGTTATACGTTGTACGTTATACGCTGTACCTTATACGCTGTACATTATACGCTGTACGATATACGTTATACGTTATACGTTACACGTTGTACGTTGTACGTTATACGTTGTACGTTATACGTTGTACGTTGTACGTTATACGTTGTACGTTATACGTTGTACGATATACCTTGTACGTTATACGTTGTACGTTATACGTTATACGTTGTACGTTATACGTTGTATGTTATACGTTATACGCTGTACGTTATACGTTATACGTTATACGTTATACGTTATACGTTATACGTTATACGTTATACGTTATACGTTATACGTTATACGATATACGTTATACGTTATACGTTATACGTTATACGTTATACGTTATAGGATATACGTTGTACGTTATACGTTGTACGTTACACGTTGTACGTTGTACGTTATACGCTGTACATTATACGCTGTACGTTATACGTTATACGTTATACGTTACACGTTGTACGTTGTACGTTATACGTTGTACGTTATACGTTGTACGTTGTACGTTATACGTTATACGTTGTACGTTATACGTTGTACGATATACGTTGTACGTTATACGTTGTACGTTATACGTTATACGTTGTACGTGATACGTTGTATGATATACGTTATACGCTGTACGTTATACGTTATACGTTATACGTTATACGTTATACGTTGTACGTTATATTTTGTACGTTATATGTTATACGTTACACGTTGTACGATGTACGTTATACATTATACGTTATACGTTATACGTTATACGTTATACGTTATACGTTATACGTTATACGTTATACGTTATACGGTATACGGTATACGGTATACGGTATACGGTATACGGTATACGTTATACGTTATACGCTGTACGTTATACGCTGTACGTTATACGCTGTACGTTATACGCTGTACGTTATACGTTATACGTTATACGTTACACGTTGTACGTTGTACGTTATACGTTGTACGTTATACGATGTACGTTGTACGTTATACGTTGTACGTTATACGTTGTACGATATACGTTGTACGTTATACGTTGTACGTTATACGTTATACGTTGTACGTGATACGTTGTATGTTATACGTTATACGCTGTACGTTATACGTTATACGTTATACGTTATACGTTATACGTTATACGTTATACGTTATACGTTATACGTTATACGTTGTACGTTATATGTTGTACGTTATATGTTATACGTTACACGTTGTACGATGTACGTTTTACATTATACGTTATACGTTATACGTTATACGTTATACGTTATACGTTATACGGTATACGGTATACGGTATACGGTATACGGTATACGTTATACGTTGTACGTTATACGTTATACGTTATACGTTATACGTTATACGTTATACGATATACGTTATACGTTATACGTTATACGTTATACGCTGTACGTTATACGTTATACGTTATACGTTATACGTTGTACGTTATACGCTGTACCTTATACGCTGTACATTATACGCTGTACGATATACGTTATACGTTATACGTTACACGTTGTACGTTGTACGTTATACGTTGTACGTTATACGTTGTACGTTGTACGTTATACGTTGTACGTTATACGTTGTACGATATACCTTGTACGTTATACGTTGTACGTTATACGTTATACGTTGTACGTTATACGTTGTATGTTATACGTTATACGCTGTACGTTATACGTTATACGTTATACGTTATACGTTATACGTTATACGTTATACGTTATACGTTATACGTTATACGATATACGTTATACGTTATACGTTATACGTTATACGTTATACGTTATAGGATATACGTTGTACGTTATACGTTGTACGTTACACGTTGTACGTTGTACGTTATACGCTGTACATTATACGCTGTACGTTATACGTTATACGTTATACGTTACACGTTGTACGTTGTACGTTATACGTTGTACGTTATACGTTGTACGTTGTACGTTATACGTTGTACGTTATACGTTGTACGATATACGTTGTACGTTATACATTGTACGTTATACGTTATACGTTGTACGTTATACGTTGTATGTTATACGTTATACGTTATACGTTATACGTTATACGTTATACGTTATACGTTATACGATGTACGTTATACGTTGTACGTTATACGTTGTACGTTATACGCTGCACGTTATACGCTGTACGTTATACGTTATACGTTGAACGTTATACGTTATACGTTATACGCTGTACGTTATACGTTAAACGTTATACGTTACTCGTTGTACGTTATACGCTGTACGTTATACGTTATACGTTATACGTTACACGTTGTACGTTGTACGTTATACGTTGTACGTTATACGTTGTACGTTGTACGTTATACGTTGTACGTTATACGTTGTACGATATACGTTGTACGTTATACGTTGTACGTTATACGTTATACGTTGTACGTTATACGTTGTATGTTATACGTTATACGCTGTACGTTATACGTTATACGTTATACGTTATACGTTATACGTTATACGTTATACGTTATACGTTATACGATATACGTTATACGTTATACGTTATACGTTATACGTTATACGTTATACGATATACGTTGTACGTTATACGTTGTACGTTACACGTTGTACGTTGTACGTTATACGCTGTACATTATACGCTGTACGTTATACGTTATACGTTACACGTTGTACGCTGTACGTTATACGTTATACGTTGTATGTTATACGTTGTACGTTATACGTTATACGTTGTACGTTATACGTTGTACATTATACGATGTTCGTTATACGTTATACGCTGTACGTTATACGTTATACGTTATACGCTGTACGTTATACGTTATACGTTATACGTTACACGTTGTACGTTGTACGTTATACGTTATACGTTGTATGTTATACGTTGTACGTTATACGTTATACGTTATACGTTATACGCTGTACGTTATACGCTGTACGTTATACGTTATACGTTATACGTTGTACGTTATACGCTGTACGTTATACCTTATACGTTATACGTTATACGCTGTACGTTATACGCTGTACGTTATAAGTTATACGATATACGTTATACGTTACACGTTGTACGTTGTACGTTATACGTTGTACATTATACGTTGTACGTTATACGTTATACGCTGTACGTTATACGTTATACGTTACATGTTGTACGTTGTACGTTATACGTTGTACGTTATACGTTGTATGTTATACGTTATACGCTGTACGTTATACGTTATACGTTGTACGTTATACGTTATACGTTATACGTTATACGCTGTACGTTATACGCTGTACGTTATACGTTATACGTTATACGTTATACGTTGTACGTTATACGCTGTACGTTATACCTTATACGTTATACGTTATACGCTGTACGTTATACGCTGTACGTTATACGTTATACGTCACACGTTATTCGTTATACGTTATACGCTGTACGTTATACGTTATACGTTATACGCTGTACGTTATACGTTATACGTTATACGTTACACGTTGTACGTTGTACGTTATACGTTATACGTTGTATGTTATACTTGTACGTTATACGTTATACGTTATACGCTGTACGTTATACGCTGTACGTTATACGTTATACGTTATACGTTGTACGTTATACGCTGTACGTTATACCTTATACGTTATACGTTATACGTTATACGTTATACGTTATACGCTGTACGTTATACGCTGTACGTTATACGCTGTACGTTATACGCTGTACGTTATACGTTATACGTTATACGTTACACGTTGTACGTTGTACGTTATACGTTGTACGTTATACGATGTACGTTGTACGTTATACGTTGTACGTTATACGTTGTACGATATACGTTGTACGTTATACGTTGTACGTTATACGTTATACGTTATACGTTATACGTTGTACGTTATACGCTGTACGTTATACGCTGTACGTTATACGCTGTACGTTATACGTTATACGTTATACGTTACACGTTGTACGTTGTACGTTATACGTTGTACGTGATACGTTGTATGTTATACGTTATACGCTGTACGTTATACGTTATACGTTATACGTTATACGTTATACGTTATACGTTATACGTTATACGTTATACGTTATACGTTATACGTTATACGTTATACGTTGTACGTTATATGTTGTACGTTATATGTTATACGTTACACGTTGTACGATGTACGTTATACATTATACGTTATACGTTATACGTTATACGTTATACGTTATGCGTTATACGGTATACGGTATACGGTATACGGTATACGGTATACGGTATACGTTATACGTTGTACGTTATACGTTATACGTTATACGTTATACGTTATACGTTATACGATATACGTTATACGTTATACGTTATACGTTATACGCTGTACGTTATACGTTATACGTTATACGTTATACGTTGTACGTTATACGCTGTACCTTATACGCTGTACATTATACGCTGTACGATATACGTTATACGTTATACGTTACACGTTGTACGTTGTACGTTATACGTTGTACGTTATACGTTGAACGTTATACGTTATACGTTATACGCTGTACGTTATACGTTAAACGTTATACGTTACTCGTTGTACGTTATACGCTGTACGTTATACGTTATACGTTATACGTTACACGTTGTACGTTGTACGTTATACGTTGTACGTTATACGTTGTACGTTGTACGTTATACGTTGTACGTTATACGTTGTACGATATACCTTGTACGTTATACGTTGTACGTTATACGTTATACGTTGTACGTTATACGTTGTATGTTATACGTTATACGCTGTACGTTATACGTTATACGTTATACGTTATACGTTATACGTTATACGTTATACGTTATACGTTATACGTTATACGTTATACGATATACGTTATACGTTATACGTTATACGTTATACGTTATAGGATATACGTTGTACCTTATACGTTGTACGTTACACGTTGTACGTTGTACGTTATACGCTGTACATTATACGCTGTACGTTATACGTTATACGTTATACGTTACACGTTGTACGTTGTACGTTATACGTTGTACGTTATACGTTGTACGTTGTACGTTATACGTTGTACGTTATACGTTGTACGATATACGTTGTACGTTATACATTGTACGTTATACGTTATACGTTGTACGTTATACGTTGTACGTTATACGTTGTATGTTATACGTTATACGTTATACGTTATACGTTATACGTTATACGTTATACGTTGTACGTTATACGTTGTACGTTATACGTTGTACGTTATACGCTGCACGTTATACGCTGTACGTTATACGTTATACGTTGAACGTTATACGTTATACGTTATACGCTGTACGTTATACGTTAAACGTTATACGTTACTCGTTGTACGTTATACGCTGTACGTTATACGTTATACGTTATACGTTACACGTTGTACGTTGTACGTTATACGTTGTACGTTATACGTTATACGTTGTACGTTATACGTTGTATGTTATACGTTATACGCTGTACGTTATACGTTATACGTTATACGTTATACGTTATACGTTATACGTTATACGTTATACGTTATACGTTATACGTTATACGATATACGTTATACGTTATACGTTATACGTTATACGATATACGTTGTACGTTATACGTTGTACGTTACACGTTGTACGTTATACGTTATACGTTATACGTTATACGCTGTACGTTATACGCTGTACGTTATACGTTATACGTTATACGTTGTACGTTATACGCTGTACGTTATACCTTATACGTTATACGTTATACGTTATACGTTATACGTTATACGTTATACGCTGTACGTTATACGCTGTACGTTATACGTTATACGTTATACGTTATACGTTATACGATATACGTTATACGTTATACGTTATACGTAATACGTTATACGTTATACGTTATACGTTATACGTTATACGTTATACGTTATACGTTATACGTTACACGTTATACGTTGTACGTTATACGCTGTACGTTATACGCTGTACGTTATACGCTGTACGTTATACGTTATACGTTATACGTTACACGTTGTACGTTGTACGTTATACGTTGTACGTTATACGTTGTACGTTGTACGTTGTACGTTATACGTTGTACGTTATACGTTGTACTATATACGTTGTACGTTATACGTTGTACGTTATACGTTATACGTTGTACGTGATACGTTGTATGTTATACGTTATACGCTGTACGTTATACGTTATACGTTATACGTTGTACGTTATACGTTATACTTTATACGTTATACGTTATACGTTATACGTTATACGTTGTACGTTATATGTTGTACGTTATATGTTATACGTTACACGTTGTACGATGTACGTTATACGTTATACGTTATACGTTATACGTTGTACGTTATACGTTGTACGATATACGTTGTACGTTATACATTGTACGTTATACGTTATACGTTGTACGTTATACGTTGTATGTTATACGTTATACGTTATACGTTATACGTTATACGTTGTACGTTATACGTTGTATGTTATACGTTATACGCTGTACGTTATACGTTATACGTTATACGTTATACGTTATACGTTATACGTTATACGTTATACGTTATACGTTATACGATATACGTTATACGTTATACGTTATACGTTATACGTTATACGTTATAGGATATACGTTGTACGTTATACGTTGTACGTTACACGTTGTACGTTGTACGTTATACGCTGTACATTATACGCTGTACGTTATACGTTATACGTTATACGTTACACGTTGTACGTTGTACGTTATACGTTGTACGTTATACGTTGTACGTTGTACGTTATACGTTATACGTTGTACGTTATACGTTGTACGATATACGTTGTACGTTATACGTTGTACGTTATACGTTATACGTTGTACGTGATACGTTGTATGTTATACGTTATACGCTGTACGTTATACGTTATACGTTATACGTTATACGTTATACGTTGTACGTTATATTTTGTACGTTATATGTTATACGTTACACGTTGTACGATGTACGTTATACATTATACGTTATACGTTATACGTTATACGTTATACGTTATACGTTATACGTTATACGTTATACGTTATACGTTATACGGTATACGGTATACGGTATACGGTATACGGTATACGGTATACGTTATACGTTATACGCTGTACGTTATACGCTGTACGTTATACGCTGTACGTTATACGCTGTACGTTATACGTTATACGTTATACGTTACACGTTGTACGTTGTACGTTATACGTTGTACGTTATACGATGTACGTTGTACGTTATACGTTGTACGTTATACGTTGTACGATATACGTTGTACGTTATACGTTGTACGTTATACGTTATACGTTGTACGTGATACGTTGTATGTTATACGTTATACGCTGTACGTTATACGTTATACGTTATACGTTATACGTTATACGTTATACGTTATACGTTATACGTTATACGTTATACGTTGTACGTTATATGTTGTACGTTATATGTTATACGTTACACGTTGTACGATGTACGTTTTACATTATACGTTATACGTTATACGTTATACGTTATACGTTATACGTTATACGGTATACGGTATACGGTATACGGTATACGGTATACGTTATACGTTGTACGTTATACGTTATACGTTATACGTTATACGTTATACGTTATACGATATACGTTATACGTTATACGTTATACGTTATACGCTGTACGTTATACGTTATACGTTATACGTTATACGTTGTACGTTATACGCTGTACCTTATACGCTGTACATTATACGCTGTACGATATACGTTATACGTTATACGTTACACGTTGTACGTTGTACGTTATACGTTGTACGTTATACGTTGTACGTTGTACGTTGTACGTTATACGTTGTACGTTATACGTTGTACGTTGTACGTTGTACGTTATACGTTGTACGTTATACGTTGTACTATATACGTTGTACGTTATACGTTGTACGTTATACGTTATACGTTGTACGTGATACGTTGTATGTTATACGTTATACGCTGTACGTTATACGTTATACGTTATACGTTGTACGTTATACGTTATACTTTATACGTTATACGTTATACGTTATACGTTATACGTTGTACGTTATATGTTGTACGTTATATGTTATACGTTACACGTTGTACGATGTACGTTATACGTTATACGTTATACGTTATACGTTATACGTTATACGTTATACGTTATACGTTATACGTTATACGTTATACGTTATACGTTATACGTTATATGGTATACGGTATACGGTATACGGTATACGTTATACGTTGTACGTTATACGTTATACGTTATACGTTATACGTTATACGTTATACGTTATACGATATACGATATACGTTATACGTTATACGTTATACGTTATACGTTATGGGCTGTACGTTATACGTTATACGTTATACGCTGTACGTTATACGTTATACGTTATACGTTACACGTTGTACGTTGTACGTTATACGTTATACGTTGTATGTTATACGTTGTACGTTATACGTTATACGTTGTATCTTATACGTTGTACATTATACGTTGTACGTTATACGTTATACGTTATACGTTATACGCTGTACGTTATACGCTGTACGTTATACGTTATACGTTATACGTTGTACGTTATACGCTGTACGTTATACCTTATACGTTATACGTTATACACTGTACGTTATACGCTGTACGTTATAAGTTATACGTTATACGTTATACGTTACACGTTGTACGTTGTACGTTACACGTTGTACATTATACGTTGTACGTTATACGTTATACGCTGTACGTTATACGTTATACGTTACATGTTGTACGTTGTACGTTATACGTTGTACGTTATACGTTGTACGTTATACGTTGTATGTTATACGTTATACGCTGTACGTTATACGTTATACGTTGTACGTTAAACGTTATACGTTATACGTTATACGCTGTACGTTGTACGCTGTACGTTATACGTTATACGTTATACGTTGTACGTTATACGCTGTACGTTACACGTTGTACGTTGTACGTTACACGTTGTACATTATACGTTGTACGTTATACGTTATACGCTGTACGTTATACGTTATACGTTACATGTTGTACGTTGTACGTTATACGTTGTACGTTATACGTTGTACGTTATACGTTGTATGTTATACGTTATACGCTGTACGTTATACGTTATACGTTGTACGTTAAACGTTATACGTTATACGTTATACGCTGTACGTTATACGCTGTACGTTATACGTTATACGTTATACGTTGTACGTTATACGCTGTACGTTATACCTTATACGTTATACGTTATACGCTGTACGTTATACGCTGTACGTTATACGTTATACGTCACACGTTATACGTTATACGTTATACGCTGTACGTTATACGCTGTACGTTATACGCTGTACGTTATACGTTATACGTTATACGTTATACGTTACACGTTGTACGTTGTACGTTATACGTTGTACGTTATACGTTGTACGTTATACGTTATACGCTGTACGTTATACGTTATACATTATACGTTATACGTTGTACGTTATACGTTATACGTTATACGCTGTACGTTATACGTTATACGTTATACGTTACACGTTGTACGTTGTACGTTATACGTTATACGTTGTATGTTATACGTTGTACGTTATACGTTATACGTTGTACGTTATACGTTGTACATTATACGTTGTATGTTATACGTTATACGCTGTACGTTATACGTTATTCGTTATACGTTATACGTTATACGTTATACGTTATACGTTATACGTTATACGTTATACGTTATACGTTATACGTTATACGTTATACGTTATACGTTATACGTTATACGTTATACGTTGTACGTTATACGCTGTACGTTATACGCTGTACGTTATACGTTACACGTTGTACGTTGTACGTTATACGTTGTACGTTATACGTTGTACATTGTACGTTATACGTTGTACGTTATACGTTGTACATTATGCGTTGTACGTTATACGTTGTACGTTATACGTTATACGTTATACGTTATACGTTATACGTTATACGTTATACGTTATACGTTATACGTTATACGTTATACGTTATACGTTATACGTTATACGTTATAAGTTATACGTTATTCGTTATACGTTTTACGTTATACGTTATACGTTATACGTTATACGTTATACGTTATACGTTATACGTTATACGTTATACGTTATACGTTATACGTTATACGTTATACGTTATACGTTATACGTTATACGTTATACGTTATACGTTATACGGTATACGTTATACGTTATACGTTATACGTTATACGTTATACGTTATACGTTATACGCTGTACGTTATACGCTGTACGTTATACGCTGTACGTTATACGTTATACGTTACACGTTGTACGTTGTACGTTGTACGTTATACGTTGTACGTTATACGTTGTACATTATACGTTGTACATTATACGCTGTACGTTATACGTTATACGCTGTACGTTATAAGTTATACGTTATACGTTATACGTTACACGTTGTACGTTGTACGTTATACGTTGTACATTATACGTTGTACGTTATACGTTATACGTTACATGTTGTACGTTGTACGTTATACGTTGTACGTTATACGTTGTACGTTATACGTTGTATGTTATACGTTATACGCTGTACGTTATACGTTATACGTTGTACGTTATACGTTGTATGTTATACGTTATACGCTGTACGTTATACGTTATACGTTGTACGTTATACGTTATACGTTATACGTTATACGCTGTACGTTATACGCTGTACGTTATACGTTATACGTTATACGTTGTACGTTATACGCTGTACGTTATACGCTGTACGTTATACGTTATACGTTATACGTTATACGTTATACGTTATACCTTATACGTTATACGTTATACGTTATACGCTGTACGTTATACGCTGTACGTTATACGTTATACGTTATACGCTGTACGTTATACGCTGTACGTTATACGCTGTACGTTATACGTTATATGTTACACGTTGTAAGTTGTACGTTGTACGTTATACGTTGTACGTTATACGTTGTACATTATACGTTGTACATTATACGCTGTACGTTATA
Organism: Lasioglossum morio; assembly: GCA_916610235.2. Taxonomy (NCBI): domain Eukaryota; kingdom Metazoa; phylum Arthropoda; class Insecta; order Hymenoptera; family Halictidae; genus Lasioglossum; species Lasioglossum morio. The sequence goes on from CAKAJA020001038.1 coordinate 52,430, forward strand.
CGTTATACGCTGTACGTTATAAGTTATACGTTATACGTTATACGTTACACGTTGTACGTTGTAAGTTATACGTTGTACATTATACGTTGTACGTTATACGTTATACGTTACATGTTGTACGTTGTACGTTATACGTTGTACGTTATACGTTGTACGTTATACGTTGTATGTTATACGTTATACGCTGTACGTTATACGTTATACGTTGTACGTTATACGTTGTATGTTATACGTTATACGTTATACGTTATAAGTTATACGTTATACGTTATACGCAATACGTTATACGTTATACGTTATACGTTATACGTTATACGTTATACGTTATACGTTATACGTTATACGTTATACGTTATACGTTATACGTTATACGTTATACGTTATACGTTGTACGTTATACGTTATACGTTATACGCTGTACGTTATACGCTGTACGTTATACGTTATACGTTATACGTTGTACGTTATACGCTGTACGTTATACCTTATACGTTATACGTTATACGCTGTACGTTATACGCTGTACGTTATACGCTGTACGTTATACGTTATACGTTATACGTTATACGTTATACGTTATACGTTATACGTTATAAGTTATACGTTATACGTTATACGCAATACGTTATACGTTATACGTTATACGTTATACGTTATACGTTATACGTTATACGTTATACGTTATACGTTATACGTTATACGCTGTACGTTATACGCTGTACGTTATACGCTGTACGTTATACGCTGTACGTTATACGTTATACGTTATACGTTACACGTTGTACGTTGTACGTTATACGTTATACGTTATACGCTGTACGTTATACGCTGTACGTTATACGTAATACGTTATACGTTGTACGTTATACGCTGTACGTTATACCTTATACGTTATACGTTATACGCTGTACGTTATACGCTGTACGTTATACGTTATACGTTATACGTTATACGTTATACGTTATACGTTATACGTTATACGTTATACGTTATACGTTATACCTTATACGTTATACGTTATACGTTATACGTTATACGTTATACGTTATACGTTATACGTTATACGTTATACGTTATACGTTATACGTTATACGTTATACGTTATACGTTATACGTTATACGTTATACGTTATACGTTATACGTTATACGTTATACGTTATACGTTATACGTTATACGTTATACGTTATACGTTATACGTTATACGTTATACGTTATACGTTATACGTTATACGTTATACGTTATACGTTATACGTTATACGTTATACGTTATACGTTATACGTTATACGTTATACGTTATACGTTATACGTTATACGTTATACGTTATACGTTATACGTTATACGTTATACGTTATACGTTATACGTTATACGTTATACGTTATACGTTATACGTTATACGTTATACGTTATACGTTGTACGTTATACGCTGTACGTTATACGCTGTACGTTATACGCTGTACGTTATACGTTATACGTTATACGTTACACGTTGTACGTTGTACGTTATACGTTATACGTTATACGCTGTACGTTATACGCTGTACGTTATACGTAATACGTTATACGTTGTACGTTATACGCTGTACGTTATACCTTATACGTTATACGTTATACGCTGTACGTTATACGCTGTACGTTATACGTTATACGTTATACGTTATACGTTATACGTTATACGTTATACGTTATACGTTATACGTTATACGTTATACGTTATACCTTATACGTTATACGTTATACGTTATACGTTATACGTTATACGTTATACGTTATACGTTATACGTTATACGTTATACGTTATACGTTATACGTTATACGTTATACGTTATACGTTATACGTTATACGTTATACGTTATACGTTATACGTTATACGTTATACGTTATACGTTATACGTTATACGTTATACGTTATACGTTATACGTTATACGTTATACGTTATACGTTATACGTTATACGTTATACGTTATACGTTATACGTTATACGTTATACGTTATACGTTATACGTTATACGTTATACGTTATACGTTATACGTTATACGTTATACGTTATACGTTATACGTTATACGTTATACGTTATACGTTATACGTTATACGATATACGTTATACGTTAAACGTTATACGTTATACGTTATACGTTATACGTTATACGTTATACGTTATACGTTATACGTTATACGTTATACGTTATACGTTATACGTTATACGTTATACGTTATACGTTACACGTTGTACGTTGTACTTTGTACGTTATACGTTGTACGTTATACGTTGTACATTATACGTTGTACATTATACGCTGTACGTTATACGTTATACGCTGTACGTTATAAGTTATACGTTATACGTTATGCGTTACACGTTGTACGTTGTACGTTATACGTTGTACATTATACGTTGTACGTTATACGTTATACGTTACATGTTGTACGTTGTACGTTATACGTTGTACGTTATACGTTGTACGTTATACGTTGTATGTTATACGTTATACGCTGTACGTTATACGTTATACGTTGTACGTTATACGTTGTATGTTATACGTTATACGCTGTACGTTATACGTTATACGTTGTACGTTATACGTTATACGTTATACGTTATACGCTGTACGTTATACGCTGTACGTTATACGTTATACGTTATACGTTGTACGTTATACGCTGTACGTTATACGCTGTACGTTATACGTTATACGTTATACGTTATACGTTATACGTTATACCTTATACGTTATACGTTATACGTTATACGGTATACGTTATACGTTATACGTTATACGTTATACGTTATACGTTATACGTTATACGCTGTACGTTATACGCTGTACGTTATACGCTGTACGTTATACGTTATACGTTACACGTTGTACGTTGTACGTTGTACGTTATACGTTATACGTTATACGTTATAAGTTATACGTTATTCGTTATACGTTTTACGTTATACGTTATACGTTATACGTTATACGTTATACGTTATACGTTATACGTTATACGTTATACGTTATACGTTATACGTTATACGTTATACGTTATACGTTATACGTTATACGTTATACGTTATACGTTATACGTTATACGTTATACGTTATACGTTATACGTTATACGTTATACGGTATACGTTATACGTTATACGTTATACGTTATACGTTATACGTTATACGTTATACGCTGTACGTTATACGCTGTACGTTATACGCTGTACGTTATACGTTATACGTTACACGTTGTACGTTGTACGTTGTACGTTATACGTTGTACGTTATACGTTGTACATTATACGTTGTACATTATACGCTGTACGTTATACGTTATACGCTGTACGTTATAAGTTATACGTTATACGTTATACGTTACACGTTGTACGTTGTACGTTATACGTTGTACATTATACGTTGTACGTTATACGTTATACGTTACATGTTGTACGTTGTACGTTATACGTTGTACGTTATACGTTGTACGTTATACGTTGTATGTTATACGTTATACTATGTACGTTATACGTTATACGTTGTACGTTATACGTTGTATGTTATACGTTATACGCTGTACGTTATACGTTATACGTTGTACGTTATACGTTATACGTTATACGTTATACGCTGTACGTTATACGCTGTACGTTATACGTTATACGTTATACGTTGTACGTTATACGCTGTACGTTATACGCTGTACGTTATACGTTATACGTTATACGTTATACGTTATACGTTATACCTTATACGTTATACGTTATACGTTATACGCTGTACGTTATACGCTGTACGTTATACGTTATACGTTATACGCTGTACGTTATACGCTGTACGTTATACGCTGTACGTTATACGTTATATGTTACACGTTGTACGTTGTACGTTGTACGTTATACGTTGTACGTTATACGTTGTACATTATACGTTGTACATTATACGCTGTACGTTATACGTTATACGCTGTACGTTATAAGTTATACGTTATACGTTATACGTTACACGTTGTACGTTGTAAGTTATACGTTGTACATTATACGTTGTACGTTATACGTTATACGTTACATGTTGTACGTTGTACGTTATACGTTGTACGTTATACGTTGTACGTTATACGTTGTATGTTATACGTTATACGCTGTACGTTATACGTTATACGTTGTACGTTATACGTTGTATGTTATACGTTATACGTTATACGTTATAAGTTATACGTTATACGTTATACGCAATACGTTATACGTTATACGTTATACGTTATACGTTATACGTTATACGTTATACGTTATACGTTATACGTTATACGTTATACGTTATACGTTATACGTTGTACGTTATACGTTATACGTTATACGCTGTACGTTATACGCTGTACGTTATACGTTATACGTTATACGTTGTACGTTATACGCTGTACGTTATACCTTATACGTTATACGTTATACGCTGTACGTTATACGCTGTACGTTATACGCTGTACGTTATACGTTATACGTTATACGTTATACGTTATACGTTATACGTTATAAGTTATACGTTATACGTTATACGCAATACGTTATACGTTATACGTTATACGTTATACGTTATACGTTATACGTTATACGTTATACGTTATACGTTATACGTTATACGCTGTACGTTATACGCTGTACGTTATACGCTGTACGTTATACGCTGTACGTTATACGTTATACGTTATACGTTACACGTTGTACGTTGTACGTTATACGTTATACGTTATACGCTGTACGTTATACGTAATACGTTATACGTTGTACGTTATACGCTGTACGTTATACCTTATACGTTATACGTTATACGCTGTACGTTATACGCTGTACGTTATACGTTATACGTTATACGTTATACGTTATACGTTATACGTTATACGTTATACGTTATACGTTATACGTTATACGTTATACCTTATACGTTATACGTTATACGTTATACGTTATACGTTATACGTTATACGTTATACGTTATACGTTATACGTTATACGTTATACGTTATACGTTATACGTTATACGTTATACGTTATACGTTATACGTTATACGTTTTACGTTATACGTTATACGTTATACGTTATACGTTATACGTTATACGTTATACGTTATACGTTATACGTTATACGTTATACGTTATACGTTATACGTTATACGTTATACGTTATACGTTATACGTTATACGTTATACGTTATACGTTATACGTTATACGTTATACGTTATACGTTATACGTTATACGTTATACGTTATACGTTATACGTTATACGTTATACGTTATACGTTATACGTTATACGTTATACGTTATACGTTATACGTTAAACGTTATACGTTATACGTTATACGTTATACGTTATACGTTATACGTTATACGTTATACGTTATACGTTATACGTTGTACGTTATACGCTGTACGTTATACGCTGTACGTTATACGCTGTACGTTATACGTTATACGTTATACGTTACACGTTGTACGTTGTACGTTATACGTTATACGTTATACGCTGTACGTTATACGCTGTACGTTATACGTAATACGTTATACGTTGTACGTTATACGCTGTACGTTATACCTTATACGTTATACGTTATACGCTGTACGTTATACGCTGTACGTTATACGTTATACGTTATACGTTATACGTTATACGTTATACGTTATACGTTATACGTTATACGTTATACGTTATACGTTATACGTTATACGTTATACGTTATACGTTATACGTTATACGTTATACGTTATACGTTATACGTTATACGTTATACGTTATACGTTATACGTTATACGTTATACGTTATACGTTATACGTTATACGTTATACGTTATACGTTATACGTTATACGTTATACGTTATACGTTATACGTTATACGTTATACGTTATACGTTATACGTTATACGTTATACGTTATACGTTATACGTTATACGTTATACGTTATACGTTATACGTTATACGTTATACGTTATACGTTATACGTTATACGTTATACGTTATACGTTATACGTTATACGTTATACGTTATACGTTATACGTTATACGTTATACGTTATACGTTATACGTTATACGTTATACGTTATACGTTATACGTTATACGTTATACGTTATACGTTATACGTTATACGTTATACGTTATACGTTATACGTTATACGTTATACGTTATACGTTATACGTTATACGTTATACGTTATACGTTATACGTTATACGTTATACGTTATACGTTATACGTTATACGTTATACGTTATACGTTATACGTTATACGTTATACGTTATACGTTATACGTTATACGTTATACGTTATACGTTATACGTTATACGTTATACGTTATACGTTATACGTTATACGTTATACGTTATACGTTATACGTTATACGTTATACGTTATACGTTATACGTTATACGTTATACGTTATACGTTATACGTTATACGTTACACGTTGTACGTTGTACGTTGTACGTTATACGTTGTACGTTATACGTTGTACATTATACGTTGTACATTATACGCTGTACGTTATACGTTATACGCTGTACGTTATAAGTTATACGTTATACGTTATGCGTTACACGTTGTACGTTGTACGTTATACGTTGTACATTATACGTTGTACGTTATACGTTATACGTTACATGTTGTACGTTGTACGTTATACGTTGTACGTTATACGTTGTACGTTATACGTTGTATGTTATACGTTATACGCTGTACGTTATACGTTATACGTTGTACGTTATACGTTGTATGTTATACGTTATACGCTGTACGTTATACGTTATACGTTGTACGTTATACGTTATACGTTATACGTTATACGCTGTACGTTATACGCTGTACGTTATACGTTATACGTTATACGTTGTACGTTATACGCTGTACGTTATACGCTGTACGTTATACGTTATACGTTATACGTTATACGTTATACGTTATACCTTATACGTTATACGTTATACGTTATACGCTGTACGTTATACGCTGTACGTTATACGTTATACGTTATACGCTGTACGTTATACGCTGTACGTTATACGCTGTACGTTATACGTTATACGTTACACGTTGTACGTTGTACGTTGTACGTTATACGTTGTACGTTATACGTTGTACATTATACGTTGTACATTATACGCTGTACGTTATACGTTATACGCTGTACGTTATAAGTTATACGTTATACGTTATACGTTACACGTTGTACGTTGTACGTTATACGTTGTAAATTATACGTTGTACGTTATACGTTATACGTTACATGTTGTACGTTGTACGTTATACGTTGTACGTTATACGTTGTACGTTATACGTTGTATGTTATACGTTATACGCTGTACGTTATACGTTATACGTTGTACGTTATACGTTGTATGTTATACGTTATACGTTATACGTTATAAGTTATACGTTATACGTTATACGCAATACGTTATACGTTATACGTTATACGTTATACGTTATACGTTATACGTTATACGTTATACGTTATACGTTATACGTTATACGTTATACGTTATACGTTATACGTTATACGTTATACGTTATACGTTGTACGTTTTACGCTGTACGTTATACGCTGTACGTTATACGCTGTACGTTATACGTTATACGTTGTACGTTATACGTTATATGTTATACGTTATACGTTATACGCTGTACGTTATACGCTGTACGTTATACGTTATACGTTATACGTTGTACGTTATACGCTGTACGTTATACCTTATACGTTATACGTTATACGCTGTACGTTATACGCTGTACGTTATACGCTGTACGTTATACGTTATACGTTATACGTTATACGTTATACGTTATAAGTTATACGTTATACGTTATACGCAATACGTTATACGTTATACGTTATACGTTATACGTTATACGTTATACGTTATACGTTATACGTTATACGTTATACGTTATACGTTGTACGTTATACGCTGTACGTTATACGCTGTACGTTATACGCTGTACGTTATACGTTATACGTTATACGTTACACGTTGTACGTTGTACGTTATACGTTATACGTTATACGCTGTACGTTATACGCTGTACGTTATACGTAATACGTTATACGTTGTACGTTATACGCTGTACCTTATACCTTATACGTTATACGTTATACGCTGTACGTTATACGCTGTACGTTATACGTTATACGTTATACGTTATACGTTATACGTTATACGTTATACGTTATACGTTATACGTTATACGTTATACGTTATACGTTATACGTTATACGTTATACGTTATACGTTATACGTTATACGTTATACGTTATACGTTATACGTTGTACGTTATACGTTGTACGTTATACGTTGTACGTTATACGTTGTATGTTATACGTTATACGCTGTACGTTATACGTTGTACGTTGTACGTTAAACGTTATACGTTATACGTTATACGCTGTACGTTATACGCTGTACGTTATACGTTATACGTTATACGTTGTACGTTATACGCTGTACGTTATACCTTATACGTTATACGTTATACGCTGTACGTTATACGCTGTACGTTATACGTTATACGTCACACGTTATACGCTGTACGTTATACGCTGTACGTTATACGCTGTACGTTATACGTTATACGTTATACGTTGTACGTTATACGCTGTACGTTATACCTTATACGTTATACGTTATACGCTGTACGTTATACGCTGTACGTTATACGTTATACGTCACACGTTATACGTTATACGTTATACGCTGTACGTTATACGCTGTACGTTATACGCTGTACGTTATACGTTATACGTTATACGTTATACGTTACACGTTGTACGTTGTACGTTATACGTTGTACGTTATACGTTGTACGTTATACGTTATACGCTGTACGTTATACGTTATACATTATACGTTATACGTTGTACGTTATACGTTATACGTTATACGCTGTACGTTATACGTTATACGTTATACGTTACACGTTGTACGTTGTACGTTATACGTTATACGTTGTATGTTATACGTTGTACGTTATACGTTATACGTTGTACGTTATACGTTGTACATTATACGTTGTATGTTATACGTTATACGCTGTACGTTATACGTTATTCGTTATACGTTATACGTTATACGTTATACGTTATACGTTATACGTTATACGTTATACGTTATACGTTATACGTTATACGTTATACGTTATACGTTATACGTTATACGTTATACGTTGTACGTTATACGCTGTACGTTATACGCTGTACGTTATACGTTACACGTTGTACGTTGTACGTTATACGTTGTACGTTATACGTTGTACATTGTACGTTATACGTTGTACGTTATACGTTGTACATTATGCGTTGTACGTTATACGTTGTTCGTTATACGTTATACGTTATACGTTATACGTTATACGTTATACGTTATACGTTATACGTTATACGTTATACGTTATACGTTATACGTTATACGTTATACGTTATACGTTCTACGTTATAAGTTATACGTTATTCGTTATACGTTTTACGTTATACGTTATACGTTATACGTTATACGTTATACGTTATACGTTATACGTTATACGTTATACGTTATACGTTATACGTTATACGTTATACGTTATACGTTATACGTTATACGTTATACGTTATACGTTATACGTTATACGTTATACGTTATACGTTATACGTTATACGTTATACGTTATACGTTATACGTTATACGTTATACGTTATACGTTATACGTTATACGTTATACGTTATACGTTATACGTTATACGTTATACGTTATACGTTATACGTTGTACGTTATACGTTGTACGTTATACGTTGTACGTTATACGTTGTATGTTATACGTTATACGCTGTACGTTATACGTTATACGTTGTACGTTAAACGTTATACGTTATACGTTATACGCTGTACGTTATACGCTGTACGTTATACGTTATACGTTATACGTTGTACGTTATACGCTGTACGTTATACCTTATACGTTATACGTTATACGCTGTACGTTATACGCTGTACGTTATACGTTATACGTCACACGTTATACGTTATACGTTATACGCTGTACGTTATACGCTGTACGTTATACGCTGTACGTTATACGTTATACGTTATACGTTGTACATTATACGCTGTACGTTATACCTTATACGTTATACGTTATACGCTGTACGTTATACGCTGTACGTTATACGTTATACGTCACACGTTATACGTTATACGTTATACGCTGTACGTTATACGCTGTACGTTATACGCTGTACGTTATACGTTATACGTTATACGTTATACGTTACACGTTGTACGTTGTACGTTATACGTTGTACGTTATACGTTGTACGTTATACGTTATACGCTGTACGTTATACGTTATACATTATACGTTATACGTTGTACGTTATACGTTATACGTTATACGCTGTACGTTATACGTTATACGTTATACGTTACACGTTGTACGTTGTACGTTATACGTTATACGTTGTATGTTATACGTTGTACGTTATACGTTATACGTTGTACGTTATACGTTGTACATTATACGTTGTATGTTATACGTTATACGCTGTACGTTATACGTTATTCGTTATACGTTATACGTTATACGTTATACGTTATACGTTATACGTTATACGTTATACGTTATACGTTATACGTTATACGTTATACGTTATACGTTATACGTTATACGTTATACGTTGTACGTTATACGCTGTACGTTATACGCTGTACGTTATACGTTACACGTTGTACGTTGTACGTTATACGTTGTACGTTATACGTTGTACATTGTACGTTATACGTTGTACGTTATACGTTGTACATTATGCGTTGTACGTTATACGTTGTACGTTATACGTTATACGTTATACGTTATACGTTATACGTTATACGTTATACGTTATACGTTATACGTTATACGTTATACGTTATACGTTATACGTTATACGTTATACGTTATACGTTATACGTTATACGTTATACGTTATACGTTATAAGTTATACGTTATTCGTTATACGTTTTACGTTATACGTTATACGTTATACGTTATACGTTATACGTTATACGTTATACGTTATACGTTATACGTTATACGTTATACGTTATACGTTATACGTTATACGTTATACGTTATACGTTATACGTTATACGTTATACGTTATACGTTATACGTTATACGTTATACGTTATACGTTATACGTTATACGTTATACGTCACACGTTATACGTTATACGTTATACGCTGTACGTTATACGCTGTACGTTATACGCTGTACGTTATACGTTATACGTTATACGTTATACGTTACACGTTGTACGTTATACGTTGTACGTTATACGTTGTACGTTATACGTTGTATGTTATACGTTATACGCTGTACGTTATACGTTATACGTTGTACGTTAAACGTTATACGTTATACGTTATACGCTGTACGTTATACGCTGTACGTTATACGTTATACGTTATACGTTGTACGTTATACGCTGTACGTTATACCTTATACGTTATACGTTATACGCTGTACGTTATACGCTGTACGTTATACGTTATACGTCACACGTTATACGTTATACGTTATACGCTGTACGTTATACGCTGTACGTTATACGCTGTACGTTATACGTTATACGTTATACGTTGTACATTATACGCTGTACGTTATACCTTATACGTTATACGTTATACGCTGTACGTTATACGCTGTACGTTATACGTTATACGTCACACGTTATACGTTATACGTTATACGCTGTACGTTATACGCTGTACGTTATACGCTGTACGTTATACGTTATACGTTATACGTTATACGTTACACGTTGTACGTTGTACGTTATACGTTGTACGTTATACGTTGTACGTTATACGTTATACGCTGTACGTTATACGTTATACATTATACGTTATACGTTGTACGTTATACGTTATACGTTATACGCTGTACGTTATACGTTATACGTTATACGTTACACGTTGTACGTTGTACGTTATACGTTATACGTTGTATGTTATACGTTGTACGTTATACGTTATACGTTGTACGTTATACGTTGTACATTATACGTTGTATGTTATACGTTATACGCTGTACGTTATACGTTATTCGTTATACGTTATACGTTATACGTTATACGTTATACGTTATACGTTATACCTTATACGTTATACGTTATACGTTATACGTTATACGTTATACGTTGTACGTTATACGCTGTACGTTATACGCTGTACGTTATACGTTACACGTTGTACGTTGTACGTTATACGTTGTACGTTATACGTTGTACATTGTACGTTATACGTTGTACGTTATACGTTGTACATTATGCGTTGTACGTTATACGTTGTACGTTATACGTTATACGTTATACGTTATACGTTATACGTTATACGTTATACGTTATACGTTATACGTTATACGTTATACGTTATACGTTATACGTTATACGTTATAAGTTATACGTTATTCGTTATACGTTTTACGTTATACGTTATACGTTATACGTTATACGCTGTACGTTATACGTTATACGTTATACGTTATACGTTATACGTTATACGTTATACGTTATACGTTATACGTTATACGTTATACGTTATACGTTATACGTTATACGTTATACGGTATACGTTATACGTTATACGTTATACGTTATACGTTATACGTTATACGTTATACGCTGTACGTTATACGCTGTACGTTATACGCTGTACGTTATACGTTATACGTTACACGTTGTACGTTGTACGTTGTACGTTATACGTTGTACGTTATACGTTGTACATTATACGTTGTACATTATACGCTGTACGTTATACGTTATACGCTGTACGTTATAAGTTATACGTTATACGTTATGCGTTACACGTTGTACGTTGTACGTTATACGTTGTACATTATACGTTGTACGTTATACGTTATACGTTACATGTTGTACGTTGTACGTTATACGTTGTACGTTATACGTTGTACGTTATACGTTGTATGTTATACGTTATACGCTGTACGTTATACGTTATACGTTGTACGTTATACGTTGTATGTTATACGTTATACGCTGTACGTTATACGTTATACGTTGTACGTTATACGTTATACGTTATACGTTATACGCTGTACGTTATACGCTGTACGTTATACGTTATACGTTATACGTTGTACGTTATACGCTGTACGTTATACGCTGTACGTTATACGTTATACGTTATACGTTATACGTTATACGTTATACCTTATACGTCATACGTTATACGTTATACGCTGTACGTTATACGCTGTACGTTATACGTTATACGTTATACGCTGTACGTTATACGCTGTACGTTATACGCTGTACGTTATACGTTATACGTTACACGTTGTACGTTGTACGTTGTACGTTATACGTTGTACGTTATACGTTGTACATTATACGTTGTACATTATACGTTGTACGTTATACGTTATACGCTGTACGTTATAAGTTATACGTTATACGTTATACGTTACACGTTGTACGTTGTACGTTATACGTTGTACATTATACGTTGTACGTTATACGTTATACGTTACATGTTGTACGTTGTACGTTATACGTTGTACGTTATACGTTGTACGTTATACGTTGTATGTTATACGTTATACGCTGTACGTTATACGTTATACGTTGTACGTTATACGTTGTATGTTATACGTTATACGTTATACGTTATAAGTTATACGTTATACGTTATACGCAATACGTTATACGTTATACGTTATACGTTATACGTTATACGTTATACGTTATACGTTATACGTTATACGTTATACGTTATACGTTATACGTTATACGTTATACGTTATACGTTATACGTTATACGTTATACGTTGTACGTTATACGCTGTACGTTATACGCTGTACGTTATACGCTGTACGTTATACGTTATACGTTGTACGTTATACGTTATACGTTATACGTTATACGTTATACGTTATACGCTGTACGTTATACGCTGTACGTTATACGTTATACGTTATACGTTGTACGTTATACGCTGTACGTTATACCTTATACGTTATACGTTATACGCTGTACGTTATACGCTGTACGTTATACGCTGTACGTTATACGTTATACGTTATACGTTATACGTTATACGTTATACGTTATAAGTTATACGTTATACGTTATACGCAATACGTTATACGTTATACGTTATACGTTATACGTTATACGTTATACGTTATACGTTATACGTTATACGTTATACGTTATACGTTATACGTTATACGTTATACGTTGTACGTTATACGCTGTACGTTATACGCTGTACGTTATACGCTGTACGTTATACGTTATACGTTATACGTTACACGTTGTACGTTGTACGTTATACGTTATACGTTATACGCTGTACGTTATACGCTGTACGTTATACGTAATACGTTATACGTTGTACGTTATACGCTGTACGTTATACCTTATACGTTATACGTTATACGCTGTACGTTATACGTTATACGTTATACGTTATACGTTATACGTTATACGTTATACGTTATACGTTATACGTTATACGTTATACGTTATACGTTATACGTTATACGTTATACGTTATACCTTATACGTTATACGTTATACGTTATACGTTATACGTTATACGTTATACGTTACACGTTATACGTTATACGTTATACGTTATACGTTATACGTTATACGTTATACGTTATACGTTATACGTTATACGTTATACGTTATACGTTATACGTTATACGTTGTACGTTATACGCTGTACGTTATACGCTGTACGTTATACGCTGTACGTTATACGTTATACGTTATACGTTACACGTTGTACGTTGTACGTTATACGTTATACGTTATACGCTGTACGTTATACGCTGTACGTTATACGTAATACGTTATACGTTGTACGTTATACGCTGTACGTTATACCTTATACGTTATACGTTATACGCTGTACGTTATACGTTATACGTTATACGTTATACGTTATACGTTATACGTTATACGTTATACGTTATACGTTATACGTTATACGTTATACGTTATACGTTATACGTTATACGTTATACCTTATACGTTATACGTTATACGTTATACGTTATACGTTATACGTTATACGTTACACGTTATACGTTATACGTTATACGTTATACGTTATACGTTATACGTTATACGTTATACGTTATACGTTATACGTTATACGTTATACGTTATACGTTATACGTTATACGTTATACGTTATACGTTATACGTTATACGTTATACGTTATACGTTATACGTTATACGTTATACGTTATACGTTATACGTTATACGTTATACGTTATACGTTATACGTTAAACGTTATACGTTATACGTTATACGTTGTACGTTATACGCTGTACGTTATACCTTATACGTTATACGTTATACGCTGTACGTTATACGCTGTACGTTATACGCTGTACGTTATACGTTATACGTTATACGTTATACGTTATACGTTATACGTTATAAGTTATACGTTATACGTTATACGCAATACGTTATACGTTATACGTTATACGTTATACGTTATACGTTATACGTTATACGTTATACGTTATACGTTATACGTTATACGTTATACGTTATACGTTATACGTTGTACGTTATACGCTGTACGTTATACGCTGTACGTTATACGCTGTACGTTATACGTTATACGTTATACGTTACACGTTGTACGTTGTACGTTATACGTTATACGTTATACGCTGTACGTTATACGCTGTACGTTATACGTAATACGTTATACGTTGTACGTTATACGCTGTACGTTATACCTTATACGTTATACGTTATACGCTGTACGTTATACGTTATACGTTATACGTTATACGTTATACGTTATACGTTATACGTTATACGTTATACGTTATACGTTATACGTTATACGTTATACGTTATACGTTATACGTTATACGTTATACCTTATACGTTATACGTTATACGTTATACGTTATACGTTATACGTTATACGTTACACGTTATACGTTATACGTTATACCTTATACGTTATACGTTATACGTTATACGTTATACGTTATACGTTATACGTTATACGTTATACGTTATACGTTATACGTTATACGTTATACGTTATACGTTATACGTTATACGTTATACGTTATACGTTATACGTTATACGTTATACGTTATACGTTATACGTTATACGTTATACGTTATACGTTATACGTTATACGTTATACGTTATACGTTATACGTTATACGTTATACGTTATACGTTATACGTTATACGTTATACGTTATACGTTATACGTTATACGTTATACGTTATACGTTATACGTTATACGTTATACGTTATACGTTATACGTTATACGTTATACGTTATACGTTATACGTTATACGTTATACGTTATACGTTATACGTTATACGTTATACGTTATACGTTATACGTTATACGTTATACGTTATACGTTATACGTTATACGTTATACGTTATACGTTATACGTTATACGTTATACGTTATACGTTATACGTTATACGTTATACGTTATACGTTATACGTTATACGTTATACGTTATACGTTATACGTTATACGTTATACGTTATACGTTATACGTTATACGTTATACGTTATACGTTATACGTTATACGTTATACGTTATACGTTATACGTTATACGTTATACGTTATACGTTATACGTTATACGTTATACGTTATACGTTAAACGTTATACGTTATACGTTGTACGTTATACGCTGTACGTTATACGCTGTACGTTATACGCTGTACGTTATACGTTATACGTTATACGTTACTCGTTGTACGTTGTACGTTATACGTTGTACGTTGTACGTTATACGTTGTACGTTATACGTTATACGCTGTACGTTATACGTTATACGTCACACGTTATACGTTATACGTTATACGCTGTACGTTATACGCTGTACGTTATACGCTGTACGTTATACGTTATACGTTATACGTTATACGTTACACGTTGTACGTTGTACGTTATACGTTGTACGTTATACGTTGTACGTTATACGTTATACGCTGTACGTTATACGTTATACATTATACGTTATACGTTGTACGTTATACGTTATACGTTATACGCTGTACGTTATACGTTATACGTTATACGTTACACGTTGTACGTTGTACGTTATACGTTATACGTTGTATGTTATACGTTGTACGTTATACGTTATACGTTGTACGTTATACGTTGTACATTATACGTTGTATGTTATACGTTATACGCTGTACGTTATACGTTATTCGTTATACGTTATACGTTATACGTTATACGTTATACGTTATACGTTATACGTTATACGTTATACGTTATACGTTATACGTTATACGTTATACGTTATACGTTATACGTTATACGTTATACGTTATACGTTATACGTTATACGTTGTACGTTATACGCTGTACGTTATACGCTGTACGTTATACGCTGTACGTTATACGTTATACGTTACACGTTGTACGTTGTACGTTATACGTTATACGTTATACGCTGTACGTTATACGCTGTACGTTATACGTAATACGTTATACGTTGTACGTTATACGCTGTACGTTATACCTTATACGTTATACGTTATACGCTGTACGTTATACGTTATACGTTATACGTTATACGTTATACGTTATACGTTATACGTTATACGTTATACGTTATACGTTATACGTTATACGTTATAAGTTATACGTTATACGTTATACGTTATACGTTATACGTTATACGTTATACGTTATACGTTATACGTTATACGTTATACGTTATACGTTATACGTTATACGTTATACGTTATACGTTATACGTTATACGTTATACGTTATACGTTATACGTTATACGTTATACGTTATACGTTATACGTTATACGTTATACGTTATACGTTATACGTTATACGTTATACGTTATACGTTATACGTTATACGTTATACGTTATACGTTATACGTTATACGTTATACGTTATACGTTATACGTTATACGTTATACGTTATACGTTATACGTTATACGTTATACGTTATACGTTATACGTTATACGTTATACGTTATACGTTATACGTTATACGTTATACGTTATACGTTATACGTTATACGTTATACGTTATACGTTATACGTTATACGTTATACGTTATACGTTATACGTTATACGTTATACGTTATACGTTATACGTTATACGTTATACGTTATACGTTATACGTTATACGTTATACGTTATACGTTATACGTTATACGTTATACGTTATACGTTATACGTTATACGTTATACGTTATACGTTATACGTTATACGTTATACGTTATACGTTATACGTTATACGTTATACGTTATACGTTATACGTTATACGTTATACGTTATACGTTATACGTTATACGTTATACGTTATACGTTATACGTTATACGTTATACGTTATACGTTATACGTTATACGTTATACGTTATACGTTATACGTTATACGTTATACGTTATACGTTATACGTTAAACGTTATACGTTATACGTTGTACGTTATACGCTGTACGTTATACGCTGTACGTTATACGCTGTACGTTATACGTTATACGTTATACGTTACTCGTTGTACGTTGTACGTTATACGTTGTACGTTGTACGTTATACGTTGTACGTTATACGTTATACGCTGTACGTTATACGTTATACGTCACACGTTATACGTTATACGTTATACGCTGTACGTTATACGCTGTACGTTATACGCTGTACGTTATACGTTATACGTTATACGTTATACGTTACACGTTGTACGTTGTACGTTATACGTTGTACGTTATACGTTGTACGTTATACGTTATACGCTGTACGTTATACGTTATACATTATACGTTATACGTTGTACGTTATACGTTATACGTTATACGCTGTACGTTATACGTTATACGTTATACGTTACACGTTGTACGTTGTACGTTATACGTTATACGTTGTATGTTATACGTTGTACGTTATACGTTATACGTTGTACGTTATACGTTGTACATTATACGTTGTATGTTATACGTTATACGCTGTACGTTATACGTTATTCGTTATACGTTATACGTTATACGTTATACGTTATACGTTATACGTTATACGTTATACGTTATACGTTATACGTTATACGTTATACGTTATACGTTATACGTTATACGTTATACGTTATACTTTATACGTTATACGTTGTACGTTATACGCTGTACGTTATACGCTGTACGTTATACGTTACACGTTGTACGTTGTACGTTATACGTTGTACGTTATACGTTGTACATTGTACGTTATACGTTGTACGTTATACGTTGTACATTATGCGTTGTACGTTATACGTTGTACGTTATACGTTATACGTTATACGTTATACGTTATACGTTATACGTTATACGTTATACGTTATACGTTATACGTTATACGTTATACGTTATACGTTATACGTTATACGTTATACGTTATACGTTATACGTTATACGTTATACGTTATACGTTATACGTTATAAGTTATACGTTATTCGTTATATGTTTTACGTTATACGTTATACGTTATACGTTATACGTTATACGTTATACGTTATACGTTATACGTTATACGTTATACGTTATACGTTATACGTTATACGTTATACGTTATACATTATACGTTATACGTTATACGTTATACGTTATACGTTGTACGTTATACGTTATACGTTATACGTTATACGGTATACCTTATACGTTATACGTTATACGTTATACGTTATACGTTATACGCTGTACGTTATACGCTGTACGTTATACGCTGTACGTTATACGTTATACGTTACACGTTGTACGTTGTACGTTATACGTTGTACGTTATACGTTGTACATTATACGCTGTACGTTATACGTTATACGCTGTACGTTATAAGTTATACGTTATACGTTATACGTTACACGTTGTACGTTGTACGTTATACGTTGTACATTATACGTTGTACGTTATACGTTATACGTTACATGTTGTACGTTGTACGTTATACGTTGTACGTTATACGTTGTACGTTATACGTTGTATGTTATACGTTATACGCTGTACGTTATACGTTATACGTTGTACGTTATACGTTGTATGTTATACGTTATACGCTGTACGTTATACGTTATACGTTGTACGTTATACGCTGTACGTTATACGCTGTACGTTATACGTTATACGTTATACGTTATACGTTATACGTTATACCTTATACGTTATACGTTATACGTTATACGCTGTACGTTATACGCTGTACGTTATACGTTATACGTTATACGCTGTACGTTATACGCTGTACGTTATACGCTGTACGTTATACGTTATACGTTACACGTTGTACGTTGTACGTTGTACGTTGTACGTTATACGTTGTACGTTATACGTTGTACGTTATACGTTGTACGTTATACGTTGTACATTATACGCTGTACGTTATACGTTATACGCTGTACGTTATAAGTTATACGTTATACGTTATACGTTACACGTTGTACGTTGTACGTTATACGTTGTACATTATACGTTGTACGTTGTACGTTATACGCTGTACGTTATACGCTGTACGTTATACGTTATACGTTGTACGTTATACGTTGTATGTTATACGTTATACGCTGTACGTTATACGTTATACGTTGTACGTTAAACGTTATACGTTATACGTTATACGCTGTACGTTATACGCTGTACGTTATACGTTATACGTTATACGTTGTACGTTATACGCTGTACGTTATACGCTGTACGTTATACGTTATACGTTATACGTTATACGTTATACGTTATACCTTATACGTTATACGTTATACGTTATACGCTGTACGTTATACGCTGTACGTTATACGTTATACGTTATACGCTGTACGTTATACGCTGTACGTTATACGCTGTACGTTATACGTTATACGTTACACGTTGTACGTTGTACGTTGTACGTTATACGTTGTACGTTATACGTTGTACATTATACGTTGTACATTATACGCTGTACGTTATACGTTATACGCTGTACGTTATAAGTTATACGTTATACGTTATACGTTACACGTTGTACGTTGTACGTTATACGTTGTACATTATACGTTGTACGTTATACGTTATACGTTACATGTTGTACGTTGTACGTTATACGTTGTACGTTATACGTTGTACGTTATACGTTGTATGTTATACGTTATACGCTGTACGTTATACGTTATACGTTGTACGTTATACGTTGTATGTTATACGTTATACGTTATAAGTTATACGTTATACGTTATACGCAATACGTTATACGTTATACGTTATACGTTATACGTTATACGTTATACGTTATACGTTATACGTTATACGTTATACGTTATACGTTATACGTTATACTTTATACGTTATACGTTATACGTTATACGTTATACGTTATACGTTATACGTTATACGTTATACGTTATACGTTGTACGTTATACGCTGTACGTTATACGCTGTACGTTATACGCTGTACGTTATACGTTATACGTTGTACGTTATACGTTATACGTTATACGTTATACGTTATACGTTATACGTTATACGTTATACGTTATACGTTATACGTTATACGTTATACGTTATACGTTATACGTTATACGTTATACGTTATACGTTATACGTTATACGTTATACGTTATACGTTATACGTTATACGTTATACGTTATACGTTATACGTTATACGTTATACGTTATACGTTATACGTTATACGTTATACGTTATACGTTATACGTTATACGTTATACGTTATACGTTATACGTTATACGTTATACGTTATACGTTATACGTTATACGTTATACGTTATACGTTATACGTTATACGTTATACGTTATACGTTATACGTTATACGTTATACGTTATACGTTATACGTTATACGTTATACGTTATACGTTATACGTTATACGTTATACGTTATACGTTATACGTTATACGTTATACGTTATACGTTATACGTTATACGTTATACGTTATACGTTATACGTTATACGTTATACGTTATACGTTATACGTTATACGTTATACGTTATACGTTATACGTTATACGTTATACGTTATACGTTATACGTTATACGTTATACGTTATACGTTATACGTTATACGTTATACGTTATACGTTATACGTTATACGTTATACGTTATACGTTATACGTTATACGTTATACGTTATACGTTATACGTTATACGTTATACGTTATACGTTATACGTTATACGTTATACGTTATACGTTATACGTTAAACGTTATACGTTATACGTTGTACGTTATACGCTGTACGTTATACGCTGTACGTTATACGCTGTACGTTATACGTTATACGTTATACGTTACTCGTTGTACGTTGTACGTTATACGTTGTACGTTGTACGTTATACGTTGTACGTTATACGTTATACGCTGTACGTTATACGTTATACGTCACACGTTATACGTTATACGTTATACGCTGTACGTTATACGCTGTACGTTATACGCTGTACGTTATACGTTATACGTTATACGTTATACGTTACACGTTGTACGTTGTACGTTATACGTTATACGTTATACGTTATACGTTATACGTTATACGTTATACGTTATACGTTATACGTTATACGTTATACGTTATACGTTATACGTTATACGTTATACGTTATACGTTATACGTTATACGTTATACGTTATACGTTATACGTTATACGTTATACGTTATACGTTATACGTTATACGTTATACGTTATACGTTATACGTTATACGTTATACGTTATACGTTATACGTTATACGTTATACGTTATACGTTATACGTTATACGTTATACGTTATACGTTATACGTTATACGTTATACGTTATACGTTATACGTTATACGTTATACGTTATACGTTATACGTTATACGTTATACGTTATACGTTATACGTTATACGTTATACGTTATACGTTATACGTTATACGTTATACGTTATACGTTATACGTTATACGTTATACGTTATACGTTATACGTTATACGTTATACGTTATACGTTATACGTTATACGTTATACGTTATACGTTATACGTTATACGTTATACGTTATACGTTATACGTTATACGTTATACGTTATACGTTATACGTTATACGTTATACGTTATACGTTAAACGTTATACGTTATACGTTGTACGTTATACGCTGTACGTTATACGCTGTACGTTATACGCTGTACGTTATACGTTATACGTTATACGTTACTCGTTGTACGTTGTACGTTATACGTTGTACGTTGTACGTTATACGTTGTACGTTATACGTTATACGCTGTACGTTATACGTTATACGTAACACGTTATACGTTATACGTTATACGCTGTACGTTATACGCTGTACGTTATACGCTGTACGTTATACGTTATACGTTATACGTTATACGTTACACGTTGTACGTTGTACGTTATACGTTGTACGTTATACGTTGTACGTTATACGTTATACGCTGTACGTTATACGTTATACATTATACGTTATACGTTGTACGTTATACGTTATACGTTATACGCTGTACGTTATACGTTATACGTTATACGTTACACGTTGTACGTTGTACGTTATACGTTATACGTTGTATGTTATACGTTGTACGTTATACGTTATACGTTGTACGTTATACGTTGTACATTATACGTTGTATGTTATACGTTATACGCTGTACGTTATACGTTATTCGTTATACGTTATACGTTATACGTTATACGTTATACGTTATACGTTATACGTTATACGTTATACGTTATACGTTATACGTTATACGTTATACGTTATACGTTATACGTTATACGTTATACGTTATACGTTATACGTTATACGTTATACGTTGTACGTTATACGCTGTACGTTATACGCTGTACGTTATACGTTACACGTTGTACGTTGTACGTTATACGTTGTACGTTATACGTTGTACATTGTACGTTATACGTTGTACGTTATACGTTGTACATTATGCGTTGTACGTTATACGTTGTACGTTATACGTTATACGTTATACGTTATACGTTATACGTTATACGTTATACGTTATACGTTATACGTTATACGTTATACGTTATACGTTATACGTTATACGTTATACGTTATACGTTATACGTTATACGTTATACGTTATACGTTATACGTTATACGTTATAAGTTATACGTTATTCGTTATATGTTTTACGTTATACGTTATACGTTATACGTTATACGTTATACGTTATACGTTATACGTTATACGTTATACGTTATACGTTATACGTTATACGTTATACGTTATACGTTATACGTTATACATTATACGTTATACGTTATACGTTATACGTTATACGTTGTACGTTATACGTTATACGTTATACGTTATACGGTATACCTTATACGTTATACGTTATACGTTATACGTTATACGTTATACGCTGTACGTTATACGCTGTACGTTATACGCTGTACGTTATACGTTATACGTTACACGTTGTACGTTGTACGTTATACGTTGTACGTTATACGTTGTACATTATACGCTGTACGTTATACGTTATACGCTGTACGTTATAAGTTATACGTTATACGTTATACGTTACACGTTGTACGTTGTACGTTATACGTTGTACATTATACGTTGTACGTTATACGTTATACGTTACATGTTGTACGTTGTACGTTATACGTTGTACGTTATACGTTGTACGTTATACGTTGTATGTTATACGTTATACGCTGTACGTTATACGTTATACGTTGTACGTTATACGTTGTATGTTATACGTTATACGCTGTACGTTATACGTTATACGTTGTACGTTATACGCTGTACGTTATACGCTGTACGTTATACGTTATACGTTATACGTTATACGTTATACGTTATACCTTATACGTTATACGTTATACGTTATACGCTGTACGTTATACGCTGTACGTTATACGTTATACGTTATACGCTGTACGTTATACGCTGTACGTTATACGCTGTACGTTATACGTTATACGTTACACGTTGTACGTTGTACGTTGTACGTTGTACGTTATACGTTGTACGTTATACGTTGTACGTTATACGTTGTACGTTATACGTTGTACATTATACGCTGTACGTTATACGTTATACGCTGTACGTTATAAGTTATACGTTATACGTTATACGTTACACGTTGTACGTTGTACGTTATACGTTGTACATTATACGTTGTACGTTGTACGTTATACGCTGTACGTTATACGCTGTACGTTATACGTTATACGTTGTACGTTATACGTTGTATGTTATACGTTATACGCTGTACGTTATACGTTATACGTTGTACGTTAAACGTTATACGTTATACGTTATACGCTGTACGTTATACGCTGTACGTTATACGTTATACGTTATACGTTGTACGTTATACGCTGTACGTTATACGCTGTACGTTATACGTTATACGTTATACGTTATACGTTATACGTTATACCTTATACGTTATACGTTATACGTTATACGCTGTACGTTATACGCTGTACGTTATACGTTATACGTTATACGCTGTACGTTATACGCTGTACGTTATACGCTGTACGTTATACGTTATACGTTACACGTTGTACGTTGTACGTTGTACGTTATACGTTGTACGTTATACGTTGTACATTATACGTTGTACATTATACGCTGTACGTTATACGTTATACGCTGTACGTTATAAGTTATACGTTATACGTTATACGTTACACGTTGTACGTTGTACGTTATACGTTGTACATTATACGTTGTACGTTATACGTTATACGTTACATGTTGTACGTTGTACGTTATACGTTGTACGTTATACGTTGTACGTTATACGTTGTATGTTATACGTTATACGCTGTACGTTATACGTTATACGTTGTACGTTATACGTTGTATGTTATACGTTATACGTTATAAGTTATACGTTATACGTTATACGCAATACGTTATACGTTATACGTTATACGTTATACGTTATACGTTATACGTTATACGTTATACGTTATACGTTATACGTTATACGTTATACGTTATACGTTATACGTTATACGTTATACGTTATACGTTATACGTTATACGTTATACGTTATACGTTATACGTTGTACGTTATACGCTGTACGTTATACGCTGTACGTTATACGCTGTACGTTATACGTTATACGTTGTACGTTATACGTTATACGTTATACGTTATACGTTATACGCTGTACGTTATACGCTGTACGGTATACGTTATACGTTATACGTTGTACGTTATACGCTATACGTTATACGTTATACGCTGTACGTTATACGCTGTACGGTATACGTTATACGTTATACGTTGTACGTTATACGCTGTACGTTATACGCTGTACGTTATACGCTGTACGTTATACGTTATACGTTACACGTTGTACGTTGTACGTTGTACGTTATACGTTGTACGTTATACGTTGTACATTATACGTTGTACATTATACGCTGTACGTTATACGTTATACGCTGTACGTTATAAGTTATACGTTATACGTTATACGTTACACGTTGTACGTTGTACGTTATACGTTGTAAATTATACGTTGTACGTTATACGTTATACGTTACATGTTGTACGTTGTACGTTATACGTTGTACGTTATACGTTGTACGTTATACGTTGTATGTTATACGTTATACGCTGTACGTTATACGTTATACGTTGTACGTTATACGTTGTATGTTATACGTTATACGTTATACGTTATAAGTTATACGTTATACGTTATACGCAATACGTTATACGTTATACGTTATACGTTATACGTTATACGTTATACGTTATACGTTATACGTTATACGTTATACGTTATACGTTATACGTTATACGTTATACGTTATACGTTGTACGTTATACGCTGTACGTTATACGCTGTACGTTATACGCTGTACGTTATACGTTATACGTTGTACGTTATACGTTATACGTTATACGTTATACGTTATACGCTGTACGTTATACGCTGTACGTTATACGTTATACGTTATACGTTGTACGTTATACGCTGTACGTTATACCTTATACGTTATACGTTATACGCTGTACGTTATACGCTGTACGTTATACGCTGTACGTTATACGTTATACGTTATACGTTATACGTTATACGTTATACGTTATAAGTTATACGTTATACGTTATACGCAATACGTTATACGTTATACGTTATACGTTATACGTTATACGTTATACGTTATACGTTATACGTTATACGTTGTACGTTATACGCTGTACGTTATACGCTGTACGTTATACGCTGTACGTTATACGTTATACGTTATACGTTACACGTTGTACGTTGTACGTTATACGTTATACGTTATACGCTGTACGTTATACGCTGTACGTTATACGTAATACGTTATACGTTGTACGTTATACGCTGTACCTTATACCTTATACGTTATACGTTATACGCTGTACGTTATACGCTGTACGTTATACGTTATACGTTATACGTTATACGTTATACGTTATACGTTATACGTTATACGTTATACGTTATACGTTATACGTTATACGTTATACGTTATACGTTATACGTTATACGTTATACGTTATACGTTATACGTTATACGTTATACGTTATACGTTATACGTTATACGTTGTACGTTATACGTTGTACGTTATACGTTGTACGTTATACGTTGTATGTTATACGTTATACGCTGTACGTTATACGTTATACGTTGTACGTTAAACGTTATACGTTATACGTTATACGCTGTACGTTATACGCTGTACGTTATACGTTATACGTTATACGTTGTACGTTATACGCTGTACGTTATACCTTATACGTTATACGTTATACGCTGTACGTTATACGCTGTACGTTATACGTTATACGTCACACGTTATACGTTATACGTTATACGCTGTACGTTATACGCTGTACGTTATACGCTGTACGTTATACGTTATACGTTATACGTTGTACGTTATACGCTGTACGTTATACCTTATACGTTATACGTTATACGCTGTACGTTATACGCTGTACGTTATACGTTATACGTCACACGTTATACGTTATACGTTATACGCTGTACGTTATACGCTGTACGTTATACGCTGTACGTTATACGTTATACGTTATACGTTATACGTTACACGTTGTACGTTGTACGTTATACGTTGTACGTTATACGTTGTACGTTATACGTTATACGCTGTACGTTATACGTTATACATTATACGTTATACGTTGTACGTTATACGTTATACGTTATACGCTGTACGTTATACGTTATACGTTATACGTTACACGTTGTACGTTGTACGTTATACGTTATACGTTGTATGTTATACGTTGTACGTTATACGTTATACGTTGTACGTTATACGTTGTACATTATACGTTGTATGTTATACGTTATACGCTGTACGTTATACGTTATTCGTTATACGTTATACGTTATACGTTATACGTTATACGCTGTACGTTATACGCTGTACGTTATACGCTGTACGTTATACGTTATACGTTATACGTTGTACGTTATACGCTGTACGTTATACCTTATACGTTATACGTTATACGCTGTACGTTATACGCTGTACGTTATACGTTATACGTCACACGTTATACGTTATACGTTATACGCTGTACGTTATACGCTGTACGTTATACGCTGTACGTTATACGTTATACGTTATACGTT
This sequence comes from Lasioglossum morio, assembly GCA_916610235.2. NCBI lineage: Eukaryota > Metazoa > Arthropoda > Insecta > Hymenoptera > Halictidae > Lasioglossum > Lasioglossum morio. Next base: position 81,099 of record CAKAJA020001038.1, read on the forward strand.
ATACGTTACACGTTGTACGTTGTACGTTATACGTTGTACGTTATACGTTGTACGTTATACGTTATACGCTGTACGTTATACGTTATACATTATACGTTATACGTTGTACGTTATACGTTATACGTTATACGCTGTACGTTATACGTTATACGTTATACGTTACACGTTGTACGTTGTACGTTATACGTTATACGTTGTATGTTATACGTTGTACGTTATACGTTATACGTTGTACGTTATACGTTGTACATTATACGTTGTATGTTATACGTTATACGCTGTACGTTATACGTTATTCGTTATACGTTATACGTTATACGTTATACGTTATACGTTATACGTTATACGTTATACGTTATACGTTATACGTTATACGTTATACGTTATACGTTATACGTTATACGTTATACGTTATACGTTATACGTTATACGTTATACGTTATACGTTATACGTTGTACGTTATACGCTGTACGTTATACGCTGTACGTTATACGTTACACGTTGTACGTTGTACGTTATACGTTGTACGTTATACGTTGTACATTGTACGTTATACGTTGTACGTTATACGTTGTACATTATGCGTTGTACGTTATACGTTGTACGTTATACGTTATACGTTATACGTTATACGTTATACGTTATACGTTATACGTTATACGTTATACGTTATACGTTATACGTTATACGTTATACGTTATACGTTATACGTTATACGTTATAAGTTATACGTTATTCGTTATACGTTTTACGTTATACGTTATACGTTATACGTTATACGTTATACGTTATACGTTATACGTTATAAGTTATACGTTATACGTTATACGTTATACGTTATACGTTATACGTTATACGTTATACGTTATACGTTATACGTTATACGTTATACGTTATACGTTATACGTTATACGGTATACGTTATACGTTATACGTTATACGTTATACGTTATACGTTATACGTTATACGTTATACGCTGTACGTTATACGCTGTACGTTATACGCTGTACGTTATACGTTATACGTTACACGTTGTACGTTGTACGTTATACGTTATACGTTGTATGTTATACGTTGTACGTTATACGTTATACGTTGTACGTTATACGTTGTACATTATACGTTGTATGTTATACGTTATACGCTGTACGTTATACGTTATTCGTTATACGTTATACGTTATACGTTATACGTTATACGTTATACGTTATACGTTATACGTTATACGTTATACGTTATACGTTATACGTTATACGTTATACGTTATACGTTATACGTTGTACGTTATACGCTGTACGTTATACGCTGTACGTTATACGTTACACGTTGTACGTTGTACGTTATACGTTGTACGTTATACGTTGTACATTGTACGTTATACGTTGTACGTTATACGTTGTACATTATGCGTTGTACGTTATACGTTGTACGTTATACGTTATACGTTATACGTTATACGTTATACGTTATACGTTATACGTTATACGTTATACGTTATACGTTATACGTTATACGTTATACGTTATACGTTATACGTTATAAGTTATAAGTTATACGTTATTCGTTATACGTTTTACGTTATACGTTATACGTTATACGTTATACGTTATACGTTATACGTTATACGTTATACGTTATACGTTATACGTTATACGTTATACGTTATACGTTATACGTTATACGTTATACGTTATACGTTATACGTTATACGTTATACGTTATACGGTATACGTTATACGTTATACGTTATACGTTATACGTTATACGTTATACGTTATACGCTGTACGTTATACGCTGTACGTTATACGCTGTACGTTATACGTTATACCTTACACGTTGTACGTTGTACGTTGTACGTTATACGTTGTACGTTATACGTTGTACATTATACGTTGTACATTATACGCTGTACGTTATACGTTATACGCTGTACGTTATAAGTTATACGTTATACGTTATGCGTTACACGTTGTACGTTGTACGTTATACGTTGTACATTATACGTTGTACGTTATACGTTATACGTTACATGTTGTACGTTGTACGTTATACGTTGTACGTTATACGTTGTACGTTATACGTTGTATGTTATACGTTATACGCTGTACGTTATACGTTATACGTTGTACGTTATACGTTGTATGTTATACGTTATACGCTGTACGTTATACGTTATACGTTGTACGTTATACGTTATACGTTATACGTTATACGCTGTACGTTATACGCTGTACGTTATACGTTATACGTTATACGTTGTACGTTATACGCTGTACGTTATACGCTGTACGTTATACGCTGTACGTTATACGTTATACGTTATACGTTATACGTTATACCTTATACGTTATACGTTATACGTTATACGCTGTACGTTATACGCTGTACGTTATACGTTATACGTTATACGCTGTACGTTATACGCTGTACGTTATACGCTGTACGTTATACGTTATACGTTACACGTTGTACGTTGTACGTTGTACGTTGTACGTTATACGTTGTACGTTATACGTTGTACATTATACGTTGTACATTATACGCTGTACGTTATACGTTATACGCTGTACGTTATAAGTTATACGTTATACGTTATACGTTACACGTTGTACGTTGTACGTTATACGTTGTACATTATACGTTGTACGTTATACGTTATACGTTACATGTTGTACGTTGTACGTTATACGTTGTACGTTATACGTTGTACGTTATACGTTGTATGTTATACGTTATACGCTGTACGTTATACGTTATACGTTGTACGTTATACGTTGTATGTTATACGTTATACGTTATACGTTATAAGTTATACGTTATACGTTATACGCAATACGTTATACGTTATACGTTATACGTTATACGTTATACGTTATACGTTATACGTTATACGTTATACGTTATACGTTATACGTTATACGTTATACGTTATACGTTATACGTTATACGTTATACGTTGTACGTTATACGCTGTACGTTATACGCTGTACGTTATACGCTGTACGTTATACGTTATACGTTGTACGTTATACGTTATACGTTATACGTTATACGTTATACGCTGTACGTTATACGCTGTACGTTATACGTTATACGTTATACGTTGTACGTTATACGCTGTACGCTATACCTTATACGTTATACGTTATACGCTGTACGTTATACGCTGTACGTTATACGCTGTACGTTATACGTTATACGTTATACGTTATACGTTATACGTTATACGTTATAAGTTATACGTTATACGTTATACGCAATACGTTATACGTTATACGTTATACGTTATACGTTATACGTTATACGTTATACGTTATACGGTATACGTTATACGTTATACGTTATACGTAATACGTTATACGTTATACGTTATACGCTGTACGTTATACGCTGTACGTTATACGCTGTACGTTATACGTTATACGTTACACGTTGTACGTTGTACGTTGTACGTTATACGTTGTACGTTATACGTTGTACATTATACGTTGTACATTATACGCTGTACGTTATACGTTATACGCTGTACGTTATAAGTTATACGTTATACGCTATGCGTTACACGTTGTACGTTGTACGTTATACGTTGTACATTATACGTTGTACGTTATACGTTATACGTTACATGTTGTACGTTGTACGTTATACGTTGTACGTTATACGTTGTACGTTATACGTTGTATGTTATACGTTATACGCTGTACGTTATACGTTATACGTTGTACGTTATACGTTGTATGTTATACGTTATACGCTGTACGTTATACGTTATACGTTGTACGTTATACGTTATACGTTATACGTTATACGCTGTACGTTATACGCTGTACGTTATACGTTATACGTTGTACGTTATACGCTGTACGTTATACGCTGTACGTTATACGTTATACGTTATACGTTATACGTTATACGTTATACGTTATACGTTATACGTTATACGCTGTACGTTATACGCTGTACGTTATACGTTATACGTTATACGCTGTACGTTATACGCTGTACGTTATACGCTGTACGTTATACGTTATGCGTTACACGTTGTACGTTGTACGTTGTACGTTATACGTTGTACGTTATACGTTGTACATTATACGTTGTACATTATACGCTGTACGTTATACGTTATACGCTGTACGTTATAAGTTATACGTTATACGTTATACGTTACACGTTGTACGTTGTACGTTATACGTTGTACATTATACGTTGTACGTTATACGTTATACGTTACATGTTGTACGTTGTACGTTATACGTTGTACGTTATACGTTGTACGTTATACGTTGTATGTTATACGTTATACGCTGTACGTTATACGTTATACGTTGTACGTTATACGTTGTATGTTATACGTTATACGTTATACGTTATAAGTTATACGTTATACGTTATACGCAATACGTTATACGTTATACGTTATACGTTATACGTTATACGTTATACGTTATACGTTATACGTTATACGTTATACGTTATACGTTATACGTTATACGTTATACGTTATACGTTATACGTTATACGTTATACGTTATACGTTGTACGTTATACGCTGTACGTTATACGCTGTACGTTATACGCTGTACGTTATACGTTATACGTTATACGTTATCCGTTATACGTTATACGTTATACGTTATACGCTGTACGTTATACGCTGTACGTTATACGTTATACGTTATACGTTGTACGTTAACGCTGTACGTTATACCTTATACGTTATACGTTATACGCTGTACGTTATACGCTGTACGTTATACGCTGTACGTTATACGTTATACGTTATACGTTATACGTTATACGTTATACGTTATAAGTTATACGTTATACGTTATACGCAATACGTTATACGTTATACGTTATACGTTATACGTTATACGTTATACGTTATACGTTATACGTTATACGTTATACGTTATACGTTATACGTTGTACGTTATACGCTGTACGTTATACGCTGTACGTTATACGCTGTACGTTATACGTTATACGTTATACGTTACACGTTGTACGTTGTACGTTATACGTTATACGTTATACGCTGTACGTTATACGCTGTACGTTATACGTTATACGTTATACGTTGTACGTTATACGCTGTACGTTATACCTTATACGTTATACGTTATACGCTGTACGTTATACGTTATACGTTATACGTTATACGTTATACGTTATACGTTATACGTTATACCTTATACGTTATACGTTATACGTTATACGTTATACGTTATACGTTATACGTTATACGTTATACGCTGTACGTTATACGTTATACGTTATACGTTATACGTTATACGTTATACGTTATACGTTATACGTTATACGTTATACGTTATACGTTATACGTTATACGTTATACGTTATACGTTATACGTTATACGTTATACGTTATACGTTATACGTTATACGTTATACGTTATACGTTATACGTTATACGTTATACGTTATACGTTATACGTTATACGTTATACGTTATACGTTATACGTTATACGTTATACGTTATACGTTATACGTTATACGTTATACGTTATACGTTATACGTTATACGTTATACGTTATACGTTATACGTTATACGTTATACGTTATACGTTATACGTTATACGTTATACGTTATACGTTATACGTTATACGTTATACGTTATACGTTATACGTTATACGTTATACGTTATACGTTATACGTTATACGTTATACGTTATACGTTATACGTTATACGTTATACGTTATACGTTATACGTTATACGTTATACGTTATACGTTATACGTTATACGTTATACGTTATACGTTATACGTTATACGTTATACGTTATACGTTATACGTTATACGTTATACGTTATACGTTATACGTTATACGTTATACGTTATACGTTATACGTTATACGTTATACGTTATACGTTATACGTTATACGTTATACGTTATACGTTATACGTTATACGTTATACGTTATACGTTATACGTTATACGTTATACGTTATACGTTATACGTTATACGTTATACGTTATACGTTATACGTTATACGTTATACGTTATACGTTATACGTTATACGTTATACGTTATACGTTATACGTTATACGTTGTACGTTATACGCTGTACGTTATACGCTGTACGTTATACGCTGTACGTTATACGTTATACGTTGTACGTTATACGTTATACGTTATACGTTATACGTTATACGCTGTACGTTATACGCTGTACGTTATACGTTATACGTTATACGTTGTACGTTATACGCTGTACGTTATACCTTATACGTTATACGTTATACGCTGTACGTTATACGCTGTACGTTATACGCTGTACGTTATACGTTATACGTTATACGTTATACGTTATACGTTATACGTTATAAGTTATACGTTATACGTTATACGCAATACGTTATACGTTATACGTTATACGTTATACGTTATACGTTATACGTTATACGTTATACGTTATACGTTATACGTTATACGTTGTACGTTATACGCTGTACGTTATACGCTGTACGTTATACGCTGTACGTTATACGTTATACGTTATACGTTACACGTTGTACGTTGTACGTTATACGTTATACGTTATACGCTGTACGTTATACGCTGTACGTTATACGTAATACGTTATACGTTGTACGTTATACGCTGTACGTTATACCTTATACGTTATACGTTATACGCTGTACGTTATACGTTATACGTTATACGTTATACGTTATACGTTATACGTTATACGTTATACGTTATACGTTATACGTTATACGTTATACGTTATACGTTATACGTTATACGTTATACGTTATACGCTGTACGTTATACGTTATACGTTATACGTTATACGTTATACGTTATACGTTATACGTTATACGTTATACGTTATACGTTATACGTTATACGTTATACGTTATACGTTATACGTTATACCTTATACGTTATACGTTATACGTTATACGTTATACGTTATACGTTATACGTTATACGTTATACGTTATACGTTATACGTTATACGTTATACGTTATACGTTATACGTTATACGTTATACGTTATACGTTATACGTTATACGTTATACGTTATACGTTATACGTTATACGTTATACGTTATACGTTATACGTTATACGTTATACGTTATACGTTATACGTTATACGTTATACGTTATACGTTATACGTTATACGTTATACGTTATACGTTATACGTTATACGTTATACGTTATACGTTATACGTTATACGTTATACGTTATACGTTATACGTTATACGTTATACGTTATACGTTATACGTTATACGTTATACGTTATACGTTATACGTTATACGTTATACGTTATACGTTATACGTTATACGTTATACGTTATACGTTATACGTTATACGTTATACGTTATACGTTATACGTTATACGTTATACGTTATACGTTATACGTTATACGTTATACGTTATACGTTATACGTTATACGTTATACGTTATACGTTATACGTTATACGTTATACGTTATACGTTATACGTTATACGTTATACGTTATACGTTATACGTTATACGTTATACGTTATACGTTATACGTTATACGTTATACGTTAAACGTTATACGTTATACGTTGTACGTTATACGCTGTACGTTATACGCTGTACGTTATACGCTGTACGTTATACGTTATACGTTATACGTTACTCGTTGTACGTTGTACGTTATACGTTGTACGTTGTACGTTATACGTTGTACGTTATACGTTATACGCTGTACGTTATACGTTATACGTCACACGTTATACGTTATACGTTATACGCTGTACGTTATACGCTGTACGTTATACGCTGTACGTTATACGTTATACGTTATACGTTATACGTTACACGTTGTACGTTGTACGTTATACGTTGTACGTTATACGTTGTACGTTATACGTTATACGCTGTACGTTATACGTTATACATTATACGTTATACGTTGTACGTTATACGTTATACGTTATACGCTGTACGTTATACGTTATACGTTATACGTTACACGTTGTACGTTGTACGTTATACGTTATACGTTGTATGTTATACGTTGTACGTTATACGTTATACGTTGTACGTTATACGTTGTACATTATACGTTGTATGTTATACGTTATACGCTGTACGTTATACGTTATTCGTTATACGTTATACGTTATACGTTATACGTTATACGTTATACGTTATACGTTATACGTTATACGTTATACGTTATACGTTATACGTTATACGTTATACGTTATACGTTATACGTTGTACGTTATACGCTGTACGTTATACGCTGTACGTTATACGTTACACGTTGTACGTTGTACGTTATACGTTGTACGTTATACGTTGTACATTGTACGTTATACGTTGTACGTTATACGTTGTACATTATGCGTTGTACGTTATACGTTGTACGTTATACGTTATACGTTATACGTTATACGTTATACGTTATACGTTATACGTTATACGTTATACGTTATACGTTATACGTTATACGTTATACGTTATACGTTATACGTTATACGTTATACGTTATACGTTATACGTTATAAGTTATACGTTATTCTTTATATGTTTTACGTTATACGTTATACGTTATACGTTATACGTTATACGTTATACGTTATACGTTATACGTTATACGTTATACGTTATACGTTATACGTTATACGTTATACGTTATACGTTATACGTTATACGTTATACGTTATACGTTATACGTTATACGTTATACGTTATACGTTATACGTTATACGTTATACGTTATACGTTGTACGTTATACGTTATACGTTATACGTTATACGGTATACGTTATACGTTATACGTTATACGTTATACGTTATACGTTATACGCTGTACGTTATACGCTGTACGTTATACGCTGTACGTTATACGTTATACGTTACACGTTGTACGTTGTACGTTATACGTTGTACGTTATACGTTGTACATTATACGCTGTACGTTATACGTTATACGCTGTACGTTATAAGTTATACGTTATACGTTATACGTTACACGTTGTACGTTGTACGTTATACGTTGTACATTATACGTTGTACGTTATACGTTATACGTTACATGTTGTACGTTGTACGTTATACGTTGTACGTTATACGTTGTACGTTATACGTTGTATGTTATACGTTATACGCTGTACGTTATACGTTATACGTTGTACGTTATACGTTGTATGTTATACGTTATACGCTGTACGTTATACGTTATACGTTGTACGTTATACGTTATACGTTATACGTTATACGCTGTACGTTATACGCTGTACGTTATACGTTATACGTTATACGTTGTACGTTATACGCTGTACGTTATACGCTGTACGTTATACGTTATACGTTATACGTTATACGTTATACGTTATACCTTATACGTTATACGTTATACGTTATACGCTGTACGTTATACGCTGTACGTTATACGTTATACGTTATACGCTGTACGTTATACGCTGTACGTTATACGCTGTACGTTATACGTTATACGTTACACGTTGTACGTTGTACGTTGTACGTTATACGTTGTACGTTATACGTTGTACGTTATACGTTGTACGTTATACGTTGTACATTATACGCTGTACGTTATACGTTATACGCTGTACGTTATAAGTTATACGTTATACGTTGTACGTTACACGTTGTACGTTGTACGTTATACGTTGTACATTATACGTTGTACGTTATACGTTATACGTTACATGTTGTACGTTGTACGTTATACGTTGTACGTTATACGTTGTACGTTATACGTTGTATGTTATACGTTATACGTTGTACATTATACGTTGTACGTTATACGTTATACGTTACATGTTGTACGTTGTACGTTATACGTTGTACGTTATACGTTGTACGTTATACGTTGTATGTTATACGTTATACGCTGTACGTTATACGTTATACGTTGTACGTTATACGTTGTATGTTATACGTTATACGTTATAAGTTATACGTTATACGTTATACGCAATACGTTATACGTTATACGTTATACGTTATACGTTATACGTTATACGTTATACGTTATACGTTATACGTTATACGTTATACGTTATACGTTATACGTTATACGTTATACGTTATACGTTATACGTTATACGTTGTACGTTATACGCTGTACGTTATACGCTGTACGTTATACGCTGTACGTTATACGTTATACGTTGTACGTTATACGTTATACGTTATACGTTATACGCTGTACGTTATACGCTGTACGGTATACGTTATACGTTATACGTTGTACGTTATACGCTGTACGTTATACCTTATACGTTATACGTTATACGCTGTACGTTATACGTTATACGTTATACGTTACACGTTGTACGTTGTACGTTATACGTTATACGTTGTATGTTATACGTTGTACGTTATACGCTGTACGTTATACGCTGTACGTTATACGTAATACGTTATACGTTGTACGTTATACGCTGTACGTTATACGTTATACGTTACACGTTGTACGTTGTACGTTATACGTTGTACATTATACGTTGTACGTTATACGTTATACGTTACATGTTGTACGTTGTACGTTATACGTTGTACGTTATACGTTGTACGTTATACGTTGTATGTTATACGTTATACGCTGTACGTTATACGTTATACGTTGTACGTTATACGTTGTATGTTATACGTTATACGTTATACGTTATAAGTTATACGTTATACGTTATACGCAATACGTTATACGTTATACGTTATACGTTATACGTTATACGTTATACGTTATACGTTATACGTTATACGTTATACGTTATACGTTATACGTTATACGTTATACGTTATACGTTGTACGTTATACGCTGTACGTTATACGCTGTACGTTATACGCTGTACGTTATACGTTATACGTTGTACGTTATACGTTATACGTTGTACGTTATACGTTATACGCTGTACGTTATACGCTGTACGTTATACGTTATACGTTATACGTTGTACGTTATACGCTGTACGTTATACCTTATACGTTATACGTTATACGCTGTACGTTATACGCTGTACGTTATACGCTGTACGTTATACGTTATACGTTATACGTTATACGTTATACGTTATACGTTATAAGTTATACGTTATACGTTATACGCAATACGTTATACGTTATACGTTATACGTTATACGTTATACGTTATACGTTATACGTTATACGTTATACGTTATACGTTATACGTTATACGTTATACGTTATACGTTGTACGTTATACGCTGTACGTTATACGCTGTACGTTATACGCTGTACGTTATACGTTATACGTTATACGTTACACGTTGTACGTTGTACGTTATACGTTATACGTTATACGCTGTACGTTATACGCTGTACGTTATACGTAATACGTTATACGTTGTACGTTATACGCTGTACGTTATACCTTATACGTTATACGTTATACGCTGTACGTTATACGCTGTACGTTATACGTTATACGTTATACGTTATACGTTATACGTTATACGTTATACGTTATACGTTATACGTTATACGTTATACGTTATACGTTATACGTTATACGTTATACCTTATACGTTATACGTTATACGTTATACGTTATACGTTATACGTTATACGTTATACGTTATACGTTATACGTTATACGTTATACGTTATACGTTATACGTTATACGTTATACGTTATACGTTATACGTTATACGTTATACGTTATACGTTATACGTTATACGTTATACGTTATACGTTATACGTTATACGTTATACGTTATACGTTATACGTTATACGTTATACGTTATACGTTATACGTTATACGTTATACGTTATACGTTATACGTTATACGTTATACGTTATACGTTATACGTTATACGTTATACGTTATACGTTATACGTTATACGTTATACGTTATACGTTATACGTTATACGTTATACGTTATACGTTATACGTTATACGTTATACGTTATACGTTATACGTTATACGTTATACGTTATACGTTATACGTTATACGTTATACGTTATACGTTATACGTTATACGTTATACGTTATACGTTATACGTTATACGTTATACGTTATACGTTATACGTTATACGTTATACGTTATACGTTATACGTTATACGTTATACGTTATACGTTATACGTTATACGTTATACGTTATACGTTATACGTTATACGTTATACGTTATACGTTATACGTTATACGTTATACGTTATACGTTATACGTTATACGTTATACGTTATACGTTATACGTTATACGTTATACGTTATACGTTATACGTTATACGTTATACGTTAAACGTTATACGTTATACGTTGTACGTTATACGCTGTACGTTATACGCTGTACGTTATACGCTGTACGTTATACGTTATACGTTATACGTTACTCGTTGTACGTTGTACGTTATACGTTGTACGTTGTACGTTATACGTTGTACGTTATACGTTATACGCTGTACGTTATACGTTATACGTCACACGTTATACGTTATACGTTATACGCTGTACGTTATACGCTGTACGTTATACGCTGTACGTTATACGTTATACGTTATACGTTATACGTTACACGTTGTACGTTGTACGTTGTACGTTATACGTTGTACGTTATACGTTGTACGTTATACGTTATACGCTGTACGTTATACGTTATACATTATACGTTATACGTTGTACGTTATACGTTATACGTTATACGTTACACGTTGTACGTTGTACGTTATACGTTATACGTTGTATGTTATACGTTGTACGTTATACGTTATACGTTGTACGTTATACGTTGTACATTATACGTTGTATGTTATACGTTATACGCTGTACGTTATACGTTATTCGTTATACGTTATACGTTATACGTTATACGTTATACGTTATACGTTATACGCTGTACGTTATACGCTGTACGTTATACGTTACACGTTGTACGTTGTACGTTATACGTTGTACGTTATACGTTGTACATTGTACGTTATACGTTGTACGTTATACGTTGTACATTATGCGTTGTACGTTATACGTTGTACGTTATACGTTATACGTTATACGTTATACGTTATACGTTATACGTTATACGTTATACGTTATACGTTATACGTTATACGTTATACGTTATACGTTATACGTTATAAGTTATACGTTATTCGTTATATGTTTTACGTTATACGTTATACGTTATACGTTATACGTTATACGTTATACGTTATACGTTATACGTTATACGTTATACGTTATACGTTATACGTTATACGTTATACGTTATACGTTATACGTTATACGTTGTACGTTATACGTTATACGTTATACGTTATACGGTATACGTTATACGTTATACGTTATACGTTATACGTTATACGTTATACGTTATACGCTGTACGTTATACGCTGTACGTTATACGCTGTACGTTATACGTTATACGTTACACGTTGTACGTTGTACGTTGTACGTTATACGTTGTACGTTATACGTTGTACATTATACGCTGTACGTTATACGTTATACGCTGTACGTTATAAGTTATACGTTATACGTTATACGTTACACGTTGTACGTTATACGTTGTACATTATACGTTGTACGTTATACGTTATACGTTACATGTTGTACGTTGTACGTTATACGTTGTACGTTATACGTTGTACGTTATACGTTGTATGTTATACGTTATACGCTGTACGTTATACGTTATACGTTGTACGTTATACGTTGTATGTTATACGTTATACGCTGTACGTTATACGTTATACGTTGTACGTTATACGTTATACGTTATACGTTATACGCTGTACGTTATACGCTGTACGTTATACGTTATACGTTATACGTTGTACGTTATACGCTGTACGTTATACGCTGTACGTTATACGTTATACGTTATACGTTATACGTTATACGTTATACCTTATACGTTATACGTTATACGTTATACGCTGTACGTTATACGCTGTACGTTATACGTTATACGTTATACGCTGTACGTTATACGCTGTACGTTATACGCTGTACGTTATACGTTATACGTTACACGTTGTACGTTGTACGTTGTACGTTATACGTTGTACGTTATACGTTGTACGTTATACGTTGTACGTTATACGTTGTACATTATACGCTGTACGTTATACGTTATACGCTGTACGTTATAAGTTATACGTTATACGTTATACGTTACACGTTGTACGTTGTACGTTATACGTTGTACATTATACGTTGTACGTTATACGTTATACGTTACATGTTGTACGTTGTACGTTATACGTTGTACGTTATACGTTGTACGTTATACGTTGTATGTTATACGTTATACGCTGTACGTTATACGTTATACGTTGTACGTTATACGTTGTATGTTATACGTTATACGCTGTACGTTATACGTTATACGTTGTACGTTATACGTTATACGTTATACGTTATACGCTGTACGTTATACGCTGTACGTTATACGTTATACGTTATACGTTGTACGTTATACGCTGTACGTTATACGCTGTACGTTATACGTTATACGTTATACGTTATACGTTATACGTTATACGTTATACGTTATACGTTATACGTTATACGCTGTACGTTATACGCTGTACGTTATACGTTATACGTTATACGCTGTACGTTACACGCTGTACGTTATACGCTGTACGTTATACGTTATACGTTACACGTTGTACGTTGTACGTTGTACGTTATACGTTGTACGTTATACGTTGTACATTATACGTTGTACATTATACGCTGTACGTTATACGTTATACGCTGTACGTTATAAGTTATACGTTATACGTTATACGTTACACGTTGTACGTTGTACGTTATACGTTGTACATTATACGTTGTACGTTATACGTTATACGTTACATGTTGTACGTTGTACGTTATACGTTGTACGTTATACGTTGTACGTTATACGTTGTATGTTATACGTTATACGCTGTACGTTATACGTTATACGTTGTACGTTATACGTTGTATGTTATACGTTATACGTTATACGTTATACGTTATACGTTATACGTTATACGTTATACGTTATACGTTATACGTTATACGTTATACGTTATACGTTATACGTTATACGTTATACGTTGTACGTTATACGCTGTACGTTATACGCTGTACGTTATACGCTGTACGTTATACGTTATACGTTATACGTTATACGTTATACGTTATACGTTATACGTTATACGCTGTACGTTATACGCTGTACGTTATACGTTATACGTTATACGTTGTACGTTATACGCTGTACGTTATACCTTATACGTTATACGTTATACGCTGTACGTTATACGCTGTACGTTATACGCTGTACGTTATACGTTATACGTTATACGTTATACGTTATACGTTATACGTTATACGTTATAAGTTATACGTTATACGTTATACGTTATACGTTATACGTTGTACGTTATACGCTGTACGTTATACGCTGTACGTTATACGCTGTACGTTATACGTTATACGTTATACGTTATACGTTATACGTTATACGTTATACGTTATACGTTATACGTTATAAGTTATACGTTATTCGTTATATGTTTTACGTTATACGTTATACGTTATACGTTATACGTTATACGTTATACGTTATACGTTATACGTTATACGTTATACGTTATACGTTATACGTTATACGTTATACGTTATACGTTATACGTTATACGTTGTACGTTATACGTTATACGTTATACGTTATACGGTATACGTTATACGTTATACGTTATACGTTATACGTTATACGTTATACGTTATACGTTATACGTTATACGCTGTACGTTATACGCTGTACGTTATACGCTGTACGTTATACGTTATACGTTACACGTTGTACGTTGTACGTTGTACGTTATACGTTGTACGTTATACGTTGTACATTATACGCTGTACGTTATACGTTATACGCTGTACGTTATAAGTTATACGTTATACGTTATACGTTACACGTTGTACGTTGTACGTTATACGTTGTACATTATACGTTGTACGTTATACGTTATACGTTACATGTTGTACGTTGTACGTTATACGTTGTACGTTATACGTTGTACGTTATACGTTGTATGTTATACGTTATACGCTGTACGTTATACGTTATACGTTGTACGTTATACGTTGTATGTTATACGTTATACGCTGTACGTTATACGTTATACGTTGTACGTTATACGTTATACGTTATACGTTATACGCTGTACGTTATACGCTGTACGTTATACGTTATACGTTATACGTTGTACGTTATACGCTGTACGTTATACGCTGTACGTTATACGTTATACGTTATACGTTATACGTTATACGTTATACCTTATACGTTATACGTTATACGTTATACGCTGTACGTTATACGCTGTACGTTATACGTTATACGTTATACGCTGTACGTTATACGCTGTACGTTATACGCTGTACGTTATACGTTATACGTTACACGTTGTACGTTGTACGTTGTACGTTATACGTTGTACGTTATACGCTGTACGTTATACGTTATACGTTGTCCATTATACGTTATACGTTACTCGTTGTACGTTATACGTTATACGTTATACGTTATACGTTATACGTTATACGTTATACGTTATACGTTATACGTTATACGTTATACGTTATACGTTATACGTTATACGTTATACGTTATACGTTATACGTTATACGTTAAACGTTATACGTTATACGTTGTACGTTATACGCTGTACGTTATACGCTGTACGTTATACGCTGTACGTTATACGTTATACGTTACACGTTGTACGTTGTACGTTGTACGTTATACGTTGTACGTTATACGTTGTACGTTATACGTTGTACGTTATACGTTATACGTTACATGTTGTACGTTGTACGTTATACGTTGTACGTTATACGTTGTACGTTATACGTTGTATGTTATACGTTATACGCTGTACGTTATACGTTATACGTTGTACGTTATACGTTGTATGTTATACGTTATACGTTATAAGTTATACGTTATACGTTATACGCAATACGTTATACGTTATACGTTATACGTTATACGTTATACGTTATACGTTATACGTTATACGTTATACGTTATACGTTATACGTTATACGTTATACGTTATACGTTATACGTTATACGTTATACGTTATACGTTATACGTTATACGTTATACGTTATACGTTATACGTTGTACGTTATACGCTGTACGTTATACGCTGTACGTTATACGCTGTACGTTATACGTTATACGTTGTACGTTATACGTTATACGTTATACGTTATACGTTATACGCTGTACGTTATACGCTGTACGGTATACGTTATACGTTATACGTTGTACGTTATACGCTATACGTTATACGTTATACGCTGTACGTTATACGCTGTACGGTATACGTTATACGTTATACGTTGTACGTTATACGCTGTACGTTATACGCTGTACGTTATACGCTGTACGTTATACGTTATACGTTACACGTTGTACGTTGTACGTTGTACGTTATACGTTGTACGTTATACGTTGTACATTATACGTTGTACATTATACGCTGTACGTTATACGTTATACGCTGTACGTTATAAGTTATACGTTATACGTTATACGTTACACGTTGTACGTTGTACGTTATACGTTGTAAATTATACGTTGTACGTTATACGTTATACGTTACATGTTGTACGTTGTACGTTATACGTTGTACGTTATACGTTGTACGTTATACGTTGTATGTTATACGTTATACGCTGTACGTTATACGTTATACGTTGTACGTTATACGTTGTATGTTATACGTTATACGTTATACGTTATAAGTTATACGTTATACGTTATACGCAATACGTTATACGTTATACGTTATACGTTATACGTTATACGTTATACGTTATACGTTATACGTTATACGTTATACGTTATACGTTATACGTTATACGTTATACGTTATACGTTATACGTTGTACGTTATACGCTGTACGTTATACGCTGTACGTTATACGCTGTACGTTATACGTTATACGTTGTACGTTATACGTTATACGTTATACGTTATACGTTATACGCTGTACGTTATACGCTGTACGTTATACGTTATACGTTATACGTTGTACGTTATACGCTGTACGTTATACCTTATACGTTATACGTTATACGCTGTACGTTATACGCTGTACGTTATACGCTGTACGTTATACGTTATACGTTATACGTTATACGTTATACGTTATACGTTATAAGTTATACGTTATACGTTATACGCAATACGTTATACGTTATACGTTATACGTTATACGTTATACGTTATACGTTATACGTTATACGTTATACGTTGTACGTTATACGCTGTACGTTATACGCTGTACGTTATACGCTGTACGTTATACGTTATACGTTATACGTTACACGTTGTACGTTGTACGTTATACGTTATACGTTATACGCTGTACGTTATACGCTGTACGTTATACGTAATACGTTATACGTTGTACGTTATACGCTGTACCTTATACCTTATACGTTATACGTTATACGCTGTACGTTATACGCTGTACGTTATACGTTATACGTTATACGTTATACGTTATACGTTATACGTTATACGTTATACGTTATACGTTATACGTTATACGTTATACGTTATACGTTATACGTTATACGTTATACGTTATACGTTATACGTTATACGTTATACGTTATACGTTATACGTTATACGTTGTACGTTATACGTTGTACGTTATACGTTGTACGTTATACGTTGTATGTTATACGTTATACGCTGTACGTTATACGTTATACGTTGTACGTTAAACGTTATACGTTATACGTTATACGCTGTACGTTATACGCTGTACGTTATACGTTATACGTTATACGTTGTACGTTATACGCTGTACGTTATACCTTATACGTTATACGTTATACGCTGTACGTTATACGCTGTACGTTATACGTTATACGTCACACGTTATACGTTATACGTTATACGCTGTACGTTATACGCTGTACGTTATACGCTGTACGTTATACGTTATACGTTGTACGTTATACGCTGTACGTTATACCTTATACGTTATACGTTATACGCTGTACGTTATACGCTGTACGTTATACGTTATACGTCACACGTTATACGTTATACGTTATACGCTGTACGTTATACGCTGTACGTTATACGCTGTACGTTATACGTTATACGTTATACGTTATACGTTACACGTTGTACGTTGTACGTTATACGTTGTACGTTATACGTTGTACGTTATACGTTATACGCTGTACGTTATACGTTATACATTATACGTTATACGTTGTACGTTATACGTTATACGTTATACGCTGTACGTTATACGTTATACGTTATACGTTACACGTTGTACGTTGTACGTTATACGTTATACGTTGTATGTTATACGTTGTACGTTATACGTTATACGTTGTACGTTATACGTTATACGTTATACGTTATACGTTATACGTTATACGTTATACGTTATACGTTATACGTTGTACGTTATACGCTGTACGTTATACGCTGTACGTTATACGCTGTACGTTATACGTTATACGTTGTACGTTATACGTTATACGTTATACGTTATACGTTATACGCTGTACGTTATACGCTGTACGTTATACGTTATACGTTATACGTTGTACGTTATACGCTGTACGTTATACCTTATACGTTATACGTTATACGCTGTACGTTATACGCTGTACGTTATACGCTGTACGTTATACGTTATACGTTATACGTTATACGTTATACGTTATACGTTATAAGTTATACGTTATACGTTATACGCAATACGTTATACGTTATACGTTATACGTTATACGTTATACGTTATACGTTATACGTTATACGTTATACGTTGTACGTTATACGCTGTACGTTATACGCTGTACGTTATACGCTGTACGTTATACGTTATACGTTATACGTTACACGTTGTACGTTGTACGTTATACGTTATACGTTATACGCTGTACGTTATACGCTGTACGTTATACGTAATACGTTATACGTTGTACGTTATACGCTGTACCTTATACCTTATACGTTATACGTTATACGCTGTACGTTATACGCTGTACGTTATACGTTATACGTTATACGTTATACGTTATACGTTATACGTTATACGTTATACGTTATACGTTATACGTTATACGTTATACGTTATACGTTATACGTTATACGTTATACGTTATACGTTATACGTTATACGTTATACGTTATACGTTATACGTTATACGTTGTACGTTATACGTTGTACGTTATACGTTGTACGTTATACGTTGTATGTTATACGTTATACGCTGTACGTTATACGTTATACGTTGTACGTTAAACGTTATACGTTATACGTTATACGCTGTACGTTATACGCTGTACGTTATACGTTATACGTTATACGTTGTACGTTATACGCTGTACGTTATACCTTATACGTTATACGTTATACGCTGTACGTTATACGCTGTACGTTATACGTTATACGTCACACGTTATACGTTATACGTTATACGCTGTACGTTATACGCTGTACGTTATACGCTGTACGTTATACGTTATACGTTATACGTTGTACGTTATACGCTGTACGTTATACCTTATACGTTATACGTTATACGCTGTACGTTATACGCTGTACGTTATACGTTATACGTCACACGTTATACGTTATACGTTATACGCTGTACGTTATACGCTGTACGTTATACGCTGTACGTTATACGTTATACGTTATACGTTATACGTTACACGTTGTACGTTGTACGTTATACGTTGTACGTTATACGTTGTACGTTATACGTTATACGCTGTACGTTATACGTTATACATTATACGTTATACGTTGTACGTTATACGTTATACGTTATACGCTGTACGTTATACGTTATACGTTATACGTTACACGTTGTACGTTGTACGTTATACGTTATACGTTGTATGTTATACGTTGTACGTTATACGTTATACGTTGTACGTTATACGTTATACGTTATACGTTATACGTTGTACGTTATACGCTGTACGTTATACGCTGTACGTTATACGTTACACGTTGTACGTTGTACGTTATACGTTGTACGTTATACGTTGTACATTGTACGTTATACGTTGTACGTTATACGTTGTACATTATGCGTTGTACGTTATACGTTGTACGTTATACGTTATACGTTATACGTTATACGTTATACGTTATACGTTATACGTTATACGTTATACGTTATACGTTATACGTTATACGTTATACGTTATACGTTATACGTTATACGTTATAAGTTATACGTTATTCGTTATACGTTTTACGTTATACGTTATACGTTATACGTTATACGTTATACGTTATACGTTATACGTTATACGTTATACGTTATACGTTATACGTTATACGTTATACGTTATACGTTATACGTTATACGTTATACGTTATACGTTATACGTTATACGTTATACGTTATACGTTATACGTTATACGTTATACGGTATACGTTATACGTTATACGTTATACGTTATACGTTATACGTTATACGTTATACGCTGTACGTTATACGCTGTACGTTATACGCTGTACGTTATACGTTATACGTTACACGTTGTACGTTGTACGTTATACGTTATACGTTGTATGTTATACGTTGTACGTTATACGTTATACGTTGTACGTTATACGTTGTACATTATACGTTGTATGTTATACGTTATACGCTGTACGTTATACGTTATTCGTTATACGTTATACGTTATACGTTATACGTTATACGTTATACGTTATACGTTATACGTTATACGTTATACGTTATACGTTATACGTTATACGTTATACGTTATACGTTATACGTTGTACGTTATACGCTGTACGTTATACGCTGTACGTTATACGTTACACGTTGTACGTTGTACGTTATACGTTGTACGTTATACGTTGTACATTGTACGTTATACGTTGTACGTTATACGTTGTACATTATGCGTTGTACGTTATACGTTGTACGTTATACGTTATACGTTATACGTTATACGTTATACGTTATACGTTATACGTTATACGTTATACGTTATACGTTATACGTTATACGTTATACGTTATACGTTATACGTTATACGTTATAAGTTATAAGTTATACGTTATTCGTTATACGTTTTACGTTATACGTTATACGTTATACGTTATACGTTATACGTTATACGTTATACGTTATACGTTATACGTTATACGTTATACGTTATACGTTATACGTTATACGTTATACGTTATACGTTATACGTTATACGTTATACGTTATACGTTATACGTTATACGTTATACGTTATACGTTATACGTTATACGGTATACGTTATACGTTATACGTTATACGTTATACGTTATACGTTATACGTTATACGCTGTACGTTATACGCTGTACGTTATACGCTGTACGTTATACGTTATACCTTACACGTTGTACGTTGTACGTTGTACGTTATACGTTGTACGTTATACGTTGTACATTATACGTTGTACATTATACGCTGTACGTTATACGTTATACGCTGTACGTTATAAGTTATACGTTATACGTTATGCGTTACACGTTGTACGTTGTACGTTATACGTTGTACATTATACGTTGTACGTTATACGTTATACGTTACATGTTGTACGTTGTACGTTATACGTTGTACGTTATACGTTGTACGTTATACGTTGTATGTTATACGTTATACGCTGTACGTTATACGTTATACGTTGTACGTTATACGTTGTATGTTATACGTTATACGCTGTACGTTATACGTTATACGTTGTACGTTATACGTTATACGTTATACGTTATACGCTGTACGTTATACGCTGTACGTTATACGTTATACGTTATACGTTGTACGTTATACGCTGTACGTTATACGCTGTACGTTATACGCTGTACGTTATACGTTATACGTTATACGTTATACGTTATACGTTATACGTTATACGTTATACGTTATACGCTGTACGTTATACGCTGTACGTTATACGTTATACGTTATACGCTGTACGTTATACGCTGTACGTTATACGCTGTACGTTATACGTTATACGTTACACGTTGTACGTTGTACGTTGTACGTTGTACGTTATACGTTGTACGTTATACGTTGTACATTATACGTTGTACATTATACGCTGTACGTTATACGTTATACGCTGTACGTTATAAGTTATACGTTATACGTTATACGTTACACGTTGTACGTTGTACGTTATACGTTGTACATTATACGTTGTACGTTATACGTTATACGTTACATGTTGTACGTTGTACGTTATACGTTGTACGTTATACGTTGTACGTTATACGTTGTATGTTATACGTTATACGCTGTACGTTATACGTTATACGTTGTACGTTATACGTTGTATGTTATACGTTATACGTTATACGTTATAAGTTATACGTTATACGTTATACGCAATACGTTATACGTTATACGTTATACGTTATACGTTATACGTTATACGTTATACGTTATACGTTATACGTTATACGTTATACGTTATACGTTATACGTTATACGTTATACGTTATACGTTATACGTTGTACGTTATACGCTGTACGTTATACGCTGTACGTTATACGCTGTACGTTATACGTTATACGTTGTACGTTATACGTTATACGTTATACGTTATACGTTATACGCTGTACGTTATACGCTGTACGTTATACGTTATACGTTATACGTTGTACGTTATACGCTGTACGTTATACCTTATACGTTATACGTTATACGCTGTACGTTATACGCTGTACGTTATACGCTGTACGTTATACGTTATACGTTATACGTTATACGTTATACGTTATACGTTATAAGTTATACGTTATACGTTATACGCAATACGTTATACGTTATACGTTATACGTTATACGTTATACGTTATACGTTATACGTTATACGGTATACGTTATACGTTATACGTTATACGTTATACGTTATACGTTATACGTTATACGCTGTACGTTATACGCTGTACGTTATACGCTGTACGTTATACGTTATACGTTACACGTTGTACGTTGTACGTTGTACGTTATACGTTGTACGTTATACGTTGTACATTATACGTTGTACATTATACGCTGTACGTTATACGTTATACGCTGTACGTTATAAGTTATACGTTATACGCTATGCGTTACACGTTGTACGTTGTACGTTATACGTTGTACATTATACGTTGTACGTTATACGTTATACGTTACATGTTGTACGTTGTACGTTATACGTTGTACGTTATACGTTGTACGTTATACGTTGTATGTTATACGTTATACGCTGTACGTTATACGTTATACGTTGTACGTTATACGTTGTATGTTATACGTTATACGCTGTACGTTATACGTTATACGTTGTACGTTATACGTTATACGTTATACGTTATACGCTGTACGTTATACGCTGTACGTTATACGTTATACGTTGTACGTTATACGCTGTACGTTATACGCTGTACGTTATACGTTATACGTTATACGTTATACGTTATACCTTATACGTTATACGTTATACGTTATACGCTGTACGTTATACGCTGTACGTTATACGTTATACGTTATACGCTGTACGTTATACGCTGTACGTTATACGCTGTACGTTATACGTTATGCGTTACACGTTGTACGTTGTACGTTGTACGTTATACGTTGTACGTTATACGTTGTACATTATACGTTGTACATTATACGCTGTACGTTATACGTTATACGCTGTACGTTATAAGTTATACGTTATACGTTATACGTTACACGTTGTACGTTGTACGTTATACGTTGTACATTATACGTTGTACGTTATACGTTATACGTTACATGTTGTACGTTGTACGTTATACGTTGTACGTTATACGTTGTACGTTATACGTTGTATGTTATACGTTATACGCTGTACGTTATACGTTATACGTTGTACGTTATACGTTGTATGTTATACGTTATACGTTATACGTTATAAGTTATACGTTATACGTTATACGCGATACGTTATACGTTATACGTTATACGTTATACGTTATACGTTATACGTTATACGTTATACGTTATACGTTATACGTTATACGTTATACGTTATACGTTATACGTTATACGTTATACGTTATACGTTATACGTTATACGTTATACGTTGTACGTTATACGCTGTACGTTATACGCTGTACGTTATACGCTGTACGTTATACGTTATACGTTGTACGTTATACGTTATACGTTATACGTTATACGTTATACGCTGTACGTTATACGCTGTACGTTATACGTTATACGTTATACGTTGTACGTTATACGCTGTACGTTATACCTTATACGTTATACGTTATACGCTGTACGTTATACGCTGTACGTTATACGCTGTACGTTATACGTTATACGTTATACGTTATACGTTATACGTTATACGTTATAAGTTATACGTTATACGTTATACGCAATACGTTATACGTTATACGTTATACGTTATACGTTATACGTTATACGTTATACGTTATACGTTATACGTTATACGTTATACGTTATACGTTGTACGTTATACGCTGTACGTTATACGCTGTACGTTATACGCTGTACGTTATACGTTATACGTTATACGTTACACGTTGTACGTTGTACGTTATACGTTATACGTTATACGCTGTACGTTATACGCTGTACGTTATACGTAATACGTTATACGTTGTACGTTATACGCTGTACGTTATACCTTATACGTTATACGTTATACGCTGTACGTTATACGTTATACGTTATACGTTATACGTTATACGTTATACGTTATACGTTATACCTTATACGTTATACGTTATACGTTATACGTTATACGTTATACGTTATACGTTATACGTTATACGCTGTACGTTATACGTTATACGTTATACGTTATACGTTATACGTTATACGTTATACGTTATACGTTATACGTTATACGTTATACGTTATACGTTATACGTTATACGTTATACGTTATGCGTTATACGTTATACGTTATACGTTATACGTTATACGTTATACGTTATACGTTATACGTTATACGTTATACGTTATACGTTATACGTTATACGTTATACGTTATACGTTATACGTTATACGTTATACGTTATACGTTATACGTTATACGTTATACGTTATACGTTATACGTTATACGTTATACGTTATACGTTATACGTTATACGTTATACGTTATACGTTATACGTTATACGTTATACGTTATACGTTATACGTTATACGTTATACGTTATACGTTATACGTTATACGTTATACGTTATACGTTATACGTTATACGTTATACGTTATACGTTATACGTTATACGTTATACGTTATACGTTATACGTTATACGTTATACGTTATACGTTATACGTTATACGTTATACGTTATACGTTATACGTTATACGTTATACGTTATACGTTATACGTTATACGTTATACGTTATACGTTATACGTTATACGTTATACGTTATACGTTATACGTTATACGTTATACGTTATACGTTATACGTTATACGTTATACGTTATACGTTATACGTTATACGTTATACGTTATACGTTATACGTTATACGTTATACGTTATACGTTATACGTTATACGTTATACGTTATACGTTATACGTTATACGTTATACGTTATACGTTATACGTTATACGTTATACGTTATACGTTATACGTTATACGTTATACGTTATACGTTATACGTTATACGTTATACGTTATACGTTATACGTTATACGTTGTACGTTATACGCTGTACGTTATACGCTGTACGTTATACGCTGTACGTTATACGTTATACGTTGTACGTTATACGTTATACGTTATACGTTATACGTTATACGCTGTACGTTATACGCTGTACGTTATACGTTATACGTTATACGTTGTACGTTATACGCTGTACGTTATACCTTATACGTTATACGTTATACGCTGTACGTTATACGCTGTACGTTATACGCTGTACGTTATACGTTATACGTTATACGTTATACGTTATACGTTATACGTTATACGTTATAAGTTATACGTTATACGTTATACGCAATACGTTATACGTTATACGTTATACGTTATACGTTATACGTTATACGTTATACGTTATACGTTATACGTTATACGTTATACGTTATACGTTGTACGTTATACGCTGTACGTTATACGCTGTACGTTATACGCTGTACGTTATACGTTATACGTTATACGTTACACGTTGTACGTTGTACGTTATACGTTATACGTTATACGCTGTACGTTATACGCTGTACGTTATACGTAATACGTTATACGTTGTACGTTATACGCTGTACGTTATACCTTATACGTTATACGTTATACGCTGTACGTTATACGTTATACGTTATACGTTATACGTTATACGTTATACGTTATACGTTATACCTTATACGTTATACGTTATACGTTATACGTTATACGTTATACGTTATACGTTATACATTATACGCTGTACGTTATACGTTATACGTTATACGTTATACGTTATACGTTATACGTTATACGTTATACGTTATACGTTATACGTTATACGTTATACGTTATACGTTATACGTTATACCTTATACGTTATACGTTATACGTTATACGTTATACGTTATACGTTATACGTTATACGTTATACGTTATACGTTATACGTTATACGTTATACGTTATACGTTATACGTTATACGTTATACGTTATACGTTATACGTTATACGTTATACGTTATACGTTATACGTTATACGTTATACGTTATACGTTATACGTTATACGTTATACGTTATACGTTATACGTTATACGTTATACGTTATACGTTATACGTTATACGTTATACGTTATACGTTATACGTTATACGTTATACGTTATACGTTATACGTTATACGTTATACGTTATACGTTATACGTTATACGTTATACGTTATACGTTATACGTTATACGTTATACGTTATACGTTATACGTTATACGTTATACGTTATACGTTATACGTTATACGTTATACGTTATACGTTATACGTTATACGTTATACGTTATACGTTATACGTTATACGTTATACGTTATACGTTATACGTTATACGTTATACGTTATACGTTATACGTTATACGTTATACGTTATACGTTATACGTTATACGTTATACGTTATACGTTATACGTTATACGTTATACGTTATACGTTATACGTTATACGTTATACGTTATACGTTATACGTTATACGTTATACGTTATACGTTATACGTTATACGTTATACGTTATACGTTATACGTTATACGTTATACGTTATACGTTAAACGTTATACGTTATACGTTGTACGTTATACGCTGTACGTTATACGCTGTACGTTATACGCTGTACGTTATACGTTATACGTTATACGTTACTCGTTGTACGTTGTACGTTATACGTTGTACGTTGTACGTTATACGTTGTACGTTATACGTTATACGCTGTACGTTATACGTTATACGTCACACGTTATACGTTATACGTTATACGCTGTACGTTATACGCTGTACGTTATACGCTGTACGTTATACGTTATACGTTATACGTTATACGTTACACGTTGTACGTTGTACGTTATACGTTGTACGTTATACGTTGTACGTTATACGTTATACGCTGTACGTTATACGTTATACATTATACGTTATACGCTGTACGTTATACGTTATACGTCACACGTTATACGTTATACGTTATACGCTGTACGTTATACGCTGTACGTTATACGCTGTACGTTATACGTTATACGTTATACGTTATACGTTACACGTTGTACGTTGTACGTTATACGTTGTACGTTATACGTTGTACGTTATACGTTATACGCTGTACGTTATACGTTATACATTATACGTTATACGTTGTACGTTATACGTTATACGTTATACGCTGTACGTTATACGTTATACGTTATACGTTACACGTTGTACGTTGTACGTTATACGTTATACGTTGTATGTTATACGTTGTACGTTATACGTTATACGTTGTACGTTATACGTTGTACATTATACGTTGTATGTTATACGTTATACGCTGTACGTTATACGTTATTCGTTATACGTTATACGTTATACGTTATACGTTATACGTTATACGTTATACGTTATACGTTATACGTTATACGTTATACGTTATACGTTATACGTTATACGTTATACGTTATACGTTATACGTTGTACGTTATACGCTGTACGTTATACGCTGTACGTTATACGTTACACGTTGTACGTTGTACGTTATACGTTGTACGTTATACGTTGTACATTGTACGTTATACGTTGTACGTTATACGTTGTACATTATGCGTTGTACGTTATACGTTGTACGTTATACGTTATACGTTATACGTTATACGTTATACGTTATACGTTATACGTTATACGTTATACGTTATACGTTATACGTTATACGTTATACGTTATACGTTATACGTTATACGTTATACGTTATACGTTATACGTTATAAGTTATACGTTATTCGTTATATGTTTTACGTTATACGTTATACGTTATACGTTATACGTTATACGTTATACGTTATACGTTATACGTTATACGTTATACGTTATACGTTATACGTTATACGTTATACGTTATACGTTATACGTTATACGTTATACGTTATACGTTATACGTTATACGTTATACGTTATACGTTATACGTTATACGTTATACGTTGTACGTTATACGTTATACGTTATACGTTATACGGTATACGTTATACGTTATACGTTATACGTTATACGTTATACGTTATACGCTGTACGTTATACGCTGTACGTTATACGCTGTACGTTATACGTTATACGTTACACGTTGTACGTTGTACGTTATACGTTGTACGTTATACGTTGTACATTATACGCTGTACGTTATACGTTATACGCTGTACGTTATAAGTTATACGTTATACGTTATACGTTACACGTTGTACGTTGTACGTTATACGTTGTACATTATACGTTGTACGTTATACGTTATACGTTACATGTTGTACGTTGTACGTTATACGTTGTACGTTATACGTTGTACGTTATACGTTGTATGTTATACGTTATACGCTGTACGTTATACGTTATACGTTGTACGTTATACGTTGTATGTTATACGTTATACGCTGTACGTTATACGTTATACGTTGTACGTTATACGTTATACGTTATACGTTATACGCTGTACGTTATACGCTGTACGTTATACGTTATACGTTATACGTTGTACGTTATACGCTGTACGTTATACGCTGTACGTTATACGTTATACGTTATACGTTATACGTTATACGTTATACCTTATACGTTATACGTTATACGTTATACGCTGTACGTTATACGCTGTACGTTATACGTTATACGTTATACGCTGTACGTTATACGCTGTACGTTATACGCTGTACGTTATACGTTATACGTTACACGTTGTACGTTGTACGTTGTACGTTATACGTTGTACGTTATACGTTGTACGTTATACGTTGTACGTTATACGTTGTACATTATACGCTGTACGTTATACGTTATACGCTGTACGTTATAAGTTATACGTTATACGTTGTACGTTACACGTTGTACGTTGTACGTTATACGTTGTACATTATACGTTGTACGTTATACGTTATACGTTACATGTTGTACGTTGTACGTTATACGTTGTACGTTATACGTTGTACGTTATACGTTGTATGTTATACGTTATACGTTGTACATTATACGTTGTACGTTATACGTTATACGTTACATGTTGTACGTTGTACGTTATACGTTGTACGTTATACGTTGTACGTTATACGTTGTATGTTATACGTTATACGCTGTACGTTATACGTTATACGTTGTACGTTATACGTTGTATGTTATACGTTATACGTTATAAGTTATACGTTATACGTTATACGCAATACGTTATACGTTATACGTTATACGTTATACGTTATACGTTATACGTTATACGTTATACGTTATACGTTATACGTTATACGTTATACGTTATACGTTATACGTTATACGTTATACGTTATACGTTATACGTTATACGTTATACGTTATACGTTGTACGTTATACGCTGTACGTTATACGCTGTACGTTATACGCTGTACGTTATACGTTATACGTTGTACGTTATACGTTATACGTTATACGTTATACGTTATACGCTGTACGTTATACGCTGTACGGTATACGTTATACGTTATACGTTGTACGTTATACGCTGTACGTTATACCTTATACGTTATACGTTATACGCTGTACGTTATACGTTATACGTTATACGTTACACGTTGTACGTTGTACGTTATACGTTATACGTTGTATGTTATACGTTGTACGTTATACGTTATACGTTGTACGTTATACGTTGTACATTATACGTTGTATGTTATACGTTATACGCTGTACGTTATACGTTATTCGTTATACGTTATACGTTATACGTTATACGTTATACGTTATACGTTATACGTTATACGTTATACGTTATACGTTGTACGTTATACGTTGTACATTGTACGTTATACGTTGTACGTTATACGTTGTACATTATGCGTTGTACGTTATACGTTGTACGTTATACGTTATACGTTATACGTTATACGTTATACGTTATACGTTATACGTTATACGTTATACGTTATACGTTATACGTTATACGTTATAAGTTATACGTTATTCGTTATACGTTTTACGTTATACGTTATACGTTATACGTTATACGTTATACGTTATACGTTATACGTTATACGTTATACGTTATACGTTATACGTTATACGTTGTACGTTATACGTTATACGTTATACGTTATACGTTATACGTTATACGGTATACGTTATACGTTATACGTTATACGTTATACGTTATACGTTATACGTTATACGTTATACGCTGTACGTTATACGCTGTACGTTATACGCTGTACGTTATACGTTATACGTTACACGTTGTACGTTGTACGTTGTACGTTATACGTTGTACGTTATACGTTGTACATTATACGTTGTACATTATACGCTGTACGTTATACGTTATACGCTGTACGTTATAAGTTATACGTTATACGTTATGCGTTACACGTTGTACGTTGTACGTTATACGTTGTACATTATACGTTGTACGTTATACGTTATACGTTACATGTTGTACGTTGTACGTTATACGTTGTACGTTATACGTTGTACGTTATACGTTGTATGTTATACGCTGTACGTTATACGTTATACGTTATACGTTACACGTTGTACGTTGTACGTTATACGTTATACGTTATACGCTGTACGTTATACGCTGTACGTTATACGTAATACGTTATACGTTGTACGTTATACGCTGTACGTTATACGTTATACGTTACACGTTGTACGTTGTACGTTATACGTTGTACATTATACGTTGTACGTTATACGTTATACGTTACATGTTGTACGTTGTACGTTATACGTTGTACGTTATACGTTGTACGTTATACGTTGTATGTTATACGTTATACGCTGTACGTTATACGTTATACGTTGTACGTTATACGTTGTATGTTATACGTTATACGTTATACGTTATAAGTTATACGTTATACGTTATACGCAATACGTTATACGTTATACGTTATACGTTATACGTTATACGTTATACGTTATACGTTATACGTTATACGTTATACGTTATACGTTATACGTTATACGTTATACGTTATACGTTATACGTTATACGTTGTACGTTATACGCTGTACGTTATACGCTGTACGTTATACGCTGTACGTTATACGTTATACGTTGTACGTTATACGTTATACGTTGTACGTTATACGTTATACGCTGTACGTTATACGCTGTACGTTATACGTTATACGTTATACGTTGTACGTTATACGCTGTACGTTATACCTTATACGTTATACGTTATACGCTGTACGTTATACGCTGTACGTTATACGCTGTACGTTATACGTTATACGTTATACGTTATACGTTATACGTTATACGTTATAAGTTATACGTTATACGTTATACGCAATACGTTATACGTTATACGTTATACGTTATACGTTATACGTTATACGTTATACGTTATACGTTATACGTTATACGTTATACGTTATACGTTATACGTTATACGTTGTACGTTATACGCTGTACGTTATACGCTGTACGTTATACGCTGTACGTTATACGTTATACGTTATACGTTACACGTTGTACGTTGTACGTTATACGTTATACGTTATACGCTGTACGTTATACGCTGTACGTTATACGTAATACGTTATACGTTGTACGTTATACGCTGTACGTTATACCTTATACGTTATACGTTATACGCTGTACGTTATACGCTGTACGTTATACGTTATACGTTATACGTTATACGTTATACGTTATACGTTATACGTTATACGTTATACGTTATACGTTATACGTTATACGTTATACCTTATACGTTATACGTTATACGTTATACGTTATACGTTATACGTTATACGTTATACGTTATACGTTATACGTTATACGTTATACGTTATACGTTATACGTTATACGTTATACGTTATACGTTATACGTTATACGTTATACGTTATACGTTATACGTTATACGTTATACGTTATACGTTATACGTTATACGTTATACGTTATACGTTATACGTTATACGTTATACGTTATACGTTATACGTTATACGTTATACGTTATACGTTATACGTTATACGTTATACGTTATACGTTATACGTTATACGTTATACGTTATACGTTTTACGTTATACGTTATACGTTATACGTTATACGTTATACGTTATACGTTATACGTTATACGTTATACGTTATACGTTATACGTTATACGTTATACGTTATACGTTATACGTTATACGTTATACGTTATACGTTATACGTTATACGTTATACGTTATACGTTATACGTTATACGTTATACGTTATACGTTATACGTTATACGTTATACGTTATACGTTATACGTTATACGTTATACGTTATACGTTATACGTTATACGTTATACGTTATACGTTATACGTTATACGTTATACGTTATACGTTATACGTTATACGTTATACGTTATACGTTATACGTTATACGTTATACGTTATACGTTATACGTTAAACGTTATACGTTATACGTTGTACGTTATACGCTGTACGTTATACGATGTACGTTATACGCTGTACGTTATACGTTATACGTTATACGTTACTCGTTGTACGTTGTACGTTATACGTTGTACGTTGTACGTTATACGTTGTACGTTATACGTTATACGCTGTACGTTATACGTTATACGTCACACGTTATACGTTATACGTTATACGCTGTACGTTATACGCTGTACGTTATACGCTGTACGTTATACGTTATACGTTATACGTTATACGTTACACGTTGTACGTTGTACGTTGTACGTTATACGTTGTACGTTATACGTTGTACGTTATACGTTATACGCTGTACGTTATACGTTATACATTATACGTTATACGTTGTACGTTATACGTTATACGTTATACGTTACACGTTGTACGTTGTACGTTATACGTTATACGTTGTATGTTATACGTTGTACGTTATACGTTATACGTTGTACGTTATACGTTGTACATTATACGTTGTATGTTATACGTTATACGCTGTACGTTATACGTTATTCGTTATACGTTATACGTTATACGTTATACGTTATACGTTATACGTTATACGCTGTACGTTATACGCTGTACGTTATACGTTACACGTTGTACGTTGTACGTTATACGTTGTACGTTATACGTTGTACATTGTACGTTATACGTTGTACGTTATACGTTGTACATTATGCGTTGTACGTTATACGTTGTACGTTATACGTTATACGTTATACGTTATACGTTATACGTTATACGTTATACGTTATACGTTATACGTTATACGTTATACGTTATACGTTATACGTTATACGTTATACGTTATACGTTATAAGTTATACGTTATTCGTTATATGTTTTACGTTATACGTTATACGTTATACGTTATACGTTATACGTTATACGTTATACGTTATACGTTATACGTTATACGTTATACGTTATACGTTATACGTTATACGTTATACGTTATACGTTATACGTTGTACGTTATACGTTATACGTTATACGTTATACGGTATACGTTATACGTTATACGTTATACGTTATACGTTATACGTTATACGTTATACGCTGTACGTTATACGCTGTACG
The DNA here is from genome assembly GCA_916610235.2 of Lasioglossum morio. NCBI lineage: Eukaryota > Metazoa > Arthropoda > Insecta > Hymenoptera > Halictidae > Lasioglossum > Lasioglossum morio. Next base: position 116,320 of record CAKAJA020001038.1, read on the forward strand.
TTATACGCTGTACGTTATACGTTATACGTTACACGTTGTACGTTGTACGTTGTACGTTATACGTTGTACGTTATACGTTGTACATTATACGCTGTACGTTATACGTTATACGCTGTACGTTATAAGTTATACGTTATACGTTATACGTTACACGTTGTACGTTGTACGTTATACGTTGTACATTATACGTTGTACGTTATACGTTATACGTTACATGTTGTACGTTGTACGTTATACGTTGTACGTTATACGTTGTACGTTATACGTTGTATGTTATACGTTATACGCTGTACGTTATACGTTATACGTTGTACGTTATACGTTGTATGTTATACGTTATACGCTGTACGTTATACGTTATACGTTGTACGTTATACGTTATACGTTATACGTTATACGCTGTACGTTATACGCTGTACGTTATACGTTATACGTTATACGTTGTACGTTATACGCTGTACGTTATACGCTGTACGTTATACGTTATACGTTATACGTTATACGTTATACGTTATACGTTATACCTTATACGTTATACGTTATACGTTATACGCTGTACGTTATACGCTGTACGTTATACGTTATACGTTATACGCTGTACGTTATACGCTGTACGTTATACGCTGTACGTTATACGTTATACGTTACACGTTGTACGTTGTACGTTGTACGTTATACGTTGTACGTTATACGTTGTACGTTATACGTTGTACGTTATACGTTGTACGTTATACGCTGTACGTTATACGTTATACGCTGTACGTTATAAGTTATACGTTATACGTTATACGTTACACGTTGTACGTTGTACGTTATACGTTGTACATTATACGTTGTACGTTATACGTTATACGTTACATGTTGTACGTTGTACGTTATACGTTGTACGTTATACGTTGTACGTTATACGTTGTATGTTATACGTTATACGCTGTACGTTATACGTTATACGTTGTACGTTATACGTTGTATGTTATACGTTATACGCTGTACGTTATACGTTATACGTTGTACGTTATACGTTATACGTTATACGTTATACGCTGTACGTTATACGCTGTACGTTATACGTTATACGTTATACGTTGTACGTTATACGCTGTACGTTATACGCTGTACGTTATACGTTATACGTTATACGTTATACGTTATACGTTATACCTTATACGTTATACGTTATACGTTATACGCTGTACGTTATACGCTGTACGTTATACGTTATACGTTATACGCTGTACGTTACACGCTGTACGTTATACGCTGTACGTTATACGTTATACGTTACACGTTGTACGTTGTACGTTGTACGTTATACGTTGTACGTTATACGTTGTACATTATACGTTGTACATTATACGCTGTACGTTATACGTTATACGCTGTACGTTATAAGTTATACGTTATACGTTATACGTTACACGTTGTACGTTGTACGTTATACGTTGTACATTATACGTTGTACGTTATACGTTATACGTTACATGTTGTACGTTGTACGTTATACGTTGTACGTTATACGTTGTACGTTATACGTTGTATGTTATACGTTATACGCTGTACGTTATACGTTATACGTTGTACGTTATACGTTGTATGTTATACGTTATACGTTATACGTTATACGTTATACGTTATACGTTATACGTTATACGTTATACGTTATACGTTATACGTTATACGTTATACGTTATACGTTATACGTTATACGTTATACGTTGTACGTTATACGCTGTACGTTATACGCTGTACGTTATACGCTGTACGTTATACGTTATACGTTGTACGTTATACGTTATACGTTATACGTTATACGTTATACGCTGTACGTTATACGCTGTACGTTATACGTTATACGTTATACGTTGTACGTTATACGCTGTACGTTATACCTTATACGTTATACCTTATACGCTGTACGTTATACGCTGTACGTTATACGCTGTACGTTATACGTTATACGTTATACGTTATACGTTATACGTTATACGTTATACGTTATAAGTTATACGTTATACGTTATACGTTATACGTTATACGTTGTACGTTATACGCTGTACGTTATACGCTGTACGTTATACGCTGTACGTTATACGTTATACGTTATACGTTATACGTTATACGTTATACGTTATACGTTATACGTTATACGTTATAAGTTATACGTTATTCGTTATATGTTTTACGTTATACGTTATACGTTATACGTTATACGTTATACGTTATACGTTATACGTTATACGTTATACGTTATACGTTATACGTTATACGTTATACGTTATACGTTATACGTTATACGTTATACGTTGTACGTTATACGTTATACGTTATACGTTATACGGTATACGTTATACGTTATACGTTATACGTTATACGTTATACGTTATACGTTATACGTTATACGTTATACGTTATACGCTGTACGTTATACGCTGTACGTTATACGCTGTACGTTATACGTTATACGTTACACGTTGTACGTTGTACGTTGTACGTTATACGTTGTACGTTATACGTTGTACATTATACGCTGTACGTTATACGTTATACGCTGTACGTTATAAGTTATACGTTATACGTTATACGTTACACGTTGTACGTTGTACGTTATACGTTGTACATTATACGTTGTACGTTATACGTTATACGTTACATGTTGTACGTTGTACGTTATACGTTGTACGTTATACGTTGTACGTTATACGTTGTATGTTATACGTTATACGCTGTACGTTATACGTTATACGTTGTACGTTATACGTTGTATGTTATACGTTATACGCTGTACGTTATACGTTATACGTTGTACGTTATACGTTATACGTTATACGTTATACGCTGTACGTTATACGCTGTACGTTATACGTTATACGTTATACGTTGTACGCTATACGCTGTACGTTATACGCTGTACGTTATACGTTATACGTTATACGTTATACGTTATACGTTATACCTTATACGTTATACGTTATACGTTATACGCTGTACGTTATACGCTGTACGTTATACGTTATACGTTATACGCTGTACGTTATACGCTGTACGTTATACGCTGTACGTTATACGTTATACGTTACACGTTGTACGTTGTACGTTGTACGTTATACGTTGTACGTTATACGCTGTACGTTATACGTTATACGTTGTCCATTATACGTTATACGTTACTCGTTGTACGTTATACGTTATACGTTATACGTTATACGTTATACGTTATACGTTATACGTTATACGTTATACGTTATACGTTATACGTTATACGTTATACGTTATACGTTATACGTTATACGTTATACGTTATACGTTAAACGTTATACGTTATACGTTGTACGTTATACGCTGTACGTTATACGCTGTACGTTATACGCTGTACGTTATACGTTATACGTTACACGTTGTACGTTGTACGTTGTACGTTATACGTTGTACGTTATACGTTGTACGTTATACGTTGTACGTTATACGTTGTACATTATACGCTGTACGTTATACGTTATACGCTGTACGTTATACGCTGTACGTTATACGTTATACGTTATACGCTGTACGTTATACGCTGTACGTTATACGCTGTACGTTATACGTTATACGTTACACGTTGTACGTTGTACGTTGTACGTTATACGTTGTACGTTATACGTTGTACGTTATACGTTGTACGTTATACGTTGTACATTATACGCTGTACGTTATACGTTATACGCTGTACGTTATAAGTTATACGTTATACGTTATACGTTACACGTTGTACGTTGTACGTTATACGTTGTACATTATACGTTGTACGTTATACGTTATACGTTACATGTTGTACGTTGTACGTTATACGTTGTACGTTATACGTTGTACGTTATACGTTGTATGTTATACGTTATACGCTGTACGTTATACGTTATACGTTGTACGTTATACGTTGTATGTTATACGTTATACGCTGTACGTTATACGTTATACGTTGTACGTTATACGTTATACGTTATACGTTATACGCTGTACGTTATACGCTGTACGTTATACGTTATACGTTATACGTTGTACGTTATACGCTGTACGTTATACGCTGTACGTTATACGTTACACGTTATACGTTATACGTTATACGTTATACGTTGTACATTATACGTTGTACGTTATACGTTATACGTTACATGTTGTACGTTGTACGTTATACGTTGTACGTTATACGTTGTACGTTATACGTTGTATGTTATACGTTATACGCTGTACGTTATACGTTATACGTTGTACGTTATACGTTGTATGTTATACGTTATACGTTATACGTTATACGTTATACGTTATACGTTATACGTTATACGTTATACGTTATACGTTATACGTTATACGTTATACGTTATACGTTATACGTTATACGTTATACGTTGTACGTTATACGCTGTACGTTATACGCTGTACGTTATACGCTGTACGTTATACGTTATACGTTGTACGTTATACGTTATACGTTATACGTTATACGTTATACGCTGTACGTTATACGCTGTACGTTATACGTTATACGTTATACGTTGTACGTTATACGCTGTACGTTATACCTTATACGTTATACGTTATACGCTGTACGTTATACGCTGTACTTTATACGCTGTACGTTATACGTTATACGTTATACGTTATACGTTATACGTTATACGTTATACGTTATAAGTTATACGTTATACGTTATACGTTATACGTTATACGTTGTACGTTATACGCTGTACGTTATACGCTGTACGTTATACGCTGTACGTTATACGTTATACGTTATACGTTATACGTTATACGTTATACGTTATACGTTATACGTTATACGTTATAAGTTATACGTTATTCGTTATATGTTTTACGTTATACGTTATACGTTATACGTTATACGTTATACGTTATACGTTATACGTTATACGTTATACGTTATACGTTATACGTTATACGTTATACGTTATACGTTATACGTTATACGTTATACGTTATACGTTGTACGTTATACGTTATACGTTATACGTTATACGGTATACGTTATACGTTATACGTTATACGTTATACGTTATACGTTATACGTTATACGTTATACGTTATACGCTGTACGTTATACGCTGTACGTTATACGCTGTACGTTATACGTTATACGTTACACGTTGTACGTTGTACGTTGTACGTTATACGTTGTACGTTATACGTTGTACATTATACGCTGTACGTTATACGTTATACGCTGTACGTTATAAGTTATACGTTATACGTTATACGTTACACGTTGTACGTTGTACGTTATACGTTGTACATTATACTTTGTACGTTATACGTTATACGTTACATGTTGTACGTTGTACGTTATACGTTGTACGTTATACGTTGTACGTTATACGTTGTATGTTATACGTTATACGCTGTACGTTATACGTTATACGTTGTACGTTATACGTTGTATGTTATACGTTATACGCTGTACGTTATACGTTATACGTTGTACGTTATACGTTATACGTTATACGTTATACGCTGTACGTTATACGCTGTACGTTATACGTTATACGTTATACGTTGTACGTTATACGCTGTACGTTATACGCTGTACGTTATACGTTATACGTTATACGTTATACGTTATACGTTATACCTTATACGTTATACGTTATACGTTATACGCTGTACGTTATACGCTGTACGTTATACGTTATACGTTATACGCTGTACGTTATACGCTGTACGTTATACGCTGTACGTTATACGTTATACGTTACACGTTGTACGTTGTACGTTGTACGTTATACGTTGTACGTTATACGCTGTACGTTATACGTTATACGTTGTCCATTATACGTTATACGTTACTCGTTGTACGTTATACGTTATACGTTATACGTTATACGTTATACGTTATACGTTATACGTTATACGTTATACGTTATACGTTATACGTTATACGTTATACGTTATACGTTATACGTTATACGTTAAACGTTATACGTTATACGTTGTACGTTATACGCTGTACGTTATACGCTGTACGTTATACGCTGTACGTTATACGTTATACGTTATACGTTACTCGTTGTACGTTGTACGTTATACGTTGTACGTTGTACGTTATACGATGTACGTTATACGTTATACGCTGTACGTTATACGTTATACGTCACACGTTATACGTTATACGTTATACGCTGTACGTTATACGCTGTACGTTATACGCTGTACGTTATACGTTATACGTTATACGTTATACGTTACACGTTGTACGTTGTACGTTGTACGTTATACGTTGTACGTTATACGTTGTACGTTATACGTTATACGCTGTACGTTATACGTTATACATTATACGTTATACGTTGTACGTTATACGTTATACGTTATACGTTACACGTTGTACGTTGTACGTTATACGTTATACGTTGTATGTTATACGTTGTACGTTATACGTTATACGTTGTACGTTATACGTTGTACATTATACGTTGTATGTTATACGTTATACGCTGTACGTTATACGTTATTCGTTATACGTTATACGTTATACGTTATACGTTATACGTTATACGTTATACGTTATACGTTATACGTTATACGTTATACGTTATACGTTATAAGTTATACGTTATACGTTATACGTTATACGTTGTACGTTATACGCTGTACGTTATACGCTGTACGTTATACGTTACACGTTGTACGTTGTACGTTATACGTTGTACGTTATACGTTGTACATTGTACGTTATACGTTGTACGTTATACGTTGTACATTATGCGTTGTACGTTATACGTTGTACGTTATACGTTATACGTTATACGTTATACGTTATACGTTATACGTTATACGTTATACGTTATACGTTATACGTTATACGTTATACGTTATACGTTATACGTTATAAGTTATACGTTATTCGTTATATGTTTTACGTTATACGTTATACGTTATACGTTATACGTTATACGTTATACGTTATACGTTATACGTTATACGTTATACGTTATACGTTATACGTTATACGTTATACGTTATACGTTATACGTTATACGTTGTACGTTATACGTTATACGTTATACGTTATACGGTATACGTTATACGTTATACGTTATACGTTATACGTTATACGTTATACGTTATACGCTGTACGTTATACGCTGTACGTTATACGCTGTACGTTATACGTTATACGTTACACGTTGTACGTTGTACGTTGTACGTTATACGTTGTACGTTATACGTTGTACATTATACGCTGTACGTTATACGTTATACGCTGTACGTTATAAGTTATACGTTATACGTTATACGTTACACGTTGTACGTTGTACGTTATACGTTGTACATTATACGTTGTACGTTATACGTTATACGTTACATGTTGTACGTTGTACGTTATACGTTGTACGTTATACGTTGTACGTTATACGTTGTATGTTATACGTTATACGCTGTACGTTATACGTTATACGTTGTACGTTATACGTTGTATGTTATACGTTATACGCTGTACGTTATACGTTATACGTTGTACGTTATACGTTATACGTTATACGTTATACGCTGTACGTTATACGCTGTACGTTATACGTTATACGTTATACGTTGTACGTTATACGCTGTACGTTATACGCTGTACGTTATACGTTATACGTTATACGTTATACGTTATACGTTATACCTTATACGTTATACGTTATACGTTATACGCTGTACGTTATACGCTGTACGTTATACGTTATACGTTATACGCTGTACGTTATACGCTGTACGTTATACGCTGTACGTTATACGTTATACGTTACACGTTGTACGTTGTACGTTGTACGTTATACGTTGTACGTTATACGTTGTACGTTATACGTTGTACGTTATACGTTGTACTTTATACGCTGTACGTTATACGTTATACGCTGTACGTTATAAGTTATACGTTATACGTTATACGTTACACGTTGTACGTTGTACGTTATACGTTGTACATTATACGTTGTACGTTATACGTTATACGTTACATGTTGTACGTTGTACGTTATACGTTGTACGTTATACGTTGTACGTTATACGTTGTATGTTATACGTTATACGCTGTACGTTATACGTTATACGTTGTACGTTATACGTTGTATGTTATACGTTATACGCTGTACGTTATACGTTATACGTTGTACGTTATACGTTATACGTTATACGTTATACGCTGTACGTTATACGCTGTACGTTATACGTTATACGTTATACGTTGTACGTTATACGCTGTACGTTATACGCTGTACGTTATACGTTATACGTTATACGTTATACGTTATACGTTATACCTTATACGTTATACGTTATACGTTATACGCTGTACGTTATACGCTGTACGTTATACGTTATACGTTATACGCTGTACGTTACACGCTGTACGTTATACGCTGTACGTTATACGTTATACGTTACACGTTGTACGTTGTACGTTGTACGTTATACGTTGTACGTTATACGTTGTACATTATACGTTGTACATTATACGCTGTACGTTATACGTTATACGCTGTACGTTATAAGTTATACGTTATACGTTATACGTTACACGTTGTACGTTGTACGTTATACGTTGTACATTATACGTTGTACGTTATACGTTATACGTTACATGTTGTACGTTGTACGTTATACGTTGTACGTTATACGTTGTACGTTATACGTTGTATGTTATACGTTATACGCTGTACGTTATACGTTATACGTTGTACGTTATACGTTGTATGTTATACGTTATACGTTATACGTTATACGTTATACGTTATACGTTATACGTTATACGTTATACGTTATACGTTATACGTTATACGTTATACGTTATACGTTATACGTTATACGTTATACGTTGTACGTTATACGCTGTACGTTATACGCTGTACGTTATACGCTGTACGTTATACGTTATACGTTGTACGTTATACGTTATACGTTATACGTTATACGTTATACGCTGTACGTTATACGCTGTACGTTATACGTTATACGTTATACGTTGTACGTTATACGCTGTACGTTATACCTTATACGTTATACGTTATACGCTGTACGTTATACGCTGTACGTTATACGCTGTACGTTATACGTTATACGTTATACGTTATACGTTATACGTTATACGTTATACGTTATAAGTTATACGTTATACGTTATACGTTATACGTTATACGTTGTACGTTATACGCTGTACGTTATACGCTGTACGTTATACGCTGTACGTTATACGTTATACGTTATACGTTATACGTTATACGTTATACGTTATACGTTATACGTTATAAGTTATACGTTATTCGTTATATGTTTTACGTTATACGTTATACGTTATACGTTATACGTTATACGTTATACGTTATACGTTATACGTTATACGTTATACGTTATACGTTATACGTTATACGTTATACGTTATACGTTATACGTTATACGTTGTACGTTATACGTTATACGTTATACGTTATACGGTATACGTTATACGTTATACGTTATACGTTATACGTTATACGTTATACGTTATACGTTATACGCTGTACGTTATACGCTGTACGTTATACGCTGTACGTTATACGTTATACGTTACACGTTGTACGTTGTACGTTGTACGTTATACGTTGTACGTTATACGTTGTACATTATACGCTGTACGTTATACGTTATACGCTGTACGTTATAAGTTATACGTTATACGTTATACGTTACACGTTGTACGTTGTACGTTATACGTTGTACATTATACGTTGTACGTTATACGTTATACGTTACATGTTGTACGTTGTACGTTATACGTTGTACGTTATACGTTGTACGTTATACGTTGTATGTTATACGTTATACGCTGTACGTTATACGTTATACGTTGTACGTTATACGTTGTATGTTATACGTTATACGCTGTACGTTATACGTTATACGTTGTACGTTATACGTTATACGTTATACGTTATACGCTGTACGTTATACGCTGTACGTTATACGTTATACGTTATACGTTGTACGTTATACGCTGTACGTTATACGCTGTACGTTATACGTTATACGTTATACGTTATACGTTATACGTTATACCTTATACGTTATACGTTATACGTTATACGCTGTACGTTATACGCTGTACGTTATACGTTATACGTTATACGCTGTACGTTATACGCTGTACGTTATACGCTGTACGTTATACGTTATACGTTACACGTTGTACGTTGTACGTTGTACGTTATACGTTGTACGTTATACGCTGTACGTTATACGTTATACGTTATACGTTGTACGTTATACGCTGTACGTTATACGCTGTACGTTATACGTTATACGTTATACGTTATACGTTATACGTTATACGTTATACGTTATACGTTATAAGTTATACGTTATTCGTTATATGTTTTACGTTATACGTTATACGTTATACGTTATACGTTATACGTTATACGTTATACGTTATACGTTATACGTTATACGTTATACGTTATACGTTATACGTTATACGTTATACGTTATACGTTATACGTTATACGTTGTACGTTATACGTTATACGTTATACGTTATACGGTATACGTTATACGTTATACGTTATACGTTATACGTTATACGTTATACGTTATACGTTATACGCTGTACGTTATACGCTGTACGTTATACGCTGTACGTTATACGTTATACGTTACACGTTGTACGTTGTACGTTGTACGTTATACGTTGTACGTTATACGTTGTACATTATACGCTGTACGTTATACGTTATACGCTGTACGTTATAAGTTATACGTTATACGTTATACGTTACACGTTGTACGTTGTACGTTATACGTTGTACATTATACGTTGTACGTTATACGTTATACGTTACATGTTGTACGTTGTACGTTATACGTTGTACGTTATACGTTGTACGTTATACGTTGTATGTTATACGTTATACGCTGTACGTTATACGTTATACGTTGTACGTTATACGTTGTATGTTATACGTTATACGCTGTACGTTATACGTTATACGTTGTACGTTATACGTTATACGTTATACGTTATACGCTGTACGTTATACGCTGTACGTTATACGTTATACGTTATACGTTGTACGTTATACGCTGTACGTTATACGCTGTACGTTATACGTTATACGTTATACGTTATACGTTATACGTTATACGTTATACGTTATACCTTATACGTTATACGTTATACGTTATACGCTGTACGTTATACGCTGTACGTTATACGTTATACGTTATACGCTGTACGTTATACGCTGTACGTTATACGCTGTACGTTATACGTTATACGTTACACGTTGTACGTTGTACGTTGTACGTTATACGTTGTACGTTATACGTTGTACGTTATACGTTGTACGTTATACGTTGTACATTATACGCTGTACGTTATACGTTATACGCTGTACGTTATAAGTTATACGTTATACGTTATACGTTACACGTTGTACGTTGTACGTTATACGTTGTACATTATACGTTGTACGTTATACGCTGTACGTTATACGCTGTACGTTATACGCTGTACGTTATACGTTATACGTTATACGTTATACGTTATACGTTATACGTTATAAGTTATACGTTATACGTTATACGTTATACGTTATACGTTGTACGTTATACGCTGTACGTTATACGCTGTACGTTATACGCTGTACGTTATACGTTATACGTTATACGTTATACGTTATACGTTATACGTTATACGTTATACGTTATACGTTATAAGTTATACGTTATTCGTTATATGTTTTACGTTATACGTTATACGTTATACGTTATACGTTATACGTTATACGTTATACGTTATACGTTATACGTTATACGTTATACGTTATACGTTATACGTTATACGTTATACGTTATACGTTATACGTTGTACGTTATACGTTATACGTTATACGTTATACGGTATACGTTATACGTTATACGTTATACGTTATACGTTATACGTTATACGTTATACGTTATACGTTGTACATTATACGTTGTACGTTATACGTTATACGTTACATGTTGTACGTTGTACGTTATACGTTGTACGTTATACGTTGTACGTTATACGTTGTATGTTATACGTTATACGCTGTACGTTATACGTTATACGTTGTACGTTATACGTTGTATGTTATACGTTATACGCTGTACGTTATACGTTATACGTTGTACGTTATACGTTATACGTTATACGTAATACGCTGTACGTTATACGCTGTACGTTATACGTTATACGTTATACGTTGTACGTTATACGCTGTATGTTATACGCTGTACGTTATACGTTATACGTTATACGTTATACGTTATACGTTATACCTTATACGTTATACGTTATACGTTATACGCTGTACGTTATACGCTGTACGTTATACGTTATACGTTATACGCTGTACGTTATACGCTGTACGTTATACGCTGTACGTTATACGTTACACGTTGTACGTTGTACGTTGTACGTTATACGTTGTACGTTATACGCTGTACGTTATACGTTATACGTTATACGTTGTACGTTATACGCTGTACGTTATACGCTGTACGTTATACGTTATACGTTATACGTTATACGTTATACGTTATACGTTATACGTCATAAGTTATTCGTTATTCGTTATATGTTTTACGTTATACGTTATACGTTATACGTTCTACGTTATACGTTATACGTTATACGTTATACGTTATACGTTATACGTTATACGTTATACGTTATACGTTATACGTTATACGTTATACGTTATACGTTATACGTTATACGTTATACGTTATACGTTATACGTTATACGTTGTACGTTATACGTTATACGTTATACGTTATACGGTATACGTTATACGTTATACGTTATACGTTATACGTTATACGTTATACGTTATACGCTGTACGTTATACGCTGTACGTTATACGCTGTACGTTATACGTTATACGTTACACGTTGTACGTTGTACGTTGTACGTTATACGTTGTACGTTATACGTTGTACATTATACGCTGTACGTTATACGTTATACGCTGTACGTTATAAGTTATACGTTATACGTTATACGTTACACGTTATACGTTATACGCTGTACGTTATACGCTGTACGTTATACGCTGTACGTTATACGTTATACGTTATACGTTGTACGTTATACGCTGTACGTTATACGCTGTACGTTATACGTTATACGTTATACGTTATACGTTATACGTTATACCTTATACGTTATACGTTATACGTTATACGCTGTACGTTATACGCTGTACGTTATACGTTATACGTTATACGCTGTACGTTATACGCTGTACGTTATACGCTGTACGTTATACGTTATACGTTACACGTTGTACGTTGTACGTTGTACGTTATACGTTGTACGTTATACGTTGTACGTTATACGTTGTACGTTATACGTTGTACATTATACGCTGTACGTTATACGTTATACGCTGTACGTTATAAGTTATACGTTATACGTTATACGTTACACGTTGTACGTTGTACGTTATACGTTGTACATTATACGTTGTACGTTATACGTTATACGTTACATGTTGTACGTTGTACGTTATACGTTGTACGTTATACGTTGTACGTTATACGTTGTATGTTATACGTTATACGCTGTACGTTATACGTTATACGTTGTACGTTATACGTTGTATGTTATACGTTATACGCTGTACGTTATACGTTATACGCTGTACGTTATACGCTGTACGTTATACGTTATACGTTATACGTTGTACGTTATACGCTGTACGTTATACGCTGTACGTTATACGTTATACGTTATACGTTATACGTTATACGTTATACGTTATACGTTATACCTTATACGTTATACGTTATACGTTATACGCTGTACGTTATACGCTGTACGTTATACGTTATACGTTATACGCTGTACGTTATACGCTGTACGTTATACGCTGTACGTTATACGTTATACGTTACACGTTGTACGTTGTACGTTGTACGTTATACGTTGTACGTTATACGTTGTACGTTATACGTTGTACGTTATACGTTGTACATTATACGCTGTACGTTATACGTTATACGCTGTACGTTATAAGTTATACGTTATACGTTATACGTTACACGTTGTACGTTGTACGTTATACGTTGTACATTATACGTTGTACGTTATACGCTGTACGTTATACGCTGTACGTTATACGCTGTACGTTATACGTTATACGTTATACGTTATACGTTATACGTTATACGTTATAAGTTATACGTTATACGTTATACGTTATACGTTATACGTTGTACGTTATACGCTGTACGTTATACGCTGTACGTTATACGCTGTACGTTATACGTTATACGTTATACGTTATACGTTATACGTTATACGTTATACGTTATACGTTATACGTTATAAGTTATACGTTATTCGTTATATGTTTTACGTTATACGTTATACGTTATACGTTATACGTTATACGTTATACGTTATACGTTATACGTTATACGTTATACGTTATACGTTATACGTTACACGTTATACGTTATACGTTATACGTTATACGTTGTACGTTATACGTTATACGTTATACGTTATACGGTATACGTTATACGTTATACGTTATACGTTATACGTTATACGTTATACGTTATACGTTATACGTTGTACATTATACGTTGTACGTTATACGTTATACGTTACATGTTGTACGTTGTACGTTATACGTTGTACGTTATACGTTGTACGTTATACGTTGTATGTTATACGTTATACGCTGTACGTTATACGTTATACGTTGTACGTTATACGTTGTATGTTATACGTTATACGCTGTACGTTATACGTTATACGTTGTACGTTATACGTTATACGTTATACGTTATACGCTGTACGTTATACGCTGTACGTTATACGTTATACGTTATACGTTGTACGTTATACGCTGTATGTTATACGCTGTACGTTATACGTTATACGTTATACGTTATACGTTATACCTTATACGTTATACGTTATACGTTATACGCTGTACGTTATACGCTGTACGTTATACGTTATACGTTATACGCTGTACGTTATACGCTGTACGTTATACGCTGTACGTTATACGTTACACGTTGTACGTTGTACGTTGTACGTTATACGTTGTACGTTATACGCTGTACGTTATACGTTATACGTTATACGTTGTACGTTATACGCTGTACGTTATACGCTGTACGTTATACGTTATACGTTATACGTTATACGTTATACGTTATACGTTATACGTCATAAGTTATTCGTTATTCGTTATATGTTTTACGTTATACGTTATACGTTATACGTTATACGTTATACGTTATACGTTATACGTTATACGTTATACGTTATACGTTATACGTTATACGTTATACGTTATACGTTATACGTTATACGTTATACGTTATACGTTATACGTTATACGTTGTACGTTATACGTTATACGTTATACGTTATACGGTATACGTTATACGTTATACGTTATACGTTATACGTTATACGTTATACGTTATACGCTGTACGTTATACGCTGTACGTTATACGCTGTACGTTATACGTTATACGTTACACGTTGTACGTTGTACGTTGTACGTTATACGTTGTACGTTATACGTTGTACATTATACGCTGTACGTTATACGTTATACGCTGTACGTTATAAGTTATACGTTATACGTTATACGTTACACGTTATACGTTATACGCTGTACGTTATACGCTGTACGTTATACGCTGTACGTTATACGTTATACGTTATACGTTGTACGTTATACGCTGTACGTTATACGCTGTACGTTATACGTTATACGTTATACGTTATACGTTATACGTTATACCTTATACGTTATACGTTATACGTTATACGCTGTACGTTATACGCTGTACGTTATACGTTATACGTTATACGCTGTACGTTATACGCTGTACGTTATACGCTGTACGTTATACGTTATACGTTACACGTTGTACGTTGTACGTTGTACGTTATACGTTGTACGTTATACGTTGTACGTTATACGTTGTACGTTATACGTTGTACATTATACGCTGTACGTTATACGTTATACGCTGTACGTTATAAGTTATACGTTATACGTTATACGTTACACGTTGTACGTTGTACGTTATACGTTGTACATTATACGTTGTACGTTATACGTTATACGTTACATGTTGTACGTTGTACGTTATACGTTGTACGTTATACGTTGTACGTTATACGTTGTATGTTATACGTTATACGCTGTACGTTATACGTTATACGTTGTACGTTATACGTTGTATGTTATACGTTATACGCTGTACGTTATACGTTATACGTTGTACGTTATACGTTATACGTTATACGTTATACGCTGTACGTTATACGCTGTACGTTATACGTTATACGTTATACGTTGTACGTTATACGCTGTACGTTATACGCTGTACGTTATACGTTATACGTTATACGTTATACGTTATACGTTATACCTTATACGTTATACGTTATACGTTATACGCTGTACGTTATACGCTGTACGTTATACGTTATACGTTATACGCTGTACGTTATACGCTGTACGTTATACGCTGTACGTTATACGTTATACGTTACACGTTGTACGTTGTACGTTGTACGTTATACGTTGTACGTTATACGTTGTACATTATACGTTGTACATTATACGCTGTACGTTATACGTTATACGCTGTACGTTATAAGTTATACGTTATACGTTATACGTTACACGTTGTACGTTGTACGTTATACGTTGTACATTATACGTTGTACGTTATACGTTATACGTTACATGTTGTACGTTGTACGTTATACGTTGTACGTTATACGTTGTACGTTATACGTTGTATGTTATACGTTATACGCTGTACGTTATACGTTATACGTTGTACGTTATACGTTGTATGTTATACGTTATACGTTATACGTTATACGTTATACGTTATACGTTATACGTTATACGTTATACGTTATACGTTATACGTTATACGTTATACGTTATACGTTATACGTTATACGTTATACGTTATACGTTATACGTTATACGTTATACGTTATACGTTATACGTTATACGTTGTACGTTATACGCTGTACGTTATACGCTGTACGTTATACGCTGTACGTTATACGTTATACGTTGTACGTTATACGTTATACGTTATACGTTATACGTTATACGCTGTACGTTATACGCTGTACGTTATACGTTATACGTTATACGTTGTACGTTATACGCTGTACGTTATACCTTATACGTTATACGTTATACGCTGTACGTTATACGCTGTACGTTATACGCTGTACGTTATACGTTATACGTTATACGTTATACGTTATACGTTATACGTTATAAGTTATACGTTATACGTTATACGTTATACGTTATACGTTGTACGTTATACGCTGTACGTTATACGCTGTACGTTATACGCTGTACGTTATACGTTATACGTTATACGTTACACGTTGTACGTTGTACGTTATACGTTATACGCTGTACGTTATACGCTGTACGTTATACGTAATACGTTATACGTTGTACGTTATACGCTGTACGTTATACCTTATACGTTATACGTTATACGCTGTACGTTATACGCTGTACGTTATACGTTATACGTTATACGTTATACGTTAGACGTTATACGTTATACGTTATACGTTATACGTTATACGTTATACGTTATACCTTATACGTTATACGTTATACGTTATACGTTATACGTTATACGTTATACGTTATACGTTATACGTTATACGTTATACGTTATACGTTATACGTTATACGTTATACGTTATACGTTATACGTTATACGTTATACGTTATACGTTATACGTTATACGTTATACGTTATACGTTATACGTTATACGTTATACGTTATACGTTATACGTTATACGTTATACGTTATACGTTATACGTTATACGTTATACGTTATACGTTATACGTTATACGTTATACGTTATACGTTATACGTTATACGTTATACGTTATACGTTATACGTTATACGTTATACGTTATACGTTATACGTTATACGTTATACGTTATACGTTATACGTTATACGTTATACGTTATACGTTATACGTTATACGTTATACGTTATACGTTATACGTTATACGTTATACGTTATACGTTATACGTTATACGTTATACGTTATACGTTATACGTTATACGTTATACGTTATACGTTATACGTTATACGTTATACGTTATACGTTATACGTTATACGTTATACGTTATACGTTATACGTTATACGTTATACGTTATACGTTATACGTTATACGTTATACGTTATACGTTACACGTTACACGTTACACGTTACACGTTGTACGTTGTACGTTGTACGTTGTACGTTATACGTTGTACGTTATACGTTGTACGTTATACGTTGTACGTTATACGTTGTACATTATACGCTGTACGTTATACGTTATACGCTGTACGTTATAAGTTATACGTTATACGTTATACGTTACACGTTGTACGTTGTACGTTATACGTTGTACATTATACGTTGTACGTTATACGTTATACGTTACATGTTGTACGTTGTACGTTATACGTTGTACGTTATACGTTGTACGTTATACGTTGTATGTTATACGTTATACGCTGTACGTTATACGTTATACGTTGTACGTTATACGTTGTATGTTATACGTTATACGCTGTACGTTATACGTTATACGTTGTACGTTATACGTTATACGTTATACGTTATACGCTGTACGTTATACGCTGTACGTTATACGTTATACGTTATACGTTGTACGTTATACGCTGTACGTTATACGCTGTACGTTATACGTTATACGTTATACGTTATACGTTATACCTTATACGTTATACGTTATACGTTATACGCTGTACGTTATACGCTGTACGTTATACGTTATACGTTATACGCTGTACGTTATACGCTGTACGTTATACGCTGTACGTTATACGTTATACGTTACACGTTGTACGTTGTACGTTGTACGTTATACGTTGTACGTTATACGTTGTACATTATACGTTGTACATTATACGCTGTACGTTATACGTTATACGCTGTACGTTATAAGTTATACGTTATACGTTATACGTTACACGTTGTACGTTGTACGTTATACGTTGTACATTATACGTTGTACGTTATACGTTATACGTTACATGTTGTACGTTGTACGTTATACGTTGTACGTTATACGTTGTACGTTATACGTTGTATGTTATACGTTATACGCTGTACGTTATACGTTATACGTTGTACGTTATACGTTGTATGTTATACGTTATACGTTATACGTTATACGTTATACGTTATACGTTATACGTTATACGTTATACGTTATACGTTATACGTTATACGTTATACGTTATACGTTATACGTTATACGTTATACGTTGTACGTTATACGCTGTACGTTATACGCTGTACGTTATACGCTGTACGTTATACGTTATACGTTGTACGTTATACGTTATACGTTATACGTTATACGTTATACGCTGTACGTTATACGCTGTACGTTATACGTTATACGTTATACGTTGTACGTTATACGCTGTACGTTATACCTTATACGTTATACGTTATACGCTGTACGTTATACGCTGTACGTTATACGCTGTACGTTATACGTTATACGTTATACGTTATACGTTATACGTTATACGTTATACGTTATAAGTTATACGTTATACGTTATACGTTATACGTTATACGTTGTACGTTATACGCTGTACGTTATACGCTGTACGTTATACGCTGTACGTTATACGTTATACGTTATACGTTACACGTTGTACGTTGTACGTTATACGTTATACGTTATACGCTGTACGTTATACGCTGTACGTTATACGTAATACGTTATACGTTGTACGTTATACGCTGTACGTTATACCTTATACGTTATACGTTATACGCTGTACGTTATACGCTGTACGTTATACGTTATACGTTATACGTTATACGTTAGACGTTATACGTTATACGTTATACGTTATACGTTATACGTTATACCTTATACGTTATACGTTATACGTTATACGTTATACGTTATACGTTATACGTTATACGTTATACGTTATACGTTATACGTTATACGTTATACGTTATACGTTATACGTTATACGTTATACGTTATACGTTATACGTTATACGTTATACGTTATACTTTATACGTTATACGTTATACGTTATACGTTATACGTTATACGTTATACGTTATACGTTATACGTTATACGTTATACGTTATACGTTATACGTTATACGTTATACGTTATACGTTATACGTTATACGTTATACGTTATACGTTATACGTTATACGTTATACGTTATACGTTATACGTTATACGTTATACGTTATACGTTATACGTTATACGTTATACGTTATACGTTATACGTTATACGTTATACGTTATACGTTATACGTTATACGTTATACGTTATACGTTATACGTTATACGTTATACGTTATACGTTATACGTTATACGTTATACGTTATACGTTATACGTTATACGTTATACGTTATACGTTATACGTTATACGTTATACGTTATACGTTATACGTTATACGTTATACGTTATACGTTATACGTTATACGTTATACGTTATACGTTATACGTTATACGTTATACGTTATACGTTATACGTTATACGTTATACGTTATACGTTATACGTTATACGTTATACGTTATACGTTATACGTTATACGTTATACGTTATACGTTACACGTTATACGTTACACGTTACACGTTACACGTTACACGTTACACGTTATACGTTATACGTTATACGTTATACGTTATACGTTATACGTTATACGTTATACGTTATACGTTATACGTTATACGTTATACGTTATACGTTATACGTTATACGTTATACGTTATACGTTATACGTTATACGTTATACGTTAAACGTTATACGTTATACGTTGTACGTTATACGCTGTACGTTATACGCTGTACGTTATTCGCTGTACGTTATACGTTATACGTTATACGTTACTCGTTGTACGTTGTACGTTATACGTTGTACGTTGTACGTTATACGTTGTACGTTATACGTTGTACGATATACGTTGTACGTTATACGTTGTACGTTATATGTTATACGTTGCACGTTGTACGATGTACGTTATACGTTATACGTTATACGTTATACGTTATACGTTATACGTTATACGTTATACGGTATACGGTATACGGTATACGTTATACGTTGTACGTTATACGTTATACGTTATACGTTATACGTTATACGTTATATGTTATACGATATACGTTATACGTTATACGTTATACGTTATACGTTATACGTTATACGTTGTACGTTATACGCTGTACGTTATACCTTATACGTTATACGTTATACACTGTACGTTATACGCTGTACGTTATAAGTTATACGTTACACGTTATACGTTACTCGTTGTACGTTGTACGTTACACGTTGTACATTATACGTTGTACGTTATACGTTATACGCTGTACGTTATACGTTATACGTTACATGTTGCACGTTGTACGTTATACGTTATACGCTGTATGTTATACGTTGTACGTTATACGTTATACGTTGTACGTTATACGTTGTACATTATACGTTGTATGTTATACATTATACGCTGTACGTTATACGTTATTCGTTATACGTTATATGTTATACGTTATACGTTATACGTTATACGTTATACGTTATACGTTATACGTTATACGTTATACGTTATAAGTTGTACGTTATACGCTGTACGTTATACGCTGTACGTTATACGTTACACGTTGTACGTTGTACGTTATACGTTGTACGTTATACGTTGTACATTGTACGTTATACGTTGTACGTTATACGTTGTACATTATGCGTTGTACGTTATACGTTGTACGTTATACGTTATACGTTATACGTTATACGTTATACGTTATACGTTATACGTTATACGTTATAAGTTATACGTTATTCGTTATACGTTTTACGTTATACGTTATACGTTATACTATATACGTTATACGTTATACGTTATACGTTATACGTTATACGTTATACGTTATACGTTATACGTTATACGTTATACGTTATACGTTGTACGTTATACGGTATACGTTATACGTTATACGTTATACGTTATACGTTATACGTTATACGTTATACGTTATACGCTGTACGTTATACGCTGTACGTTATACGCTGTACGTTATACGTTATACGTTACACGTTGTACGTTGTACGTTATACGTTGTACGTTATACGTTGTACATTATACGTTGTACATTATACGTTGTACGTTATACGTTATACGCTGTACGTTATAAGTTATACGTTATACGTTATACGTTACACGTTGTACGTTGTACGTTATACGTTGTACATTATACGTTGTACGTTATACGTTATACGTTACATGTTGTACGTTGTACGTTATACGTTGTACGTTATACGTTGTACGTTATACGTTGTATGTTATACGTTATACGCTGTACGTTATACGTTATACGTTGTACGTTATACGTTGTATGTTATACGTTGTATGTTATACGTTATACGCTGTACGCTGTACGTTATACGTTATACGTTATACGTTGTACGTTATACGCTGTACGTTATACCTTATACGTTATACGTTATACGCTGTACGTTATACGTTATTCGTTATACGTTTTACGTTATACGTTATACGTTATACGTTATACGTTATACGTTATACGTTATACGTTATACGTTATACGTTATACGTTATACGTTATACGTTATACGTCATACGTTATACGTTATACGTTATACGTTATACGTTATACGTTATACGTTATACGTTATACGTTATACGTTGTACGTTATACGCTGTACGTTATACGCTGTACGTTATACGCTGTACGTTATACGCTGTACGTTATACGTTATACGTTATACGTTACTCGTTGTACGTTGTACGTTATACGTTGTACGTTGTACGTTATACGTTGTACGTTATACGTTGTACGATATACGTTGTACGTTATACGTTGTACGTTATATGTTATACGTTGCACGTTGTACGATGTACGTTATACGTTATACGTTATACGTTATACGTTATACGTTATACGTTATACGTTATACGTTATACGGTATACGGTATACGGTATACGTTATACGTTGTACGTTATACGTTATACGTTATACGTTATACGTTATACGTTATATGTTATACGATATACGTTATACGTTATACGTTATACGTTATACGTTGTACGTTATACGCTGTACGTTATACCTTATACGTTATACGTTATACACTGTACGTTATACGCTGTACGTTATAAGTGATACGTTATACGTTATACGTTACTCGTTGTACGTTGTACGTTACACGTTGTACATTATACGTTGTACGTTATACGTTATACGCTGTACGTTATACGTTATACGTTACATGTTGCACGTTGTACGTTATACGTTATACGTTGTATGTTATACGTTGTACGTTATACGTTATACGTTGTACGTTATACGTTGTACATTATACGTTGTATGTTATACATTATACGCTGTACGTTATACGTTATTCGTTATACGTTATATGTTATACGTTATACGTTATACGTTATACGTTATACGTTATACGTTATACGTTATACGTTATACGTTGTACGTTATACGCTGTACGTTATACGCTGTACGTTATACGTTACACGTTGTACGTTGTACGTTATACGTTGTACGTTATACGTTGTACATTGTACGTTATACGTTGTACGTTATACGTTGTACATTATGCGTTGTACGTTATACGTTGTACGTTATACGTTATACGTTATACGTTATACGTTATACGTTATACGTTATACGTTATACGTTATAAGTTATACGTTATTCGTTATACGTTTTACGTTATACGTTATACG
This sequence comes from Lasioglossum morio, assembly GCA_916610235.2. Classification (NCBI taxonomy): domain Eukaryota; kingdom Metazoa; phylum Arthropoda; class Insecta; order Hymenoptera; family Halictidae; genus Lasioglossum; species Lasioglossum morio. The sequence continues at coordinate 140,190 of CAKAJA020001038.1, forward strand.
TTATACTATATACGTTATACGTTATACGTTATACGTTATACGTTATACGTTATACGTTATACGTTATACGTTATACGTTATACGTTATACGTTATACGTTATACGGTATACGTTATACGTTATACGTTATACGTTATACGTTATACGTTATACGTTATACGTTATACGTTATACGCTGTACGTTATACGCTGTACGTTATACGCTGTACGTTATACGTTATACGTTACACGTTGTACGTTGTACGTTATACGTTGTACGTTATACGTTGTACATTATACGTTGTACATTATACGTTGTACGTTATACGTTATACGCTGTACGTTATAAGTTATACGTTATACGTTATACGTTACACGTTGTACGTTGTACGTTATACGTTGTACATTATACGTTGTACGTTATACGTTATACGTTACATGTTGTACGTTGTACGTTATACGTTGTACGTTATACGTTGTACGTTATACGCTGTACGTTATACGTTATACGTTGTACGTTATACGTTGTATGTTATACGTTATACGCTGTACGCTGTACGTTATACGTTATACGTTATACGTTGTACGTTATACGCTGTACGTTATACCTTATACGTTATACGTTATACGCTGTACGTTATACGCTGTACGTTATACGTTATACGTTATACGTTATACGTTATACGTTATACGTTATACGTTATACGTTATACGTTATACGTTATACGTTATACGTTATACGTTATACGTTATACGTTATACGTTATACGTTATACGTTATTCGTTATACGTTATACGCTGTACGTTATACGTTATACGTTATACGTTACACGTTGTACGTTGTACGTTATACGTTATACGTTGTATGTTATACGTTGTACGTTATACGTTATACGTTGTACGTTATACGTTGTACATTATACGTTGTATGTTATACGTTATACGCTGTACGTTATACGTTATTCGTTATACGTTATACGTTATACGTTATACGTTATACGTTATACGTTATACGTTATACGTTATACGTTATACGTTATACGTTATACGTTATACGTTATACGTTATACGTTATACGTTATAAGTTATACGTTATTCGTTATACGTTTTACGTTATACGTTATACGTTATACGTTATACGTTATACGTTATACGTTATACGTTATACGTTATACGTTATACGTTATACGTTATACGTCATACGTTATACGTTATACGTTATACGTTATACGTTATACGTTATACGTTATACGTTATACGTTATACGTTATACGTTATACGTTATACGTTATACGTTATACGTTATACGTTGTACGTTATACGCTGTACGTTATACCTTATACGTTATACGTTATACGCTGTACGTTATACGCTGTACGTTATACGTTATACGTTATACGTTATACGTTATACGTTATACGTTATACGTTATACGTTATACGTTATACGTTATACGTTATACGTTATACGTTATACGTTATACGTTATACGTTATACGTTATACGTTATACGTTATACGTTATACGTTATACGTTATACGTTATACGTTATACGTTATACGTTATACGTTATACGTTATACGTTATACGTCATACGTTATACGTTATACGTTATACGTTATACGTTATACGATATACGTTATACGTTATACGTTATACGTTATACGTTATACGTTATACGTTATACGTTATACGTTATACGTTATACGTTAGACGTTATACGTTATACGTTATACGTTATACGTTATACGTTATACGTTATACGTTATACGTTATACGTTATACGTTATACGTTATACGTTATACGTTATACGTTATACGTTATACGTTATACGTTATACGTTATACGTTATACGTTACACGTTGTACGTTGTACGTTATACGTTATACGTTGTATGTTATACGTTGTACGTTATACGTTGTACATTGTACGTTATACGTTGTACGTTATACGTTGTACATTATGCGTTGTACGTTATGCGTTGTACGTTATACGTTGTACGTTATACGTTATACGTTATACGTTATACGTTATACGTTATACGTTATACGTTATACGTTATACGTTATACGTTATACGTTATACGTTATACGTTATACGTTATACGTTATACGTTATAAGTTATACGTTATTCGTTATACGTTTTACGTTATACGTTATACGTTATACGTTATACGTTATACGTTATACGTTATACGTTATACGTTATACGTTATACGTTATACGTTATACGTCATACGTTATACGTTATACGTTATACGTTATACGTTATACGTTATACGTTATACGTTATACGTTATACGTTATACGTTATACGTTATACGTTATACGTTATACGTTATACGTTATACGTTATACGTTATACGTTGTACGTTATACGCTGTACGTTATACCTTATACGTTATACGTTATACGCTGTACGTTATACGCTGTACGTTATACGTTATACGTTATACGTTATACGTTATACGTTATACGTTATACGTTATACGTTATACGTTATACGTTATACGTTATACGTTATACGTTATACGTTATACGTTATACGTTATACGTTATACGTTATACGTTATACGTTATACGTTATACGTTATACGTTATACGTTATACGTTATACGTTATACGTTATACGTTATACGTTATACGTTATACGTTATACGTTATACGTCATACGTTATACGTTATACGTTATACGTTATACGTTATACGATATACGTTATACGTTATACGTTATACGTTATACGTTATACGTTATACGTTATACGTTATACGTTATACGTTATACGTTAGACGTTATACGTTATACGTTATACGTTATACGTTATACGTTATACGTTATACGTTATACGTTATACGTTATACGTTATACGTTATACGTTATACGTTGTACGTTATACGCTGTACGTTATACGCTGTACGTTATACGCTGTACGTTATACGTTATACGTTATACGTTACTCGTTGTACGTTGTACGTTATACGTTGTACGTTGTACGTTATACGTTGTACGTTATACGTTGTACGATATACGTTGTACGTTATACGTTGTACGTTATATGTTATACGTTGCACGTTGTACGATGTACGTTATACGTTATACGTTATACGTTATACGTTATACGTTATACGTTGTACGTTATACGCTGTACGTTATACGCTGTACGTTATACGTTACACGTTGTACGTTGTACGTTATACGTTGTACGTTATACGTTGTACATTGTACGTTATACGTTGTACGTTATACGTTGTACATTATGCGTTGTACGTTATACGTTGTACGTTATACGTTATACGTTATACGTTATACGTTATACGTTATACGTTATACGTTATACGTTATAAGGTATACGTTATTCGTTATACGTTTTACGTTATACGTTATACGGTATACTATATACGTTATACGTTATACGTTATACGTTATACGTTATACGTTATACGTTATACGTTATACGTTATACGTTATACGTTATACGTTATACGTTATACGTTATACGTTATACGTTATACGTTATACGTTATACGTTATACGTTATTCGTTATACGTTATACGTTATACGTTATACGTTATACGTTATACGTTACACGTTATACGTTACACGTTGTACGTTGTACGTTATACTTTATACGTTGTATGTTATACGTTGTACGTTATACGTTATACGTTGTACGTTATACGTTGTACATTATACGTTGTATGTTATACGTTATACGCTGTACGTTATACGTTATTCGTTATACGTTATACGTTATACGTTATACGTTATACGTTATACGTTATACGTTATACGTTATACGTTATACGTTATACGTTATACGTTATACGTTGTACGTTATACGCTGTACGTTATACGCTGTACGTTATACGTTACACGTTGTACGCTGTACGTTATACGTTGTACGTTATACGTTGTACATTGTACGTTATACGTTGTACGTTATACGTTGTACATTATGCGTTGTACGTTATGCGTTGTACGTTATACGTTGTACGTTATACGTTATACGTTATACGTTATACGTTATACGTTATACGTTATACGTTATACGTTATACGTTATACGTTATACGTTATACGTTATACGTTATAAGTTATACGTTATTCGTTATACGTTTTACGTTATACGTTATACGTTATACGTTATACGTTATACGTTATACGTTATACGTTATACGTTATACGTTATACGTTATACGTTATACGTCATACGTTATACGTTATACGTTATACGTTATACGTTATACGTTATACGTTATACGTTATACGTTATACGTTATACGTTATACGTTGTACGTTATACGCTGTACGTTATACCTTATACGTTATACGTTATACGCTGTACGTTATACGCTGTACGTTATACGTTATACGTTATACGTTATACGTTATACGTTATACGTTATACGTTATACGTTATACGTTATACGTTATACGTTATACGTTATACGTTATACGTTATACGTTATACGTTATACGTTATACGTTATACGTTATACGTTATACGTTATACGTTATACGTTATACGTTATACGTTATACGTTATACGTTATACGTTATACGTTATACGTTATACGTTATACGTCATACGTTATACGTTATACGTTATACGTTATACGTTATACGATATACGTTATACGTTATACGTTATACGTTATACGTTATACGTTATACGTTATACGTTATACGTTATACGTTATACGTTAGACGTTATACGTTATACGTTATACGTTATACGTTATACGTTATACGTTATACGTTATACGTTATACGTTATACGTTATACGTTATACGTTATACGTTATACGTTATACGTTATACGTTATACGTTATACGTTATACGTTAAACGTTATACGTTATACGTTGTACGTTATACGCTGTACGTTATACGCTGTACGTTATACGCTGTACGTTATACGTTATACGTTATACGTTACTCGTTGTACGTTGTACGTTATACGTTGTACGTTATACGTTGTACATTGTACGTTATACGTTGTACGTTATACGTTGTACATTATGCGTTGTACGTTATACGTTGTACGTTATACGTTATACGTTATACGTTATACGTTATACGTTATACGTTATACGTTATACGTTATAAGGTATACGTTATTCGTTATACGTTTTACGTTATACGTTATACGGTATACTATATACGTTATACGTTATACGTTATACGTTATACGTTATACGTTATACGTTATACGTTATACGTTATACGTTATACGTTATACGTTATACGTTATACGTTATACGTTATACGTTATACGTTATACGTTACACGTTGTACGTTGTACGTTATACGTTGTACATTATACGTTGTACGTTATACGTTATACGTTACATGTTGTACGTTGTACGTTATACGTTGTACGTTATACGTTGTACGTTATACGTTGTATGTTATACGTTATACGCTGTACGTTATACGTTATACGTTGTACGTTATACGTTGTATGTTATACGTTATACGCTGTACGCTGTACGTTATACGTTATACGTTATACGTTGTACGTTATACGCTGTACGTTATACCTTATACGTTATACGTTATACGCTGTACGTTATACGCTGTACGTTATACGTTATACGTTATACGTTATACGTTGTACGTTATACGTTATACGTTATACGTTATACGTTATACGTTATACGTTATACGTTATACGTTATACGTTATACGTTATACGTTATACGTTATACGTTATACGTTATACGTTATACGTTATACGTTATACGTTATACGTTATACGATATACGTTATACGTTATACGTTATACGTTATACGTTATACGTTATACGTTATACGTTATACGTTATACGTTATACGTTAGACGTTATACGTTATACGTTATACGTTATACGTTATACGTTATACGTTATACGTTATACGTTATACGTTATACGTTATACGTTATACGTTATACGTTATACGTTATACGTTATACGTTATACGTTAAACGTTATACGTTATACGTTGTACGTTATACGCTGTACGTTATACGCTGTACGTTATACGCTGTACGTTATACGTTATACGTTATACGTTACTCGTTGTACGTTGTACGTTATACGTTGTACGTTGTACGTTATACGTTGTACGTTATACGTTATACGTTATACGTTATAAGGTATACGTTATTCGTTATACGTTTTACGTTATACGTTATACGGTATACTATATACGTTATACGTTATACGTTATACGTTATACGTTATACGTTATACGTTATACGTTATACGTTATACGTTATACGTTATACGTTATACGTTATACGTTATACGTTATACGTTATACGTTATACGTTATACGTTATACGTTATACGTTATACGTTATACGGTATACGTTATACGTTATACGTTATACGTTATACGTTATACGTTATACGCTGTACGTTATACGCAGTACGTTATACGCTGTACGTTATACGTTATACGTTACACGTTGTACGTTGTACGTTATACGTTGTACGTTATACGTTGTACATTATACGTTGTACATTATACGTTGTACGTTATACGTTATACGCTGCACGTTATAAGTTATACGTTATACGTTATACGTTACACGTTGTACGTTGTACGTTATACGTTGTACATTATACGTTGTACGTTATACGTTATACGTTACATGTTGTACGTTGTACGTTATACGTTGTACGTTATACGTTGTACGTTATACGTTGTATGTTATACGTTATACGCTGTACGTTATACGTTATACGTTGTACGTTATACGTTGTATGTTATACGTTATACGCTGTACGCTGTACGTTATACGTTATACGTTATACGTTGTACGTTATACGCTGTACGTTATACCTTATACGTTATACGTTATACGCTGTACGTTATACGCTGTACGTTATACGTTATACGTTATACGTTATACGTTATACGTTATACGTTATACGTTATACGTTATACGTTATACGTTATACGTTATACGTTATACGTTATACGTTATACGTTATACGTTATACGCTGTACGTTATACGTTATACGTTATACGTTACACGTTGTACGTTGTACGTTATACGTTATACGTTGTATGTTATACGTTGTACGTTATACGTTATACGTTGTACGTTATACGTTGTCCATTATACGTTGTATGTTATACGTTATACGCTGTACGTTATACGTTATTCGTTATACGTTATACGTTATACGTTATACGTTATACGTTATACGTTATACGTTATACGTTATACGTTATACGTTATACGTTATACGTTATACGTTATACGTTATACGTTGTACGATATACGTTGTACGTTATACGTTGTACGTTATATGTTATACGTTGCACGTTGTACGATGTACGTTATACGTTATACGTTATACGTTATACGTTATACGTTATACGTTGTACGTTATACGCTGTACGTTATACGCTGTACGTTATACGTTACACGTTGTAGGTTGTACGTTATACGTTGTACGTTATACGTTGTACATTGTACGTTATACGTTGTACGTTATACGTTGTACATTATGCGTTGTACGTTATACGTTGTACGTTATACGTTATACGTTATACGTTATACGTTATACGTTATACGTTATACGTTATACGTTATACGTTATAAGGTATACGTTATACGTTATACGTTATACGTTATACGTTATACGTTATACTATATACTATATACGTTATACGTTATACGTTATACGTTATACGTTATACGTTATACGTTATACGTTATACGTTATACGTTATACGTTATACGTTATACGTTATACGTTATACGTTATACGTTATACGTTATACGTTATACGTTATACGGTATACGTTATACGTTATACGTTATACGTTATACGTTATACGTTATACGCTGTACGTTATACGCAGTACGTTATACGCTGTACGTTATACGTTATACGTTACACGTTGTACGTTGTACGTTATACGTTGTACGTTATACGTTGTACATTATACGTTGTACATTATACGTTGTACGTTATACGTTATACGCTGTACGTTATAAGTTATACGTTATACGTTATACGTTACACGTTGTACGTTGTACGTTATACGTTGTACATTATACGTTGTACGTTATACGTTATACGTTACATGTTGTACGTTGTACGTTATACGTTGTACGTTATACGTTGTACGTTATACGTTGTATGTTATACGTTATACGCTGTACGTTATACGTTATACGTTGTACGTTATACGTTGTATGTTATACGTTATACGCTGTACGCTGTACGTTATACGTTATACGTTATACGTTGTACGTTATACGTTATACGTTATACGCTGTACGTTATACGTTATACGTTATACGTTACACGTTGTACGTTGTACGTTATACGTTATACGTTGTATGTTATACGTTGTACGTTATACGTTATACGTTGTACGTTATACGTTGTCCATTATACGTTGTATGTTATACGTTATACGCTGTACGTTATACGTTATTCGTTATACGTTATACGTTATACGTTATACGTTATACGTTATACGTTATACGTTATACGTTATACGTTATACGTTATACGTTATACGTTATACGTTATACGTTGTACGTTATACGTTATACGTTATACGTTATACGTTATACGTTATACGTTATACGTTATACGTTATACGCTGTACGTTATACGTTATACGTTATACGTTACACGTTGTACGTTGTACGTTATACGTTATACGTTGTATGTTATACGTTGTACGTTATACGTTATACGTTGTACGTTATACGTTGTCCATTATACGTTGTATGTTATACGTTATACGCTGTACGTTATACGTTATTCGTTATACGTTATACGTTATACGTTATACGTTATACGTTATACGTTATACGTTATACGTTATACGTTATACGTTATACGTTATACGTTATACGTTATACGTTATACGTTATACGTTATACGTTATACGTTATACGTTATACGTTATACGTTATACGTTATACGTTATACGTTATACGTTATACGTTATACGCTGTACGTTATACGTTATACGTTATACGTTATACGTTATACGTTATACGTTATACGTTATACGTTATACGTTATACGTTATACGTTATACGTTATACGTTATACGTTATACGTTATACGTTATACGTTATACGTTATACGTTATACGTTATACGTTATACGTTATACGTTATACGTTATACGTTATACGCTGTACGTTATACGCTGTACGTTATACGTTATACGTTATACGTTATACGTTATACGTTATACGTTATACGTTATACGTTATACGTTATACGTTATACGTTATACGTTATACGTTATACGTTATACGTTATACGTTATACGCTGTACGTTATACGTTATACGTTATACGTTACACGTTGTACGTTGTACGTTATACGTTATACGTTGTATGTTATACGTTGTACGTTATACGTTATACGTTGTACGTTATACGTTGTCCATTATACGTTGTATGTTATACGTTATACGCTGTACGTTATACGTTATTCGTTATACGTTATACGTTATACGTTATACGTTATACGTTATACGTTATACGTTATACGTTATACGTTATACGTTATACGTTATACGTTATACGTTATACGTTATACGTTGTACGATATACGTTGTACGTTATACGTTGTACGTTATATGTTATACGTTGCACGTTGTACGATGTACGTTATACGTTATACGTTATACGTTATACGTTATACGTTATACGTTGTACGTTATACGCTGTACGTTATACGCTGTACGTTATACGTTACACGTTGTAGGTTGTACGTTATACGTTGTACGTTATACGTTGTACATTGTACGTTATACGTTGTACGTTATACGTTGTACATTATGCGTTGTACGTTATACGTTGTACGTTATACGTTATACGTTATACGTTATACGTTATACGTTATACGTTATACGTTATACGTTATACGTTATAAGGTATACGTTATTCGTTATACGTTTTACGTTATACGTTATACGTTATACTATATACTATATACGTTATACGTTATACGTTATACGTTATACGTTATACGTTATACGTTATACGTTATACGTTATACGTTATACGTTATACGTTATACGTTATACGTTATACGTTATACGTTATACGTTATACGTTATACGTTATACGGTATACGTTATACGTTATACGTTATACGTTATACGTTATACGTTATACGCTGTACGTTATACGCAGTACGTTATACGCTGTACGTTATACGTTATACGTTACACGTTGTACGTTGTACGTTATACGTTGTACGTTATACGTTGTACATTATACGTTGTACATTATACGTTGTACGTTATACGTTATACGCTGTACGTTATAAGTTATACGTTATACGTTATACGTTACACGTTGTACGTTGTACGTTATACGTTGTACATTATACGTTGTACGTTATACGTTATACGTTACATGTTGTACGTTGTACGTTATACGTTGTACGTTATACGTTGTACGTTATACGTTGTATGTTATACGTTATACGCTGTACGTTATACGTTATACGTTGTACGTTATACGTTGTATGTTATACGTTATACGCTGTACGCTGTACGTTATACGTTATACGTTATACGTTGTACGTTATACGTTATACGTTATACGCTGTACGTTATACGTTATACGTTATACGTTACACGTTGTACGTTGTACGTTATACGTTATACGTTGTATGTTATACGTTGTACGTTATACGTTATACGTTGTACGTTATACGTTGTCCATTATACGTTGTATGTTATACGTTATACGCTGTACGTTATACGTTATTCGTTATACGTTATACGTTATACGTTATACGTTATACGTTATACGTTATACGTTATACGTTATACGTTATACGTTATACGTTATACGTTATACGTTATACGTTGTACGTTATACGTTATACGTTATACGTTATACGTTATACGTTATACGTTATACGTTATACGTTATACGTTATACGCTGTACGTTATACGTTATACGTTATACGTTACACGTTGTACGTTGTACGTTATACGTTATACGTTGTATGTTATACGTTGTACGTTATACGTTATACGTTGTACGTTATACGTTGTCCATTATACGTTGTATGTTATACGTTATACGCTGTACGTTATACGTTATTCGTTATACGTTATACGTTATACGTTATACGTTATACGTTATACGTTATACGTTATACGTTATACGTTATACGTTATACGTTATACGTTATACGTTATACGTTATACGTTATACGTTATACGTTATACGTTATACGTTGTACGTTATACGCTGTACGTTATACGCTGTACGTTATACGTTACACGTTGTACGCTGTACGTTATACGTTGTACGTTATACGTTGTACATTGTACGTTATACGTTGTACGTTATACGTTGTACATTATGCGTTGTACGTTATACGTTGTACGTTATACGTTATACGTTATACGTTATACGTTATACGTTATACGTTATACGTTATACGTTATACGTTATACGTTATAAGTTATACGTTATTCGTTATACGTTTTACGTTATACGTTATACGTTATACGTTATACGTTATACGTTATACGTTATACGTTATACGTTATACGTTATACGTTATACGTTATACGTCATACGTTATACGTTATACGTTATATGTTATACGTTATACGTTATACGTTATACGTTATACGTTATACGTTATACGTTGTACGTTATACGCTGTACGTTATACGTTATACGTTATACGTTATACGTTATACGTTATACGTTATACGTTATACGCAATACGTTATACGTTATACGTTATACGTTATACGTTATACGTTATACGTTATACGTTATACGTTATACGTTATACGTTATACGTTATACGTTATACGTTATACGTTATACGTTATACGTTGTACGTTATACGCTGTACGTTATACGCTGTACGTTATACGCTGTACGTTATACGTTATACGTTGTACGTTATACGTTATACGTTATACGTTATACGTTATACGCTGTACGTTATACGCTGTACGTTATACGTTATACGTATACGTTGTACGTTATACGCTGTACGTTATACCTTATACGTTATACGTTATACGCTGTACGTTGTACGCTGTACGTTATACGTTATACGTTATACGTTACACGTTGTACGTTGTACGTTATACGTTATACGTTGTATGTTATACGTTGTACGTTATACGTTATAGGTTATACGTTATACGTTATAAGTTATACGTTATACGTTATACGTTATACGTTATACGTTATACGTTATACGTTATACGTTATACGTTGTACGTTATACGTTATACGTTACATGTTGTACGTTGTACGTTATACGTTGTACGTTATACGTTGTACGTTATACGTTGTATGTTATACGTTATACGCTGTACGTTATACGTTATACGTTGTACGTTATAAGTTGTATGTTATACGTTATACGCTGTACGCTGTACGCTGTACGTTATACGTTATACGTTATACGTTGTACGTTATACGCTGTACGTTATACCTTATACGTTATACGTTATACGCTGTACGTTATACGCTGTACGTTATACGTTATACGTTATACGTTATACGTTATACGTTATACGTTATACGTTATACGTTATACGTTATACGTTATACGTTATACGTTATACGTTATACGTTATACGTTATACGTTATACGCTGTACGTTATACGTTATACGTTATACGTTATACGTTACACGTTGTACGTTGTACGTTATACGTTATACGTTGTATGTTATACGTTGTACGTTATACGTTATACGTTGTACGTTATACGTTGTACATTATACGTTGTATGTTATACGTTATACGCTGTACGTTATACGTTATTCGTTATACGTTATACGTTATACGTTATACGTTATACGTTATACGTTATACGTTATACGTTATACGTTATACGTTATACGTTATACGTTATACGTTATACGTTATACGTTATACGTTATACGTTATACGTTATACGTTGTACGTTATACGCTGTACGTTATACGCTGTACGTTATACGTTACACGTTGTACGCTGTACGTTATACGTTGTACGTTATACGTTGTACATTGTACGTTATACGTTGTACGTTATACGTTGTACATTATGCGTTGTACGTTATACGTTGTACGTTATACGTTATACGTTATACGTTATACGTTATACGTTATACGTTATACGTTATACGTTATACGTTATAAGTTATACGTTATTCGTTATACGTTTTACGTTATACGTTATACGTTATACGTTATACGTTATACGTTATACGTTATACGTTATACGTTATACGTTATACGTTATACGTTATACGTCATACGTCATACGTTATACGTTATACGTTATACGTTATACGTTATACGTTATACGTTATACGTTATACGTTATACGTTGTACGTTATACGCTGTACGTTATACGTTATACGTTATACGTTATACGATATACGTTATACGTTATACGTTATACGTTATACGCAATACGTTATACGTTATACGTTATACGTTATACGTTATACGTTATACGTTATACGTTATACGTTATACGTTATACGTTATACGTTATACGTTATACGTTATACGTTATACGTTATACGTTATACGTTATACGTTATACGTTATACGTTGTACGTTATACGCTGTACGTTATACGCTGTACGTTATACGCTGTACGTTATACGTTATACGTTGTACGTTATACGTTATACGTTATACGTTATACGTTATACGTTATACGCTGTACGTTATACGCTGTACGTTATACGTTATACGTTATACGTTGTACGTTATACGCTGTACGTTATACCTTATACGTTATACGTTATACGCTGTACGTTATACGCTGTACGTTATACGTTATACGTTATACGTTATACGTTATACGTTATACGTTATACTTTATACGTTATACGTTATACGTTATACGTTATACGTTATACGTTATACGTTATACGTTATACGTTATACGTTATACGTTATACGTTATACGTTATACGTTATACGTTATACGTTATACGTTATACGTTATACGTTATACGTTATACGTTATACGTTATACGTTATACGTTATACGTTATACGTTATACGTTATACGTTATACGTTATACGTTATACGTTATACGTTATACGTTATACGTTATACGTTATACGTTATACGTTATACGTTATACGTTATACGTTATACGTTATACGTTATACGTTATACGTTATACGTTATACGTTATACGTTATACGTTATACGTTATACGTTATACGTTATACGTTATACGTTATACGTTATACGTTATACGTTATACGTTATACGTTATACGTTATACGTTATACGTTATACGTTATACGTTATACGTTATACGTTATACGTTATACGTTATACGTTATACGTTATACGTTATACGTTATACGTTATACGTTATACGTTGTACGTTATATGTTATACGTTGCACGTTGTACGATGTACGTTATACGTTATACGTTAAACGTTATACGTTATACGTTGTACGTTATACGCTGTACGTTATACGCTGTACGTTATACGCTGTACGTTATACGTTATACGTTATACGTTACTCGTTGTACGTTGTACGTTATACGTTGTACGTTGTACGTTATACGTTGTACGTTATACGTTGTACGATATACGTTGTACGTTATACGTTGTACGTTATATGTTATACGTTGCACGTTGTACGATGTACGTTATACGTTATACGTTATACGTTATACGTTATACGTTATACGTTATACGTTATACGTTATACGGTATACGGTATACGGTATACGTTATACGTTGTACGTTATACGTTATACGTTATACGTTATACGTTATACGTTATACGTTATATGTTATACGATATACGTTATACGTTATACGTTATACGTTATACGTTGTACGTTATACGCTGTACGTTATACCTTATACGTTATACGTTATACACTGTACGTTATACGCTGTACGTTTTAAGTTATACGTTATACGTTATACGTTACACGTTGTACGTTGTACGTTACACGTTGTACATTATACGTTGTACGTTATACGTTATACGCTGTACGTTATACGTTATACGTTACATGTTGCACGTTGTACGTTATACGTTATACGTTGTATGTTATACGTTGTACGTTATACGTTATACGTTGTACGTTATACGTTGTACATTATACGTTGTATGTTATACGTTATACGCTGTACGTTATACGTTATTCGTTATACGTTATATGTTATACGTTATACGTTATACGTTATACGTTATACGTTATACGTTATACGTTATACGTTATACGTTATACGTTATACGTTGTACGTTATACGCTGTACGTTATACGCTGTACGTTATACGTTACACGTTGTACGTTGTACGTTATACGTTGTACGTTATACGTTGTACATTGTACGTTATACGTTGTACGTTATACGTTGTACATTATGCGTTGTACGTTATACGTTGTACGTTATACGTTATACGTTATACGTTACATGTTGCACGTTGTACGTTATACGTTATACGTTGTATGTTATACGTTGTACGTTGTACGTTATACGGTATACGTTATACGTTATACGTTATACGTTATACGTTATACGTTATACGCTGTACGTTATACGCTGTACGTTATACGCTGTACGTTATACGTTATACGTTAGACGTTACACGTTGTACGTTGTACGTTATACGTTGTACGTTATACGTTGTACATTATACGTTGTACATTATACGTTGTACGTTATACGTTATACGCTGTACGTTATACGTTATACGTTACATGTTGTACGTTGTACGTTATACGTTGTACGTTATACGTTATACGTTATACGTTATACGTTATACGTTATACGTTATACGTTATACGTTATACGTTATACGTTATACGTTATACGTTATACGTTATACGTTATACGTTATACGTTATACGTTATACGTTATACGTTATACGTTATACGTTATACGTTATACGTTATACGTTATACGTTATACGTTATACGTTATAAGTTATACGTTATACGTTATACGTTATACGTTATACGCTGTACGTTATACGTTATACGTTATACGTTACACGTTGTACGTTGTACGTTATACGTTATACGTTGTATGTTATACGTTGTACGTTATACGTTATACGTTGTACGTTATACGTTGTACATTATACGTTGTATGTTATACGTTATACGCTGTACGTTATACGTTATTCGTTATACGTTATACGTTATACGTTATACGTTATACGTTATACGTTATACGTTGTACGTTATACGCTGTACGATATACGCTGTACGTTATACGTTACACGTTGTACGCTGTACGTTATACGTTGTACGTTATACGTTGTACATTGTACGTTATACGTTGTACGTTATACGTTGTACGCTGTACGTTATACGTTATACGTTATACGTTATACGTTATACGTTATAAGTTATACGTTATACGTTATACGTTATACGTTATACGTTATACGTTATACGTTATACGTTGTACGTTATACGTTATACGTTACATGTTGTACGTTGTACGTTATACGTTGTACGTTATACGTTGTACGTTATACGTTATATGTTATACGTTATACGTTATACGTTATACGTTATACGTTATACGTTATACGTTATACGTTATACGTTATACGTCATACGTTATACGTTATACGTTATACGTTATACGTTATACGTTATACGTTATACGTTATACGTTATACGTTATACGTTGTACGTTATACGCTGTACGTTATACCTTATACGTTATACGTTATACGCTGTACGTTATACGCTGTACGTTATACGTTATACGTTATACGTTATACGTTATACGTTATACGTTATACGTTATACGTTATACGTTATACGTTATACGTTATACGTTATACGTTATACGTTATACGTTATACGTTATACGTTATACGTTATACGTTATACGTTATACGTTATACGTTATACGTTATACGTTATACGTTATACGTTATACGTTATACGTTATACGTTATACGTTATACGTTATACGTTATACGTTATACGTTATACGTTATACGTTATACGTTATACGTTATACGTTATACGTTATACGTTATACGTTATACGTTATACGTTATACGTTATACGTTATACGTTATACGTTATACGTTATACGTTATACGTTATACGTTATACGTTATACGTTATACGTTATACGTTATACGTTATACGTTATACGTTATACGTTATACGTTATACGTTATACGTTATACGTTATACGTTATACGTTATACGTTATACGTTATACGTTATACGTTATACGTTATACGTTATACGTTATACGTTATACGTTATACGTTATACGTTATACGTTATACGTTATACGTTATACGTTATACGTTATACGTTATACGTTATACGTTATACGTTATACGTTATACGTTATACGTTATACGTTATACGTTATACGTTATACGTTATACGTTATACGTTATACGTTATACGTTATACGTTATACGTTATACGTTATACGTTATACGTTATACGTTATACGTTATACGTTATACGTTATACGTTATACGTTATACGTTATACGTTATACGTTATACGTTATACGTTATACGTTATACGTTATACGTTATACGTTATACGTTAAACGTTATACGTTATACGTTGTACGTTATACGCTGTACGTTATACGCTGTACGTTATACGCTGTACGTTATACGTTATACGTTATACGTTACTCGTTGTACGTTGTACGTTATACGTTGTACGTTGTACGTTATACGTTGTACGTTATACGTTGTACGATATACGTTGTACGTTATACGTTGTACGTTATATGTTATACGTTGCACGTTGTACGATGTACGTTATACGTTATACGTTATACGTTATACGTTATACGTTATACGTTATACGTTATACGTTATACGTTATACGGTATACGGTATACGGTATACGTTATACGTTGTACGTTATACGTTATACGTTATACGTTATACGTTATATGTTATACGATATACGTTATACGTTATACGTTATACGTTATACGTTGTACGTTATACGCTGTACGTTATACCTTATACGTTATACGTTATACACTGTACGTTATACGCTGTACGTTATAAGTTATACGTTATACGTTATACGTTACACGTTGTACGTTGTACGTTACACGTTGTACATTATACGTTGTACGTTATACGTTATACGCTGTACGTTATACGTTATACGTTACATGTTGCACGTTGTACGTTATACGTTATACGTTTCATGTTATACGTTGTACGTTATACGTTATGCGTTATACGTTATACGTTGTACATTATACGTTGTATGTTATACGTTATACGCTGTACGTTATACGTTATTCGTTATACGTTGTACATTGTACGTTATACGTTGTACGTTATACGTTGTACATTATGCGTTGTACGTTATACGTTGTACGTTATACGTTATACGTTATACGTTATACGTTATACGTTATACGTTATACGTTATACGTTATACGTTATACGTTATACGTTATACGTTATACGTTATAAGTTATACGTTATTCGTTATACGTTTTACGTTATACGTTATACGCTGTACGTTATACGTTATACGTTACACGTTGTACGTTGTACGTTATACGTTGTACGTTATACGTTGTACATTATACGTTGTACATTATACGTTGTACGTTATACGTTATACGCTGTACGTTATAAGTTATACGTTATACGTTGTACATTATGCGTTGTACGTTATACGTTGTACGTTATACGTTATACGTTATTCGTTATACGTTTTACGTTATACGTTATACGTTATACGTTATACGTTATACTTTATACGTTATACGTTATACGTTATACGTTATACGTTATACGTCATACGTTATACGTTATACGTTATACGTTATACGTTATACGTTATACGTTATACGTTATACGTTATACGTTATACGTTTTACGTTATACGCTGTACGTTATACGTTATACGTTATACGTTATACGATATACGTTATACGTTATACGTTATACGTTATACGCAATACGTTATACGTTATACGTTATACGTTATACGTTATACGTTATACGTTATACGTTATACGTTATACGTTATACGTTATACGTTATACGTTATACGTTATACGTTATACGTTATACGTTATACGTTATACGTTATACGTTATACGTTATACGTTATACGTTGTACGTTATACGCTGTACGTTATACGCTGTACGTTATACGCTGTACGTTATACGTTATACGTTGTACGTTATACGTTATACGTTATACGTTATACGTTATACGCTGTACGTTATACGCTGTACGTTATACGTTATACGTTATACGTTGTACGTTATACGCTGTACGTTATACCTTATACGTTATACGTTATACGCTGTACGTTATACGCTGTACGTTATACGTTATACGTTATACGTTATACGTTATACGTTATACGTTATACGTTATACGTTGTACGTTATACGTTATACGTTATACGTTATACGTTATACGTTATACGTTATACGTTATACGTTATACGTTATACGTTATACGTTATACGTTATACGTTATACGTTATACGTTATACGTTATACGTTATACGTTATACGTTATACGTTATACGTTATACGTTATACGTTATACGTTCTCCGTTATACGTTATACGTTATACGTTATACGTTATACGTTATACGTTATACGTTATACGTTATACGTTATACGTTATACGTTATACGTTATACGTTATACGTTATACGTTATACGTTATACGTTATACGTTATACGTTATACGTTATACGTTGTACGTTATATGTTATACGTTGCACGTTGTACGATGTACGTTATACGTTATACGTTAAACGTTATACGTTATACGTTGTACGTTATACGTTGTACGATATACGTTGTACGTTATACGTTGTACGTTATATGTTATACGTTGCACGTTGTACGATGTACGTTATACGTTATACGTTATACGTTATACGTTATACGTTATACGTTATACGTTATACGTTATACGGTATACGGTATACGGTATACGTTATACGTTGTACGTTATACGTTATACGTTATACGTTATACGTTATACGTTATACGTTATATGTTATACGATATACGTTATACGTTATACGTTATACGTTATACGTTGTACGTTATACGCTGTACGTTATACCTTATACGTTATACGTTATACACTGTACGTTATACGCTGTACGTTATAAGTTATACGTTATACGTTATACGTTACACGTTGTACGTTGTACGTTACACGTTGTACATTATACGTTGTACGTTATACGTTATACGCTGTACGTTATACGTTATACGTTACATGTTGCACGTTGTACGTTATACGTTATACGTTGTATGTTATACGTTGTACGTTATACGTTATACGTTGTACGTTATACGTTGTACATTATACGTTGTATGTTATACGTTATACGCTGTACGTTATACGTTATTCGTTATACGTTATATGTTATACGTTATACGTTATACGTTATACGTTATACGTTATACGTTATACGTTATACGTTATACGTTATACGTTATACGTTGTACGTTATACGCTGTACGTTATACGCTGTACGTTATACGTTACACGTTGTACGTTGTACGTTATACGTTGTACGTTATACGTTGTACATTGTACGTTATACGTTGTACGTTATACGTTTTACATTATGCGTTGTACGTTATACGTTGTACGTTATACGTTATACGTTATACGTTATACGTTATACGTTATACGTTATACGTTATACGTTATACGTTATAAGTTATACGTTATTCGTTATACGTTTTACGTTATACGTTATACGTTATACTATATACGTTATACGTTATACGTTATACGTTATACGTTATACGTTATACGTTATACGTTATACGTTATACGTTATACGTTATACGTTATACGTTATACGGTACACGTTATACGTTATACGTTATACGTTATACGTTATACGTTATACGTTATACGTTATACGTTATACGTTATACGTTATACGTTATACGTTATACGTTATAAGTTATACGTTATTCGTTATACGTTTTACGTTATACGTTATACGCTGTACGTTATACGTTATACGTTACACGTTGTACGTTGTACGTTATACGTTGTACGTTATACGTTGTACATTATACGTTGTACATTATACGTTGTACGTTATACGTTATACGCTGTACGTTATAAGTTATACGTTATACGTTGTACATTATGCGTTGTACGTTATACGTTGTACGTTATACGTTATACGTTATTCGTTATACGTTTTACGTTATACGTTATACGTTATACGTTATACGTTATACGTTATACGTTATACGTTATACGTTATACGTTATACGTTATACGTCATACGTTATACGTTATACGTTATACGTTATACGTTATACGTTGTACGTTATACGTTATACGTTATACGTTATACGTTTTACGTTATACGCTGTACGTTATACGTTATACGTTATACGTTATACGATATACGTTATACGTTATACGTTATACGTTATACGCAATACGTTATACGTTATACGTTATACGTTATACGTTATACGTTATACGTTATACGTTATACGTTATACGTTATACGTTATACGTTATACGTTATACGTTATACGTTGTACGTTATACGCTGTACGTTATACGCTGTACGTTATACGCTGTACGTTATACGTTATACGTTGTACGTTATACGTTATACGTTATACGTTATACGTTATACGCTGTACGTTATACGCTGTACGTTATACGTTATACGTTATACGTTGTACGTTATACGCTGTACGTTATACCTTATACGTTATACGTTATACGCTGTACGTTATACGCTGTACGTTATACGTTATACGTTATACGTTATACGTTATACGTTATACGTTATACGTTATACGTTATACGTTATACGTTATACGTTATACGTTATACGTTATACGTTATACGTTATACGTTATACGTTATACGTTATACGTTATACGTTATACGTTATACGTTATACGTTATACGTTATACGTTATACGTTATACGTTATACGTTATACGTTATACGTTATACGTTATACGTTATACGTTATACGTTATACGTTATACGTTATACGTTATACGTTATACGTTATACGTTATACGTTATACGTTATACGTTATACGTTATACGTTATACGTTATACGTTATACGTTATACGTTATACGTTATACGTTATACGTTATACGTTATACGTTATACGTTATACGTTATACGTTATACGTTATACGTTGTACGTTATATGTTATACGTTGCACGTTGTACGATGTACGTTATACGTTATACGTTAAACGTTATACGTTATACGTTGTACGTTATACGTTGTACGATATACGTTGTACGTTATACGTTGTACGTTATATGTTATACGTTGCACGTTGTACGATGTACGTTATACGTTATACGTTATACGTTATACGCTATACGTTATACGTTATACGTTATACGTTATACGGTATACGGTATACGGTATACGTTATACGTTGTACGTTATACGTTATACGTTATACGTTATACGTTATACGTTATACGTTATATGTTATACGATATACGTTATACGTTATACGTTATACGTTATACGTTGTACGTTATACGCTGTACGTTATACCTTATACGTTATACGTTATACACTGTACGTTATACGCTGTACGTTATAAGTTATACGTTATACGTTATACGTTACACGTTGTACGTTGTACGTTACACGTTGTACATTATACGTTGTACGTTATACGTTATACGCTGTACGTTATACGTTATACGTTACATGTTGCACGTTGTACGTTATACGTTATACGTTGTATGTTATACGTTGTACGTTATACGTTATACGTTGTACGTTATACGTTGTACATTATACGTTGTATGTTATACGTTATACGCTGTACGTTATACGTTATTCGTTATACGTTATATGTTATACGTTATACGTTATACGTTATACGTTATACGTTATACGTTATACGTTATACGTTATACGTTATACGTTGTACGTTATACGCTGTACGTTATACGCTGTACGTTATACGTTACACGTTGTACGTTGTACGTTATACGTTGTACGTTATACGTTGTACATTGTACGTTATACGTTGTACGTTATACGTTTTACATTATGCGTTGTACGTTATACGTTGTACGTTATACGTTATACGTTATACGTTATACGTTATACGTTATACGTTATACGTTATACGTTATAAGTTATACGTTATTCGTTATACGTTTTACGTTATACGTTATACGTTATACTATATACGTTATACGTTATACGTTATACGTTATACGTTATACGTTATACGTTATACGTTATACGTTATACGTTATACGTTATACGTTATACGGTATACGTTATACGTTATACGTTATACGTTATACGTTATACGTTATACGTTATACGTTATACGTTATACGCTGTACGTTATACGCTGTACGTTATACGCTGTACGTTATACGTTATACGTTACACGTTGTACGTTGTACGTTATACGTTGTACGTTATACGTTGTACATTATACGTTGTACATTATACGTTGTACGTTATACGTTATACGCTGTACGTTATAAGTTATACGTTATACGTTATACGTTACACGTTGTACGTTGTACGTTATACGTTGTACATTATACGTTGTACGTTATACGTTACACGTTGTACGTTGTACGTTACACGTTGTACATTATACGTTGTACGTTATACGCTATACGCTGTACGTTATACGTTATACGTTACATGTTGCACGTTGTACGTTATACGTTATACGTTGTATGTTATACGTTGTACGTTATACGTTATACGTTGTACGTTATACGTTGTACATTATACGTTATACGTTATACGTTATACGTTATACGTTATACGTTATACGTTATACGTTATACGTTATACGTTATACGTTATACGTTATACGTTATACGTTGTACGTTATACGTTATACGTTATACGTTGTACGTTATACGCTGTACGTTATACGCTGTACGTTATACGTTACACGTTGTACGTTGTACGTTATACGTTGTACGTTATACGTTGTACATTGTACGTTATACGTTGTACGTTATACGTTTTACATTATGCGTTGTACGTTATACGTTGTACGTTATACGTTATACGTTATACGTTATACGTTATACGTTATACGTTATACGTTATACGTTATAAGTTATACGTTATTCGTTATACGTTTTACGTTATACGTTATACGTTATACTATATACGTTATACGTTATACGTTATACGTTACACGTTATACGTTATACGTTATACGTTATACGTTATACGTTATACGTTATACGTTATACGGTATACGTTATACGTTATACGTTATACGTTATACGTTATACGTTATACGTTATACGTTATACGTTATACGTTATACGTTATACGTTATACGTTATACGTTATACGCTGTACGTTATACGCTGTACGTTATACGCTGTACGTTATACGTTATACGTTACACGTTGTACGTTGTACGTTATACGTTGTACGTTATACGTTGTACATTATACGTTGTACATTATACGTTGTACGTTATACGTTATACGCTGTACGTTATAAGTTATACGTTATACGTTATACGTTACACGTTGTACGTTGTACGTTATACGTTGTACATTATACGTTGTACGTTATACGTTATACGTTACATGTTGTACGTTGTACGTTATACGTTGTACGTTATACGTTATACGTTATACGTTATACGTTATACGTTATACGTTATACGTTATACGTTATACGTTATACGTTATACGTTATACGTTATACGTTATACGTTATACGTTATACGTTATACGTTATACGTTATACGTTATACGTTATACGTTATACGTTATACGTTATACGTTATACGTTATACGTTATACGTTATACGTTATACGTTATACGTTATACGTTATACGTTATACGTTATACGTTATACGTTATACGTTATACGTTATACGTTATACGTTATACGTTATACGTTATACGTTATACGTTATACGTTATACGCTGTACGTTATACGTTATACGTTACACGTTGTACGTTGTACGTTATATGTTATACGTTGTATGTTATACGTTGTACGTTATACGTTATACGTTGTACGTTATACGTTGTACATTATACGTTGTATGTTATACGTTATACGCTGTACGTTATACGTTATTCGTTATACGTTATACGTTATACGTTATACGTTATACGTTATACGTTATACGTTATACGTTATACGTTATACGTTATACGTTGTACGTTATACGCTGTACGTTATACGCTGTACGTTATACGTTACACGTTGTACGCTGTACGTTATACGTTGTACGTTATACGTTGTACATTGTACGTTATACGTTGTACGTTATACGTTGTACATTATGCGTTGTACGTTATATGTTGTACGTTATACGTTATACGTTATACGTTATACGTTATACGTTATACGTTATACGTTATACGTTATACGTTATACGTTATACGTTATACGGTATACGTTATAAGTTATACGTTATTCGTTATACGTTTTACGTTATACGTTATACGTTATATGTTATACGTTATACGTTATACGTTATACGTTATACGTTATACGTTATACGTTATACGTTATACGTTATACGTTATACGTCATACGTTATACGTTATACGTTATACGTTATACGTTATACGTTATACGTTATACGTTATACGTTATACGTTATACGTTGTACGTTATACGCTGTACGTTATACCTTATACGTTATACGTTATACGCTGTACGTTATACGCTGTACGTTATACGTTATACGTTATACGTTATACGTTATACGTTATACGTTATACGTTATACGTTATACGTTATACGTTATACGTTATACGTTATACGTTATACGTTATACGTTATACGTTATACGTTATACGTTATACGTTATACGTTATACGTTATACGTTATACGTTATACGTTATACGTTATACGTTATACGTTGTACGTTGTACGTTGTACGTTATACGTTGTACGTTATACGTTGTACATTGTACGTTATACGTTGTACGTTATACGTTTTACATTATGCGTTGTACGTTATACGTTGTACGTTATACGTTGTACATTATACGTTGTATGTTATACGTTATACGCTGTACGTTATACGTTATTCGTTATACGTTATATGTTATACGTTATACGTTATACGTTATACGTTATATGTTATACGTTATACGTTATACGTTATACGTTATACGTTGTACGTTATACGCTGTACGTTATACGCTGTACGTTATACGTTACACGTTGTACGTTGTACGTTATACGTTGTACGTTATACGTTGTACATTGTACGTTATACGTTGTACGTTATACGTTTTACATTATGCGTTGTACGTTATACGTTATACGTTATACGTTATACGTTATACGTTATACGTTATACGTTATACGTTATACGTTATACGTTATGCGTTATACGTTATACGTTATACGTTATACGTTATACGTTATACGTTATACGTTATACGTTATACGTTATACGTTATACGTTATACGTTATACGTTATACGTTGTACGTTATACGCTGTACGTTATACCTTATACGTTATACGTTATACACTGTACGTTATACGCTGTACGTTATAAGTTATACGTTATACGTTATACGTTACACGTTGTACGTTGTACGTTACACGTTGTACATTATACGTTGTACGTTATACGTTATACGCTGTACGTTATACGTTATACGTTACATGTTGCACGTTGTACGTTATACGTTATACGTTGTATGTTATACGTTGTACGTTATACGTTATACGTTGTACGTTATACGTTGTACATTATACGTTGTATGTTATACGTTATACGCTGTACGTTATACGTTATTCGTTATACGTTATATGTTATACGTTATACGTTATACGTTATACGTTATACGTTATACGTTATACGTTATACGTTATACGTTATACGTTATACGTTATACGTTGTACGTTATACGCTGTACGTTATACGCTGTACGTTATACGTTACACGTTGTACGTTGTACGTTATACGTTGTACGTTATACGTTGTACATTGTACGTTATACGTTGTACGTTATACGTTTTACATTATGCGTTGTACGTTATACGTTGTACGTTATACGTTATACGTTATACGTTATACGTTATACGTTATACGTTATACGTTATACGTTATAAGTTATACGTTATTCGTTATACGTTTTACGTTATACGTTATACGTTATACTATATACGTTATACGTTATACGTTATACGTTATACGTTATACGTTATACGTTATACGTTATACGTTATACGTTATACGTTATACGTTATACGTTATACGTTATACGGTATACGTTATACGTTATACGTTATACGTTATACGTTATACGTTATACGTTATACGTTATACGCTGTACGTTATACGCTGTACGTTATACGCTGTACGTTATACGTTATACGTTACACGTTGTACGTTGTACGTTATACGTTGTACGTTATACGTTGTACATTATACGTTGTACATTATACGTTGTACGTTATACGTTATACGCTGTACGTTATAAGTTATACGTTATACGTTATACTTTACACGTTGTACGTTGTACGTTATACGTTGTACATTATACGTTGTACGTTATACGTTATACGTTACATGTTGTACGTTGTACGTTATACGTTGTACGTTATACGTTATACGTTATACGTTATACGTTATACGTTATACGTTATACGTTATACGTTATACGTTATACGTTATACGTTATACGTTATACGTTATACGTTATACGTTATACGTTATACGTTATACGTTATACGTTATACGTTATACGTTATACGTTATACGTTATACGTTATACGTTATACGTTATACGTTATACGTTATACGTTATACGTTATACGTTATACGTTATACGTTATACGTTATACGTTATACGTTATACGTTATACGTTATACGTTATACGTTATACGTTATACGTTATACGTTATACGTTATACGTTATACGTTATACGCTGTACGTTATACGTTATACGTTATACGTTACACGTTGTACGTTGTACGTTATACGTTATACGTTGTATGTTATACGTTGTACGTTATACGTTATACGTTGTACGTTATACGTTGTACATTATACGTTGTATGTTATACGTTATACGCTGTACGTTATACGTTATACGTTATACGTTATACGTTATACGTTATACGTTATACGTTATACGTTATACGTTATACGGTATACGTTATAAGTTATACGTTATTCGTTATACGTTTTACGTTATACGTTATACGTTATATGTTATACGTTATACGTTATACGTTATACGTTATACGTTATACGTTATACGTTATACGTTATACGTCATACGTTATACGTTATACGTTATACGTTATACGTTATACGTTATACGTTATACGTTATACGTTATACGTTGTACGTTATACGCTGTACGTTATACCTTATACGTTATACGTTATACGCTGTACGTTATACGCTGTACGTTATACGTTATACGTTATACGTTATACGTTATACGTTATACGTTATACGTTATACGTTATACGTTATACGTTATACGTTATACGTTATACGTTATACGTTATACGTTATACGTTATACGTTATACGTTATACGTTATACGTTATACGTTATACGTTATACGTTATACGTTATACGTTATACGTTATACGTTATACGTTATACGTTATACGTTATACGTTATACGTTATACGTTATACGTTATACGTTGTACGTTATACGCTGTACGTTATACCTTATACGTTATACGTTATACACTGTACGTTATACGCTGTACGTTATAAGTTATACGTTATACGTTATACGTTACACGTTGTACGTTGTACGTTACACGTTGTACATTATACGTTGTACGTTATACGTTATACGCTGTACGTTATACGTTATACGTTACATGTTGCACGTTGTACGTTATACGTTATACGTTGTATGTTATACGTTGTACGTTATACGTTATACGTTGTACGTTATACGTTGTACATTATACGTTGTATGTTATACGTTATACGCTGTACGTTATACGTTATTCGTTATACGTTATATGTTATACGTTATACGTTATACGTTATACGTTATACGTTATACGTTATACGTTATACGTTATACGTTATACGTTGTACGTTATACGCTGTACGTTATACGCTGTACGTTATACGTTACACGTTGTACGTTGTACGTTATACGTTGTACGTTATACGTTGTACATTGTACGTTATACGTTGTACGTTATACGTTTTACATTATGCGTTGTACGTTATACGTTGTACGTTATACGTTATACGTTATACGTTATACGTTATACGTTATACGTTATACGTTATACGTTATACGTTATAAGTTATAAGTTATTCGTTATACGTTTTACGTTATACGTTATACGTTATACTATATACGTTATACGTTATACGTTATACGTTATACGTTATACGTTATACGTTATACGTTATACGTTATACGTTATACGTTATACGGTATACGTTATACGTTATACGTTATACGTTATACGTTATACGTTATACGTTATACGTTATACGCTGTACGTTATACGCTGTACGTTATACGCTGTACGTTATACGTTATACGTTACACGTTGTACGTTGTACGTTATACGTTGTACGTTATACGTTGTACATTATACGTTGTACATTATACGTTGTACGTTATACGTTATACGCTGTACGTTATAAGTTATACGTTATACGTTATACTTTACACGTTGTACGTTGTACGTTATACGTTGTACATTATACGTTGTACGTTATACGTTATACGTTACATGTTGTACGTTGTACGTTATACGTTGTACGTTATACGTTATACGTTATACGTTATACGTTATACGTTATACGTTATACGTTATACGTTATACGTTATACGTTATACGTTATACGTTATACGTTATACGTTATACGTTATACGTTATACGTTATACGTTATACGTTATACGTTATACGTTATACGTTATACGTTATACGTTATACGTTATACGTTATACGTTATACGTTATACGTTATACGTTATACGTTATACGTTATACGTTATACGTTATACGTTATACGCTGTACGTTATACGTTATACGTTATACGTTACACGTTGTACGTTGTACGTTATACGTTATACGTTGTATGTTATACGTTGTACGTTATACGTTATACGTTGTACGTTATACGTTGTACATTATACGTTGTATGTTATACGTTATACGCTGTACGTTATACGTTATTCGTTATACGTTATACGTTATACGTTATACGTTATACGTTATACGTTATACGTTATACGTTGTACGTTATACGCTGTACGTTATACGCTGTACGTTATACGTTACACGTTGTACGCTGTACGTTATACGTTGTACGTTATACGTTGTACATTGTACGTTATACGTTGTACGTTATACGTTGTACATTATGCGTTGTACGTTATACGTTGTACGTTATACGTTATACGTTATACGTTATACGTTATACGTTATACGTTATACGTTATACGTTATACGGTATACGTTATAAGTTATACGTTATTCGTTATACGTTTTACGTTATACGTTATACGTTATATGTTATACGTTATACGTTATACGTTATACGTTATACGTTATACGTTATACGTTATACGTTATACGTTATACGTTATACGTTATACGTCATACGTTATACGTTATACGTTTTACGTTATACGTTATACGTTATACGTTATACGTTATACGTTATACGTTGTACGTTATACGCTGTACGTTATACCTTATACGTTATACGTTATACGCTGTACGTTATACGCTGTACGTTATACGTTATACGTTATACGTTATACGTTATACGTTATACGTTATACGTTATACGTTATACGTTATACGTTATACGTTATACGTTATACGTTATACGTTATACGTTATACGTTATACGTTATACGTTATACGTTATACGTTATACGTTATACGTTATACGTTATACGTTATACGTTATACGTTATACGTTATACGTTATACGTTATACGTTATACGTTATACGTTATACGTTATACGTTATACGTTATACGTTATACGTTATACGTTATACGTTATACGTTATACGTTATACGTTATACGTTATACGTTATACGTTATACGTTATACGTTATACGTTATACGTTATACGTTATACGTTATACGTTATACGTTATACGTTATACGTTATACGTTATACGTTATACGTTATACGTTATACGTTATACGTTATACGTTATACGTTATACGTTATACGTTATACGTTATACGTTATACGTTATACGTTATACGTTATACGTTATACGTTATACGTTATACGTTATACGTTATACGTTATACGTTATACGTTATACGTTATACGTTATACGTTATACGTTATACGTTATACGTTATACGTTATACGTTATACGTTATACGTTATACGTTATACGTTATACGTTATACGTTATACGTTATACGTTATACGTTATACGTTATACGTTATACGTTATACGTTATACGTTATACGTTATACGTTATACGTTATACGTTATACGTTATACGTTATACGTTATACGTTATACGTTATACGTTATACGTTATACGTTATACGTTATACGTTATACGTTATACGTTATACGTTATACGTTATACGTTAAACGTTATACGTTATACGTTGTACGTTATACGCTGTACGTTATACGCTGTACGTTATACGCTGTACGTTATACGTTATACGTTATACGTTACTCGTTGTACGTTGTACGTTATACGTTGTACGTTGTACGTTATACGTTGTACGTTATACGTTGTACGATATACGTTGTACGTTATACGTTGTACGTTATATGTTATACGTTGCACGTTGTACGATGTACGTTATACGTTATACGTTATACGTTATACGTTATACGTTATACGTTATACGTTATACGTTATACGTTATACGTTATACGTTATACGTTATACGGTATACGGTATACGGTATACGTTATACGTTGTACGTTATACGTTATACGTTATACGTTATACGTTATATGTTATACGATATACGTTATACGTTATACGTTATACGTTATACGTTGTACGTTATACGCTGTACGTTATACCATATACGTTATACGTTATACACTGTACGTTATACGCTGTACGTTATAAGTTATACGTTATACGTTATACGTTACACGTTGTACGTTGTACGTTACACGTTGTACATTATACGTTGTACGTTATACGTTATACGCTGTACGTTATACGTTATACGTTACATGTTGCACGTTGTACGTTATACGTTATACGTTTCATGTTATACGTTGTACGTTATACGTTATGCGTTATACGTTATACGTTGTACATTATACGTTGTATGTTATACGTTATACGCTGTACGTTATACGTTATTCGTTATACGTTGTACATTGTACGTTATACGTTGTACGTTATACGTTGTACATTATGCGTTGTACGTTATACGTTGTACGTTGTACGTTATACGTTATACGTTATACGTTATACGTTATACGTTATACGTTATACGTTATAAGTTATACGTTATTCGTTATACGTTTTACGTTATACGTTATACGCTGTACGTTATACGTTATACGTTACACGTTGTACGTTGTACGTTATACGTTGTACGTTATACGTTGTACATTATACGTTGTACATTATACGTTGTACGTTATACGTTATACGCTGTACGTTATAAGTTATACGTTATACGTTATACGTTACACGTTGTACGTTGTACGTTATACGTTGTACATTATACGTTGTACGTTATACGTTATACGTTACATGTTGTACGTTGTACGTTATACGTTGTACGTTATACGTTGTACGTTATACGTTATACGTTATACGTTATACGTTATACGTTATACGTTATACGTTATACGTTATACGTTATACGTTATACGTTATACGTTATACGTTATACGTCATACGTCATACGTTATACGTTATACGTTATACGTTATACGTTATACGTTATACGTTATACGTTATACGGAATACGTTATACGTTATACGTTATACGTTATACGTTATACGTTATACGCTGTACGTTATACGCTGTACGTTATACGCTGTACGTTATACGTTATACGTTACACGTTGTACGTTGTACGTTATACGTTGTACGTTATACGTTGTACATTATACGTTGTACATTATACGTTGTACGTTATACGTTATACGCTGTACGTTATACGCTGTACGTTATACGCTGTACGTTATACGTTATACGTTATACGTTATACGTTGTATGTTATACGTTGTACGTTATACGTTATACGTTGTACGTTATACGTTGTACATTATACGTTGTATGTTATACGTTATACGCTGTACGTTATACGTTATTCGTTATTCGTTATACGTTATACGTTATACGTTATACGTTATACGTTATACGTTATACGTTATACGTTATACGTTATACGTTATACGTTATACGTTATACGTTATACGTTGTACGTTATACGTTATACGTTGTACGTTATACGCTGTACGTTATACGCTGTACGTTATACGTTACACGTTGTACGTTGTACGTTATACGTTGTACGTTATACGTTGTACATTGTACGTTATACGTTGTACGTTATACGTTGTACATTATGCGTTGTACGTTATACGTTGTACGTTATACGTTATACGTTATACGTTATACGTTATACGTTATACGTTATACGTTATACGTTATACGTTATACGTTATACGTTATACGTTATACGTTATAAGTTATACGTTATTCGTTATACGTTTTACGTTATACGTTATACGTTATACGTTATACGTTATACGTTATACGTTATACGTTATACGTTATACGTTATACGTTATACGTTATACGTTATACGTTATACGTTATACGTTATACGTTATACGTTATACGTTATACGTTATACGTTATACGTTATACGTTATACGTTATAAGTTATACGTTATTCGTTATACGTTTTACGTTATACGTTATACGTTATACGTTATACGTTATACGTTATACGTTATACGCTGTACGTTATACGTTATACGTTACATGTTGCACGTTGTACGTTATACGTTATACGTTTCATGTTATACGTTGTACGTTATACGTTATGCGTTATACGTTATACGTTGTACATTATACGTTGTATGTTATACGTTATACGCTGTACGTTATACGTTATTCGTTATACGTTGTACATTGTACGTTATACGTTGTACGTTATACGTTGTACATTATGCGTTGTACGTTATACGTTGTACGTTATACGTTATACGTTATACGTTATACGTTATACGTTATACGTTATACGTTATACGTTATACGTTATACGTTATAAGTTATACGTTATTCGTTATACGTTTTACGTTATACGTTATACGCTGTACGTTATACGTTATACGTTACACGTTGTACGTTGTACGTTATACGTTGTACGTTATACGTTGTACATTATACGTTGTACATTATACGTTGTACGTTATACGTTATACGCTGTACGTTATAAGTTATACGTTATACGTTATACGTTACACGTTGTACGTTGTACGTTATACGTTGTACATTATACGTTGTACGTTATACGTTATACGTTACATGTTGTACGTTGTACGTTATACGTTGTACGTTATACGTTGTACGTTATACGTTGTATGTTATACGTTATACGCTGTACGTTATACGTTATACGTTGTACGTTATACGTTGTATGTTATACGTTATACGGTGTACGCTGTACGTTATACGTTATACGTTATACGTTGTACGTTATACGCTGTACGTTATACCTTATACGTTATACGTTATACGCTGTACGTTATACGTTATACGTTATACGTTATACGTTATAAGTTATACGTTATTCGTTATACG
Organism: Lasioglossum morio; assembly: GCA_916610235.2. Lineage (NCBI taxonomy): Eukaryota > Metazoa > Arthropoda > Insecta > Hymenoptera > Halictidae > Lasioglossum > Lasioglossum morio. The sequence continues at coordinate 174,951 of CAKAJA020001038.1, forward strand.
TTTTACGTTATACGTTATACGTTATACGTTATACGTTATACGTTATACGTTATACGTTATACGTTATACGTTATACGTTATACGTTATACGTTATACGTTATACGTTATACGTCATACGTTATACGTTATACGTTATACGTTATACGTTATACGTTATACGTTATACGTTATACGTTATACGGAATACGTTATACGTTATACGTTATACGTTATACGTTATACGTTATACGTTATACGTTATACGCTGTACGTTATACGCTGTACGTTATACGCTGTACGTTATACGTTATACGTTACACGTTGTACGTTGTACGTTATACGTTGTACGTTATACGTTGTACATTATACGTTGTACATTATACGTTGTACGTTATACGTTATACGCTGTACGTTATACGCTGTACGTTATACGCTGTACGTTATACGTTATACGTTATACGTTATACGTTGTATGTTATACGTTGTACGTTATACGTTATACGTTGTACGTTATACGTTGTACATTATACGTTGTATGTTATACGTTATACGCTGTACGTTATACGTTATTCGTTATTCGTTATACGTTATACGTTATACGTTATACGTTATACGTTATACGTTATACGTTATACGTTATACGTTATACGTTATACGTTATACGTTATACGTTATACGTTGTACGTTATACGCTGTACGTTATACGCTGTACGTTATACGTTACACGTTGTACGTTGTATGTTATACGTTGTACGTTATACGTTATACGTTGTACGTTATACGTTGTACATTATACGTTGTATGTTATACGTTATACGCTGTACGTTATACGTTATTCGTTATTCGTTATACGTTATACGTTATACGTTATACGTTATACGTTATACGTTATACGTTATACGTTATACGTTATACGTTATACGTTATACGTTATACGTTATACGTTGTACGTTATACGCTGTACGTTATACGCTGTACGTTATACGTTACACGTTGTACGTTGTACGTTATACGTTGTACGTTATACGTTGTACATTGTACGTTATACGTTGTACGTTATACGTTGTACATTATGCGTTGTACGTTATACGTTGTACGTTATACGTTATACGTTATACGTTATACGTTATACGTTATACGTTATACGTTATACGTTATACGTTATACGTTATACGTTATACGTTATACGTTATACGTTATAAGTTATACGTTATTCGTTATACGTTTTACGTTATACGTTATACGTTATACGTTATACGTTATACGTTATACGTTATACGTTATACGTTATACGTTATACGTTATACGTTATACGTTATACGTTATACGTTATACGTTATACGTTATACGTTATACGGTATACGTTATACGTTATACGTTATACGTTATACGCTATACGTTATACGCTGTACGTTATACGCTGTACGTTATACGTTATACGTTACACGTTGTACGTTGTACGTTGTACGTTATACGTTGTACGTTATACGTTGTACATTATACGTTGTACATTATACGCTGTACGTTATACGTTATACGCTGTACGTTATAAGTTATACGTTATACGTTATACGTTACACGTTGTACGTTGTACGTTATACGTTGTACATTATACGTTGTACGTTATACGTTATACGTTACATGTTGTACGTTGTACGTTATACGTTGTACGTTATACGTTGTACGTTATACGTTGTATGTTATACGTTATACGCTGTACGTTATACGTTATACGTTGTACGTTATACGTTGTATGTTATACGTTATACGCTGTACGTTATACGTTATACGTTGTACGTTATACGTTATACGTTATACGTTATACGCTGTACGTTATACGCTGTACGTTATACGTTATACGTTATACGTTGTACGTTATACGCTGTACGTTATACGCTGTACGTTATACGTTATACGTTATACGTTATACGTTATACCTTATACGTTATACGTTATACGTTATACGCTGTACGTTATACGCTGTACGTTATACGTTATACGTTATACGTTATTCGTTATACGTTTTACGTTATACGTTATACGTTATACGTTATACGTTATACGTTATACGTTATACGTTATACGTTATACGTTATACGTTATACGTTATACGTTATACGTTATACGTTATACGTCATACGTTATACGTTATACGTTATACGTTATACGTTATACGTTATACGTTATACGTTATACGTTATACGGAATACGTTATACGTTATACGTTATACGTTATACGTTATACGTTATACGTTATACGTTATACGCTGTACGTTATACGCTGTACGTTATACGCTGTACGTTATACGTTATACGTTACACGTTGTACGTTGTACGTTATACGTTGTACGTTATACGTTGTACATTATACGTTGTACATTATACGTTGTACGTTATACGTTATACGCTGTACGTTATACGCTGTACGTTATACGCTGTACGTTATACGTTATACGTTATACGTTATACGTTGTATGTTATACGTTGTACGTTATACGTTATACGTTGTACGTTATACGTTGTACATTATACGTTGTATGTTATACGTTATACGCTGTACGTTATACGTTATTCGTTATTCGTTATACGTTATACGTTATACGTTATACGTTATACGTTATACGTTATACGTTATACGTTATACGTTATACGTTATACGTTATACGTTATACGTTATACGTTGTACGTTATACGCTGTACGTTATACGCTGTACGTTATACGTTACACGTTGTACGTTGTATGTTATACGTTGTACGTTATACGTTATACGTTGTACGTTATACGTTGTACATTATACGTTGTATGTTATACGTTATACGCTGTACGTTATACGTTATTCGTTATTCGTTATACGTTATACGTTATACGTTATACGTTATACGTTATACGTTATACGTTATACGTTATACGTTATACGTTATACGTTATACGTTATACGTTATACGTTGTACGTTATACGCTGTACGTTATACGCTGTACGTTATACGTTACACGTTGTACGTTGTACGTTATACGTTGTACGTTATACGTTGTACATTGTACGTTATACGTTGTACGTTATACGTTGTACATTATGCGTTGTACGTTATACGTTGTACGTTATACGTTATACGTTATACGTTATACGTTATACGTTATACGTTATACGTTATACGTTATACGTTATACGTTATACGTTATACGTTATACGTTATACGTTATAAGTTATACGTTATTCGTTATACGTTTTACGTTATACGTTATACGTTATACGTTATACGTTATACGTTATACGTTATACGTTATACGTTATACGTTATACGTTATACGTTATACGTTATACGTTATACGTTATACGTTATACGTTATACGTTATACGGTATACGTTATACGTTATACGTTATACGTTATACGCTATACGTTATACGCTGTACGTTATACGCTGTACGTTATACGTTATACGTTACACGTTGTACGTTGTACGTTGTACGTTATACGTTGTACGTTATACGTTGTACATTATACGTTGTACATTATACGCTGTACGTTATACGTTATACGCTGTACGTTATAAGTTATACGTTATACGTTATACGTTACACGTTGTACGTTGTACGTTATACGTTGTACATTATACGTTGTACGTTATACGTTATACGTTACATGTTGTACGTTGTACGTTATACGTTGTACGTTATACGTTGTACGTTATACGTTGTATGTTATACGTTATACGCTGTACGTTATACGTTATACGTTGTACGTTATACGTTGTATGTTATACGTTATACGCTGTACGTTATACGTTATACGTTGTACGTTATACGTTATACGTTATACGTTATACGCTGTACGTTATACGCTGTACGTTATACGTTATACGTTATACGTTGTACGTTATACGCTGTACGTTATACGCTGTACGTTATACGTTATACGTTATACGTTATACGTTATACCTTATACGTTATACGTTATACGTTATACGCTGTACGTTATACGCTGTACGTTATACGTTATACGTTATACGTTATACGTTATACGTTATACGTTATACGTTATACGTTATAAGTTATACGTTATACGTTATACGCAATACGTTATACGTTATACGTTATACGTTATACGTTATACGTTATACGTTATACGTTATACGTTATACGTTATACGTTATACGTTATACGTTATACGTTATACGTTATACGTTCTACGTTATACGTTGTACGTTGTACGTTGTACGTTATACGTTGTACGTTATACGTTGTACATTATACGTTGTACATTATACGTTGTACGTTATACGTTATACGCTGTACGTTATACGCTGTACGTTATACGCTGTACGTTATACGCTGTACGTTATACGTTATACGTTATACGTTACACGTTGTACGTTGTACGTTATACGTTGTACGTTATACGTTGTACGTTATACGTTATACGTTGTACGTTATACGTTATACGTTATACGTTATACGTTATACGTTATACGTTCTACGTTATACGTTATACGTTATACGTTATACGTTATACGTTATACGGAATACGTTATACGTTATACGTTATACGTTATACGTTATACGTTATACGTTATACGTTATACGTTATACGTTACACGTTGTACGTTGTACGTTATACGTTGTACGTTATACGTTGTACATTATACGTTGTACATTATACGTTGTACGTTATACGTTATACGCTGTACGTTATACGCTGTACGTTATACGCTGTACGTTATACGTTATACGTTATACGTTACACGTTGTACGTTGTACGTTATACGTTGTACGTTATACGTTGTACGTTATACGTTATACGCTGTACGTTATACGTTATACATTATACGTTATACGTTGTACGTTATACGTTATACGTTATACGCTGTACGTTATACGTTATACGTTACACGTTGTACGTTATACGTTATTCGTTATACGTTATACGTTATACGTTATACGTTATACGTTATACGTTATACGTTGTACGTTATACGCTGTACGTTATACGCTGTACGTTATACGTTACACGTTGTACGTTGTACGTTATACGTTGTACGTTATACGTTGTACATTGTACGTTATACGTTGTACGTTATACGTTGTACGTTATACGTTGTACATTGTACGTTATACGTTGTACGTTATACGTTGTACATTATGCGTTGTACGTTATACGTTGTACGTTATACGTTATACGTTATACGTTATACGTTATACGTTATACGTTATACGTTATACGTTATACGTTATAAGTTATACGTTATACGTTATAAGTTATACGTTATTCGTTATACGTTTTACGTTATACGTTATACGTTATACGTTATACGTTACACGTTATACGTTATACGTTATACGTTATACGTTATACGTTATACGTTATACGTTATACGTTATACGTTATACGTTATACGTTATACGTTATACGTTATACGTTATACGTTATACGTTATACGTTATACGTTATACGGTATACGTTATACGTTATACGTTATACGTTATACGTTATACGTTATACGTTATACGTTATACGTTATACGTTATACGTTATACGCTGTACGTTATACGCTGTACGTTATACGCTGTACGTTATACGTTATACGTTACACGTTGTACGTTGTACGTTGTACGTTATACGTTGTACGTTATACGTTGTACATTATACGTTGTACATTATACGCTGTACATTATACGTTATACGCTGTACGTTATAAGTTATACGTTATACGTTATACGTTACACGTTGTACGTTGTACGTTATACGTTGTACATTATACGTTGTACGTTATACGTTATACGTTATACGTTGTACGTTATACGCTGTACGTTATAACTTATACGTTATACGTTATACGCTGTACGTTATACGCTGTACGTTATACGCTGTACGTTATACGCTGTACGTTATACGCTGTACGTTATACGCTGTACGTTATACGTTATACGTTACACGTTGTACGTTGTACGTTGTACGTTATACGTTGTACGTTATACGTTGTACGTTATACGTTGTACATTATACGTTGTACATTATACGCTGTACGTTATACGTTATACGCTGTACGTTATAAGTTATACGTTATACGTTATACGTTACACGTTGTACGTTGTACGTTATACGTTGTACATTATACGTTGTACGTTATACGTTATACGTTATACGTTATACGCTGTACGTTATACGCTGTACGTTATACGTTATACGTTATACGTTGTACGTTATACGCTGTACGTTATAACTTATACGTTATACGTTATACGCTGTACGTTATACGCTGTACGTTATACGCTGTACGTTATACGCTGTACGTTATACGCTGTACGTTATACGCTGTACGTTATACGTTATACGTTACACGTTGTACGTTGTACGTTGTACGTTATACGTTGTACGTTATACGTTGTACATTATACGTTGTACATTATACGCTGTACGTTATACGTTATACGCTGTACGTTATAAGTTATACGTTATACGTTATACGTTACACGTTGTACGTTGTACGTTATACGTTGTACATTATACGTTGTACGTTATACGTTATACGTTACATGTTGTACGTTGTACGTTATACGTTGTACGTTATACGTTGTACGTTATACGTTATACGTTGTACGTTATACGCTGTACGTTATACGCTGTACGTTATACGTTACACGTTGTACGTTGTACGTTATACGTTGTACGTTATACGTTGTACATTGTACGTTATACGTTGTACGTTATACGTTGTACATTATGCGTTGTACGTTATACGTTGTACGTTATACGTTATACGTTATACGTTATACGTTATACGTTATACGCTATACGTTATACGTTATACGTTATACGTTATACGTTATACGTTATACGTTATACGTTATACGTTATACGTTATACGGAATACGTTATACGTTATACGTTATACGTTATATGTTATACGTTATACGTTATACGTTATACGTTATACGCTGTACGTTATACGTTATACGTTATACGTTACACGTTGTACGTTATACGTTATACGTTATACGTTATACGTTATACGTTATACGTTATACGTTATACGTTATACGTTATACGTTATACGTTATACGTTATACGCTGTACGTTATACGCTGTACGTTATACGCTGTACGTTATACGTTATACGTTACACGTTGTACGTTGTACGTTGTACGTTATACGTTGTACGTTATACGTTGTACATTATACGTTGTACATTATACGCTGTACATTATACGTTATACGCTGTACGTTATAAGTTATACGTTATACGTTATACGTTACACGTTGTACGTTGTACGTTATACGTTGTACATTATACGTTGTACGTTATACGTTATACGTTACATGTTGTACGTTGTACGTTATACGTTGTACGTTATACGTTGTACGTTATACGTTGTATGTTATACGTTATACGCTGTACGTTATACGTTATACGTTGTACGTTATACGTTGTATGTTATACGTTATACGCTGTACGTTATACGTTATACGTTGTACGTTATACGTTATACGTTATACGTTATACGCTGTACGTTATACGCTGTACGTTATACGTTATACGTTATACGTTGTACGTTATACGCTGTACGTTATACGCTGTACGTTATACGTTATACGTTATACGTTATACGTTATACCTTATACGTTATACGTTATACGTTATACGCTGTACGTTATACGCTGTACGTTATACGTTATACGTTATACGTTATACGTTATACGTTATACGTTATACGTTATAAGTTATACGTTATACGTTATACGCAATACGTTATACGTTATACGTTATACGTTATACGTTATACGTTATACGTTATACGTTATACGTTATACGTTATACGTTATACGTTATACGTTATACGTTATACGTTATACGTTATACGTTGTACGTTATACGCTGTACGTTATACGCTGTACGTTATACGCTGTACGTTATACGTTATACGTTATACGTTATACGTTATACGTTATACGTTGTACGTTATACGCTGTACGTTATACGCTGTACGTTATACGCTGTACGTTATACGTTATACGTTGTACGTTATACGTTATACGTTATACGTTATACGTTATACGCTGTACGTTATACGCTGTACGTTATACGTTATACGTTATACGTTGTACGTTATACGCTGTACGTTATAACTTATACGTTATACGTTATACGCTGTACGTTATACGCTGTACGTTATACGCTGTACGTTATACGCTGTACGTTATACGCTGTACGTTATACGCTGTACGTTATACGTTATACGTTACACGTTGTACGTTGTACGTTGTACGTTATACGTTGTACGTTATACGTTGTACATTATACGTTGTACATTATACGCTGTACGTTATACGTTATACGCTGTACGTTATAAGTTATACGTTATACGTTATACGTTACACGTTGTACGTTGTACGTTATACGTTGTACATTATACGTTGTATGTTATACGTTATACGCTGTACGTTATACGTTATTCGTTATTCGTTATACGTTATACGTTATACGTTATACGTTATACGTTATACGTTATACGTTATACGTTATACGTTATACGTTATACGTTATACGTTATACGTTATACGTTATACGTTATACGTTATACGTTATACGTTGTACGTTATACGTTATACATTATACGTTATACGTTGTACGTTATTCGTTATACGTTATACGCTGTACGTTATACGTTATACGTTATACGTTACACGTTGTACGTTATACGTTATACGTTATACGTTATACGTTATACGTTATACGTTATACGTTATACGTTATACGTTATACGTTATACGTCATACGTTATACGTTATACGTTATACGTTATACGTTATACGTTATACGTTATACGTTATACGTTATACGGAATACGTTATACGTTATACATTATACGTTATACGTTATACGTTATACGTTATACGCTGTACGTTATACGCTGTACGTTATACGCTGTACGTTATACGTTATACGTTACACGTTGTACGTTGTACGTTATACGTTGTACGTTATACGTTGTACATTATACGTTGTACATTATACGTTGTACGTTATACGTTATACGCTGTACGTTATACGCTGTACGTTATACGCTGTACGTTATACGTTATACGTTATACGTTATACGTTGTACGTTATACGCTGTACGTTATACGCTGTACGTTATACGTTACACGTTGTACGTTGTACGTTATACGTTGTACGTTATACGTTGTACATTGTACGTTATACGTTGTACGTTATACGTTGTACGTTATACGTTGTACATTGTACGTTATACGTTGTACGTTATACGTTGTACATTATGCGTTGTACGTTATACGTTGTACGTTATACGTTATACGTTATACGTTATACGTTATACGTTATACGTTATACGTTATACGTTATAAGTTATACGTTATACGTTATAAGTTATACGTTATTCGTTATACGTTTTACGTTATACGTTATACGTTATACGTTATACGTTATACGTTATACGTTATACGTTATACGTTATACGTTATACGTTATACGTTATACGTTATACGTTATACGTTATACGTTATACGTTATACGTTATACGTTATACGTTATACGTTATACGTTATACGTTATACGTTATACGTTATACGTTATACGTTATACGTTATACGTTATACGGTATACGTTATACGTTATACGTTATACGTTATACGTTATACGTTATACGTTATACGTTATACGTTATACGCTGTACGTTATACGCTGTACGTTATACGCTGTACGTTATACGTTATACGTTACACGTTGTACGTTGTACGTTGTACGTTATACGTTGTACGTTATACGTTGTACATTATACGTTGTACATTATACGCTGTACATTATACGTTATACGCTGTACGTTATAAGTTATACGTTATACGTTATACGTTACACGTTGTACGTTGTACGTTATACGTTGTACATTATACGTTGTACGTTATACGTTATACGTTATACGTTGTACGTTATACGCTGTACGTTATAACTTATACGTTATACGTTATACGCTGTACGTTATACGCTGTACGTTATACGCTGTACGTTATACGCTGTACGTTATACGCTGTACGTTATACGCTGTACGTTATACGTTATACGTTACACGTTGTACGTTGTACGTTGTACGTTATACGTTGTACGTTATACGTTGTACATTATACGTTGTACATTATACGCTGTACGTTATACGTTATACGCTGTACGTTATAAGTTATACGTTATACGTTATACGTTACACGTTGTACGTTGTACGTTATACGTTGTACATTATACGTTGTACGTTATACGTTATACGTTATACGTTATACGCTGTACGTTATACGCTGTACGTTATACGTTATACGTTATACGTTGTACGTTATACGCTGTACGTTATAACTTATACGTTATACGTTATACGCTGTACGTTATACGCTGTACGTTATACGCTGTACGTTATACGCTGTACGTTATACGCTGTACGTTATACGCTGTACGTTATACGTTATACGTTACACGTTGTACGTTGTACGTTGTACGTTATACGTTGTACGTTATACGTTGTACATTATACGTTGTACATTATACGCTGTACGTTATACGTTATACGCTGTACGTTATAAGTTATACGTTATACGTTATACGTTATACGTTATACGTCATACGTTATACGTTATACGTTATACGTTATACGTTATACGTTATACGTTATACGTTATACGTTATACGGAATACGTTATACGTTATACATTATACGTTATACGTTTTACGTTATACGTTATACGCTGTACGTTATACGCTGTACGTTATACGCTGTACGTTATACGTTATACGTTACACGTTGTACGTTGTACGTTATACGTTGTACGTTATACGTTGTACATTATACGTTGTACATTATACGTTGTACGTTATACGTTATACGCTGTACGTTATACGCTGTACGTTATACGCTGTACGTTATACGTTATACGTTATACGTTATACGTTGTATGTTATACGTTGTACGTTATACGTTATACGTTGTACGTTATACGTTGTACATTATACGTTGTATGTTATACGTTATACGCTGTACGTTATACGTTATACGTTATACGTTACACGTTGTACGTTGTACGTTATACGTTGTACGTTATACGTTGTACGTTATACGTTATACGCTGTACGTTATACGTTATACATTATACGTTATACGTTGTACGTTATTCGTTATACGTTATACGCTGTACGTTATACGTTATACGTTATACGTTACACGTTGTACGTTATACGTTATACGTTATACGTTATACGTTATACGTTATACGTTATACGTTATACGTTATACGTTATACGTCATACGTTATACGTTATACGTTATACGTTATACGTTATACGTTATACGTTATACGTTATACGTTATACGGAATACGTTATACGTTATACGTTATACGTTATACGTTATACGTTATACGTTATACGTTATACACTGTACGTTATACGCTGTACGTTATACGCTGTACGTTATACGTTATACGTTACACGTTGTACGTTGTACGTTATACGTTGTACGTTATACGTTGTACATTATACGTTGTACATTATACGTTGTACGTTATACGTTATACGCTGTACGTTATACGCTGTACGTTATACGCTGTACGTTATACGTTATACGTTATACGTTATACGTTGTATGTTATACGTTGTACGTTATACGTTATACGTTGTACGTTATACGTTGTACATTATACGTTGTATGTTATACGTTATACGCTGTACGTTATACGTTATTCGTTATTCGTTATACGTTATACGTTATACGTTATACGTTATACGTTATACGTTATACGTTATACGTTATACGTTATACGTTATACGTTATACGTTATACGTTATACGTTATACGTTATACGTTATACGTTATACGTTGTACGTTATACGCTGTACGTTATACGCTGTACGTTATACGTTACACGTTGTACGTTGTACGTTATACGTTGTACGTTATACGTTGTACATTGTACGTTATACGTTGTACGTTATACGTTGTACATTATGCGTTGTACGTTATACGTTGTACGTTATACGTTATACGTTATACGTTATACGTTATACGTTATACGTTATACGTTATACGTTATACGTTATACGTTATACGTTATACGTTATACGTTATAAGTTATACGTTATTCGTTATACGTTTTACGTTATACGTTATACGTTATACGTTATACGTTATACGTTATACGTTATACGTTATACGTTATACGTTATACGTTATACGTTATACGTTATACGTTATACGTTATACGTTATACGTTATACGTTATACGTTATACGTTATACGGAATACGTTATACGTTATACGTTATACGTTATACGTTATACGTTATACGTTATACGTTATACGTTATACGCTGTACGTTATACGCTGTACGTTATACGCTGTACGTTATACGTTATACGTTACACGTTGTACGTTGTACGTTGTACGTTATACGTTGTACGTTATACGTTGTACATTATACGTTGTACATTATACGCTGTACGTTATACGTTATACGCTGTACGTTATAAGTTATACGTTATACGTTATACGTTACACGTTGTACGTTGTACGTTATACGTTGTACATTATACGTTGTACGTTATACGTTATACGTTACATGTTGTACGTTGTACGTTATACGTTGTACGTTATACGTTGTACGTTATACGTTGTATGTTATACGTTATACGCTGTACGTTATACGTTATACGTTACATGTTGCACGTTGTACGTTGTACGTTATACGTTTCATGTTATACGTTGTACGTTATACGTTATGCGTTATACGTTATACGTTGTACATTATACGTTGTATGTTATACGTTATACGCTGTACGTTATACGTTATTCGTTATACGTTGTACATTGTACGTTATACGTTGTACGTTATACGTTGTACATTATGCGTTGTACGTTATACGTTGTACGTTATACGTTATACGTTATACGTTATACGTTATACGTTATACGTTATACGTTATACGTTATACGTTATACGTTATACGTTATAAGTTATACGTTATTCGTTATACGTTTTACGTTATACGTTATACGCTGTACGTTATACGTTATACGTTACACGTTGTACGTTGTACGTTATACGTTGTACGTTATACGTTGTACATTATACGTTGTACATTATACGTTGTACGTTATACGTTATACGCTGTACGTTATAAGTTATACTTTATACGTTATACGTTACACGTTGTACGTTGTACGTTATACGTTGTACATTATACGTTGTACGTTATACGTTATACGTTACATGTTGTACGTTGTACGTTATACGTTGTACGTTATACGTTGTACGTTATACGTTGTATGTTATACGTTATACGCTGTACGTTATACGTTATACGTTGTACGTTATACGTTGTATGTTATACGTTATACGGTGTACGCTGTACGTTATACGTTATACGTTATACGTTGTACGTTATACGCTGTACGTTATACCTTATACGTTATACGTTATACGCTGTACGTTATACGTTATACGTTATACGTTATACGTTATACGTTATACGTTATACGTTATACGTTATACGTCATACGTTATACGTTATACGTTATACGTTATACGTTATACGTTATACGTTATACGTTATACGTTATACGGAATACGTTATACGTTATACGTTATACGTTATACGTTATACGTTATACGTTATACGTTATACGTTATACGTTATACGTTATACGCTGTACGTTATACGCTGTACGTTATACGCTGTACGTTATACGTTATACGTTACACGTTGTACGTTGTACGTTATACGTTGTACGTTATACGTTGTACATTATACGTTGTACATTATACGTTATACGTTATACGTTATACGCTGTACGTTATACGCTGTACGTTATACGCTGTACGTTATACGTTATACGTTGTACGTTATACGTTGTATGTTATACGTTGTACGTTATACGTTATACGTTGTACGTTATACGTTGTACATTATACGTTGTATGTTATACGTTATACGCTGTACGTTATACGTTATTCGTTATTCGTTATACGTTATACGTTATACGTTATACGTTATACGTTATACGTTATACGTTATACGTTGTACATTGTACGTTATACGTTGTACGTTATACGTTGTACATTATGCGTTGTACGTTATACGTTGTACGTTATACGTTATACGTTATACGTTATACGTTATACGTTATACGTTATACGTTATACGTTATACGTTATACGTTATACGTTATACGTTATAAGTTATACGTTATTCGTTATACGTTTTACGTTATACGTTATACGTTATACGTTATACGTTATACGTTATACGTTATACGTTATACGTTATACGTTATACGTTATACGTTATACGTTATACGTTATACGTTATACGTTATACGTTATACGTTATACGTTATACGTTATACGTTATACGTTATACGTTATACGTTATACGGTATACGTTATACGTTATACGTTATACGTTATACGTTATACGTTATACGTTATACGTTATACGCTGTACGTTATACGCTGTACGTTATACGCTGTACGTTATACGTTATACGTTACACGTTGTACGTTGTACGTTGTACGTTATACGTTGTACGTTATACGTTGTACATTATACGTTGTACATTATACGCTGTACGTTATACGTTATACGCTGTACGTTATAAGTTATACGTTATACGTTATACGTTACACGTTGTACGTTGTACGTTATACGTTGTACATTATACGTTGTACGTTATACGTTATACGTTACATGTTGTACGTTGTACGTTATACGTTGTACGTTATACGTTGTACGTTATACGTTGTATGTTATACGTTATACGCTGTACGTTATACGTTATACGTTACATGTTGCACGTTGTACGTTATACGTTATACGTTTCATGTTGTACGTTGTACGTTATACGTTGTACGTTATACGTTGTACATTATACGTTGTACATTATACGTTGTACGTTATACGTTATACGCTGTACGTTATAAGTTATACTTTATACGTTATACGTTACACGTTGTACGTTGTACGTTATACGTTGTACATTATACGTTGTACGTTATACGTTATACGTTACATGTTGTACGTTGTACGTTATACGTTGTACGTTATACGTTGTACGTTATACGTTGTATGTTATACGTTATACGCTGTACGTTATACGTTATACGTTGTACGTTATACGTTGTATGTTATACGTTATACGGTGTACGCTGTACGTTATACGTTATACGTTATACGTTGTACGTTATACGCTGTACGTTATACCTTATACGTTATACGTTATACGCTGTACGTTATACGTTATACGTTATACGTTATACGTTATACGTTATACGTTATACGTTATACGTTATACGTTATACGTTATACGTTATACGTTATACGTTATACGTTATACGTTATACGTTATACGTTATACGTTATACGGAATACGTTATACGTTATACGTTATACGTTATACGTTATACGTTATACGTTATACGTTATACGTTATACGTTATACGGTATACGTTATACGTTATACGTTATACGTTATACGTTATACGTTATACGTTATACGTTATACGTTATACGCTGTACGTTATACGCTGTACGTTATACGCTGTACGTTATACGTTATACGTTACACGTTGTACGTTGTACGTTGTACGTTATACGTTGTACGTTATACGTTGTACATTATACGTTGTACATTATACGCTGTACGTTATACGTTATACGCTGTACGTTATAAGTTATACGTTATACGTTATACGTTACACGTTGTACGTTGTACGTTATACGTTGTACATTATACGTTGTACGTTATACGTTATACGTTACATGTTGTACGTTGTACGTTATACGTTGTACGTTATACGTTGTACGTTATACGTTGTATGTTATACGTTATACGCTGTACGTTATACGTTATACGTTACATGTTGCACGTTGTACGTTATACGTTATACGTTTCATGTTATACGTTGTACGTTATACGTTATGCGTTATACGTTATACGTTGTACATTATACGTTGTATGTTATACGTTATACGCTGTACGTTATACGTTATTCGTTATACGTTGTACATTGTACGTTATACGTTGTACGTTATACGTTGTACATTATGCGTTGTACGTTATACGTTGTACGTTATACGTTATACGTTATACGTTATACGTTATACGTTATACGTTATACGTTATACGTTATACGTTATACGTTATAAGTTATACGTTATTCGTTATACGTTTTACGTTATACGTTATACGCTGTACGTTATACGTTATACGTTACACGTTGTACGTTGTACGTTATACGTTGTACGTTATACGTTGTACATTATACGTTGTACATTATACGTTGTACGTTATACGTTATACGCTGTACGTTATAAGTTATACTTTATACGTTATACGTTACACGTTGTACGTTGTACGTTATACGTTGTACATTATACGTTGTACGTTATACGTTATACGTTACATGTTGTACGTTGTACGTTATACGTTGTACGTTATACGTTGTACGTTATACGTTGTATGTTATACGTTATACGCTGTACGTTATACGTTATACGTTGTACGTTATACGTTGTATGTTATACGTTATACGGTGTACGCTGTACGTTATACGTTATACGTTATACGTTGTACGTTATACGCTGTACGTTATACCTTATACGTTATACGTTATACGCTGTACGTTATACGTTATACGTTATACGTTATACGTTATACGTTATACGTTATACGTTATACGTTATACGTCATACGTTATACGTTATACGTTATACGTTATACGTTATACGTTATACGTTATACGTTATACGTTATACGGAATACGTTATACGTTATACGTTATACGTTATACGTTATACGTTATACGTTATACGTTATACGTTATACGTTATACGCTGTACGTTATACGCTGTACGTTATACGCTGTACGTTATACGTTATACGTTACACGTTGTACGTTGTACGTTATACGTTGTACGTTATACGTTGTACATTATACGTTGTACATTATACGTTGTACGTTATACGTTATACGCTGTACGTTATACGCTGTACGTTATACGCTGTACGTTATACGTTATACGTTATACGTTATACGTTGTATGTTATACGTTGTACGTTATACGTTATACGTTGTACGTTATACGTTGTACATTATACGTTGTATGTTATACGTTATACGCTGTACGTTATACGTTATTCGTTATTCGTTATACGTTATACGTTATACGTTATACGTTATACGTTATACGTTGTACGTTATACGTTGTACATTGTACGTTATACGTTGTACGTTATACGTTGTACATTATGCGTTGTACGTTATACGTTGTACGTTATACGTTATACGTTATACGTTATACGTTATACGTTATACGTTATACGTTATACGTTATACGTTATACGTTATACGTTATACGTTATAAGTTATACGTTATTCGTTATACGTTTTACGTTATACGTTATACGTTATACGTTATACGTTATACGTTATACGTTATACGTTATACGTTATACGTTATACGTTATACGTTATACGTTATACGCTGTACGTTATACGCTGTACGTTATACGCTGTACGTTATACGTTATACGTTACACGTTATACGTTATACGTTATACGTTATACGGAATACGTTATACGTTATACGTTATACGTTATACGTTATACGTTATACGTTATACGTTATACGTTATACGTAATACGTTATACGTTATACGTTATACGTTATACGTTATACGTTATACGTTATACGTTATACGTTATACGTTATACGCTGTACGTTATACGCTGTACGTTATACGCTGTACGTTATACGTTATACGTTACACGTTGTACGTTGTACGTTATACGTTGTACGTTATACGTTGTACATTATACGTTGTACATTATACGTTGTACGTTATACGTTATACGCTGTACGTTATACGCTGTACGTTATACGCTGTACGTTATACGTTATACGTTATACGTTATACGTTGTATGTTATACGTTGTACGTTATACGTTATACGTTGTACGTTATACGTTGTACATTATACGTTGTATGTTATACGTTATACGCTGTACGTTATACGTTATTCGTTATTCGTTATACGTTATACGTTATACGTTATACGTTATACGTTATACGTTGTACGTTATACGTTGTACATTGTACGTTATACGTTGTACGTTATACGTTGTACATTATGCGTTGTACGTTATACGTTGTACGTTATACGTTATACGTTATACGTTATACGTTATACGTTATACGTTATACGTTATACGTTATACGTTATACGTTATACGTTATACGTTATACGTTATAAGTTATACGTTATTCGTTATACGTTTTACGTTATACGTTATACGTTATACGTTATACGTTATACGTTATACGTTATACGTTATACGTTATACGTTATACGTTATACGTTATACGTTATACGTTATACGTTATACGTTATACGTTATACGTTATACGTTATACGTTATACGTTATACGTTATACGGTATACGTTATACGTTATACGTTATACGTTATACGATATACGTTATACGTTATACGTTATACGTTATACGCTGTACGTTATACGCTGTACGTTATACGCTGTACGTTATACGTTATACGTTACACGTTGTACGTTGTACGTTGTACGTTATACGTTGTACGTTATACGTTGTACATTATACGTTGTACATTATACGCTGTACGTTATACGTTATACGCTGTACGTTATAAGTTATACGTTATACGTTATACGTTACACGTTGTACGTTGTACGTTATACGTTGTACATTGTTCGTTATACGTTGTACGTTATACGTTGTACATTATGCGTTGTACGTTATACGTTGTACGTTATACGTTATACGTTATACGTTATACGTTATACGTTATACGTTATACGTTATACGTTATACGTTATACGTTATACGTTATACGTTATACGTTATAAGTTATACGTTATTCGTTATACGTTTTACGTTATACGTTATACGTTATACGTTATACGTTATACGTTATACGTTATACGTTATACGTTATACGTTATACGTTATACGTTATACGTTATACGTTATACGTTATACGTTATACGTTATACGTTATACGTTATACGTTATACGTTATACGTTATACGGTATACGTTATACGTTATACGTTATACGTTATACGTTATACGTTATACGTTATACGTTATACGTTATACGTTATACGCTGTACGTTATACGCTGTACGTTATACGCTGTACGTTATACGTTATACGTTACACGTTGTACGTTGTACGTTGTACGTTATACGTTGTACGTTATACGTTGTACATTATACGTTGTACATTATACGCTGTACGTTATACGTTATACGCTGTACGTTATAAGTTATACGTTATACGTTATACGTTACACGTTGTACGTTGTACGTTATACGTTGTACATTATACGTTGTACGTTATACGTTATACGTTACATGTTGTACGTTGTACGTTATACGTTGTACGTTATACGTTGTACGTTATACGTTGTATGTTATACGTTATACGCTGTACGTTATACGTTATACGTTACATGTTGCACGTTGTACGTTATACGTTATACGTTTCATGTTATACGTTGTACGTTATACGTTATGCGTTATACGTTATACGTTGTACATTATACGTTGTATGTTATACGTTATACGCTGTACGTTATACGTTATTCGTTATACGTTGTACATTGTACGTTATACGTTGTACGTTATACGTTGTACATTATGCGTTGTACGTTATACGTTGTACGTTATACGTTATACGTTATACGTTATACGTTATACGTTATACGTTATACGTTATACGTTATACGTTATACGTTATAAGTTATACGTTATTCGTTATACGTTTTACGTTATACGTTATACGCTGTACGTTATACGTTATACGTTACACGTTGTACGTTGTACGTTATACGTTGTACGTTATACGTTGTACATTATACGTTGTACATTATACGTTGTACGTTATACGTTATACGCTGTACGTTATAAGTTATACTTTATACGTTATACGTTACACGTTGTACGTTGTACGTTATACGTTGTACATTATACGTTGTACGTTATACGTTATACGTTACATGTTGTACGTTGTACGTTATACGTTGTACGTTATACGTTGTACGTTATACGTTGTATGTTATACGTTATACGCTGTACGTTATACGTTATACGTTGTACGTTATACGTTGTATGTTATACGTTATACGGTGTACGCTGTACGTTATACGTTATGCGTTATACGTTGTACGTTATACGCTGTACGTTATACCTTATACGTTATACGTTATACGCTGTACGTTATACGTTATACGTTATACGTTATACGTTATACGTTATACGTTATACGTTATACGTTATACGTTATACGTCATACGTTATACGTTATACGTTATACGTTATACGTTATACGTTATACGTTATACGTTATACGTTATACGGAATACGTTATACGTTATACGTTATACGTTATACGTTATACGTTATACGTTATACGTTATACGTTATACGTTATACGTTATACGCTGTACGTTATACGCTGTACGTTATACGCTGTACGTTATACGTTATACGTTACACGTTGTACGTTGTACGTTATACGTTGTACGTTATACGTTGTACATTATACGTTGTACATTATACGTTGTACGTTATACGTTATACGCTGTACGTTATACGCTGTACGTTATACGCTGTACGTTATACGTTATACGTTGTATGTTATACGTTGTACGTTATACGTTATACGTTGTACGTTATACGTTGTACATTATACGTTGTATGTTATACGTTATACGCTGTACGTTATACGTTATTCGTTATTCGTTATACGTTATACGTTATACGTTATACGTTATACGTTATACGTTGTACGTTATACGTTGTACATTGTACGTTATACGTTGTACGTTATACGTTGTACATTATGCGTTGTACGTTATACGTTGTACGTTATACGTTATACGTTATACGTTATACGTTATACGTTATACGTTATACGTTATACGTTATACGTTATACGTTATACGTTATACGTTATAAGTTATACGTTATTCGTTATACGTTTTACGTTATACGTTATACGTTATACGTTATACGTTTTACGTTATACGTTATACGTTATACGTTATACGTTATACGTTATACGTTATACGTTATACGTTATACGTTATACGTTATACGTTATACGTTATACGTTATACGTTATACGTTATACGTTATACGTTATACGGTATACGTTATACGTTATACGTTATACGTTATACGTTATACGTTATACGTTATACGTTATACGTTATACGCTGTACGTTATACGCTGTACGTTATACGCTGTACGTTATACGTTATACGTTACACGTTGTACGTTGTACGTTGTACGTTATACGTTGTACGTTATACGTTGTACATTATACGTTGTACATTATACGCTGTACGTTATACGTTATACGCTGTACGTTATAAGTTATACGTTATACGTTATACGTTACACGTTGTACGTTGTACGTTATACGTTGTACATTATACGTTGTACGTTATACGTTATACGTTACATGTTGTACGTTGTACGTTATACGTTGTACGTTATACGTTGTACGTTATACGTTGTATGTTATACGTTATACGCTGTACGTTATACGTTATACGTTACATGTTGCACGTTGTACGTTATACGTTATACGTTTCATGTTGTACGTTGTACGTTATACGTTGTACGTTATACGTTGTACATTATACGTTGTACATTATACGTTGTACGTTATACGTTATACGCTGTACGTTATAAGTTATACTTTATACGTTATACGTTACACGTTGTACGTTGTACGTTATACGTTGTACATTATACGTTGTACGTTATACGTTATACGTTACATGTTGTACGTTGTACGTTATACGTTGTACGTTATACGTTGTACGTTATACGTTGTATGTTATACGTTATACGCTGTACGTTATACGTTATACGTTGTACGTTATACGTTGTATGTTATACGTTATACGGTGTACGCTGTACGTTATACGTTATACGTTATACGTTGTACGTTATACGCTGTACGTTATACCTTATACGTTATACGTTATACGCTGTACGTTATACGTTATACGTTATACGTTATACGTTATACGTTATACGTTATACGTTATACGTTATACGTCATACGTTATACGTTATACGTTATACGTTATACGTTATACGTTATACGTTATACGTTATACGTTATACGGAATACGTTATACGTTATACGTTATACGTTATACGTTATACGTTATACGTTATACGTTATACGTTATACGTTATACGGTATACGTTATACGTTATACGTTATACGTTATACGTTATACGTTATACGTTATACGTTATACGTTATACGCTGTACGTTATACGCTGTACGTTATACGATGTACGTTATACGTTATACGTTACACGTTGTACGTTGTACGTTGTACGTTATACGTTGTACGTTATACGTTGTACATTATACGTTGTACATTATACGCTGTACGTTATACGTTATACGCTGTACGTTATAAGTTATACGTTATACGTTATACGTTACACGTTGTACGTTGTACGTTATACGTTGTACATTATACGTTGTACGTTATACGTTATACGTTACATGTTGTACGTTGTACGTTATACGTTGTACGTTATACGTTGTACGTTATACGTTGTATGTTATACGTTATACGCTGTACGTTATACGTTATACGTTACATGTTGCACGTTGTACGTTATACGTTATACGTTTCATGTTATACGTTGTACGTTATACGTTATGCGTTATACGTTATACGTTGTACATTATACGTTGTATGTTATACGTTATACGCTGTACGTTATACGTTATTCGTTATACGTTGTACATTGTACGTTATACGTTGTACGTTATACGTTGTACATTATGCGTTGTACGTTATACGTTGTACGTTATACGTTATACGTTATACGTTATACGTTATACGTTATACGTTATACGTTATACGTTATACGTTATACGTTATAAGTTATACGTTATTCGTTATACGTTTTACGTTATACGTTATACGCTGTACGTTATACGTTATACGTTACACGTTGTACGTTGTACGTTATACGTTGTACGTTATACGTTGTACATTATACGTTGTACATTATACGTTGTACGTTATACGTTATACGCTGTACGTTATAAGTTATACTTTATACGTTATACGTTACACGTTGTACGTTGTACGTTATACGTTGTACATTATACGTTGTACGTTATACGTTATACGTTACATGTTGTACGTTGTACGTTATACGTTGTACGTTATACGTTGTACGTTATACGTTGTATGTTATACGTTATACGCTGTACGTTATACGTTATACGTTGTACGTTATACGTTGTATGTTATACGTTATACGGTGTACGCTGTACGTTATACGTTATACGTTATACGTTGTACGTTATACGCTGTACGTTATACCTTATACGTTATACGTTATACGCTGTACGTTATACGTTATACGTTATACGTTATACGTTATACGTTATACGTTATACGTTATACGTTATACGTCATACGTTATACGTTATACGTTATACGTTATACGTTATACGTTATACGTTATACGTTATACGTTATACGTTATACGTTATACGGAATACGTTATACGTTATACGTTATACGTTATACGTTATACGTTATACGTTATACGTTATACGTTATACGTTATACGCTGTACGTTATACGCTGTACGTTATACGCTGTACGTTATACGTTATACGTTACACGTTGTACGTTGTACGTTATACGTTGTACGTTATACGTTGTACATTATACGTTGTACATTATACGTTGTACGTTATACGTTATACGCTGTACGTTATACGCTGTACGTTATACGCTGTACGTTATACGTTATACGTTATACGTTATACGTTGTATGTTATACGTTGTACGTTATACGTTATACGTTGTACGTTATACGTTGTACATTATACGTTGTATGTTATACGTTATACGCTGTACGTTATACGTTATTCGTTATTCGTTATACGTTATACGTTATACGTTATACGTTATACGTTATACGTTGTACGTTATACGTTGTACATTGTACGTTATACGTTGTACGTTATACGTTGTACATTATGCGTTGTACGTTATACGTTGTACGTTATACGTTATACGTTATACGTTATACGTTATACGTTATACGTTATACGTTATACGTTATACGTTATACGTTATACGTTATAAGTTATACGTTATTCGTTATACGTTTTACGTTATACGCTGTACGTTATACGTTATTCGTTATACGTTATACGTTATACGTTATACGTTATACGTTATACGTTATACGTTATACGTTATACGTTATACGTTATACGTTATACGTTATACGTTGTACGTTATACGTTATACGTTATACGTTATACGGTATACGTTATACGTTATACGTTATACGTTATACGTTATACGTTATACGTTATACGTTATACGTTATACGCTGTACGTTATACGCTGTACGTTATACGCTGTACGTTATACGTTATACGTTACACGTTGTACGTTGTACGTTGTACGTTATACGTTGTACGTTATACGTTGTACATTATACGTTGTACATTATACGCTGTACGTTATACGTTATACGCTGTACGTTATAAGTTATACGTTATACGTTATACGTTACACGTTGTACGTTGTACGTTATACGTTGTACATTATACGTTGTACGTTATACGTTATACGTTACATGTTGTACGTTGTACGTTATACGTTGTACGTTATACGTTGTACGTTATACGTTGTATGTTATACGTTATACGCTGTACGTTATACGTTATACGTTACATGTTGCACGTTGTACGTTATACGTTATACGTTTCATGTTGTACGTTGTACGTTATACGTTGTACGTTATACGTCGTACATTATACGTTGTACATTATACGTTGTACGTTATACGTTATACGCTGTACGTTATAAGTTATACTTTATACGTTATACGTTACACGTTGTACGTTGTACGTTATACGTTGTACATTATACGTTGTACGTTATACGTTATACGTTACATGTTGTACGTTGTACGTTATACGTTGTACGTTATACGTTGTACGTTATACGTTGTATGTTATACGTTATACGCTGTACGTTATACGTTATACGTTGTACGTTATACGTTGTATGTTATACGTTATACGGTGTACGCTGTACGTTATACGTTATACGTTATACGTTGTACGTTATACGCTGTACGTTATACCTTATACGTTATACGTTATACGCTGTACGTTATACGTTATACGTTATACGTTATACGTTATACGTTATACGTTATACGTTATACGTTATACGTCATACGTTATACGTTATACGTTATACGTTATACGTTATACGTTATACGTTATACGTTATACGTTATACGGAATACGTTATACGTTATACGTTATACGTTATACGTTATACGTTATACGTTATACGTTATACGTTATACGCTGTACGTTATACGCTGTACGTTATACGCTGTACGTTATACGTTATACGTTACACGTTGTACGTTGTACGTTATACGTTGTACGTTATACGTTGTACATTATACGTTGTACATTATACGTTGTACGTTATACGTTATACGCTGTACGTTATACGCTGTACGTTATACGCTGTACGTTATACGTTATACGTTATACGTTATACGTTGTATGTTATACGTTGTACGTTATACGTTATACGTTGTACGTTATACGTTGTACATTATACGTTGTATGTTATACGTTATACGCTGTACGTTATACGTTATTCGTTATTCGTTATACGTTATACGTTATACGTTATACGTTATACGTTATACGTTGTACGTTATACGTTGTACATTGTACGTTATACGTTGTACGTTATACGTTGTACATTATGCGTTGTACGTTATACGTTGTACGTTATACGTTATACGTTATACGTTATACGTTATACGTTATACGTTATACGTTATACGTTATACGTTATACGTTATACGTTATACGTTATAAGTTATACGTTATTCGTTATACGTTTTACGTTATACGTTATACGTTATACGTTATACGTTATACGTTATACGTTATACGTTATACGTTATACGTTATACGTTATACGTTATACGTTATACGTTATACGTTATACGTTATACGTTATACGTTATACGTTATACGTTATACGTTATACGTTATACGGTATACGTTATACGTTATACGTTATACGTTATACGTTATACGTTATACGTTATACGTTATACGTTATACGCTGTACGTTATACGCTGTACGTTATACGCTGTACGTTATACGTTATACGTTACACGTTGTACGTTGTACGTTGTACGTTATACGTTGTACGTTATACGTTGTACATTATACGTTGTACATTATACGCTGTACGTTATACGTTATACGCTGTACGTTATAAGTTATACGTTATACGTTATACGTTACACGTTGTACGTTGTACGTTATACGTTGTACATTATACGTTGTACGTTATACGTTATACGTTACATGTTGTACGTTGTACGTTATACGTTGTACGTTATACGTTGTACGTTATACGTTGTATGTTATACGTTATACGCTGTACGTTAGACGTTATACGTTACATGTTGCACGTTGTACGTTATACGTTATACGTTTCATGTTATACGTTGTACGTTATACGTTATGCGTTATACGTTATACGTTGTACATTATACGTTGTATGTTATACGTTATACGCTGTACGTTATACGTTATTCGTTATACGTTGTACATTGTACGTTATACGTTGTACGTTATACGTTGTACATTATGCGTTGTACGTTATACGTTGTACGTTATACGTTATACGTTATACGTTATACGTTATACGTTATACGTTATACGTTATACGTTATACGTTATACGTTATAAGTTATACGTTATTCGTTATACGTTTTACGTTATACGTTATACGCTGTACGTTATACGTTATACGTTACACGTTGTACGTTGTACGTTATACGTTGTACGTTATACGTTGTACATTATACGTTGTACATTATACGTTGTACGTTATACGTTATACGCTGTACGTTATAAGTTATACTTTATACGTTATACGTTACACGTTGTACGTTGTACGTTATACGTTGTACATTATACGTTGTACGTTATACGTTATACGTTACATGTTGTACGTTGTACGTTATACGTTGTACGTTATACGTTGTACGTTATACGTTGTATGTTATACGTTATACGCTGTACGTTATACGTTATACGTTGTACGTTATACGGTGTATGTTATACGTTATACGGTGTACGCTGTACGTTATACGTTATACGTTATACGTTGTACGTTATACGCTGTACGTTATACCTTATACGTTATACGTTATACGCTGTACGTTATACGTTATACGTTATACGTTATACGTTATACGTTATACGTTATACGTTATACGTTATACGTCATACGTTATACGTTATACGTTATACGTTATACGTTATACGTTATACGTTATACGTTATACGTTATACGGAATACGTTATACGTTATACGTTATACGTTATACGTATACGTTATACGTTATACGCTGTACGTTATACGCTGTACGTTATACGCTGTACGTTATACGTTATACGTTACACGTTGTACGTTGTACGTTATACGTTGTACGTTATACGTTGTACATTATACGTTGTACATTATACGTTGTACGTTATACGTTATACGCTGTACGTTATACGCTGTACGTTATACGCTGTACGTTATACGTTATACGTTATACGTTATACGTTGTATGTTATACGTTGTACGTTATACGTTATACGTTGTACGTTATACGTTGTACATTATACGTTGTATGTTATACGTTATACGCTGTACGTTATACGTTATTCGTTATTCGTTATACGTTATACGTTATACGTTATACGTTATACGTTATACGTTATACGTTATACGTTATACGTTATACGTTATACGTTATACGTTATACGTTATACGTTATACGTTATACGTTATACGTTATACGTTATACGTTGTACGTTATACGCTGTACGTTATACGCTGTACGTTATACGTTACACGTTGTACGTTGTACGTTATACGTTGTACGTTATACGTTGTACATTGTACGTTATACGTTGTACGTTATACGTTGTACATTATGCGTTGTACGTTATACGTTGTACGTTATACGTTATACGTTATACGTTATACGTTATACGTTATACGTTATACGTTATACGTTATACGTTATACGTTATACGTTATACGTTATAAGTTATACGTTATTCGTTATACGTTTTACGTTATACGTTATACGTTATACGTTATACGTTATACGTTATACGTTATACGTTATACGTTATACGTTATACGTTATACGTTATACGTTATACGTTATACGTTATACGTTATACGTTATACGTTATACGTTATACGTTATACGTTATACGTTATACGGTATACGTTATACGTTATACGTTATACGTTATACGTTATACGTTATACGTTATACGTTATACGTTATACGCTGTACGTTATACGCTGTACGTTATACGCTGTACGTTATACGTTATACGTTACACGTTGTACGTTGTACGTTGTACGTTATACGTTGTACGTTATACGTTGTACATTATACGTTGTACATTATACGCTGTACGTTATACGTTATACGCTGTACGTTATAAGTTATACGTTATACGTTATACGTTACACGTTGTACGTTGTACGTTATACGTTGTACATTATACGTTGTACGTTATACGTTATACGTTACATGTTGTACGTTGTACGTTATACGTTGTACGTTATACGTTGTACGTTGTACGTTATACGTTATACGCTGTACGTTATACGCGGTACGTTATACGCTGTACGTTATACGTTATACGTTATACGTTATACGTTACACGTTGTACGTTGTACGTTATACGTTGTACGTTATACGTTGTACGTTATACGTTATACGCTGTACGTTATACTATATACATTATACGTTATACGTTGTACGTTATACGTTATACGTTATACGCTGTACGTTATACGTTATACGTTATACGTTACACGTTGTACGTTGTACGTTATACGTTATACGTTGTATGTTATACGTTGTACGTTATACGTTATACGTTGTACGTTATACGTTGTACATTATACGTTGTATGTTATACGTTATACGCTGTACGTTATACGTTATTCGTTATACGTTATACGTTATACGTTATACGTTATACGTTATACGTTATACGTTATACGTTATACGTTATACGTTATACGTTATACGTTATACGTTATACGTTATACGTTATACGTTATACGTTATACGTTATACGTTGTACGTTATACGCTGTACGTTATACGCTGTACGTTATACGTTACACGTTGTACGTTGTACGTTATACGTTGTACGTTATACGTTGTACATTGTACGTTATACGTTGTACGTTATACGTTGTACATTATGCGTTGTACGTTATACGTTGTACGTTATACGTTATACGTTATACGTTATACGTTATACGTTATACGTTATACGTTATACGTTATACGTTATACGTTATACGTTATACGTTATACGTTATACGTTATACGTTATACGTTATACGTTATACGTTATACGTTATACGTTATACGTTATACGTTATACGTTATACGTTATACGTTATACGTTATACGTTATACGTTATACGTTATACGTTATACGTTATACGTTATACGTTATACGTTATACGTTATACGTTATACGTTATACGTTATACGTTATACGTTATACGTTATACGTTATACGGTATACGTTATACGTTATACGTTATACGTTATACGTTATACGTTATACGTTATACGTTATACGTTATACGTTATACGCTGTACGTTATACGCTGTACGTTATACGCTGTACGTTATACGTTATACGTTACACGTTATACGTTACACGTTGTACGTTGTACGTTATACGTTGTACGTTATACGTTGTACGTTATACGTTATACGCTGTACGTTATACGTTATACATTATACGTTATACGTTGTACGTTATACGTTATACGTTATACGCTGTACGTTATACGTTATACGTTATACGTTACACGTTGTACGTTGTACGTTATACGTTATACGTTGTATGTTATACGTTGTACGTTATACGTTATACGTTGTACGTTATACGTTGTACATTATACGTTGTATGTTATACGTTATACGCTGTACGTTATACGTTATTCGTTATACGTTATACGTTATACGTTATACGTTGTATGTTATACGTTGTACGTTATACGTTATACGTTGTACGTTATACGTTGTACATTATACGTTGTATGTTATACGTTATACGCTGTACGTTATACGTTATTCGTTATACGTTATACGTTATACGTTATACGTTATACGTTATACGTTATACGTTATACGTTATACGTTATACGTTATACGTTATACGTTATACGTTATACGTTATACGTTATACGTTATACGTTATACGTTATACGTTATACGTTATACGTTGTACGTTATACGCTGTACGTTATACGCTGTACGTTATACGTTACACGTTGTACGTTGTACGTTATACGTTGTACGTTATACGTTGTACATTGTACGTTATACGTTGTACGTTATACGTTGTACATTATACGTTGTACATTATACGCTGTACGTTATACGTTATACGCTGTACGTTATAAGTTATACGTTATACGTTATACGTTACACGTTGTACGTTGTACGTTATACGTTGTACATTATACGTTGTACGTTATACGTTATACGTTATACGTTATACGTTATACGTTATACGTTATACGTTATACGTTATACGTTATACGTTATACGTTATACGTTATACGTTATACGCTGTACGTTATACGCTGTACGTTATACGCTGTACGTTATACGTTATACGTTACACGTTGTACGTTGTACGTTGTACGTTATACGTTGTACGTTATACGTTGTACATTATACGTTGTACATTATACGCTGTACGTTATACGTTATACGCTGTACGTTATAAGTTATACGTTATACGTTATACGTTACACGTTGTACGTTGTACGTTGTACGTTGTACATTATACGTTGTACGTTATACGTTATACGTTATACGTTATACGTTATACGTTATACGTTATACGTTATACGGTATACGTTATACGTTATACGTTATACGTTATACGTTATACGTTATACGTTATACGTTATACGTTATACGTTATACGCTGTACGTTATACGTTATACGTTATACGTTATACGTTATACGTTATACGTTATACGTTATACGTTATACGTTATACGTTATACGTTATACGTTATACGTTATACGTTATACGTTATACGTTATACGTTATACGGTATACGTTATACGTTATACGTTATACGTTATACGTTATACGTTATACGTTATACGTTATACGTTATACGCTGTACGTTATACGCTGTACGTTATACGCTGTACGTTATACGTTATACGTTATACGTTATACGTTATACGTTATACGTTATACGTTATACGTTATACGTTATACGTTATACGTTATACGTTATACGTTATAAGTTATACGTTATTCGTTATACGTTATTCGTTATACGTTTTACGTTATACGTTATACGTTATACGTTATACGTTATACGTTATACGTTATACGTTATACGTTATACGTTATACGTTATAAGTTATACGTTATTCGTTATACGTTTTACGTTATACGTTATACGTTATACGTTATACGTTATACGTTATACGTTATACGTTATATGTTATACGTTATACGTTATACGTTATACGTTATACGTTATACGTTATACGTTATACGTTATACGTTATACGTTATACGTTATACGTTATACGTTATACGTTATACGTTATACGTTATACGGTATACGTTATACGTTATACGTTATACGTTATACGTTATACGTTATACGTTATACGTTATACGTTATACGTTATACGCTGTACGTTATACGCTGTACGTTATACGCTGTACGTTATACGTTATACGTTACACGTTGTACGTTGTACGTTGTACGTTATACGTTGTACGTTATACGTTGTACATTATACGTTGTACATTATACGCTGTACGTTATACGTTATACGCTGTACGTTATAAGTTATACGTTATACGTTATACGTTACACGTTGTACGTTGTACGTTATACGTTGTACATTATACGTTGTACGTTATACGTTATACGTTACATGTTGTACGTTGTACGTTATACGTTGTACGTTATACGTTGTACGTTATACGTTGTATGTTATACGTTATACGCTGTACGTTATACGTTATACGTTGTACGTTATACGTTGTATGTTATACGTTATACGCTGTACGTTATACGATATACGTTGTACGTTATACGTTATACGTTATACGTTATACGCTGTACGTTATACGCTGTACGTTATACGTTATACGTTATACGTTGTACGTTATACGCTGTACGTTATGCGCTGTACGTTATACGTTATACGTTATACGTTATACGTTATACCTTATACGTTATACGTTATACGTTATACGCTGTACGTTATACGCTGTACGTTATACGTTATACGTTATACGTTATACGTTATACGTTATACGTTATACGTTATAAGTTATACGTTATACGTTATACGCAATACGTTATACGTTATACGTTATACGTTATACGTTATACGTTATACGTTATACGTTGTACGTTATACGCTGTACGTTATAACTTATACGTTATACGTTATACGCTGTACGTTATACGCTGTACGTTATACGCTGTACGTTATACGCTGTACGTTATACGCTGTACGTTATACGCTGTACGTTATACGTTATACGTTACACGTTGTACGTTGTACGTTGTACGTTATACGTTGTACGTTATACGTTGTACATTATACGTTGTACATTATACGCTGTACGTTATACGTTATACGCTGTACGTTATAAGTTATACGTTATACGTTATACGTTACACGTTGTACGTTGTACGTTATACGTTGTACATTATACGTTGTACGTTATACGTTATACGTTACATGTTGTACGTTGTACGTTATACGTTGTACGTTATACGTTGTACGTTATACGTTATACGTTGTACGTTATACGCTGTACGTTATACGCTGTACGTTATACGTTACACGTTGTACGTTGTACGTTATACGTTGTACGTTATACGTTGTACATTGTACGTTATACGTTGTACGTTATACGTTGTACATTATGCGTTGTACCTTATACGTTGTACGTTATACGTTATACGTTATACGTTATACGTTATACGTTATACGTTATACGTTATACGTTATACGTTATACGTTATACGTTATACGTTATACGTTATACGGAATACGTTATACGTTATACGTTATACGTTATACGTTATACGTTATACGTTATACGTTATACGTTATACGTTACACGTTGTACGTTGTACGTTATACGTTGTACGTTATACGTTGTACATTATACGTTGTACATTATACGTTGTACGTTATACGTTATACGCTGTACGTTATACGCTGTACGTTATACGCTGTACGTTATACGTTATACGTTATACGTTATACGTTACACGTTGTACGTTGTACGTTATACGTTGTACGTTATACGTTGTACGTTATACGTTATACGCTGTACGTTATACGTTATACATTATACGTTATACGTTGTACGTTATACGTTATACGTTATACGCTGTACGTTATACGTTATACGTTACACGTTGTACGTTATACGTTATTCGTTATACGTTATACGTTATACGTTATACGTTATACGTTATACGTTATACGTTATACGTTGTACGTTATACGCTGTACGTTATACGCTGTACGTTATACGTTACACGTTGTACGTTGTACGTTATACGTTGTACGTTATACGTTGTACATTGTACGTTATACGTTGTACGTTATACGTTGTACGTTATACGTTGTACATTGTACGTTATACGTTGTACGTTATACGTTGTACATTATGCGTTGTACGTTATACGTTGTACGTTATACGTTATACGTTATACGTTATACGTTATACGTTATACGTTATACGTTATACGTTATACGTTATACGTTATAAGTTATACGTTATACGTTATAAGTTATACGTTATTCGTTATACGTTTTACGTTATACGTTATACGTTATACGTTATACGTTATACGTTATACGTTATACGTTATACGTTATACGTTATACGTTATACGTTATACGTTATACGTTATACGTTATACGTTATACGTTATACGTTATACGTTATACGTTATACGTTATACGTTATACGTTATACGTTATACGTTATACGTTATACGTTATACGTTATACGTTATACGTTATACGTTATACGTTATACGGTATACGTTATACGTTATACGTTATACGTTATACGTTATACGTTATACGTTATACGTTATACGCTGTACGTTATACGCTGTACGTTATACGCTGTACGTTATACGTTATACGTTACACGTTGTACGTTGTACGTTGTACGTTGTACGTTATACGTTGTACGTTATACGTTGTACATTATACGTTGTACATTATACGCTGTACATTATACGTTATACGCTGTACGTTATAAGTTATACGTTATACGTTATACGTTACACGTTGTACGTTGTACGTTATACGTTGTACATTATACGTTGTACGTTATACGTTATACGTTACATGTTGTACGTTGTACGTTATACGTTGTACGTTATACGTTGTACGTTATACGTTGTATGTTATACGTTATACGCTGTACGTTATACGTTATACGTTGTACGTTATACGTTGTATGTTATACGTTATACGCTGTACGTTATACGTTATACGTTGTACGTTATACGTTATACGTTATACGTTATACGCTGTACGTTATACGCTGTACGTTATACGTTATACGTTATACGTTGTACGTTATACGCTGTACGTTATACGTTATACGTTATACGTTATACGTTATACGTTATACGTTATACGTTATACGTTATACGTTATACGTTATACGCTGTACGTTATACGCTGTACGTTATACGTTATACGTTATACGTTATACGTTATACGTTATACGTTATACGTTATAAGTTATACGTTATACGTTATACGCAATACGTTATACGTTATACGTTATACGTTATACGTTATACGTTATACGTTATACGTTATACGTTATACGTTATACGTTATACGTTATACGTTATACGTTATACGTTGTACGTTATACGCTGTACGTTATACGCTGTACGTTATACGCTGTACGTTATACGTTATACGTTGTACGTTATACGTTATACGTTATACGTTATACGTTATACGTTATACGCTGTACGTTATACGCTGTACGTTATACGTTATACGTTATACGTTGTACGTTATACGCTGTACGTTATAACTTATACGTTATACGTTATACGCTGTACGTTATACGCTGTACGTTATACGCTGTACGTTATACGCTGTACGTTATACGCTGTACGTTATACGCTGTACGTTATACGTTATACGTTACACGTTGTACGTTGTACGTTGTACGTTATACGTTGTACGTTATACGTTGTACATTATACGTTGTACATTATACGCTGTACGTTATACGTTATACGCTGTACGTTATAAGTTATACGTTATACGTTATACGTTACACGTTGTACGTTGTACGTTATACGTTGTACATTATACGTTGTACGTTATACGTTATACGTTACATGTTGTACGTTGTACGTTATACGTTGTACGTTATACGTTGTACGTTATACGTTATACGTTGTACGTTATACGCTGTACGTTATACGCTGTACGTTATACGTTACACGTTGTACGTTGTACGTTATACGTTGTACGTTATACGTTGTACATTGTACGTTATACGTTGTACGTTATACGTTGTACATTATGCGTTGTACGTTATACGTTGTACGTTATACGTTATACGTTATACGTTATACGTTATACGTTATACGCTATACGTTATACGTTATACGTTATACGTTATACGTTATACGTTATACGTTATACGTTATACGTTATACGTTATACGGAATACGTTATACGTTATACGTTATACGTTATACGTTATACGTTATACGTTATACGTTATACGTTATACGTTACACGTTGTACGTTGTACGTTATACGTTGTACGTTATACGTTGTACATTATACGTTGTACATTATACGTTGTACGTTATACGTTATACGCTGTACGTTATACGCTGTACGTTATACGCTGTACGTTATACGTTATACGTTATACGTTATACGTTATACGTTACACGTTGTACGTTGTACGTTATACGTTGTACGTTAAACGTTATACGCTGTACGTTATACGTTATACATTATACGTTATACGTTGTACGTTATTCGTTATACGTTATACGCTGTACGTTATACGTTATACGTTATACGTTACACGTTGTACGTTATACGTTATTCGTTATACGTTATACGTTATACGTTATACGTTATACGTTATACGTTATACGTTATACGTTGTACGTTATACGCTGTACGTTATACGCTGTACGTTATACGTTACACGTTGTACGTTGTACGTTATACGTTGTACGTTATACGTTGTACATTGTACGTTATACGTTGTACGTTATACGTTGTACATTATGCGTTGTACGTTATATGTTGTACGTTATACGTTATACGTTATACGTTATACGTTATACGTTATACGTTATACGTTATACGTTATACGTTATACGTTATACGTTATAAGTTATACGTTATTCGTTATACGTTTTACGTTATACGTTATACGTTATACGTTATACGTTATACGTTATACGTTATACGTTATACGTTATACGTTATACGTTATACGTTATACGTTATACGTTATACGTTATACGTTATACGTTATACGTTATACGTTATACGTTATACGTTATACGTTATACGTTATACGTTATACGTTATACGTTATACGGTATACGTTATACGTTATACGTTATACGTTATACGTTATACGTTATACGTTATACGTTATACGTTATACGCTGTACGTTATACGCTGTACGTTATACGCTGTACGTTATACGTTATACGTTACACGTTGTACGTTGTACGTTGTACGTTATACGTTGTACGTTATACGTTGTACATTATACGTTGTACATTATACGCTGTACGTTATACGTTATACGCTGTACGTTATAAGTTATACGTTATACGTTATACGTTACACGTTGTACGTTGTACGTTATACGTTGTACATTATACGTTGTACGTTATACGTTATACGTTACATGTTGTACGTTGTACGTTATACGTTGTACGTTATACGTTGTACGTTATACGTTGTATGTTATACGTTATACGCTGTACGTTATACGTTATACGTTGTACGTTATACGTTGTATGTTATACGTTATACGCTGTACGTTATACGTTATACGTTGTACGTTATACGTTATACGTTATACGTTATACGCTGTACGTTATACGCTGTACGTTATACGTTATACGTTATACGTTGTACGTTATACGCTGTACATTATACGCTGTACGTTATACGTTATACGTTATACGTTATACGTTATACCTTATACGTTATACGTTATACGTTATACGCTGTACGTTATACGCTGTACGTTATACGTTATACGTTATACGTTATACGTTATACGTTATACGCTGTACGTTATACGCTGTACGTTATACGTTATACGTTATACGTTGTACGTTACACGCTGTACGTTATACCTTATACGTTATACGTTATACGCTGTACGTTATACGCTGTACGTTATACGCTGTACGTTATACGCTGTACGTTATACGTTATACGTTATACGTTATACGTTATACGTTATACGTTATAAGTTATACGTTATACGTTATACGTTGTACGTTATACGCTGTACGTTATACGCTGTACGTTATACGCTGTACGTTATACGTTATACGTTGTACGTTATACGTTATACGTTATACGTTATACGTTATACGCTGTACGTTATACGCTGTACGTTATACGTTATACGTTATACGTTGTACGTTATACGCTGTACGTTATACCTTATACGTTATACGTTATACGCTGTACGTTATACGCTGTACGTTATACGCTGTACGTTATACGCTGTACGTTATACGCTGTACGTTATACGCTGTACGTTATACGTTATACGTTACACGTTGTACGTTGTACGTTGTACGTTATACGTTGTACGTTATACGTTGTACATTATACGTTGTACATTATACGCTGTACGTTATACGTTATACGCTGTACGTTATAAGTTATACGTTATACGTTATACGTTACACGTTGTACGTTGTACGTTATACGTTGTACATTATACGTTGTACGTTATACGTTATACGTTACATGTTGTACGTTGTACGTTATACGTTGTACGTTATACGTTGTACGTTATACGTTATACGTTGTACGTTATACGCTGTACGTTATACGCTGTACGTTATACGTTACACGTTGTACGTTGTACGTTATACGTTGTACGTTATACGTTGTACATTGTACGTTATACGTTGTACGTTATACGTTGTACATTATGCGTTATACGTTATACGTTGTACGTTATACGTTATACGTTATACGTTATACGTTATACGTTATACGTTATACGTTATACGTTATACGTTATACGTTATACGTTATACGTTATACGTTATACGTTATACGTTATAAGTTATACGTTATTCGTTATACGTTTTACGTTATACGTTATACGTTATACGTTATACGTTATACGTTATACGTTATACGTTATACGTTATACGTTATACGTTATACGTTATACGTTATACGTTATACGTTATACGTTATACGTTATACGTTATACGTTATACGTTATACGTTATACGTTATACGTTATACGTTATACGGTATACGTTATACGTTATACGTTATACGTTATACGTTATACGTTATACGTTATACGTTATACGTTATACGTTATACGCTGTACGTTATACGCTGTACGTTATACGCTGTACGTTATACGTTATACGTTATGCGTTGTACGTTATACTCTGTACGTTATACGCTGTACGTTATACGTTATACGTTATACGTTATACGTTATACCTTATACGTTATACGTTATACGTTATACGCTGTACGTTATACGCTGTACGTTATACGTTATACGTTATACGTTATACGTTATACGTTATACGTTATACGTTATACGTTATAAGTTATACGTTATACGTTATACGCAATACGTTATACGTTATACGTTATACGTTATACGTTATACGTTATACGTTATACGTTATACGTTATACGTTATACGTTATACGTTATACGTTATACGTTATACGTTATACGTTATACGTTATACGTTATACGTTGTACGTTATACGCTGTACGTTATACGCTGTACGTTATACGCTGTACGTTATACGCTGTACGTTATACGTTGTACATTATACGCTGTACGTTATACGTTATACGTTATACGTTATACGTTATACGCTGTACGTTATACGCTGTACGTTATACGCTGTACGTTATACGTTATACGTTATACGTTATACGTTATACGTTATACGTTATACGTTATACGTTATAAGTTATACGTTATACGTTATACGCAATACGTTATACGTTATACGTTATACGTTATACGTTATACGTTATACGTTATACGTTATACGTTATACGTTATACGTTATACGTTATACGTTATACGTTATACGTTATACGTTATACGTTGTACGTTCTACGCTGTACGTTATACGCTGTACGTTATACGCTGTACGTTATACGTTATACGTTGTACGTTATAAGTTATACGTTATACGTTATACGTTATACGTTATACGCTGTACGTTATACGCTGTACGTTATACGTTATACGTTATACGTTGTACGTTATACGCTGTACGTTATACGTTATACGCTGTACGTTATACGCTGTACGTTATACGCTGTACGTTATACGTTATACGTTATACGTTGTACGTTATACTCTGTACGTTATACGCTGTACGTTATACGTTATACGTTATACGTTATACCTTATACGTTATACGTTATACGTTATACGCTGTACGTTATACGCTGTACGTTATACGTTATACGTTATACGTTATACGTTATACGTTATACGTTATACGTTATAAGTTATACGTTATACGTTATACGCAATACGTTATACGTTATACGTTATACGTTATACGTTATACGTTATACGTTATACGTTATACGTTATACGTTATACGTTATACGTTATACGTTATACGTTATACGTTATACGTTGTACGTTATACGCTGTACGTTATACGCTGTACGTTATACGCTGTACGTTATACGTTATACGTTGTACGTTATACGTTATACGTTATACGTTATACGTTATACGCTGTACGTTATACGTTATACGTTATACGTTATACGTTATACGTTATACGTTATACGTTATACGTTATACGTTATACGTTATACGTTATACGTTATACGTTATACGTTATACGCTGTACGTTATACGCTGTACGTTATACGCTGTACGTTATACGTTAT
Source organism: Lasioglossum morio (assembly GCA_916610235.2). Taxonomy (NCBI): domain Eukaryota; kingdom Metazoa; phylum Arthropoda; class Insecta; order Hymenoptera; family Halictidae; genus Lasioglossum; species Lasioglossum morio. Next base: position 215,400 of record CAKAJA020001038.1, read on the forward strand.
ACGTTACACGTTGTACGCTGTACGTTATACGTTATACGTTATACGTTATACGTTATACGCTGTACGTTATACGCTGTACGTTATACGTTATACGTTATACGTTGTACGTTATACGCTGTACGTTATACCTTATACGTTATACGTTATACGCTGTACGTTATACGCTGTACGTTATACGCTGTACGTTATACGTTATACGTTATACGTTATACGTTATACGTTATACGTTATACGTTATACGTTATAAGTTATACGTTATACGTTATACGCAATACGTTATACGTTATACGTTATACGTTATACGTTATACGTTATACGTTATACGTTATACGTTATACGTTATACGTTATACGTTATACGTTATACGTTATACGTTATACGTTATACGTTATACGTTATACGTTATACGTTGTACGTTATACGCTGTACGTTATACGCTGTACGTTATACGCTGTACGTTATACGTTATACGTTGTACGTTATAAGTTATACGTTATACGTTATACGTTATACGTTATACGCTGTACGTTATACGCTGTACGTTATACGTTATACGTTATACGTTGTACGTTATACGCTGTACGTTATACCTTATACGTTATACGTTATACGCTGTACGTTATACGCTGTACGTTATACGTTATACGTTATACGTTATACGTTATACGTTATACGTTATACGTTATACGGTATACGTTATACGTTATACGTTATACGTTATACGTTATACGTTATACGTTGTACGTTATACGCTGTACGTTATACCTTATACGTTATACGTTATACGCTGTACGTTATACGCTGTACGTTATACGCTGTACGTTATACGTTATACGTTATACGTTATACGTTATACGTTATACGTTATACGTTATACGTTATACGTTATACGTTATAAGTTATACGTTATACGTTATACGCAATACGTTATACGTTATACGTTATACGTTATACGTTATACGTTATACGTTATACGTTATACGTTATACGTTATACGTTATACGTTATACGTTATACGTTATACGTTATACGTTGTACGTTATACGCTGTACGTTATACGCTGTACGTTATACGCTGTACGTTATACGTTATACGTTGTACGTTATAAGTTATACGTTATACGTTATACGTTATACGTTATACGTTATACGCTGTACGTTATACGCTGTACGTTATACGTTATACGTTATACGTTGTACGTTATACGCTGTACGTTATACGTTATACGCTGTACGTTATACGCTGTACGTTATACGCTGTACGTTATACGTTATACGTTATACGTTGTACGTTATACTCTGTACGTTATACGCTGTACGTTATACGTTATACGTTATACGTTATACCTTATACGTTATACGTTATACGTTATACGCTGTACGTTATACGCTGTACGTTATACGTTATACGTTATACGTTATACGTTATACGTTATACGTTATACGTTATACGTTATAAGTTATACGTTATACGTTATACGCAATACGTTATACGTTATACGTTATACGTTATACGTTATACGTTATACGTTATACGTTATACGTTATACGTTATACGTTATACGTTATACGTTATACGTTATACGTTGTACGTTATACGCTGTACGTTATACGCTGTACGTTATACGCTGTACGTTATACGTTATACGTTGTACGTTATACGTTATACGTTATACGTTATACGTTATACGTTATACGCTGTACGTTATACGCTGTACGTTATACGTTATACGTTATACGTTATACGTTATACGTTATACGGTATACGTTATACGTTATACGTTATACGTTATACGTTATACGTTATACGTTATACGCTGTACGTTATACGCTGTACGTTATACGCTGTACGTTATACGTTATACGTTACACGTTGTACGCTGTACGTTATACGTTATACGTTATACGTTATACGTTATACGCTGTACGTTATACGCTGTACGTTATACGTTATACGTTATACGTTGTACGTTATACGCTGTACGTTATACCTTATACGTTATACGTTATACGCTGTACGTTATACGCTGTACGTTATACGCTGTACGTTATACGTTATACGTTATACGTTATACGTTATACGTTATACGTTATACGTTATACGTTATAAGTTATACGTTATACGTTATACGCAATACGTTATACGTTATACGTTATACGTTATACGTTATACGTTATACGTTATACGTTATACGTTATACGTTATACGTTATACGTTATACGTTATACGTTATACGTTATACGTTATACGTTATACGTTATACGTTGTACGTTATACGCTGTACGTTATACGCTGTACGTTATACGCTGTACGTTATACGTTATACGTTGTACGTTATAAGTTATACGTTATACGTTATACGTTATACGTTATACGCTGTACGTTATACGCTGTACGTTATACGTTATACGTTATACGTTGTACGTTATACGCTGTACGTTATACCTTATACGTTATACGTTATACGCTGTACGTTATACGCTGTACGTTATACGTTATACGTTATACGTTATACGTTATACGTTATACGTTATACGTTATACGTTATACGTTATACGTTATACGTTATACGTTATACGTTATACGTTATACGTTATACGTTATACGTTATACGTTATACGTTATACGTTATACGTTATACGTTATACGTTATACGTTATACGTTATACGTTATACGTTATACGTTATACGTTATACGTTATACGTTATACGTTATACGTTATACGTTATACGTTATACGTTATACGTTATACGTTATACGTTATACGTTATACGTTATACGTTATACGTTATACGTTATACGTTATACGTTATACGTTATACGTTATACGTTATACGTTATACGTTATACGTTATACGTTATACGTTATACGTTATACGTTATACGTTATACGTTATACGTTATACGTTATACGTTATACGTTACACGTTGTACGTTGTACGTTGTACGTTATACGTTGTACGTTATACGTTGTACATTATACGTTGTACATTATACGCTGTACGTTATACGTTATACGCTGTACGTTATAAGTTATACGTTATACGTTATACGTTACACGTTGTACGTTGTACGTTATACGTTGTACATTATACGTTGTACGTTATACGTTATACGTTACATGTTGTACGTTGTACATTATACGTTGTACGTTATACGTTGTACGTTATACGTTGTATGTTATACGTTATACGCTGTACGTTATACGTTATACGTTGTACGTTGTACGTTATACGTTATACGTTACATGTTGTACGTTATACCTTATACGTTATACGTTATACGCTGTACGTTATACGCTGTACGTTATACCTTATACGTTATACGTTATACGTTATACGTTATACGTTATACGTTATACGTTATACGTTATACGTTATACGTTATACGTTATACGTTATACGTTATACGTTATACGTTATACGTTATACGTTACACGTTGTACGCTGTACGTTATACGTTGTACGTTATACGTTGTACATTGTACGTTATACGTTGTACGTTATACGTTGTACATTATGCGTTGTACGTTATACGTTGTACGTTATACGTTATACGTTATACGTTATACGTTATACGTTATACGTTATACGTTATACGTTATACGTTATACGTTATACGGTATACGTTATAAGTTATACGTTATTCGTTATACGTTTTACGTTATACGTTATACGTTATATGTTATACGTTATACGTTATACGTTATACGTTATACGTTATACGTTATACGTTATACGTTATACGTTATACGTTATACGTTATACGTTATACGTTATACGTTATACGTTATACGTTATACGTTATACGTTATACGTTATACGTTATACGTTATACGTTATACGTTATACGTTATACGTTATACGTTATACGTTATACGTTATACGTTATACGTTATACGTTATACGTTATACGTTATACGTTATACGTTATACGTTATACGTTATACGTTATACGTTATACGTTATACGTTATACGTTATACGTTATACGTTATACGTTATACGTTATACGTTATACGTTATACGTTATACGTTGTACGTTATACGCTGTACGTTATACGCTGTACGTTATACGCTGTACGTTATACGTTATACGTTATACGTTACTCGTTGTACGTTGTACGTTATACGTTGTACGTTGTACGTTATACGTTGTACGTTATACGTTGTACGATATACGTTATACGTTATACGTTATACGTTATAAGTTATACGTTATACGTTATACGCAATACGTTATACGTTATACGTTATACGTTATACGTTATACGTTATACGTTATACGTTATACGTTATACGTTATACGTTATACGTTATACGTTATACGTTATACGTTATACGTTATACGTTACACGTTGTACGTTGTACGTTATACGTTGTACATTATGCGTTGTACGTTATACGTTGTACGTTATACGTTATACGTTATACGTTATACGTTATACGTTATACGTTATACGTTATACGTTATACGGTATACGTTATAAGTTATACGTTATTCGTTATACGTTTTACGTTATACGTTATACGTTATATGTTATACGTTATACGTTATACGTTATACGTTATACGTTATACGTTATACGTTATACGTTATACGTTATACGCTGTACGTTATACGCTGTACGTTATACGCTGTACGTTATACGTTATACGTTACACGTTGTACGTTGTACGTTATACGTTGTACGTTATACGTTGTACATTATACGTTGTACATTATACGTTGTACGTTATACGTTATACGCTGTACGTTATACGCTGTACGTTATACGCTGTACGTTATACGTTATACGTTATACGTTATACGTTGTATGTTATACGTTGTACGTTATACGTTATACGTTGTACGTTATACGTTGTACATTATACGTTGTATGTTATACGTTATACGTTATACGTTATACGTTATTCGTTATTCGTTATACGTTATTCGTTATACGTTATACGTTATACGTTATACGTTATACGTTATACGTTATACGTTATACGTTATACGTTATACGTTATACGTTATACGTTATACGTTATACGTTATACGTTATACGTTATACGTTGTACGTTATACGCTGTACGTTATACGCTGTACGTTATACGTTACACGTTGTACGTTGTACGTTATACGTTGTACGTTATACGTTGTACATTGTACGTTATACGTTGTACGTTATACGTTGTACATTATGCGTTGTACGTTATACGTTGTACGTTATACGTTATACGTTATACGTTATACGTTATACGTTATACGTTATACGTTATACGTTATACGTTATACGTTATACGTTATACGTTATACGTTATACGTTATAAGTTATACGTTATTCGTTATACGTTTTACGTTATACGTTATACGTTATACGTTATACGTTATACGTTATACGTTATACGTTATACGTTATACGTTATACGTTATACGTTATACGTTATACGTTATACGTTATACGTTATACGTTATACGTTATACGTTATACGTTATACGTTATACGTTATACGTTATACGTTATACGTTATACGGTATACGTTATACGTTATACGTTATACGTTATACGTTATACGTTATACGTTATACGTTATACGTTATACGCTGTACGTTATACGCTGTACGTTATACGCTGTACGTTATACGTTATACGTTACACGTTGTACGTTGTACGTTGTACGTTATACGTTGTACGTTATACGTTGTACATTATACGTTGTACATTATACGCTGTACGTTATACGTTATACGCTGTACGTTATAAGTTATACGTTATACGTTATACGTTACACGTTGTACGTTGTACGTTATACGTTGTACATTATACGTTGTACGTTATACGTTATACGTTACATGTTGTACGTTGTACGTTATACGTTGTACGTTATACGTTGTACGTTATACGTTGTATGTTATACGTTATACGCTGTACGTTATACGTTATACGTTGTACGTTATACGTTGTATGTTATACGTTATACGCTGTACGTTATACGTTATACGTTGTACGTTATACGTTATACGTTATACGTTATACGCTGTACGTTATACGCTGTACGTTATACGTTATACGTTATACGTTGTACGTTATACGCTGTACGTTATACGCTGTACGTTATACGTTATACGTTATACGTTATACGTTATACCTTATACGTTATACGTTATACGTTATACGCTGTACGTTATACGCTGTACGTTATACGTTATACGTTATACGTTATACGTTATACCTTATACGTTATACGTTATACGTTATACGCTGTACGTTATACGCTGTACGTTATACGTTATACGTTATACGTTATACGTTATACGTTATACGTTATACGTTCTAAGTTATACGTTATACGTTATACGCAATACGTTATACGTTATACGTTATACGTTATACGTTATACGTTATACGTTATACGTTATACGTTATACGTTATACGTTATACGTTATACGTTATACGTTATACGTTATACGTTATACGTTGTACGTTATACGCTGTACGTTATACGCTGTACGTTATACGCTGTACGTTATACGTTATACGTTGTACATTATACGTTGTACGTTATACGTTATACGCTGTACGTTATACGCTGTACGTTATACGTTATACGTTATACGTTGTACATTATACGTTGTACATTATACGTTGTACGTTATACGTTATACGCTGTACGTTATACGTTGTACGTTATACGCTGTACGTTATACGTTATACGTTATACGTTATACGTTACACGTTGTACGTTGTACGTTATACGTTGTACGTTATACGTTGTACGTTATACGTTATACGCTGTACGTTATACGTTATACATTATACGTTATACGTTGTACGTTATACGTTATACGTTATACGCTGTACGTTATACGTTATACGTTATACGTTACACGTTGTACGTTGTACGTTATACGTTATACGTTGTATGTTATACGTTGTACGTTATACGTTATACGTTGTACGTTATACGTTGTACATTATATGTTGTATGTTATACGTTATACGCTGTACGTTATACGTTATTCGTTATACGTTATACGTTATACGTTATACGTTATACGTTATACGTTATACGTTATACGTTATACGTTATACGTTATACGTTATACGTTATACGTTATACGTTATACGTTATACGTTATACGTTGTACGTTATACGCTGTACGTTATACGCTGTACGTTATACGTTACACGTTGTACGTTGTACGTTATACGTTGTACGTTATACGTTGTACATTGTACGTTATACGTTGTACGTTATACGTTGTACATTATGCGTTGTACGTTATACGTTGTACGTTATACGTTATACGTTATACGTTATACGTTATACGTTATACGTTATACGTTATACGTTATACGTTATACGTTATACGTTATACGTTATACGTTATACGTTATACGTTATACGTTATACGTTATACGTTATACGTTATACGTTATACGTTATACGTTATACGTTATACGTTATACGTTATACGTTATACGTTATACGTTATACGTTATACGTTATACGTTATACGTTATACGTTATACGTTATACGTTATACGTTATACGGTATACGTTATACGTTATACGTTATACGTTATACGTTATACGTTATACGTTATACGTTATACGTTATACGCTGTACGTTATACGCTGTACGTTATACGCTGTACGTTATACGTTATACGTTACACGTTATACGTTACACGTTGTACGTTGTACGTTATACGTTGTACGTTATACGTTGTACGTTATACGTTGTACGATATACGTTGTACGTTATACGTTGTACGTTATATGTTATACGTTGCACGTTGTACGATGTACGTTATACGTTATACGTTATACGTTATACGTTATACGTTATACGTTGTACGTTATACGCTGTACGTTATACGTTACACGTTGTACGTTGTACGTTATACGTTGTACGTTATACGTTGTACATTGTACGTTATACGTTGTACGTTATACGTTGTACATTATGCGTTGTACGTTATACGTTGTACGTTATACGTTATACGTTATACGTTATACGTTATACGTTATACGTTATACGCTGTACGTTATACGCTGTACGTTATACGTTATACGTTACACGTTATACGTTACACGTTGTACGTTGTACGTTATACGTTGTACGTTATACGTTGTACGTTATACGTTATACGCTGTACGTTATACGTTATACGGTATACGTTATACGTTATACGTTATACGTTATACGTTATACGTTATACGTTATACGTTATACGTTATACGCTGTACGTTATACGCTGTACGTTATACGCTGTACGTTATACGTTATACGTTACACGTTATACGTTACACGTTGTACGTTGTACGTTATACGTTGTACGTTATACGTTGTACGTTATACGTTATACGCTGTACGTTATACGTTATACATTATACGTTATACGTTGTACGTTATACGTTATACGTTATACGCTGTACGTTATACGTTATACGTTATACGTTATACGTTATACGTTATACGTTATACGTTATACGTTATACGTCATACGTTATACGTTATACGTTATACGTTATACGTTATACGTTATACGTTATACGTTATACGTTATACGTTATACGGAATACGTTATACGTTATACGTTATACGTTATACGTTATACGTTATACGTTATACGCTGTACGTTGTACGCTGTACGTTATACGCTGTACGTTATACGTTATACGTTACACGTTGTACGTTGTACGTTATACGTTGTACGTTATACGTTGTACATTATACGTTGTACATTATACGTTGTACGTTATACGTTATACGCTGTACGTTATACGCTGTACGTTATACGTTATACGTTATACGCTGTACGTTATACGCTGTACGTTATACGTTATACGTTATACGTCATACGTTATACGTTATACGTTATACGTTCTAAGTTATACGTTATACGTTATACGCAATACGTTATACGTTATACGTTATACGTTATACGTTATACGTTATACGTTATACGTTATACGTTATACGTTATACGTTATACGTTATACGTTATACGTTATACGTTATACGTTATACGTTGTACGTTATACGCTGTACGTTATACGCTGTACGTTATACGCTGTACGTTATACGTTATACGTTGTACGTTATACGTTATACGTTATACGTTATACGTTATACGCTGTACGTTATACGCTGTACGTTATACGTTATACGTTATACGTTGTACATTATACGTTGTACATTATACGTTGTACGTTATACGTTATACGCTGTACGTTATACGCTGTACGTTATACGCTGTACGTTATACGTTATACGTTATACGTTATACGTTACACGTTGTACGTTGTACGTTATACGTTGTACGTTATACGTTGTACGTTATACGTTATACGCTGTACGTTATACGTTATACATTATACGTTATACGTTGTACGTTATACGTTATACGTTATACGCTGTACGTTATACGTTATACGTTATACGTTATACGTTACACGTTGTACGTTGTACGTAATACGTTATACGTTGTATGTTATACGTTGTACGTTATACGTTATACGTTGTACGTTATACGTTGTACATTATATGTTGTATGTTATACGTTATACGCTGTACGTTATACGTTATTCGTTATACGTTATACGTTATACGTTATACGTTATACGTTATACGTTATACGTTATACGTTATACGTTATACGTTATACGTTATACGTTATACGTTATACGTTATACGTTATACGTTATACGTTATACGTTGTACGTTATACGCTGTACGTTATACGCTGTACGTTATACGTTACACGTTGTACGTTGTACGTTATACGTTGTACGTTATACGTTGTACATTGTACGTTATACGTTGTACGTTATACGTTGTACATTATGCGTTGTACGTTATACGTTGTACGTTATACGTTATACGTTATACGTTATACGTTATACGTTATACGTTATACGTTATACGTTATACGTTATACGTTATACGTTATACGTTATACGTTATACGTTATACGTTATACGTTATACGTTATACGTTATACGTTATACGTTATACGTTATACGTTATACGTTATACGTTATACGGTATACGTTATACGTTATACATTATACGTTATACGTTATACGTTATACGTTATACGTTATACGTTATACGTTATACGTTATACGTTATACGTTATACGTTATACGTTATACGTTATACGTTATACGTTATACGTTATACGTTATACGTTATACGTTATACGTTATACGTTATACGTTATACGTTATACGTTATACGTTATACGGTATACGTTATACGTTATACGTTATACGTTATACGTTATACGTTATACGTTATACGTTATACGTTATACGTTATACGCTGTACGTTATACGCTGTACGTTATACGCTGTACGTTATACGTTATACGTTACACGTTGTACGTTGTACGTTGTACGTTATACGTTGTACGTTATACGTTGTACATTATACGTTGTACATTATACGCTGTACGTTATACGTTATACGCTGTACGTTATAAGTTATACGTTATACGTTATACGTTACACGTTGTACGTTGTACGTTATACGTTGTACATTATACGTTGTACGTTATACGTTATACGTTACATGTTGTACGTTGTACGTTATACGTTGTACGTTATACGTTGTACGTTATACGTTGTATGTTATACGTTATACGCTGTACGTTATACGTTATACGTTGTACGTTATACGTTGTATGTTATACGTTATACGCTGTACGTTATACGTTATACGTTGTACGTTATACGTTATACGTTATACGTTATACGCTGTACGTTATACGCTGTACGTTATACGTTATACGTTATACGTTGTACGTTATACGCTGTACGTTATACGCTGTACGTTATACGTTATACGTTATACGTTATACGTTATACCTTATACGTTATACGTTATACGTTATACGCTGTACGTTATACGCTGTACGTTATACGTTATACGTTATACGTTATACGTTATACCTTATACGTTATACGTTATACGTTATACGCTGTACGTTATACGCTGTACGTTATACGTTATACGTTATACGTTATACGTTATACGTTATACGTTATACGTTATACGTTCTAAGTTATACGTTATACGTTATACGCAATACGTTATACGTTATACGTTATACGTTATACGTTATACGTTATACGTTATACGTTATACGTTATACGTTATACGTTATACGTTATACGTTATACGTTATACGTTATACGTTATACGTTATACGTTGTACGTTATACGCTGTACGTTATACGCTGTACGTTATACGCTGTACGTTATACGTTATACGTTGTACGTTATACGTTATACGTTATACGTTATACGTTATACGCTGTACGTTATACGCTGTACGTTATACGTTATACGTTATACGTTGTACATTATACGTTGTACATTATACGTTGTACGTTATACGTTATACGCTGTACGTTATACGCTGTACGTTATACGCTGTACGTTATACGTTATACGTTATACGTTATACGTTACACGTTGTACGTTGTACGTTATACGTTGTACGTTATACGTTGTACGTTATACGTTATACGCTGTACGTTATACGTTATACATTATACGTTATACGTTATACGTTATACGTTATACGCTGTACGTTATACGCTGTACGTTATACGCTGTACGTTATACGTTATACGTTACACGTTGTACGTTGTACGTTGTACGTTATACGTTGTACGTTATACGTTGTACATTATACGTTGTACATTATACGCTGTACGTTATACGTTATACGCTGTACGTTATAAGTTATACGTTATACGTTATACGTTACACGTTGTACGTTGTACGTTATACGTTGTACATTATACGTTGTACGTTATACGTTATACGTTACATGTTGTACGTTGTACGTTATACGTTGTACGTTATACGTTGTACGTTATACGTTGTATGTTATACGTTATACGCTGTACGTTATACGTTATACGTTGTACGTTATACGTTGTATGTTATACGTTATACGCTGTACGTTATACGTTATACGTTGTACGTTATACGTTATACGTTATACGTTATACGCTGTACGTTATACGCTGTACGTTATACGTTATACGTTATACGTTGTACGTTATACGCTGTACGTTATACGCTGTACGTTATACGTTATACGTTATACGTTATACGTTATACCTTATACGTTATACGTTATACGTTATACGCTGTACGTTATACGCTGTACGTTATACGTTATACGTTATACGTTATACGTTATACCTTATACGTTATACGTTATACGTTATACGCTGTACGTTATACGCTGTACGTTATACGTTATACGTTATACGTTATACGTTATACGTTATACGTTATACGTTATACGTTCTAAGTTATACGTTATACGTTATACGCAATACGTTATACGTTATACGTTATACGTTATACGTTATACGTTATACGTTATACGTTATACGTTATACGTTATACGTTATACGTTATACGTTATACGTTATACGTTATACGTTATACGTTATACGTTATACGTTGTACGTTATACGCTGTACGTTATACGCTGTACGTTATACGCTGTACGTTATACGTTATACGTTGTACGTTATACGTTATACGTTATACGTTATACGTTATACGCTGTACGTTATACGCTGTACGTTATACGTTATACGTTATACGTTGTACATTATACGTTGTACATTATACGTTGTACGTTATACGTTATACGCTGTACGTTATACGCTGTACGTTATACGCTGTACGTTATACGTTATACGTTATACGTTATACGTTACACGTTGTACGTTGTACGTTATACGTTGTACGTTATACGTTGTACGTTATACGTTATACGCTGTACGTTATACGTTATACATTATACGTTATACGTTGTACGTTATACGTTATACGTTATACGCTGTACGTTATACGTTATACGTTATACGTTACACGTTGTACGTTGTACGTTATACGTTATACGTTGTATGTTATACGTTGTACGTTATACGTTATACGTTGTACGTTATACGTTGTACATTATATGTTGTATGTTATACGTTATACGCTGTACGTTATACGTTATTCGTTATACGTTATACGTTATACGTTATACGTTATACGTTATACGTTATACGTTATACGTTATACGTTATACGTTATACGTTATACGTTATACGTTATACGTTGTACGTTATACGCTGTACGTTATACGCTGTACGTTATACGTTACACGTTGTACGTTGTACGTTATACGTTGTACGTTATACGTTGTACATTGTACGTTATACGTTGTACGTTATACGTTGTACATTATGCGTTGTACGTTATACGTTGTACGTTATACGTTATACGTTATACGTTATACGTTATACGTTATACGTTATACGTTATACGTTATACGTTATACGTTATACGTTATACGTTATACGTTATACGTTATACGTTATACGTTATACGTTATACGTTATACGTTATACGTTATACGTTATACGTTATACGTTATACGTTATACGTTATACGTTATACGTTATACGTTATACGTTATACGTTATACCTTATACGTTATACGTTATACGTTATACGCTGTACGTTATACGCTGTACGTTACACGTTGTACGTTGTACGTTATACGTTGTACATTATACGTTGTACGTTATACGTTATACGTTACATGTTGTACGTTGTACGTTATACGTTGTACGTTATACGTTGTACGTTATACGTTGTATGTTATACGTTATACGCTGTACGTTATACGTTATACGTTGTACGTTATACGTTGTATGTTATACGTTATACGCTGTACGTTATACGTTATACGTTGTACGTTATACGTTATACGTTATACGTTATACGCTGTACGTTATACGCTGTACGTTATACGTTATACGTTATACGTTGTACGTTATACGCTGTACGTTATACGCTGTACGTTATACGTTATACGTTATACGTTATACGTTATACCTTATACGTTATACGTTATACGTTATACGCTGTACGTTATACGCTGTACGTTATACGTTATACGTTATACGTTATACGTTATACCTTATACGTTATACGTTATACGTTATACGCTGTACGTTATACGCTGTACGTTATACGTTATACGTTATACGTTATACGTTATACGTTATACGTTATACGTTCTAAGTTATACGTTATACGTTATACGCAATACGTTATACGTTATACGTTATACGTTATACGTTATACGTTATACGTTATACGTTATACGTTATACGTTATACGTTATACGTTATACGTTATACGTTATACGTTATACGTTGTACGTTATACGCTGTACGTTATACGCTGTACGTTATACGCTGTACGTTATACGTTATACGTTGTACGTTATACGTTATACGTTATACGTTATACGCTGTACGTTATACGCTGTACGTTATACGTTATACGTTATACGTTGTACGTTATACGTTGTACATTATACGTTGTACGTTATACGTTATACGCTGTACGTTATACGCTGTACGTTATACGCTGTACGTTATACGTTATACGTTATACGTTATACGTTACACGTTGTACGTTGTACGTTATACGTTGTACGTTATACGTTGTACGTTATACGTTATACGCTGTACGTTATACGTTATACATTATACGTTATACGTTGTACGTTATACGTTATACGTTATACGCTGTACGTTATACGTTATACGTTATACGTTACACGTTGTACGTTGTACGTTATACGTTATACGTTGTATGTTATACGTTGTACGTTATACGTTATACGTTGTACGTTATACGTTGTACATTATATGTTGTATGTTATACGTTATACGCTGTACGTTATACGTTATTCGTTATACGTTATACGTTATACGTTATACGTTATACGTTATACGTTATACGTTATACGTTATACGTTATACGTTATACGTTATACGTTATACGTTATACGTTATACGTTATACGTTGTACGTTATACGCTGTACGTTATACGCTGTACGTTATACGTTACACGTTGTACGTTGTACGTTATACGTTGTACGTTATACGTTGTACATTGTACGTTATACGTTGTACGTTATACGTTGTACATTATGCGTTGTACGTTATACGTTGTACGTTATACGTTATACGTTATACGTTATACGTTATACGTTATACGTTATACGTTATACGTTATACGTTATACGTTATACGTTATACGTTATACGTTATACGTTATACGTTATACGTTATACGTTATACGTTATACGTTATACGTTATACGTTATACGTTATACGTTATACGTTATACGTTATACGTTATACGTTATACGTTATACGTTATACGTTATACGTTATACGTTATACGTTATACGTTATACGTTATACGTTATACGTTATACGTTATACGTTATACGTTATACGTTATACGTTATACGGCATACGTTATACGTTGTACGTTATACGTTATACGTTGTACGTTATACGTTGTACATTATACGTTATACGTTATACGCTGAACGTTATACGCTGTACGTTATACGCTGTACGTTATACGTTATACGTTACACGTTATACGTTACACGTTGTACGTTGTACGTTATACGTTGTACGTTATACGTTGTACGTTATACGTTATACGCTGTACGTTATACGTTATACATTATACGTTATACGTTGTACGTTATACGTTATACGTTATACGCTGTACGTTATACGTTATACGTTATACGTTATACGTTATACGTTATACGTTATACGTTATACGTTATACGTTATACGTTATACGTTATACGTTATACGTTATACGTTATACGTTATACGTTATACGTTATACGTTATACGGAATACGTTATACGTTATACGTTATACGTTATACGTTATACGTTATACGTTATACGCTGTACGTTATACGCTGTACGTTATACGCTGTACGTTATACGTTATACGTTACACGTTGTACGTTGTACGTTATACGTTGTACGTTATACGTTGTACATTATACGTTGTACATTATACGTTGTACGTTATACGTTATACGCTGTACGTTATACGCTGTACGTTATACGCTGTACGTTATACGTTATACGTTATACGTTATACGTTGTATGTTATACGTTGTACGTTATACGTTATACGTTGTACGTTATACGTTATACGTTATACGTTATACGTTATTCGTTATTCGTTATACGTTATACGTTATACGTTATACGTTATACGTTATACGTTATACGTTATACGTTATACGTTATACGTTATACGTTATACGTTATACGTTATACGTTATACGTTGTACGTTATACGCTGTACGTTATACGCTGTACGTTATACGTTACACGTTGTACGTTGTACGTTATACGTTGTACGTTATACGTTGTACATTGTACGTTATACGTTGTACGTTATACGTTGTACATTATGCGTTGTACGTTATACGTTGTACGTTATACGTTATACGTTATACGTTATACGTTATACGTTGTACGTTATACGCTGTACGTTATACGCTGTACGTTATACGTTATACGTTATACGTTATACGTTATACCTTATACGTTATACGTTATACGTTATACGCTGTACGTTATACGCTGTACGTTATACGTTATACGTTATACGTTATACGTTATACCTTATACGTTATACGTTATACGTTATACGCTGTACGTTATACGCTGTACGTTATACGTTATACGTTATACGTTATACGTTATACGTTATACGTTATACGTTATAAGTTATACGTTATACGTTATACGCAATACGTTATACGTTATACGTTATACGTTATACGTTATACGTTATACGTTATACGTTATACGTTATACGTTATACGTTATACGTTATACGTTATACGTTATACGTTGTACGTTATACGCTGTACGTTATACGCTGTACGTTATACGCTGTACGTTATACGTTATACGTTGTACGTTATACGTTATACGTTATACGTTATACGCTGTACGTTATACGCTGTACGTTATACGTTATACGTTATACGTTGTACATTATACGTTGTACATTATACGTTGTACGTTATACGTTATACGCTGTACGTTATACGCTGTACGTTATACGCTGTACGTTATACGTTATACGTTATACGTTATACGTTACACGTTGTACGTTGTACGTTATACGTTGTACGTTATACGTTGTACGTTATACGTTATACGCTGTACGTTATACGTTATACATTATACGTTATACGTTGTACGTTATACGTTATACGTTATACGCTGTACGTTATACGTTATACGTTATACGTTACACGTTGTACGTTGTACGTTATACGTTATACGTTGTATGTTATACGTTGTACGTTATACGTTATACGTTGTACGTTATACGTTGTACATTATATGTTGTATGTTATACGTTATACGCTGTACGTTATACGTTATTCGTTATACGTTATACGTTATACGTTATACGTTATACGTTATACGTTATACGTTATACGTTATACGTTATACGTTATACGTTATACGTTATACGTTATACGTTATACGTTATACGTTATACGTTATACGTTGTACGTTATACGCTGTACGTTATACGCTGTACGTTATACGTTACACGTTGTACGTTGTACGTTATACGTTGTACGTTATACGTTGTACATTGTACGTTATACGTTGTACGTTATACGTTGTACATTATGCGTTGTACGTTATACGTTGTACGTTATACGTTATACGTTATACGTTATACGTTATACGTTATACGTTATACGTTATACGTTATACGTTATACGTTATACGTTATACGTTATACGTTATACGTTATACGTTATACGTTATACGTTATACGTTATACGTTATACGTTATACGTTATACGTTATACGTTATACGTTATACGTTATACGTTATACGTTATACGTTATACGTTATACGTTATACGTTATACGTTATACGTTATACGTTATACGTTATACGTTATACGTTATACGTTATACGTTATACGTTATACGTTATACGGTATACGTTATACGTTATACGTTATACGTTATACGTTATACGTTATACGTTATACGTTATACGTTATACGTTATACGCTGTACGTTATACGCTGTACGTTATACGCTGTACGTTATACGTTATACGTTACACGTTATACGTTACACGTTGTACGTTGTACGTTATACGTTGTACGTTATACGTTGTACGTTATACGTTATACGCTGTACGTTATACGTTATACATTATACGTTATACGTTGTACGTTATACGTTATACGTTATACGCTGTACGTTATACGTTATACGTTATACGTTATACGTTATACGTTATACGTTATACGTTATACGTTATACGTCATACGTTATACGTTATACGTTATACGTTATACGTTATACGTTATACGTTATACGTTATACGTTATACGTTATACGGAATACGTTATACGTTATACGTTATACGTTATACGTTATACGTTATACGTTATACGCTGTACGTTATACGCTGTACGTTATACGCTGTACGTTATACGTTATACGTTACACGTTGTACGTTGTACGTTATACGTTGTACGTTATACGTTGTACATTATACGTTGTACATTATACGTTGTACGTTATACGTTATACGCTGTACGTTATACGCTGTACGTTATACGCTGTACGTTATACGTTATACGTTATACGTTATACGTTGTATGTTATACGTTGTACGTTATACGTTATACGTTGTACGTTATACGTTATACGCTGTACGTTATACGTTATTCGTTATTCGTTATACGTTATACGTTATACGTTATACGTTATACGCTGTACGTTATACGCTGTACGTTATACGCTGTACGTTATACGTTATACGTTACACGTTATACGTTATACGTTATACGTTATACGTTATACGTTATACGTTATACGTTATACGTTATACGTTATACGTTATACGTTATACGGAATACGTTATACGTTATACGTTATACGTTATACGTTATACGTTATACGTTATACGCTGTACGTTATACGCTGTACGTTATACGCTGTACGTTATACGTTATACGTTATACGTTATACGGAATACGTTATACGTTATACGTTATACGTTATACGTTATACGTTATACGTTATACGCTGTACGTTATACGCTGTACGTTATACGCTGTACGTTATACGTTATACGTTACACGTTGTACGTTGTACGTTATACGTTGTACGTTATACGTTGTACATTATACGTTGTACATTATACGTTGTACGTTATACGTTATACGCTGTACGTTATACGCTGTACGTTATACGCTGTACGTTATACGTTATACGTTATACGTTATACGTTGTATGTTATACGTTGTACGTTATACGTTATACGTTGTACGTTATACGTTATACGCTGTACGTTATACGTTATTCGTTATTCGTTATACGTTATACGTTATACGTTATACGTTATACGTTATACGTTATACGTTATACGTTATACGTTATACGTTATACGTTATACGTTATACGTTATACGTTGTACGTTATACGCTGTACGTTATACGCTGTACGTTATACGTTACACGTTGTACGTTGTACGTTATACGTTGTACGTTATACGTTGTACATTGTACGTTATACGTTGTACGTTATACGTTGTACATTATGCGTTGTACGTTATACGTTGTACGTTATACGTTATACGTTATACGTTATACGTTATACGTTATACGTTATACGTTATACGTTATACGTTATACGTTATACTTTATACGTTATACGTTATAAGTTATACGTTATTCGTTATACGTTTTACGTTATACGTTATACGTTATACGTTATACGTTATACGTTATACGTTATACGTTATACGTTATACGCTGTACGTTATACGCTGTACGTTATACGCTGTACGTTATACGTTATACGTTACACGTTGTACGTTGTACGTTGTACGTTATACGTTGTACGTTATACGTTGTACATTATACGTTGTACATTATACGCTGTACGTTATACGTTATACGCTGTACGTTATAAGTTATACGTTATACGTTATACGTTACACGTTGTACGTTGTACGTTATACGTTGTACATTATACGTTGTACGTTATACGTTATACGTTACATGTTGTACGTTGTACGTTATACGTTGTACGTTATACGTTGTACGTTATACGTTGTATGTTATACGTTATACGCTGTACGTTATACGTTATACGTTGTACGTTATACGTTGTATGTTATACGTTATACGCTGTACGTTATACGTTATACGTTGTACGTTATACGTTATACGTTATACGTTATACGCTGTACGTTATACGCTGTACGTTATACGTTATACGTTATACGTTGTACGTTATACGCTGTACGTTATACGCTGTACGTTATACGTTATACGTTATACGTTATACGTTATACCTTATACGTTATACGTTATACGTTATACGCTGTACGTTATACGCTGTACGTTATACGTTATACGTTATACGTTATACGTTATACCTTATACGTTATACGTTATACGTTATACGCTGTACGTTATACGCTGTACGTTATACGTTATACGTTATACGTTATACGTTATACGTTATACGTTATACGTTCTAAGTTATACGTTATACGTTATACGCAATACGTTATACGTTATACGTTATACGTTATACGTTATACGTTATACGTTATACGTTATACGTTGTACGTTATACGTTATACGTTATACGTTATACGTTATACGTTATACGCTGTACGTTATACGCTGTACGTTATACGTTATACGTTATACGTTGTACATTATACGTTGTACGTTATCCGTTGTACGTTATACGTTATACGCTGTACGTTATACGCTGTACGTTATACGCTGTACGTTATACGTTATACGTTATACGTTATTCGTTATACGTTACACGTTGTACGTTGTACGTTAAGCGTTGTACGTTATACGTTGTACGTTATACGTTATACGCTGTACGTTATACGTTATACGTTATACGTTATACGTTATACGTTATACGTTATACGTTATACGCTGTACGTTATACGTTATACGTTATACGTTACACGTTGTACGTTGTACGTTATACGTTATACGTTGTATGTTATACGTTGTACGTTATACGTTATACGTTGTACGTTATACGTTGTACATTATATGTTGTATGTTATACGTTATACGCTGTACGTTATACGTTATTCGTTATACGTTATACGTTATACGTTATACGTTATACGTTATACGTTATACGTTATACGTTATACGTTATACGTTATACGTTATACGTTATACGTTATACGTTATACGTTATACGTTGTACGTTATACGCTGTACGTTATACGCTGTACGTTATACGTTACACGTTGTACGTTGTACGTTATACGTTGTACGTTATACGTTGTACATTGTACGTTATACGTTGTACGTTATACGTTGTACATTATGCGTTGTACGTTATACGTTGTACGTTATACGTTATACGTTATACGTTATACGTTATACGTTATACGTTATACGTTATACGTTATACGTTATACGTTATACGTTATACGTTATACGTTATACGTTATAAGTTATACGTTATTCGTTATACGTTTTACGTTATACGTTATACGTTATACGTTATACGTAATACTTTATACGTTATATGTTATATGTTATACGTTATACGTTATACGTTATACGTTATACGTTATACGTTATACGTTATACGTTATACGTTATACGTTATACGTTATACGTTATACGTTATACGTTATACGGTATACGTTATACGTTATACGTTATACGTTATACGTTATACGTTATACGTTATACGTTATACGTTATACGTTATACGCTGTACGTTATACGCTGTACGTTATACGCTGTACGTTATACGTTATACGTTACACGTTGTACGTTGTACGTTGTACGTTATACGTTGTACGTTATACGTTGTACATTATACGTTGTACATTATACGCTGTACGTTATACGTTATACGCTGTACGTTATAAGTTATACGTTATACGTTATACGTTACACGTTGTACGTTGTACGTTATACGTTGTACATTATACGTTGTACGTTATACGTTATACGTTATACGTTATACGTTATACGTTATACGTTATACGTTATACGGTATACGTTATACGTTATACGTTATACGTTATACGTTATACGTTATACGTTATACGTTATACGTTATACGTTATACGTTATACGTTATACGTTATACGCTGTACGTTATACGTTATACGTTATACGTTATACGTTATATGTTATACGTTATACGTTATACGTTATACGTTATACGTTATACGTTATACGTTATACGTTATACGTTATACGTTATACGTTATACGTTATACGGTATACGTTATACGTTATACGTTATACGTTATACGTTATACGTTATACGTTATACGTTATACGTTATACGTTATACGTTATACGCTGTACGTTATACGCTGTACGTTATACGCTGTACGTTATACGTTATACGTTATACGTTATACGTTATACGTTATACGTTATACGTTATACGTTATACGTTATACGTTATACGTTATACGTTATTCGTTATACGTTTTACGTTATACGTTATACGTTATACGTTATACGTTATACGTTATACGTTATACGTTATACGTTATACGTTATACGTTATAAGTTATACGTTATACGTTATACGTTTTACGTTATACGTTATACGTTATACGTTATACGTTATACGTTATACGTTATATGTTATACGTTATACGTTATACGTTATACGTTATACGTTATACGTTATACGTTATACGTTATACGTTATACGTTATACGTTATACGTTATACGTTATACGTTATACGGTATACGTTATACGTTATACGTTATACGTTATACGTTATACGTTATACGTTATACGTTATACGCTGTACGTTATACGCTGTACGTTATACGCTGTACGTTATACGTTATACGTTACACGTTGTACGTTGTACGTTGTACGTTATACGTTGTACGTTATACGTTGTACATTATACGTTGTACATTATACGCTGTACGTTATACGTTATACGCTGCACGTTATAAGTTATACGTTATACGTTATACGTTACACGTTGTACGTTGTACGTTATACGTTGTACATTATACGTTGTACGTTATACGTTATACGTTACATGTTGTACGTTGTACGTTATACGTTGTACGTTATACGTTGTACGTTATACGTTGTATGTTATACGTTATACGCTGTACGTTATACGTTATACGTTGTACGTTATACGTTGTATGTTATACGTTATACGCTGTACGTTATACGTTATACGTTGTACGTTATACGTTATACGTTATACGTTATACGCTGTACGTTATACGCTGTACGTTATACGTTATACGTTATACGTTGTACGTTATACGCTGTACGTTATGCGCTGTACGTTATACGCTGTACGTTATACGCTGTACGTTATACGCTGTACGTTATACGTTATACGTTATACGTTATACGTTACACGTTGTACGTTGTACGTTATACGTTGTACGTTATACGTTGTACGTTATACGTTATACGCTGTACGTTATACGTTATACATTATACGTTATACGTTGTACGTTATACGTTATACGTTATACGCTGTACGTTATACGTTATACGTTGTACGTTATACGTTATTCGTTATACGTTATACGTTATACGTTATACGTTATACGTTATACGTTATACGTTATACGTTATACTTGTACGTTATACGCTGTACGTTATACGCTGTACGTTATACGTTACACGTTGTACGTTGTACGTTATACGTTGTACGTTATACGTTGTACATTGTACGTTATACGTTGTACGTTATACGTTGTACGTTATACGTTGTACATTGTACGTTATACGTTGTACGTTATACGTTGTACATTATGCGTTGTACGTTATACGTTGTACGTTATACGTTATACGTTATACGTTATACGTTATACGTTATACGTTATACGTTATACGTTATACGTTATAAGTTATACGTTATACGTTATAAGTTATACGTTATTCGTTATACGTTATACGTTATACGTTATACGTTATACGTTATACGTTATACGTTATACGTTATACGTTATACGTTATACGTTATACGTTATACGTTATACGTTATACGTTATACGTTATACGTTATACGTTATACGTTATACGTTATACGTTATACGTTATACGTTATACGTTATACGTTATACGTTATACGTTATACGTTATACGTTATACGTTATACGTTATACGTTATACGTTATACGTTATACGTTATACGTTATACGTTATACGGTATACGTTATACGTTATACGTTATACGTTATACGTTATACGTTATACGTTATACGTTATACGTTATACGTTATACGCTGTACGTTATACGCTGTACGTTATACGCTGTACGTTATACGTTATACGTTACACGTTGTACGTTGTACGTTGTACGTTATACGTTGTACGTTATACGTTGTACATTATACGTTGTACATTATACGCTGTACGTTATACGTTATACGCTGTACGTTATAAGTTATACGTTATACGTTATACGTTACACGTTGTACGTTGTACGTTATACGTTGTACATTATACGTTGTACGTTATACGTTATACGTTACATGTTGTACGTTGTACGTTATACGTTGTACGTTATACGTTGTACGTTATACGTTGTATGTTATACGTTATACGCTGTACGTTATACGTTATACGTTGTACGTTATACGTTGTATGTTATACGTTATACGCTGTACGTTATACGTTATACGTTGTACGTTATACGTTATACGTTATACGTTATACGCTGTACGTTATACGCTGTACGTTATACGTTATACGTTATACGTTGTACGTTATACGATGTACGTTATACGCTGTACGTTATACGTTATACGTTATACGTTATACGTTATACCTTATACGTTATACGTTATACGTTATACGCTGTACGTTATACGCTGTACGTTATACGTTATACGTTATACGTTATACGTTGTACGTTATTCGTTATACGTTATACGCTGTACGTTATACGTTATACGTTATACGTTACACGTTGTACGTTATACGTTATTCGTTATACGTTATACGTTATACGTTATACGTTATACGTTATACGTTATAATTTGTACGTTATACGCTGTACGTTATACGCTGTACGTTATACGTTACACGTTGTACGTTGTACGTTATACGTTGTACGTTATACGTTGTACATTGTACGTTATACGTTGTACGTTATACGTTATACGTTATACGTTATACGCTGTACGTTATACGCTGTACGTTATACGCTGTACGTTATACGTTATACGTTACACGTTGTACGTTGTACGTTGTACGTTATACGTTGTACGTTATACGTTGTACATTATACGTTGTACATTATACGCTGTACGTTATACGTTATACGCTGTACGTTATAAGTTATACGTTATACGTTATACGTTACACGTTGTACGTTGTACGTTATACGTTGTACATTATACGTTGTACGTTATACGTTATACGTTACATGTTGTACGTTGTACGTTATACGTTGTACGTTATACGTTGTACGTTATACGTTGTATGTTATACGTTATACGCTGTACGTTATACGTTATACGTTGTACGTTATACGTTGTATGTTATACGTTATACGCTGTACGTTATACGTTATACGTTGTACGTTATACGTTATACGTTATACGTTATACGCTGTACGTTATACGCTGTACGTTATACGTTATACGTTATACGTTGTACGTTATACGCTGTACGTTATACGCTGTACGTTATACGTTATACGTTATACGTTATACGTTATACGTTATACCTTATACGTTATACGTTATACGTTATACGCTGTACGTTATACGCTGTACGTTATACGTTATACGTTATACGTTATACGTTATACGTTATACGCTGTACGTTATACGCTGTACGTTATACGTTATACGTTATACGTTGTACGTTATACGCTGTACGTTATACCTTATACGTTATACGTTATACGCTGTACGTTATACGCTGTACGTTATACGCTGTACGTTATACGCTGTACGTTATACGTTATACGTTATACGTTATACGTTATACGTTATACGTTATACGTTATACGTTATACGTTATACGTTGTACGTTATACGCTGTACGTTATACGCTGTACGTTATACGCTGTACGTTATACGTTATACGTTGTACGTTATACGTTATACGTTATACGTTATACGTTATACGCTGTACGTTATACGCTGTACGTTATACGTTATACGTTATACGTTGTACGTTATACGCTGTACGTTATACCTTATACGTTATACGTTATACGCTGTACGTTATACGCTGTACGTTATACGCTGTACGTTATACGCTGTACGTTATACGCTGTACGTTATACGCTGTACGTTATACGTTATACGTTACACGTTGTACGTTGTACGTTGTACGTTATACGTTGTACGTTATACGTTGTACATTATACGTTGTACATTATACGCTGTACGTTATACGTTATACGCTGTACGTTATAAGTTATACGTTATACGTTATACGTTACACGTTGTACGTTGTACGTTATACGTTGTACATTATACGTTGTACGTTATACGTTATACGTTACATGTTGTACGTTGTACGTTATACGTTGTACGTTATACGTTGTACGTTATACGTTATACGTTGTACGTTATACGCTGTACGTTATACGCTGTACGTTATACGTTACACGTTGTACGTTGTACGTTATACGTTGTACGTTATACGTTGTACATTGTACGTTATACGTTGTACGTTATACGTTGTACATTATGCGTTGTACGTTATACGTTGTACGTTATACGTTATACGTTATACGTTATACGTTATACGTTATACGTTATACGTTATACGTTATACGTTATACGTTATACGTTATACGTTATAAGTTATACGTTATTCGTTATACGTTTTACGTTATACGTTATACGTTATACGTTATACGTTATACGTTATACGTTATACGTTATACGTTATACGTTATACGTTATACGTTATACGTTATACGTTATACGTTATACGTTATACGTTATACGTTATACGTTATACGTTATACGTTATACGTTATACGTTATACGTTATACGGTATACGTTATACGTTATACGTTATACGTTATACGTTATACGTTATACGTTATACGTTATACGTTATACGTTATACGTTATACGTTATACGTTATACGTTATACGCTGTACGTTATACGCTGTACGTTATACGCTGTACGTTATACGTTATACGTTATACGTTGTACGTTATACGCTGTACGTTATACGCTGTACGTTATACGTTATACGTTATACGTTATACGTTATACGTTATACGTTATACGTTATACGTTATACGTTATACGTTATACGTTATACGTTATACGTTATACGTTATACGTTATACGTTATACGGTATACGTTATACGTTATACGTTATACGTTATACGTTATACGTTATACGTTATACGCTGTACGTTATACGCTGTACGTTATACGCTGTACGTTATACGCTGTACGTTATACGTTATACGTTACACGTTGTACGTTGTACGTTGTACGTTATACGTTGTACGTTATACGTTGTACATTATACGTTGTACATTATACGCTGTACGTTATACGTTATACGCTGTACGTTATAAGTTATACGTTATACGTTATACGTTACACGTTGTACGTTGTACGTTATACGTTGTACATTATACGTTGTACGTTATACGTTATACGTTACATGTTGTACGTTGTACGTTATACGTTGTACGTTATACGTTGTACGTTATACGTTGTATGTTATACGTTATACGCTGTACGTTATACGTTATACGTTGTACATTATACGTTGTATGTTATACGTTATACGCTGTACGTTATACGTTATACGTTGTACGTTATACGTTATACGTTATACGTTATACGCTGTACGTTATACGCTGTACGTTATACGTTATACGTTATACGTTGTACGTTATACGCTGTACGTTATACCTTATACGTTATACGTTATACGCTGTACGTTATACGCTGTACGTTATACGCTGTACGTTATACGCTGTACGTTATACGCTGTACGTTATACGCTGTACGTTATACGTTATACGTTACACGTTGTACGTTGTACGTTGTACGTTATACGTTGTACGTTATACGTTGTACATTATACGTTGTACATTATACGCTGTACGTTATACGTTATACGCTGTACGTTATAAGTTATACGTTATACGTTATACGTTACACGTTGTACGTTGTACGTTATACGTTGTACATTATACGTTGTACGTTATACGTTATACGTTACATGTTGTACGTTGTACGTTATACGTTGTACGTTATACGTTGTACGTTATACGTTATACGTTGTACGTTATACGCTGTACGTTATACGCTGTACGTTATACGTTACACGTTGTACGTTGTACGTTATACGTTGTACGTTATACGTTGTACATTGTACGTTATACGTTGTACGTTATACGTTGTACATTATGCGTTGTACGTTATACGTTGTACGTTATACGTTATACGTTATACGTTATACGTTATACGTTATACGTTATACGTTATACGTTATACGTTATACGTTATACGTTATACGTTATAAGTTATACGTTATTCGTTATACGTTTTACGTTATACGTTATACGTTATACGTTATACGTTATACGTTATACGTTATACGTTATACGTTATACGTTATACGTTATACGTTATACGTTATACGTTATACGTTATACGTTATACGTTATACGTTATACGTTATACGTTATACGTTATACGTTATACGTTATACGTTATACGGTATACGTTATACGTTATACGTTATACGTTATACGTTATACGTTATACGTTATACGTTATACGTTATACGTTATACGTTATACGCTGTACGTTATACGCTGTACGTTATACGCTGTACGTTATACGTTATACGTTATACGTTGTACGTTATACGCTGTACGTTATACGCTGTACGTTATACGTTATACGTTATACGTTATACGTTATACGTTATACGTTATACGTTATACGTTATACGTTATACGTTATACGTTATACGTTATACGTTATACGTTATACGTTATACGTTATACGGTATACGTTATACGTTATACGTTATACGTCATACGTTATACGTTATACGTTATACGCTGTACGTTATACGCTGTACGTTATACGCTGTACGTTATACGCTGTACGTTATACGTTATACGTTACACGTTGTACGTTGTACGTTGTACGTTATACGTTGTACGTTATACGTTGTACATTATACGTTGTACATTATACGCTGTACGTTATACGTTATACGCTGTACGTTATAAGTTATACGTTATACGTTATACGTTACACGTTGTACGTTGTACGTTATACGTTGTACATTATACGTTGTACGTTATACGTTATACGTTACATGTTGTACGTTGTACGTTATACGTTGTACGTTATACGTTGTACGTTATACGTTGTATGTTATACGTTATACGCTGTACGTTATACGTTATACGTTGTACGTTATACGTTGTATGTTATACGTTATACGCTGTACGTTATACGTTATACGTTGTACGTTATACGTTATACGTTATACGTTATACGATGTACGTTATACGCTGTACGTTATACGTTATACGTTATACGTTGTACGTTATACGCTGTACGTTATACGATGTACGTTATACGTTATACGTTATACGTTATACGTTATACGTTATACCTTATACGTTATACGTTATACGTTATACGCTGTACGTTATACGCTGTACGTTATACGTTATACGTTATACGTTATACGTTGTACGTTATTCGTTATACGTTATACGCTGTACGTTATACGTTATACGTTATACGTTACACGTTGTACGTTATACGTTATTCGTTATACGTTATACGTTATACGTTATACGTTATACGTTATACGTTATAATTTGTACGTTATACGCTGTACGTTATACGCTGTACGTTATACGTTACACGTTGTACGTTGTACGTTATACGTTGTACGTTATACGTTGTACATTGTACGTTATACGTTGTACGTTATACGTTATACGCTGTACGTTATACGCTGTACGTTATACGCTGTACGTTATACGCTGTACGTTATACGTTATACGTTACACGTTGTACGTTGTACGTTGTACGTTATACGTTGTACGTTATACGTTGTACATTATACGTTGTACATTATACGCTGTACGTTATACGTTATACGCTGTACGTTATAAGTTATACGTTATACGTTATACGTTACACGTTGTACGTTGTACGTTATACGTTGTACATTATACGTTGTACGTTATACGTTATACGTTACATGTTGTACGTTGTACGTTATACGTTGTACGTTATACGTTGTACGTTATACGTTGTATGTTATACGTTATACGCTGTACGTTATACGTTATACGTTGTACGTTATACGTTGTATGTTATACGTTATACGCTGTACGTTATACGTTATACGTTGTACGTTATACGTTATACGTTATACGTTATACGCTGTACGTTATACGCTGTACGTTATACGTTATACGTTATACGTTGTACGTTATACGCTGTACGTTATACGCTGTACGTTATACGTTATACGTTATACGTTATACGTTATACGTTATACCTTATACGTTATACGTTATACGTTATACGCTGTACGTTATACGCTGTACGTTATACGTTATACGTTATACGTTATACGTTATACGTTATACGCTGTACGTTATACGCTGTACGTTATACGTTATACGTTATACGTTGTACGTTATACGCTGTACGTTATACCTTATACGTTATACGTTATACGCTGTACGTTATACGCTGTACGTTATACGCTGTACGTTATACGCTGTACGTTATACGTTATACGTTATACGTTATACGTTATACGTTATACGTTATAAGTTATACGTTATACGTTATACGTTGTACGTTATACGCTGTACGTTATACGCTGTACGTTATACGCTGTACGTTATACGTTATACGTTGTACGTTATACGTTATACGTTATACGTTATACGTTATACGCTGTACGTTATACGCTGTACGTTATACGTTATACGTTATACGTTGTACGTTATACGCTGTACGTTATACCTTATACGTTATACGTTATACGCTGTACGTTATACGCTGTACGTTATACGCTGTACGTTATACGCTGTACGTTATACGCTGTACGTTATACGCTGTACGTTATACGTTATACGTTACACGTTGTACGTTGTACGTTGTACGTTATACGTTGTACGTTATACGTTGTACATTATACGTTGTACATTATACGCTGTACGTTATACGTTATACGCTGTACGTTATAAGTTATACGTTATACGTTATACGTTACACGTTGTACGTTGTACGTTATACGTTGTACATTATACGTTGTACGTTATACGTTATACGTTACATGTTGTACGTTGTACGTTATACGTTGTACGTTATACGTTGTACGTTATACGTTATACGTTGTACGTTATACGCTGTACGTTATACGCTGTACGTTATACGTTACACGTTGTACGTTGTACGTTATACGTTGTACGTTATACGTTGTACATTGTACGTTATACGTTGTACGTTATACGTTGTACATTATGCGTTGTACGTTATACGTTGTACGTTATACGTTATACGTTATACGTTATACGTTATACGTTATACGTTATACGTTATACGTTATACGTTATACGTTATACGTTATACGTTATAAGTTATACGTTATTCGTTATACGTTTTACGTTATACGTTATACGTTATACGTTATACGTTATACGTTATACGTTATACGTTATACGTTATACGTTATACGTTATACGTTATACGTTATACGTTATACGTTATACGTTATACGTTATACGTTATACGTTATACGTTATACGTTATACGTTATACGTTATACGTTATACGTTATACGTTATACGTTATACGGTATACGTTATACGTTATACGTTATACGTTATACGTTATACGTTATACGTTATACGTTATACGTTATACGTTATACGTTATACGCTGTACGTTATACGCTGTACGTTATACGCTGTACGTTATACGTTATACGTTATACGTTGTACGTTATACGCTGTACGTTATACGCTGTACGTTATACGTTATACGTTATACGTTATACGTTATACGTTATACGTTATACGTTATACGTTATACGTTATACGTTATACGTTATACGTTATACGTTATACGTTATACGTTATACGTTATACGTTATACGTTATACGTTATACGGTATACGTTATACGTTATACGTTATACGTTATACGTTATACGTTATACGTTATACGCTGTACGTTATACGCTGTACGTTATACGCTGTACGTTATACGCTGTACGTTATACGTTATACGTTACACGTTGTACGTTGTACGTTGTACGTTATACGTTGTACGTTATACGTTGTACATTATACGTTGTACATTATACGCTGTACGTTATACGTTATACGCTATAAGTTATACGTTATACGTTATACGTTACACGTTGTACGTTGTACGTTATACGTTGTACATTATACGTTGTACGTTATACGTTATACGTTACATGTTGTACGTTGTACGTTATACGTTGTACGTTATACGTTGTACGTTATACGTTGTATGTTATACGTTATACGCTGTACGTTATACGTTATACGTTGTACGTTATACGTTGTATGTTATACGTTATACGCTGTACGTTATACGTTATACGTTGTACGTTATACGTTATACGTTATACGTTATACGCTGTACGTTATACGCTGTACGTTATACGTTATACGTTATACGTTGTACGTTATACGCTGTACGTTATACGCTGTACGTTATACGTTATACGTTATACGTTATACGTTATACGTTATACCTTATACGTTATACGTTATACGTTATACGCTGTACGTTATACGCTGTACGTTATACGTTATACGTTATACGTTATACGTTATACGTTATACGCTGTACGTTATACGCTGTACGTTATACGTTATACGTTATACGTTGTACGTTATACGCTGTACGTTATACCTTATACGTTATACGTTATACGCTGTACGTTATACGCTGTACGTTATACGCTGTACGTTATACGCTGTACGTTATACGTTATACGTTATACGTTATACGTTATACGTTATACGTTATAAGTTATACGTTATACGTTATACGTTGTACGTTATACGCTGTACGTTATACGCTGTACGTTATACGCTGTACGTTATACGTTATACGTTGTACGTTATACGTTATACGTTATACGTTATACGTTATACGCTGTACGTTATACGCTGTACGTTATACGTTATACGTTATACGTTGTACGTTATACGCTGTACGTTATACCTTATACGTTATACGTTATACGCTGTACGTTATACGCTGTACGTTATACGCTGTACGTTATACGCTGTACGTTATACGCTGTACGTTATACGCTGTACGTTATACGTTATACGTTACACGTTGTACGTTGTACGTTGTACGTTATACGTTGTACGTTATACGTTGTACATTATACGTTGTACATTATACGCTGTACGTTATACGTTATACGCTGTACGTTATAAGTTATACGTTATACGTTATACGTTACACGTTGTACGTTGTACGTTATACGTTGTACATTATACGTTGTACGTTATACGTTGTACGTTGTACGTTATACGTTGTACGTTATACGTTGTACGTTATACGTTATACGCTGTACGTTATACGTTATACGTTATACGTTATACGCTGTACGTTATACGCTGTACGTTATACGCTGTACGTTATACGTTATACGTTATACGTTATACGTTACACGTTGTACGTTGTACGTTATACGTTGTACGTTATACGTTGTACGTTATACGTTATACGCTGTACGTTATACGTTATACATTATACGTTATACGTTGTACGTTATACGTTATACGTTATACGCTGTACGTTATACGTTATACGTTATACGTTACACGTTGTACGTTGTACGTTATACGTTATACGTTGTATGTTATACGTTGTACGTTATACGTTATACGTTGTACGTTATACGTTGTACATTATATGTTGTATGTTATACGTTATACGCTGTACGTTATACGTTATTCGTTATACGTTATACGTTATACGTTATACGTTATACGTTATACGTTATACGTTATACGTTATACGTTATACGTTATACGTTATACGTTATACGTTATACGTTATACGTTATACGTTATACGTTGTACGTTATACGCTGTACGTTATACGCTGTACGTTATACGTTACACGTTGTACGTTGTACGTTATACGTTGTACGTTATACGTTGTACATTGTACGTTATACGTTGTACGTTATACGTTGTACATTATGCGTTGTACGTTATACGTTGTACGTTATACGTTATACGTTATACGTTATACGTTATACGTTATACGTTATACGTTATACGTTATACGTTATACGTTATACGTTATACGTTATACGTTATACGTTATACGTTATACGTTATACGTTATACGTTATACGTTATACGTTATACGTTATACGTTATACGTTATACGTTATACGTTATACGTTATACGTTATACGTTATACGTTATACGTTATACGTTATACGTTATACGTTATACGTTATACGTTATACGTTATACGTTATACGTTATACGTTATACGTTATACGTTATACGGTATACGTTATACGTTATACGTTATACGTTATACGTTATACGTTATACGTTATACGTTATACGTTATACGCTGTACGTTATACGCTGTACGTTATACGCTGTACGTTATACGTTATACGTTACACGTTATACGTTACACGTTGTACGTTGTACGTTATACGTTGTACGTTATACGTTGTACGTTATACGTTATACGCTGTACGTTATACGTTATACATTATACGTTATACGCTGTACGTTATACGCTATACGTTATACGCTGTACGTTATACGTTATACGTTATACGTTATACGTTATACGTTATACGTTATACGTTATACGTCATACGTTATACGTTATACGTTATACGTTATACGTTATACGTTATACGTTATACGTTATACGTTATACGTTATACGGAATACGTTATACGTTATACGTTATACGTTATACGTTATACGTTATACGTTATACGCTGTACGTTATACGCTGTACGTTATACGCTGTACGTTATACGTTATACGTTACACGTTGTACGTTGTACGTTATACGTTGTACGTTATACGTTGTACATTATACGTTGTACATTATACGTTGTACGTTATACGTTATACGCTGTACGTTATACGCTGTACGTTATACGCTGTACGTTATACGTTATACGTTATACGTTATACGTTGTATGTTATACGTTGTACGTTATACGTTATACGTTGTACGTTATACGTTATACGCTGTACGTTATACGTTATTCGTTATTCGTTATACGTTATACGTTATACGTTATACGTTATACGTTATACGTTATAGTTTATACGTTATACGTTATACGTTATACGTTATACGTTATACGTTATACGTTGTACGTTATACGCTGTACGTTATACGCTGTACGTTATACGTTACACGTTGTACGTTGTACGTTATACGTTGTACGTTATACGTTGTACATTGTACGTTATACGTTGTACGTTATACGTTGTACATTATGCGTTGTACGTTATACGTTGTACGTTATACGTTATACGTTATACGTTATACGTTATACGTTGTACGTTATACGCTGTACGTTATACGCTGTACGTTATACGTTATACGTTATACGTTATACGTTATACCTTATACGTTATACGTTATACGTTATACGCTGTACGTTATACGCTGTACGTTATACGTTATACGTTATACGTTATACGTTATACCTTATACGTTATACGTTATACGTTATACGCTGTACGTTATACGCTGTACGTTATACGTTATACGTTATACGTTATACGTTATACGTTATACGTTATACGTTCTAAGTTATACGTTATACGTTATACGCAATACGTTATACGTTATACGTTATACGTTATACGTTATACGTTATACGTTATACGTTATACGTTATACGTTATATGTTATACGTTATACGTTATACGTTATACGTTATACGTTGTACGTTATACGCTGTACGTTATACGCTGTACGTTATACGCTGTACGTTATACGTTATACGTTGTACGTTATACGTTATACGTTATACGTTATACGCTGTACGTTATACGCTGTACGTTATACGTTATACGTTATACGTTGTACATTATACGTTGTACTTTATACGTTGTACGTTATACGTTATACGCTGTACGTTATACGCTGTACGTTATACGCTGTACGTTATACGTTATACGTTATACGTTATACGTTACACGTTGTACGTTGTACGTTATACGTTGTACGTTATACGTTGTACGTTATACGTTATACGCTGTACGTTATACGTTATACATTATACGTTATACGTTGTACGTTATACGTTATACGTTATACGCTGTACGTTATACGTTATACGTTATACGTTACACGTTGTACGTTGTACGTTATACGTTATACGTTGTATGTTATACGTTGTACGTTATACGTTATACGTTGTACGTTATACGTTGTACATTATATGTTGTATGTTATACGTTATACGCTGTACGTTATACGTTATTCGTTATACGTTATACGTTATACGTTATACGTTATACGTTATACGTTATACGTTATACGTTATACGTTATACGTTATACGTTATACGTTATACGTTATACGTTATACGTTATACGTTATACGTTATACGTTGTACGTTATACGCTGTACGTTATACGCTGTACGTTATACGTTACACGTTGTACGTTGTACGTTATACGTTGTACGTTATACGTTGTACATTGTACGTTATACGTTGTACGTTATACGTTGTACATTATGCGTTGTACGTTATACGTTGTACGTTATACGTTATACGTTATACGTTATACGTTATACGTTATACGTTATACGTTATACGTTATACGTTATACGTTATACGTTATACGTTATACGTTATACGTTATACGTTATACGTTATACGTTATACGTTATACGTTATACGTTATACGTTATACGTTATACGTTATACGTTATACGTTATACGTTATACGTTATACGTTATACGTTATACGTTATACGTTATACGTTATACGTTATACGTTATACGGTATACGTTATACGTTATACGTTATACGTTATACGTTATACGTTATACGTTATACGTTATACGTTATACGCTGTACGTTATACGCTGTACGTTATACGCTGTACGTTATACGTTATACGTTATACGTTATACGTTACACGTTGTACGTTGTACGTTATACGTTGTACGTTATACGTTGTACGTTATACGTTATACGCTGTACGTTATACGTTATACATTATACGTTATACGTTGTACGTTATACGTTATACGTTATACGCTGTACGTTATACGTTATACGTTATACGTTATACGTTATACGTTATACGTTATACGTTATACGTTATACGTCATACGTTATACGTTATACGTTATACGTTATACGTTATACGTTATACGTTATACGTTATACGTTATACGTTATACGGAATACGTTATACGTTATACGTTATACGTTATACGTTATACGTTATACGTTATACGCTGTACGTTATACGCTGTACGTTATACGCTGTACGTTATACGTTATACGTTACACGTTGTACGTTGTACGTTATACGTTGTACGTTATACGTTGTACATTATACGTTGTACATTATACGTTGTACGTTATACGTTATACGCTGTACGTTATACGCTGTACGTTATACGCTGTACGTTATACGTTATACGTTATACGTTATACGTTGTATGTTATACGTTGTACGTTATACGTTATACGTTGTACGTTATACGTTATACGCTGTACGTTATACGTTATTCGTTATTCGTTATACGTTATACGTTATACGTTATACGTTATACGCTGTACGTTATACGCTGTACGTTATACGCTGTACGTTATACGTTATACGTTACACGTTATACGTTACACGTTGTACGTTGTACGTTATACGTTGTACGTTATACGTTGTACGTTATACGTTATACGCTGTACGTTATACGTTATACATTATACGTTATACGTTGTACGTTATACGTTATACGTTATACGCTGTACGTTATACGTTATACGTTATACGTTATACGTTATACGTTATACGTTATACGTTATACGTTATACGTCATACGTTATACGTTATACGTTATACGTTATACGTTATACGTTATACGTTATACGTTATACGTTATACGTTATACGGAATACGTTATACGTTATACGTTATACGTTATACGTTATACGTTATACGTTATACGCTGTACGTTATACGCTGTACGTTATACGCTGTACGTTATACGTTATACGTTACACGTTGTACGTTGTACGTTATACGTTGTACGTTATACGTTGTACATTATACGTTGTACATTATACGTTATACGCTGTACGTTATACGTTATTCGTTATTCGTTATACGTTATACGTTATACGTTATACGTTATACGTTATACGTTATACGTTATACGTTATACGTTATACGTTATACGTTATACGTTATACGTTATACGTTATACGTTGTACGTTATACGTTATACGCTGTACGTTATACGCTGTACGTTATACGCTGTACGTTATACGTTATACGTTAT
Source organism: Lasioglossum morio (assembly GCA_916610235.2). NCBI lineage: Eukaryota > Metazoa > Arthropoda > Insecta > Hymenoptera > Halictidae > Lasioglossum > Lasioglossum morio. The sequence continues at coordinate 253,913 of CAKAJA020001038.1, forward strand.
ACGTTATACGTTGTATGTTATACGTTGTACGTTATACGTTATACGTTGTACGTTATACGTTATACGCTGTACGTTATACGTTATTCGTTATTCGTTATACGTTATACGTTATACGTTATACGTTATACGTTATACGTTATACGTTATACGTTATACGTTATACGTTATACGTTATACGTTATACGTTATACGTTGTACGTTATACGCTGTACGTTATACGCTGTACGTTATACGTTACACGTTGTACGTTGTACGTTATACGTTGTACGTTATACGTTGTACATTGTACGTTATACGTTGTACGTTATACGTTGTACATTATGCGTTGTACGTTATACGTTGTACGTTATACGTTATACGTTATACGTTATACGTTATACGTTATACGTTATACGTTATACGTTATACGTTATACGTTATACGTTATACGTTATACGTTATACGTTATAAGTTATACGTTATTCGTTATACGTTTTACGTTATACGTTATACGTTATACGTTATACGTTATACGTTATACGTTATACGTTATACGTTATACGTTATACGTTATACGTTATACGTTATACGTTATACGTTATACGTTATACGTTATACGTTATACGTTATACGTTATACGTTATACGTTATACGTTATACGTTATACGGTATACGTTATACGTTATACGTTATACGTTATACGTTATACGTTATACGTTATACGTTATACGTTATACGTTATACGTTATACGCTGTACGTTATACGCTGTACGTTATACGCTGTACGTTATACGTTATACGTTACACGTTGTACGTTGTACGTTGTACGTTATACGTTGTACGTTATACGTTGTACATTATACGTTGTACATTATACGCTGTACGTTATACGTTATACGCTGTACGTTATAAGTTATACGTTATACGTTATACGTTACACGTTGTACGTTGTACGTTATACGTTGTACATTATACGTTGTACGTTATACGTTATACGTTACATGTTGTACGTTGTACGTTATACGTTGTACGTTATACGTTGTACGTTATACGTTGTATGTTATACGTTATACGCTGTACGTTATACGTTATACGTTGTACGTTATACGTTGTATGTTATACGTTATACGCTGTACGTTATACGTTATACGTTGTACGTTATACGTTATACGTTATACGTTATACGCTGTACGTTATACGCTGTACGTTATACGTTATACGTTATACGTTGTACGTTATACGCTGTACGTTATACGCTGTACGTTATACGTTATACGTTATACGTTATACGTTATACCTTATACGTTATACGTTATACGTTATACGCTGTACGTTATACGCTGTACGTTATACGTTATACGTTATACGTTATACGTTATACCTTATACGTTATACGTTATACGTTATACGCTGTACGTTATACGCTGTACGTTATACGTTATACGTTATACGTTATACGTTATACGTTATACGTTATACGTTCAAGTTATACGTTATACGTTATACGCAATACGTTATACGTTATACGTTATACGTTATACGTTATACGTTATACGTTATACGTTATACGTTGTACGTTATACGTTATACGTTATACGTTATACGTTATACGTTATACGCTGTACGTTATACGCTGTACGTTATACGTTATACGTTATACGTTGTACATTATACGTTGTACATTATACGTTGTACGTTATACGTTATACGCTGTACGTTATACGCTGTACGTTATACGCTGTACGTTATACGTTATACGTTATACGTTATACGTTACACGTTGTACGTTGTACGTTATACGTTGTACGTTATACGTTGTACGTTATACGTTATACGCTGTACGTTATACGTTATACATTATACGTTATACGTTGTACGTTATACGTTATACGTTATACGCTGTACGTTATACGTTATACGTTATACGTTACACGTTGTACGTTGTACGTTATACGTTATACGTTGTATGTTATACGTTGTACGTTATACGTTATACGTTGTACGTTATACGTTGTACATTATATGTTGTATGTTATACGTTATACGCTGTACGTTATACGTTATTCGTTATACGTTATACGTTATACGTTATACGTTATACGTTATACGTTATACGTTATACGTTATACGTTATACGTTATACGTTATACGTTATACGTTATACGTTATACGTTATACGTTATACGTTATACGTTGTACGTTATACGCTGTACGTTATACGCTGTACGTTATACGTTACACGTTGTACGTTGTACGTTATACGTTGTACGTTATACGTTGTACATTGTACGTTATACGTTGTACGTTATACGTTGTACATTATGCGTTGTACGTTATACGTTGTACGTTATACGTTATACGTTATACGTTATACGTTATACGTTATACGTTATACGTTATACGTTATACGTTATACGTTATACGTTATACGTTATACGTTATACGTTATAAGTTATACGTTATTCGTTATACGTTATACGTTATACGTTATACGTTATACGTTATACGTAATACTTTATACGTTATATGTTATATGTTATACGTTATACGTTATACGTTATACGTTATACGTTATACGTTATACGTTATACGTTATACGTTATACGTTATACGTTATACGTTATACGTTATACGGTATACGTTATACGTTATACGTTATACGTTATACGTTATACGTTATACGTTATACGTTATACGTTATACGTTATACGCTGTACGTTATACGCTGTACGTTATACGCTGTACGTTATACGTTATACGTTACACGTTGTACGTTGTACGTTGTACGTTATACGTTGTACGTTATACGTTGTACATTATACGTTGTACATTATACGCTGTACGTTATACGTTATACGCTGTACGTTATAAGTTATACGTTATACGTTATACGTTACACGTTGTACGTTGTACGTTATACGTTGTACATTATACGTTGTACGTTATACGTTATACGTTATACGTTATACGTTATACGTTATACGTTATACGTTATACGGTATACGTTATACGTTATACGTTATACGTTATACGTTATACGTTATACGTTATACGTTATACGTTATACGTTATACGTTATACGTTATACGCTGTACGTTATACGTTATACGTTATACGTTATACGTTATATGTTATACGTTATACGTTATACGTTATACGTTATACGTTATACGTTATACGTTATACGTTATACGTTATACGTTATACGTTATACGTTATACGGTATACGTTATACGTTATACGTTATACGTTATACGTTATACGTTATACGTTATACGTTATACGTTATACGTTATACGTTATACGCTGTACGTTATACGCTGTACGTTATACGCTGTACATTATACGTTATACGTTATACGTTATACGTTATACGTTATACGTTATACGTTATACGTTATACGTTATACGTTATAAGTTATACGTTATTCGTTATACGTTTTACGTTATACGTTATACGTTATACGTTATACGTTATACGTTATACGTTATACGTTATACGTTATACGTTATACGTTATAAGTTATACGTTATTCGTTATACGTTTTACGTTATACGTTATACGTTATACGTTATACGTTATACGTTATACGTTATATGTTATACGTTATACGTTATACGTTATACGTTATACGTTATACGTTATACGTTATACGTTATACGTTATACGTTATACGTTATACGTTATACGTTATACGTTATACGTTATACGGTATACGTTATACGTTATACGTTATACGTTATACGTTATACGTTATACGTTATACGCTGTACGTTATACGCTGTACGTTATACGCTGTACGTTATACGTTATACGTTACACGTTGTACGTTGTACGTTGTACGTTATACGTTGTACGTTATACGTTGTACATTATACGTTGTACATTATACGCTGTACGTTATACGTTATACGCTGCACGTTATAAGTTATACGTTATACGTTATACGTTACACGTTGTACGTTGTACGTTATACGTTGTACATTATACGTTGTACGTTATACGTTATACGTTACATGTTGTACGTTGTACGTTATACGTTGTACGTTATACGTTGTACGTTATACGTTGTATGTTATACGTTATACGCTGTACGTTATACGTTATACGTTGTACGTTATACGTTGTATGTTATACGTTATACGCTGTACGTTATACGTTATACGTTGTACGTTATACGTTATACGTTATACGTTATACGCTGTACGTTATACGCTGTACGTTATACGTTATACGTTATACGTTGTACGTTATACGCTGTACGTTATGCGCTGTACGTTATACGCTGTACGTTATACGCTGTACGTTATACGCTGTACGTTATACGTTATACGTTATACGTTATACGTTACACGTTGTACGTTGTACGTTATACGTTGTACGTTATACGTTGTACGTTATACGTTATACGCTGTACGTTATACGTTATACATTATACGTTATACGTTGTACGTTATACGTTATACGTTATACGCTGTACGTTATACGTTATACGTTGTACGTTATACGTTATTCGTTATACGTTATACGTTATACGTTATACGTTATACGTTATACGTTATACGTTATACGTTATACTTGTACGTTATACGCTGTACGTTATACGCTGTACGTTATACGTTACACGTTGTACGTTGTACGTTATACGTTGTACGTTATACGTTGTACATTGTACGTTATACGTTGTACGTTATACGTTGTACGTTATACGTTGTACATTGTACGTTATACGTTGTACGTTATACGTTGTACATTATGCGTTGTAAGTTATACGTTGTACGTTATACGTTATACGTTATACGTTATACGTTATACGTTATACGTTATACGTTATACGTTATACGTTATAAGTTATACGTTATACGTTATAAGTTATACGTTATTCGTTATACGTTTTACGTTATACGTTATACGTTATACGTTATACGTTATACGTTATACGTTATACGTTATACGTTATACGTTATACGTTATACGTTATACGTTATACGTTATACGTTATACGTTATACGTTATACGTTATACGTTATACGTTATACGTTATACGTTATACGTTATACGTTATACGTTATACGTTATACGTTATACGTTATACGTTATACGTTATACGTTATACGTTATACGTTATACGGTATACGTTATACGTTATACGTTATACGTTATACGTTATACGTTATACGTTATACGTTATACGTTATACGCTGTACGTTATACGCTGTACGTTATACGCTGTACGTTATACGTTATACGTTACACGTTGTACGTTGTACGTTGTACGTTATACGTTGTACGTTATACGTTGTACATTATACGTTGTACATTATACGCTGTACGTTATACGTTATACGCTGTACGTTATAAGTTATACGTTATACGTTATACGTTACACGTTGTACGTTGTACGTTATACGTTGTACATTATACGTTGTACGTTATACGTTATACGTTACATGTTGTACGTTGTACGTTATACGTTGTACGTTATACGTTGTACGTTATACGTTGTATGTTATACGTTATACGCTGTACGTTATACGTTATACGTTGTACGTTATACGTTGTATGTTATACGTTATACGCTGTACGTTATACGTTATACGTTGTACGTTATACGTTATACGTTATACGTTATACGCTGTACGTTATACGCTGCACGTTATACGTTATACGTTATACGTTGTACGTTATACGCTGTACGTTATACGCTGTACGTTATACGTTATACGTTATACGTTATACGTTATACCTTATACGTTATACGTTATACGTTATACGCTGTACGTTATACGCTGTACGTTATACGTTATACGTTATACGTTATACGTTGTACGTTATTCGTTATACGTTATACGCTGTACGTTATACGTTATACGTTATACGTTACACGTTGTACGTTATACGTTATTCGTTATACGTTATACGTTATACGTTATACGTTATACGTTATACGTTATAATTTGTACGTTATACGCTGTACGTTATACGCTGTACGTTATACGTTACACGTTGTACGTTGTACGTTATACGTTGTACGTTATACGTTGTACATTGTACGTTATACGTTGTACGTTATACGTTATACGCTGTACGTTATACGCTGTACGTTATACGCTGTACGTTATACGCTGTACGTTATACGTTATACGTTACACGTTGTACGTTGTACGTTGTACGTTATACGTTGTACGTTATACGTTGTACATTATACGTTGTACATTATACGCTGTACGTTATACGTTATACGCTGTACGTTATAAGTTATACGTTATACGTTATACGTTACACGTTGTACGTTGTACGTTATACGTTGTACATTATACGTTGTACGTTATACGTTATACGTTACATGTTGTACGTTGTACGTTATACGTTGTACGTTATACGTTGTACGTTATACGTTGTATGTTATACGTTATACGCTGTACGTTATACGTTATACGTTGTACGTTATACGTTGTATGTTATACGTTATACGCTGTACGTTATACGTTATACGTTGTACGTTATACGTTATACGTTATACGTTATACGCTGTACGTTATACGCTGTACGTTATACGTTATACGTTATACGTTGTACGTTATACGCTGTACGTTATACGCTGTACGTTATACGTTATACGTTATACGTTATACGTTATACGTTATACGTTATACCTTATACGTTATACGTTATACGTTATACGCTGTACGTTATACGCTGTACGTTATACGTTATACGTTATACGTTATACGTTATACGTTATACGCTGTACGTGATACGCTGTACGTTATACGTTATACGTTATACGTTGTACGTTATACGCTGTACGTTATACCTTATACGTTATACGTTATACGCTGTACGTTATACGCTGTACGTTATACGCTGTACGTTATACGCTGTACGTTATACGTTATACGTTATACGTTATACGTTATACGTTATACGTTATACGTTATACGTTATACGTTATACGTTGTACGTTATACGCTGTACGTTATACGCTGTACGTTATACGCTGTACGTTATACGTTATACGTTGTACGTTATACGTTATACGTTATACGTTATACGTTATACGCTGTACGTTATACGCTGTACGTTATACGTTATACGTTATACGTTGTACGTTATACGCTGTACGTTATACCTTATACGTTATACGTTATACGCTGTACGTTATACGCTGTACGTTATACGCTGTACGTTATACGCTGTACGTTATACGCTGTACGTTATACGCTGTACGTTATACGTTATACGTTACACGTTGTACGTTGTACGTTGTACGTTATACGTTGTACGTTATACGTTGTACATTATACGTTGTACATTATACGCTGTACGTTATACGTTATACGCTGTACGTTATAAGTTATACGTTATACGTTATACGTTACACGTTGTACGTTGTACGTTATACGTTGTACATTATACGTTGTACGTTATACGTTATACGTTACATGTTGTACGTTGTACGTTATACGTTGTACGTTATACGTTGTACGTTATACGTTATACGTTGTACGTTATACGCTGTACGTTATACGCTGTACGTTATACGTTACACGTTGTACGTTGTACGTTATACGTTGTACGTTATACGTTGTACATTGTACGTTATACGTTGTACGTTATACGTTGTACATTATGCGTTGTACGTTATACGTTGTACGTTATACGTTATACGTTATACGTTATACGTTATACGTTATACGTTATACGTTATACGTTATACGTTATACGTTATACGTTATACGTTATAAGTTATACGTTATTCGTTATACGTTTTACGTTATACGTTATACGTTATACGTTATACGTTATACGTTATACGTTATACGTTATACGTTATACGTTATACGTTATACGTTATACGTTATACGTTATACGTTATACGTTATACGTTATACGTTATACGTTATACGTTATACGTTATACGTTATACGTTATACGTTATACGTTATACGTTATACGTTATACGTTATACGTTATACGTTATACGTTATACGTTATACGTTATACGTTATACGTTATACGTTATACGTTATACGCTGTACGTTATACGCTGTACGTTATACGCTGTACGTTATACGTTATACGTTATACGTTGTACGTTATACGCTGTACGTTATACGCTGTACGTTATACGTTATACGTTATACGTTATACGTTATACGTTATACGTTATACGTTATACGTTATACGTTATACGTTATACGTTATACGTTATACGTTATACGTTATACGTTATACGCTGTACGTTATACGCTGTACGTTATACGTTATACGTTATACGCTGTACGTTATACGCTGTACGTTATACGTTATACGTTATACGTTGTACGTTATACGCTGTACGTTATACCTTATACGTTATACGTTATACGCTGTACGTTATACGCTGTACGTTATACGCTGTACGTTATACGCTGTACGTTATACGCTGTACGTTATACGTTACACGTTGTACGTTGTACGTTATACGTTATACGTTATACGTTATACGTTATACGTTATACGTTATAAGTTATACGTTATTCGTTATACGTTATACGTTATACGTTATACGTTATACGTTATACGTTATACGCTGTACGTTATACGCTGTACGTTATACGCTGTACGTTATACGTTATACGTTATACGTTGTACGTTATACGCTGTACGTTATACGCTGTACGTTATACGTTATACGTTATACGTTATACGTTATACGTTATACGTTATACGTTATACGTTATACGTTGTACGATATACGTTGTACGTTATACATTGTACGTTATACGTTATACGTTGTACGTTATACGTTATACGTTATACGTTATACGTTATACGTTATACGGTATACGTTATACGTTATACGTTATACGTTATACGTTATACGTTATACGTTATACGCTGTACGTTATACGCTGTACGTTATACGCTGTACGTTATACGCTGTACGTTATACGTTATACGTTACACGTTGTACGTTGTACGTTGTACGTTATACGTTGTACGTTATACGTTGTACATTATACGTTGTACATTATACGCTGTACGTTATACGTTATACGCTGTACGTTATAAGTTATACGTTATACGTTATACGTTACACGTTGTACGTTGTACGTTATACGTTGTACATTATACGTTGTACGTTATACGTTATACGTTACATGTTGTACGTTGTACGTTATACGTTGTACGTTATACGTTGTACGTTATACGTTGTATGTTATACGTTATACGCTGTACGTTATACGTTATACGTTGTACGTTATACGTTGTATGTTATACGTTATACGCTGTACGTTATACGTTATACGTTGTACGTTATACGTTATACGTTATACGTTATACGCTGTACGTTATACGCTGTACGTTATACGTTATACGTTATACGTTGTACGTTATACGCTGTACGTTATACGCTGTACGTTATACGTTATACGTTATACGTTATACGTTATACGTTATACCTTATACGTTATACGTTATACGTTATACGCTGTACGTTATACGCTGTACGTTATACGTTATACGTTATACGTTATACGTTGTACGTTATTCGTTATACGTTATACGCTGTACGTTATACGTTACACGTTGTACGTTGTACGTTATACGTTGTACGTTATACGTTGTACATTGTACGTTATACGTTGTACGTTATACGTTATACGCTGTACGTTATACGCTGTACGTTATACGCTGTACGTTATACGCTGTACGTTATACGTTATACGTTACACGTTGTACGTTGTACGTTGTACGTTATACGTTGTACGTTATACGTTGTACATTATACGTTGTACATTATACGCTGTACGTTATACGTTATACGCTGTACGTTATAAGTTATACGTTATACGTTATACGTTACACGTTGTACGTTGTACGTTATACGTTGTACATTATACGTTGTACGTTATACGTTATACGTTACATGTTGTACGTTGTACGTTATACGTTGTACGTTATACGTTGTACGTTATACGTTGTATGTTATACGTTATACGCTGTACGTTATACGTTATACGTTATACGTTATACGCTGTACGTTATACGCTGTACGTTATACGTTATACGTTATACGTTGTACGTTATACGCTGTACGTTATACGCTGTACGTTATACGTTATACGTTATACGTTATACGTTATACGTTATACCTTATACGTTATACGTTATACGTTATACGCTGTACGTTATACGCTGTACGTTATACGTTATACGTTATACGTTATACGTTGTACGTTATTCGTTATACGTTATACGCTGTACGTTATACGTTACACGTTGTACGTTGTACGTTATACGTTGTACGTTATACGTTGTACATTGTACGTTATACGTTGTACGTTATACGTTATACGCTGTACGTTATACGCTGTACGTTATACGCTGTACGTTATACGCTGTACGTTATACGTTATACGTTACACGTTGTACGTTGTACGTTGTACGTTATACGTTGTACGTTATACGTTGTACATTATACGTTGTACATTATACGCTGTACGTTATACGTTATACGCTGTACGTTATAAGTTATACGTTATACGTTATACGTTACACGTTGTACGTTGTACGTTATACGTTGTACATTATACGTTGTACGTTATACGTTATACGTTACATGTTGTACGTTGTACGTTATACGTTGTACGTTATACGTTGTACGTTATACGTTGTATGTTATACGTTATACGCTGTACGTTATACGTTATACGTTGTACGTTATACGTTGTATGTTATACGTTATACGCTGTACGTTATACGTTATACGTTGTACGTTATACGTTATACGTTATACGTTATACGCTGTACGTTATACGCTGTACGTTATACGTTATACGTTATACGTTGTACGTTATACGCTGTACGTTATACGCTGTACGTTATACGTTATACGTTATACGTTATACGTTATACGTTATACCTTATACGTTATACGTTATACGTTATACGCTGTACGTTATACGCTGTACGTTATACGTTATACGTTATACGTTATACGTTATACGTTATACGCTGTACGTTATACGCTGTACGTTATACGTTATACGTTATACGTTGTACGTTATACGCTGTACGTTATACCTTATACGTTATACGTTATACGCTGTACGTTATACGCTGTACGTTATACGCTGTACGTTATACGCTGTACGTTATACGTTATACGTTATACGTTATACGTTATACGTTATACGTTATAAGTTATACGTTATACGTTATACGTTGTACGTTATACGTTATACGTTATACGTTATACGTTATACGTTATACGCTGTACGTTATACGCTGTACGTTATACGCTGTACGTTATACGTTATACGTTATACGTTATACGTTATACGTTATACGTTATACGTTATACGTTATACGTTATACGTTATGCGTTATACGTTATAAGTTATACGTTATTCGTTATACGTTTTACGTTATACGTTATACGTTATACGTTATACGTTATACGTTATACGTTATACGTTATACGTTATACGTTATACGTTATACGTTATACGTTATACGCTGTACGTTATACGCTGTACGTTATACGCTGTACGTTATACGTTATACGTTACACGTTATACGTTATACGTTATACGTTATACGGAATACGTTATACGTTATACGTTATACGTTATACGTTATACGTTATACGTTATACGTTATACGTTATACGGAATACGTTATACGTTATACGTTATACGTTATACGTTATACGTTATACGTTATACGTTATACGTTATACGTTATACGCTGTACGTTATACGCTGTACGTTATACGCTGTACGTTATACGTTATACGTTATACGTTATACGTTATACGTTATACGTTATAAGTTATACGTTATACGTTATACGTTGTACGTTATACGTTATACGTTATACGTTATACGTTATACGTTATACGCTGTACGTTATACGCTGTACGTTATACGTTGTACGTTATACGTTATACGTTATACGTTATACGTTATACGTTATACGTTATACGTTATACGTTATACGTTATACGTTATACGTTATACGTTATAAGTTATACGTTATTCGTTATACGTTTTACGTTATACGTTATACGTTATACGTTATACGTTATACGTTATACGTTATACGTTATACGTTATACGTTATACGTTATACGTTATACGTTATACGCTGTACGTTATACGCTGTACGTTATACGCTGTACGTTATACGTTATACGTTACACGTTATACGTTATACGTTATACGTTATACGGTATACGTTATACGTTATACGTTATACGTTATACGTTATACGTTATACGTTATACGTTATACGTTATACGGAATACGTTATACGTTATACGTTATACGTTATACGTTATACGTTATACGTTATACGTTATACGTTATACGTTATACGCTGTACGTTATACGCTGTACGTTATACGCTGTACGTTATACGTTATACGTTACACGTTGTACGTTGTACGTTATACGTTGTACGTTATACGTTGTACATTATACGTTGTACATTATACGTTGTACGTTATACGTTATACGCTGTACGTTATACGCTGTACGTTATACGCTGTACGTTATACGTTATACGTTATACGTTATACGTTGTATGTTATACGTTGTACGTTATACGTTATACGTTGTACGTTATACGTTGTACATTATACGTTGTATGTTATACGTTATACGCTGTACGTTATACGTTATTCGTTATTCGTTATACGTTATACGTTATACGTTATACGTTATACGTTATACGTTGTACGTTATACGTTGTACATTGTACGTTATACGTTGTACGTTATACGTTGTACATTATGCGTTGTACGTTATACGTTGTACGTTATACGTTATACGTTATACGTTATACGTTATACGTTATACGTTATACGTTATACGTTATACGTTATACGTTATACGTTATACGTTATAAGTTATACGTTATTCGTTATACGTTTTACGTTATACGTTATACGTTATACGTTATACGTTATACGTTATACGTTATACGTTATACGTTATACGTTATACGTTATACGTTATACGTTATACGGTATACGTTATACGTTATACGTTATACGTTATACGTTATACGTTATACGTTATACGTTATACGTTATACGTTATACGTTATACGCTGTACGTTATACGCTGTACGTTATACGCTGTACGTTATACGTTATACGTTATACGTTGTACGTTATACGCTGTACGTTATACGCTGTACGTTATACGTTATACGTTATACGTTATACGTTATACGTTATACGTTATACGTTATACGTTATACGTTATACGTTATACGTTATACGTTATACGTTATACGTTATACGTTATACGCTGTACGTTATACGCTGTACGTTATACGTTATACGTTATACGCTGTACGTTATACGCTGTACGTTATACGTTATACGTTATACGTTGTACGTTATACGCTGTACGTTATACCTTATACGTTATACGTTATACGCTGTACGTTATACGCTGTACGTTATACGCTGTACGTTATACGCTGTACGTTATACGCTGTACGTTATACGTTACACGTTGTACGTTGTACGTTATACGTTATACGTTATACGTTATACGTTATACGTTATACGTTATAAGTTATACGTTATTCGTTATACGTTATACGTTATACGTTATACGTTATACGTTATACGTTATACGCTGTACGTTATACGCTGTACGTTATACGCTGTACGTTATACGTTATACGTTATACGTTGTACGTTATACGCTGTACGTTATACGCTGTACGTTATACGTTATACGTTATACGTTATACGTTATACGTTATACGTTATACGTTATACGTTATACGTTATACGTTATACGTTATACGTTATACGTTATACGTTATACGTTATACGTTATACGTTATACGTTATACGTTATACGTTATACGTTATACGTTATACGGTATACGTTATACGTTATACGTTATACGTTATACGTTATACGTTATACGTTATACGCTGTACGTTATACGCTGTACGTTATACGCTGTACGTTATACGCTGTACGTTATACGTTATACGTTACACGTTGTACGTTGTACGTTGTACGTTATACGTTGTACGTTATACGTTGTACATTATACGTTGTACATTATACGCTGTACGTTATACGTTATACGCTGTACGTTATAAGTTATACGTTATACGTTATACGTTACACGTTGTACGTTGTACGTTATACGTTGTACATTATACGTTGTACGTTATACGTTATACGTTACATGTTGTACGTTGTACGTTATACGTTGTACGTTATACGTTGTACGTTATACGTTGTATGTTATACGTTATACGCTGTACGTTATACGTTATACGTTGTACGTTATACGTTGTATGTTATACGTTATACGCTGTACGTTATACGTTATACGTTGTACGTTATACGTTATACGTTATACGTTATACGCTGTACGTTATACGCTGTACGTTATACGTTATACGTTATACGTTGTACGTTATACGCTGTACGTTATACGCTGTACGTTATACGTTATACGTTATACGTTATACGTTATACGTTATACCTTATACGTTATACGTTATACGTTATACGCTGTACGTTATACGCTGTACGTTATACGTTATACGTTATACGTTATACGTTGTACGTTATTCGTTATACGTTATACGCTGTACGTTATACGTTACACGTTGTACGTTGTACGTTATACGTTGTACGTTATACGTTGTACATTGTACGTTATACGTTGTACGTTATACGTTATACGCTGTACGTTATACGCTGTACGTTATACGCTGTACGTTATACGATGTACGTTATACGTTATACGTTACACGTTGTACGTTGTACGTTGTACGTTATACGTTGTACGTTATACGTTGTACATTATACGTTGTACTTTATACGCTGTACGTTATACGTTATACGCTGTACGTTATACGTTATACGTTATACGTTATACGTTACACGTTGTACGTTGTACGTTATACGTTGTACATTATACGTTGTACGTTATACGTTATACGTTACATGTTGTACGTTGTACGTTATACGTTGTACGTTATACGTTGTACGTTATACGTTGTATGTTATACGTTATACGCTGTACGTTATACGTTATACGTTGTACGTTATACGTTGTATGTTATACGTTATACGCTGTACGTTATACGTTATACGTTGTACGTTATACGTTATACGTTATACGTTATACGCTGTACGTTATACGCTGTACGTTATACGTTATACGTTATACGTTGTACGTTATACGCTGTACGTTATACGCTGTACGTTATACGTTATACGTTATACGTTATACGTTATACGTTATACCTTATACGTTATACGTTATACGTTATACGCTGTACGTTATACGCTGTACGTTATACGTTATACGTTATACGTTATACGTTATACGTTATACGCTGTACGTTATACGCTGTACGTTATACGTTATACGTTATACGTTGTACGTTATACGCTGTACGTTATACCTTATACGTTATACGTTATACGCTGTACGTTATACGCTGTACGTTATACGCTGTACGTTATACGCTGTACGTTATACGTTATACGTTATACGTTATACGTTATACGTTATACGTTATAAGTTATACGTTATACGTTATACGTTGTACGTTATACGTTATACGTTATACGTTATACGTTATACGTTATACGCTGTACGTTATACGCTGTACGTTATACGCTGTACGTTATACGTTATACGTTATACGTTATACGTTATACGTTATACGTTATACGTTATACGTTATACGTTATACGTTATGCGTTATACGTTATAAGTTATACGTTATTCGTTATACGTTTTACGTTATACGTTATACGTTATACGTTATACGTTATACGTTATACGTTATACGTTATATGTTATACGTTATACGTTATACGTTATACGTTATACGCTGTACGTTATACGCTGTACGTTATACGCTGTACGTTATACGTTATACGTTACACGTTATACGTTATACGTTATACGTTATACGGAATACGTTATACGTTATACGTTATACGTTATACGTTATACGTTATACGTTATACGTTATACGTTATACGGAATACGTTATACGTTATACGTTATACGTTATACGTTATACGTTATACGTTATACGTTATACGTTATACGTTATACGCTGTACGTTATACGCTGTACGTTATACGCTGTACGTTATACGTTATACGTTATACGTTATACGTTATACGTTATACGTTATAAGTTATACGTTATACGTTATACGTTGTACGTTATACGTTATACGTTATACGTTATACGTTATACGTTATACGCTGTACGTTATACGCTGTACGTTATACGTTGTACGTTATACGTTATACGTTATACGTTATACGTTATACGTTATACGTTATACGTTATACGTTATACGTTATACGTTATACGTTATACGTTATAAGTTATACGTTATTCGTTATACGTTTTACGTTATACGTTATACGTTATACGTTATACGTTATACGTTATACGTTATACGTTATACGTTATACGTTATACGTTATACGTTATACGTTATACGCTGTACGTTATACGCTGTACGTTATACGCTGTACGTTATACGTTATACGTTACACGTTATACGTTATACGTTATACGTTATACGGAATACGTTAAACGTTATGCGTTATGCGTTATACGTTATACGTTATACGTTATACGTTATACGTTATACGGAATACGTTATACGTTATACGTTATACGTTATACGTTATACGTTATACGTTATACGTTATACGTTATACGTTATACGCTGTACGTTATACGCTGTACGTTATACGCTGTACGTTATACGTTATACGTTACACGTTGTACGTTGTACGTTATACGTTGTACGTTATACGTTGTACATTATACGTTGTACATTATACGTTGTACGTTATACGTTATACGCTGTACGTTATACGCTGTACGTTATACGCTGTACGTTATACGTTATACGTTATACGTTATACGTTGTATGTTATACGTTGTACGTTATACGTTATACGTTGTACGTTATACGTTGTACATTATACGTTGTATGTTATACGTTATACGCTGTACGTTATACGTTATTCGTTATTCGTTATACGTTATACGTTATACGTTATACGTTATACGTTATACGTTGTACGTTATACGTTGTACATTGTACGTTATACGTTGTACGTTATACGTTGTACATTATGCGTTGTACGTTATACGTTGTACGTTATACGTTATACGTTATACGTTATACGTTATACGTTATACGTTATACGTTATACGTTATACGTTATACGTTATACGTTATACGTTATACGTTATAAGTTATACGTTATTAGTTATACGTTTTACGTTATACGTTATACGTTATACGTTATACGTTATAC
Organism: Lasioglossum morio; assembly: GCA_916610235.2. NCBI lineage: Eukaryota > Metazoa > Arthropoda > Insecta > Hymenoptera > Halictidae > Lasioglossum > Lasioglossum morio. Next base: position 271,238 of record CAKAJA020001038.1, read on the forward strand.
GTTATACGTTATACGTTATACGTTATACGTTATACGTTATACGTTATACGTTATACGTTATACGTTATACGTTATACGTTATACGTTATACGTTATACGTTATACGTTATACGGTATACGTTATACGTTATACGTTATACGTTATACGTTATACGTTATACGTTATACGTTATACGTTATACGCTGTACGTTATACGCTGTACGTTATACGCTGTACGTTATACGTTATACGTTACACGTTGTACGTTGTACGTTGTACGTTATACGTTGTACGTTATACGTTGTACATTATACGTTGTACATTATACGCTGTACGTTATACGTTATACGCTGTACGTTATAAGTTATACGTTATACGTTATACGTTACACGTTGTACGTTGTACGTTATACGTTGTACATTGTACGTTATACGTTGTACGTTATACGTTGTACATTATGCGTTGTACGTTATACGTTGTACGTTATACGTTATACGTTATACGTTATACGTTATACGTTATACGTTATACGTTATACGTTATACGTTATACGTTATACGTTATACGTTATACGTTATAAGTTATACGTTATTCGTTATACGTTTTACGTTATACGTTATACGTTATACGTTATACGTTATACGTTATACGTTATACGTTATACGTTATACGTTATACGTTATACGTTATACGTTATACGTTATACGTTATACGTTATACGTTATACGTTATACGTTATACGTTATACGTTATACGTTATACGGTATACGTTATACGTTATACGTTATACGTTATACGTTATACGTTATACGTTATACGTTATACGTTATACGTTATACGCTGTACGTTATACGCTGTACGTTATACGCTGTACGTTATACGTTATACGTTACACGTTGTACGTTGTACGTTGTACGTTATACGTTGTACGTTATACGTTGTACATTATACGTTGTACATTATACGCTGTACGTTATACGTTATACGCTGTACGTAATAAGTTATACGTTATACGTTATACGTTACACGTTGTACGTTGTACGTTATACGTTGTACATTATACGTTGTACGTTATACGTTATACGTTACATGTTGTACGTTGTACGTTATACGTTGTACGTTATACGTTGTACGTTATACGTTGTATGTTATACGTTATACGCTGTACGTTATACGTTATACGTTACATGTTGCACGTTGTACGTTATACGTTATACGTTTCATGTTATACGTTGTACGTTATACGTTATGCGTTATACGTTATACGTTGTACATTATACGTTGTATGTTATACGTTATACGCTGTACGTTATACGTTATTCGTTATACGTTGTACATTGTACGTTATACGTTGTACGTTATACGTTGTACATTATGCGTTGTACGTTATACGTTGTACGTTATACGTTATACGTTATACGTTATACGTTATACGTTATACGTTATACGTTATACGTTATACGTTATACGTTATAAGTTATACGTTATTCGTTATACGTTTTACGTTATACGTTATACGCTGTACGTTATACGTTATACGTTACACGTTGTACGTTGTTCGTTATACGTTGTACGTTATACGTTGTACATTATACGTTGTACATTATACGTTGTACGTTATACGTTATACGCTGTACGTTATAAGTTATACTTTATACGTTATACGTTACACGTTGTACGTTGTACGTTATACGTTGTACATTATACGTTGTACGTTATACGTTATACGTTACATGTTGTACGTTGTACGTTATACGTTGTACGTTATACGTTGTACGTTATACGTTGTATGTTATACGTTATACGCTGTACGTTATACGTTATACGTTGTACGTTATACGTTGTATGTTATACGTTATACGGTGTACGCTGTACGTTATACGTTATACGTTATACGTTGTACGTTATACGCTGTACGTTATACCTTATACGTTATACGTTATACGCTGTACGTTATACGTTATACGTTATACGTTATACGTTATACGTTATACGTTATACGTTATACGTTATACGTTATACGTCATACGTTATACGTTATACGTTATACGTTATACGTTATACGTTATACGTTATACGTTATACGTTATACGGAATACGTTATACGTTATACGTTATACGTTATACGTTATACGTTATACGTTATACGTTATACGTTATACGTTATACGTTATACGCTGTACGTTATACGCTGTACGTTATACGCTGTACGTTATACGTTATACGTTACACGTTGTACGTTGTACGTTATACGTTGTACGTTATACGTTGTACATTATACGTTGTACATTATACGTTGTACGTTATACGTTATACGCTGTACGTTATACGCTGTACGTTATACGCTGTACGTTATACGTTATACGTTGTATGTTATACGTTGTACGTTATACGTTATACGTTGTACGTTATACGTTGTACATTATACGTTGTATGTTATACGTTATACGCTGTACGTTATACGTTATTCGTTATTCGTTATACGTTATACGTTATACGTTATACGTTATACGTTATACGTTGTACGTTATACGTTGTACATTGTACGTTATACGTTGTACGTTATACGTTGTACATTATGCGTTGTACGTTATACGTTGTACGTTATACGTTATACGTTATACGTTATACGTTATACGTTATACGTTATACGTTATACGTTATACGTTATACGTTATACGTTATACGTTATAAGTTATACGTTATTCGTTATACGTTTTACGTTATACGTTATACGTTATACGTTATACGTTATACGTTATACGTTATACGTTATACGTTATACGTTATACGTTATACGTTATACGTTATACGTTATACGTTATACGTTATACGTTATACGTTATACGTTATACGTTATACGTTATACGTTATACGTTATACGGTATACGTTATACGTTATACGTTATACGTTATACGTTATACGTTATACGTTATACGTTATACGTTATACGCTGTACGTTATACGCTGTACGTTATACGCTGTACGTTATACGTTATACGTTACACGTTGTACGTTGTACGTTGTACGTTATACGTTGTACGTTATACGTTGTACATTATACGTTGTACATTATACGCTGTACGTTATACGTTATACGCTGTACGTTATAAGTTATACGTTATACGTTATACGTTACACGTTGTACGTTGTACGTTATACGTTGTACATTATACGTTGTACGTTATACGTTATACGTTACATGTTGTACGTTGTACGTTATACGTTGTACGTTATACGTTGTACGTTATACGTTGTATGTTATACGTTATACGCTGTACGTTATACGTTATACGTTACATGTTGCACGTTGTACGTTATACGTTATACGTTTCATGTTGTACGTTGTACGTTATACGTTGTACGTTATACGTTGTACATTATACGTTGTACATTATACGTTGTACGTTATACGTTATACGCTGTACGTTATAAGTTATACTTTATACGTTATACGTTACACGTTGTACGTTGTACGTTATACGTTGTACATTATACGTTGTACGTTATACGTTATACGTTACATGTTGTACGTTGTACGTTATACGTTGTACGTTATACGTTGTACGTTATACGTTGTATGTTATACGTTATACGCTGTACGTTATACGTTATACGTTGTACGTTATACGTTGTATGTTATACGTTATACGGTGTACGCTGTACGTTATACGTTATACGTTATACGTTGTACGTTATACGCTGTACGTTATACCTTATACGTTATACGTTATACGCTGTACGTTATACGTTATACGTTATACGTTATACGTTATACGTTATACGTTATACGTTATACGTTATACGTCATACGTTATACGTTATACGTTATACGTTATACGTTATACGTTATACGTTATACGTTATACGTTATACGGAATACGTTATACGTTATACGTTATACGTTATACGTTATACGTTATACGTTATACGTTATACGTTATACGTTATACGGTATACGTTATACGTTATACGTTATACGTTATACGTTATACGTTATACGTTATACGTTATACGTTATACGCTGTACGTTATACGCTGTACGTTATACGCTGTACGTTATACGTTATACGTTACACGTTGTACGTTGTACGTTGTACGTTATACGTTGTACGTTATACGTTGTACATTATACGTTGTACATTATACGCTGTACGTTATACGTTATACGCTGTACGTTATAAGTTATACGTTATACGTTATACGTTACACGTTGTACGTTGTACGTTATACGTTGTACATTATACGTTGTACGTTATACGTTATACGTTACATGTTGTACGTTGTACGTTATACGTTGTACGTTATACGTTGTACGTTATACGTTGTATGTTATACGTTATACGCTGTACGTTATACGTTATACGTTACATGTTGCACGTTGTACGTTATACGTTATACGTTTCATGTTATACGTTGTACGTTATACGTTATGCGTTATACGTTATACGTTGTACATTATACGTTGTATGTTATACGTTATACGCTGTACGTTATACGTTATTCGTTATACGTTGTACATTGTACGTTATACGTTGTACGTTATACGTTGTACATTATGCGTTGTACGTTATACGTTGTACGTTATACGTTATACGTTATACGTTATACGTTATACGTTATACGTTATACGTTATACGTTATACGTTATACGTTATAAGTTATACGTTATTCGTTATACGTTTTACGTTATACGTTATACGCTGTACGTTATACGTTATACGTTACACGTTGTACGTTGTACGTTATACGTTGTACGTTATACGTTGTACATTATACGTTGTACATTATACGTTGTACGTTATACGTTATACGCTGTACGTTATAAGTTATACTTTATACGTTATACGTTACACGTTGTACGTTGTACGTTATACGTTGTACATTATACGTTGTACGTTATACGTTATACGTTACATGTTGTACGTTGTACGTTATACGTTGTACGTTATACGTTGTACGTTATACGTTGTATGTTATACGTTATACGCTGTACGTTATACGTTATACGTTGTACGTTATACGTTGTATGTTATACGTTATACGGTGTACGCTGTACGTTATACGGTATACGTTATACGTTGTACGTTATACGCTGTACGTTATACCTTATACGTTATACGTTATACGCTGTACGTTATACGTTATACGTTATACGTTATACGTTATACGTTATACGTTATACGTTATACGTTATACGTTATACGTCATACGTTATACGTTATACGTTATACGTTATACGTTATACGTTATACGTTATACGTTATACGTTATACGGAATACGTTATACGTTATACGTTATACGTTATACGTTATACGTTATACGTTATACGTTATACGTTATACGTTATACGCTGTACGTTATACGCTGTACGTTATACGCTGTACGTTATACGTTATACGTTACACGTTGTACGTTGTACGTTATACGTTGTACGTTATACGTTGTACATTATACGTTGTACATTATACGTTGTACGTTATACGTTATACGCTGTACGTTATACGCTGTACGTTATACGCTGTACGTTATACGTTATACGTTATACGTTATACGTTGTATGTTATACGTTGTACGTTATACGTTATACGTTGTACGTTATACGTTGTACATTATACGTTGTATGTTATACGTTATACGCTGTACGTTATACGTTATTCGTTATTCGTTATACGTTATACGTTATACGTTATACGTTATACGTTATACGTTGTACGTTATACGTTGTACATTGTACGTTATACGTTGTACGTTATACGTTGTACGTTATGCGTTGTACGTTATACGTTGTACGTTATACGTTATACGTTATACGTTATACGTTATACGTTATACGTTATACGTTATACGTTATACGTTATACGTTATACGTTATACGTTATAAGTTATACGTTATTCGTTATACGTTTTACGTTATACGTTATACGTTATACGTTATACGTTATACGTTATACGTTATACGTTATACGTTATACGTTATACGTTATACGTTATACGTTATACGTTATACGTTATACGTTATACGTTATACGTTATACGTTATACGTTATACGTTATACGGTATACGTTATACGTTATACGTTATACGTTATACGTTATACGTTATACGTTATACGTTATACGTTATACGTTATACGTTATACGCTGTACGTTATACGCTGTACGTTATACGCTGTACGTTATACGTTATACGTTACACGTTGTACGTTGTACGTTGTACGTTATACGTTGTACGTTATACGTTGTACATTATACGTTGTACATTATACGCTGTACGTTATACGTTATACGCTGTACGTTATAAGTTATACGTTATACGTTATACGTTACACGTTGTACGTTGTACGTTATACGTTGTACATTATACGTTGTACGTTATACGTTATACGTTACATGTTGTACGTTGTACGTTATACGTTGTACGTTATACGTTGTACGTTATACGTTGTATGTTATACGTTATACGCTGTACGTTATACGTTATACGTTACATGTTGCACGTTGTACGTTATACGTTATACGTTTCATGTTGTACGTTGTACGTTATACGTTGTACGTTATACGTCGTACATTATACGTTGTACATTATACGTTGTACGTTATACGTTATACGCTGTACGTTATAAGTTATACTTTATACGTTATACGTTACACGTTGTACGTTGTACGTTATACGTTGTACATTATACGTTGTACGTTATACGTTATACGTTACATGTTGTACGTTGTACGTTATACGTTGTACGTTATACGTTGTACGTTATACGTTGTATGTTATACGTTATACGCTGTACGTTATACGTTATACGTTGTACGTTATACGTTGTATGTTATACGTTATACGGTGTACGCTGTACGTTATACGTTATACGTTATACGTTGTACGTTATACGCTGTACGTTATACCTTATACGTTATACGTTATACGCTGTACGTTATACGTTATACGTTATACGTTATACGTTATACGTTATACGTTATACGTTATACGTTATACGTCATACGTTATACGTTATACGTTATACGTTATACGTTATACGTTATACGTTATACGTTATACGTTATACGGAATACGTTATACGTTATACGTTATACGTTATACGTTATACGTTATACGTTATACGTTATACGTTATACGCTGTACGTTATACGCTGTACGTTATACGCTGTACGTTATACGTTATACGTTACACGTTGTACGTTGTACGTTATACGTTGTACGTTATACGTTGTACATTATACGTTGTACATTATACGTTGTACGTTATACGTTATACGCTGTACGTTATACGCTGTACGTTATACGCTGTACGTTATACGTTATACGTTATACGTTATACGTTGTATGTTATACGTTGTACGTTATACGTTATACGTTGTACGTTATACGTTGTACATTATACGTTGTATGTTATACGTTATACGCTGTACGTTATACGTTATTCGTTATTCGTTATACGTTATACGTTATACGTTATACGTTATACGTTATACGTTGTACGTTATACGTTGTACATTGTACGTTATACGTTGTACGTTATACGTTGTACATTATGCGTTGTACGTTATACGTTGTACGTTATACGTTATACGTTATACGTTATACGTTATACGTTATACGTTATACGTTATACGTTATACGTTATACGTTATACGTTATAAGTTATACGTTATTCGTTATACGTTTTACGTTATACGTTATACGTTATACGTTATACGTTATACGTTATACGTTATACGTTATACGTTATACGTTATACGTTATACGTTATACGTTATACGTTATACGTTATACGTTATACGTTATACGTTATACGTTATACGTTATACGTTATACGTTATACGTTATACGTTATACGGTATACGTTATACGTTATACGTTATACGTTATACGTTATACGTTATACGTTATACGTTATACGTTATACGCTGTACGTTATACGCTGTACGTTATACGCTGTACGTTATACGTTATACGTTACACGTTGTACGTTGTACGTTGTACGTTATACGTTGTACGTTATACGTTGTACATTATACGTTGTACATTATACGCTGTACGTTATACGTTATACGCTGTACGTTATAAGTTATACGTTATACGTTATACGTTACACGTTGTACGTTGTACGTTATACGTTGTACATTATACGTTGTACGTTATACGTTATACGTTACATGTTGTACGTTGTACGTTATACGTTGTACGTTATACGTTGTACGTTATACGTTGTATGTTATACGTTATACGCTGTACGTTATACGTTATACGTTACATGTTGCACGTTGTACGTTATACGTTATACGTTTCATGTTATACGTTGTACGTTATACGTTATGCGTTATACGTTATACGTTGTACATTATACGTTGTATGTTATACGTTATACGCTGTACGTTATACGTTATTCGTTATACGTTGTACATTGTACGTTATACGTTGTACGTTATACGTTGTACATTATGCGTTGTACGTTATACGTTGTACGTTATACGTTATACGTTATACGTTATACGTTATACGTTATACGTTATACGTTATACGTTATACGTTATACGTTATAAGTTATACGTTATTCGTTATACGTTTTACGTTATACGTTATACGCTGTACGTTATACGTTATACGTTACACGTTGTACGTTGTACGTTATACGTTGTACGTTATACGTTGTACATTATACGTTGTACATTATACGTTGTACGTTATACGTTATACGCTGTACGTTATAAGTTATACTTTATACGTTATACGTTACACGTTGTACGTTGTACGTTATACGTTGTACATTATACGTTGTACGTTATACGTTATACGTTACATGTTGTACGTTGTACGTTATACGTTATACGTTGTACGTTATACGGTGTATGTTATACGTTATACGGTGTACGCTGTACGTTATACGTTATACGTTATACGTTGTACGTTATACGCTGTACGTTATACCTTATACGTTATACGTTATACGCTGTACGTTATACGTTATACGTTATACGTTATACGTTATACGTTATACGTTATACGTTATACGTTATACGTCATACGTTATACGTTATACGTTATACGTTATACGTTATACGTTATACGTTATACGTTATACGTTATACGGAATACGTTATACGTTATACGTTATACGTTATACGTATACGTTATACGTTATACGCTGTACGTTATACGCTGTACGTTATACGCTGTACGTTATACGTTATACGTTACACGTTGTACGTTGTACGTTATACGTTGTACGTTATACGTTGTACATTATACGTTGTACATTATACGTTGTACGTTATACGTTATACGCTGTACGTTATACGCTGTACGTTATACGATGTACGTTATACGTTATACGTTATACGTTATACGTTGTATGTTATACGTTGTACGTTATACGTTATACGTTGTACGTTATACGTTGTACATTATACGTTGTATGTTATACGTTATACGCTGTTCGTTATACGTTATTCGTTATTCGTTATACGTTATACGTTATACGTTATACGTTATACGTTATACGTTATACGTTATACGTTATACGTTATACGTTATACGTTATACGTTATACGTTATACGTTATACGTTATACGTTATACGTTATACGTTATACGTTGTACGTTATACGCTGTACGTTATACGCTGTACGTTATACGTTACACGTTGTACGTTGTACGTTATACGTTGTACGTTATACGTTGTACATTGTACGTTATACGTTGTACGTTATACGTTGTACATTATGCGTTGTACGTTATACGTTGTACGTTATACGTTATACGTTATACGTTATACGTTATACGTTATACGTTATACGTTATACGTTATACGTTATACGTTATACGTTATACGTTATACGTTATAAGTTATACGTTATTAGTTATACGTTTTACGTTATACGTTATACGTTATACGTTATACGTTATACGTTATACGTTATACGTTATACGTTATACGTTATACGTTATACGTTATACGTTATACGTTATACGTTATACGTTATACGTTATACGTTATACGTTATACGTTATACGTTATACGTTATACGGTATACGTTATACGTTATACGTTATACGTTATACGTTATACGTTATACGTTATACGTTATACGTTATACGCTGTACGTTATACGCTGTACGTTATACGCTGTACGTTATACGTTATACGTTACACGTTGTACGTTGTACGTTGTACGTTATACGTTGTACGTTATACGTTGTACATTATACGTTGTACATTATACGCTGTACGTTATACGTTATACGCTGTACGTTATAAGTTATACGTTATACGTTATACGTTACACGTTGTACGTTGTACGTTATACGTTGTACATTATACGTTGTACGTTATACGTTATACGTTACATGTTGTACGTTGTACGTTATACGTTGTACGTTATACGTTGTACGTTGTACGTTATACGTTATACGCTGTACGTTATACGCGGTACGTTATACGCTGTACGTTATACGTTATACGTTATACGTTATACGTTACACGTTGTACGTTGTACGTTATACGTTGTACGTTATACGTTGTACGTTATACGTTATACGCTGTACGTTATACTATATACATTATACGTTATACGTTGTACGTTATACGTTATACGTTATACGCTGTACGTTATACGTTATACGTTATACGTTACACGTTGTACGTTGTACGTTATACGTTATACGTTGTATGTTATACGTTGTACGTTATACGTTATACGTTGTACGTTATACGTTGTACATTATACGTTGTATGTTATACGTTATACGCTGTACGTTATACGTTATTCGTTATACGTTATACGTTATACGTTATACGTTATACGTTATACGTTATACGTTATACGTTATACGTTATACGTTATACGTTATACGTTATACGTTATACGTTATACGTTATACGTTATACGTTATACGTTATACGTTATACGTTGTACGTTATACGCTGTACGTTATACGCTGTACGTTATACGTTACACGTTGTACGTTGTACGTTATACGTTGTACGTTATACGTTGTACATTGTACGTTATACGTTGTACGTTATACGTTGTACATTATGCGTTGTACGTTATACGTTGTACGTTATACGTTATACGTTATACGTTATACGTTATACGTTATACGTTATACGTTATACGTTATACGTTATACGTTATACGTTATACGTTATACGTTATACGTTATACGTTATACGTTATACGTTATACGTTATACGTTATACGTTATACGTTATACGTTATACGTTATACGTTATACGTTATACGTTATACGTTATACGTTATACGTTATACGTTATACGTTATACGTTATACGTTATACGTTATACGTTATACGTTATACGTTATACGTTATACGTTATACGTTATACGTTATACGTTATACGTTATACGTTATACGGTATACGTTATACGTTATACGTTATACGTTATACGTTATACGTTATACGTTATACGTTATACGTTATACGTTATACGCTGTACGTTATACGCTGTACGTTATACGCTGTACGTTATACGTTATACGTTACACGTTATACGTTACACGTTGTACGTTGTACGTTATACGTTGTACGTTATACGTTGTACGTTATACGTTATACGCTGTACGTTATACGTTATACATTATACGTTATACGTTGTACGTTATACGTTATACGTTATACGCTGTACGTTATACGTTATACGTTATACGTTACACGTTGTACGTTGTACGTTATACGTTATACGTTGTATGTTATACGTTGTACGTTATACGTTATACGTTGTACGTTATACGTTGTACATTATACGTTGTATGTTATACGTTATACGCTGTACGTTATACGTTATTCGTTATACGTTATACGTTATACGTTATACGTTGTATGTTATACGTTGTACGTTATACGTTATACGTTGTACGTTATACGTTGTACATTATACGTTGTATGTTATACGTTATACGCTGTACGTTATACGTTATTCGTTATACGTTATACGTTATACGTTATACGTTATACGTTATACGTTATACGTTATACGTTATACGTTATACGTTATACGTTATACGTTATACGTTATACGTTATACGTTATACGTTATACGTTATACGTTATACGTTATACGTTGTACGTTATACGCTGTACGTTATACGCTGTACGTTATACGTTACACGTTGTACGTTGTACGTTATACGTTGTACGTTATACGTTGTACATTGTACGTTATACGTTGTACGTTATACGTTGTACATTATACGTTGTACATTATACGCTGTACGTTATACGTTATACGCTGTACGTTATAAGTTATACGTTATACGTTATACGTTACACGTTGTACGTTGTACGTTATACGTTGTACATTATACGTTGTACGTTATACGTTATACGTTATACGTTATACGTTATACGTTATACGTTATACGTTATACGTTATACGTTATACGTTATACGTTATACGTTATACGTTATACGCTGTACGTTATACGCTGTACGTTATACGCTGTACGTTATACGTTATACGTTACACGTTGTACGTTGTACGTTGTACGTTATACGTTGTACGTTATACGTTGTACATTATACGTTGTACATTATACGCTGTACGTTATACGTTATACGCTGTACGTTATAAGTTATACGTTATACGTTATACGTTACACGTTATACGTTATACGGTATACGTTATACGTTATACGTTATACGTTATACGTTATACGTTATACGTTATACGTTATACGTTATACGTTATACGTTATACGTTATACGTTATACGGTATACGTTATACGTTATACGTTATACGGTATACGTTATACGTTATACGTTATACGTTATACGTTATACGTTATACGTTATACGTTATACGTTATACGCTGTACGTTATACGCTGTACGTTATACGCTGTACGTTATACGTTATACGTTATACGTTATACGTTATACGTTATACGTTATACGTTATACGTTATACGTTATACGTTATACGTTATACGTTATACGTTATACGTTATAAGTTATACGTTATTCGTTATACGTTATTCGTTATACGTTTTACGTTATACGTTATACGTTATACGTTATACGTTATACGTTATACGTTATACGTTATACGTTATACGTTATACGTTATAAGTTATACGTTATTCGTTATACGTTTTACGTTATACGTTATACGTTATACGTTATACGTTATACGTTATACGTTATACGTTATATGTTATACGTTATACGTTATACGTTATACGTTATACGTTATACGTTATACGTTATACGTTATACGTTATACGTTATACGTTATACGTTATACGTTATACGTTATACGTTATACGTTATACGTTATACGGTATACGTTATACGTTATACGTTATACGTTATACGTTATACGTTATACGTTATACGTTATACGTTATACGTTATACGCTGTACGTTATACGCTGTACGTTATACGCTGTACGTTATACGTTATACGTTACACGTTGTACGTTGTACGTTGTACGTTATACGTTGTACGTTATACGTTGTACATTATACGTTGTACATTATACGCTGTACGTTATACGTTATACGCTGTACGTTATAAGTTATACGTTATACGTTATACGTTACACGTTGTACGTTGTACGTTATACGTTGTACATTATACGTTGTACGTTATACGTTATACGTTACATGTTGTACGTTGTACGTTATACGTTGTACGTTATACGTTGTACGTTATACGTTGTATGTTATACGTTATACGCTGTACGTTATACGTTATACGTTGTACGTTATACGTTGTATGTTATACGTTATACGCTGTACGTTATACGATATACGTTGTACGTTATACGTTATACGTTATACGTTATACGCTGTACGTTATACGCTGTACGTTATACGTTATACGTTATACGTTGTACGTTATACGCTGTACGTTATGCGCTGTACGTTATACGTTATACGTTATACGTTATACGTTATACCTTATACGTTATACGTTATACGTTATACGCTGTACGTTATACGCTGTACGTTATACGTTATACGTTATACGTTATACGTTATACGTTATACGTTATACGTTATAAGTTATACGTTATACGTTATACGCAATACGTTATACGTTATACGTTATACGTTATACGTTATACGTTATACGTTATACGTTGTACGTTATACGCTGTACGTTATAACTTATACGTTATACGTTATACGCTGTACGTTATACGCTGTACGTTATACGCTGTACGTTATACGCTGTACGTTATACGCTGTACGTTATACGCTGTACGTTATACGTTATACGTTACACGTTGTACGTTGTACGTTGTACGTTATACGTTGTACGTTATACGTTGTACATTATACGTTGTACATTATACGCTGTACGTTATACGTTATACGCTGTACGTTATAAGTTATACGTTATACGTTATACGTTACACGTTGTACGTTGTACGTTATACGTTGTACATTATGCGTTGTACGTTATACGTTATACGTTACATGTTGTACGTTGTACGTTATACGTTGTACGTTATACGTTGTACGTTATACGTTATACGTTGTACGTTATACGCTGTACGTTATACGCTGTACGTTATACGTTACACGTTGTACGTTGTACGTTATACGTTGTACGTTATACGTTGTACATTGTACGTTATACGTTGTACGTTATACGTTGTACATTATGCGTTGTACCTTATACGTTGTACGTTATACGTTATACGTTATACGTTATACGTTATACGTTATACGTTATACGTTATACGTTATACGTTATACGTTATACGTTATACGTTATACGTTATACGTTATACGGAATACGTTATACGTTATACGTTATACGTTATACGTTATACGTTATACGTTATACGTTATACGTTATACGTTACACGTTGTACGTTGTACGTTATACGTTGTACGTTATACGTTGTACATTATACGTTGTACATTATACGTTGTACGTTATACGTTATACGCTGTACGTTATACGCTGTACGTTATACGCTGTACGTTATACGTTATACGTTATACGTTATACGTTACACGTTGTACGTTGTACGTTATACGTTGTACGTTATACGTTGTACGTTATACGTTATACGCTGTACGTTATACGTTATACATTATACGTTATACGTTGTACGTTATACGTTATACGTTATACGCTGTACGTTATACGTTATACGTTACACGTTGTACGTTATACGTTATTCGTTATACGTTATACGTTATACGTTATACGTTATACGTTATACGTTATACGTTATACGTTGTACGTTATACGCTGTACGTTATACGCTGTACGTTATACGTTACACGTTGTACGTTGTACGTTATACGTTGTACGTTATACGTTGTACATTGTACGTTATACGTTGTACGTTATACGTTGTACGTTATACGTTGTACATTGTACGTTATACGTTGTACGTTATACGTTGTACATTATGCGTTGTACGTTATACGTTGTACGTTATACGTTATACGTTATACGTTATACGTTATACGTTATACGTTATACGTTATACGTTATACGTTATACGTTATAAGTTATACGTTATACGTTATAAGTTATACGTTATTCGTTATACGTTTTACGTTATACGTTATACGTTATACGTTATACGTTATACGTTATACGTTATACGTTATACGTTATACGTTATACGTTATACGTTATACGTTATACGTTATACGTTATACGTTATACGTTATACGTTATACGTTATACGTTATACGTTATACGTTATACGTTATACGTTATACGTTATACGTTATACGTTATACGTTATACGTTATACGTTATACGGTATATGTTATACGATATACGTTATACGTTATACGTTATACGTTATACGTTATACGTTATACGCTGTACGTTATACGTATGTACGTTGTACGTTATACGTTGAACGTTATACGTTATACGTTACACGTTGTACGTTGTACGTTGTACGTTGTACGTTATACGTTGTACGTTATACGTTGTACATTATACGTTGTACATTATACGCTGTACATTATACGTTATACGCTGTACGTTATAAGTTATACGTTATACGTTATACGTTACACGTTGTACGTTGTACGTTATACGTTGTACATTATACGTTGTACGTTATACGTTATACGTTACATGTTGTACGTTGTACGTTATACGTTGTACGTTATACGTTGTACGTTATACGTTGTATGTTATACGTTATACGCTGTACGTTATACGTTATACGTTGTACGTTATACGTTGTATGTTATACGTTATACGCTGTACGTTATACGTTATACGTTGTACGTTATACGTTATACGTTATACGTTATACGCTGTACGTTATACGCTGTACGTTATACGTTATACGTTATACGTTGTACGTTATACGCTGTACGTTATACGTTATACGTTATACGTTATACGTTATACGTTATACGTTATACCTTATACGTTATACGTTATACGTTATACGCTGTACGTTATACGCTGTACGTTATACGTTATACGTTATACGTTATACGTTATACGTTATACGTTATACGTTATAAGTTATACGTTATACGTTATACGCAATACGTTATACGTTATACGTTATACGTTATACGTTATACGTTATACGTTATACGTTATACGTTATACGTTATACGTTATACGTTATACGTTATACGTTATACGTTGTACGTTATACGCTGTACGTTATACGCTGTACGTTATACGCTGTACGTTATACGTTATACGTTGTACGTTATACGTTATACGTTATACGTTATACGTTATACGTTATACGCTGTACGTTATACGCTGTACGTTATACGTTATACGTTATACGTTGTACGTTATACGCTGTACGTTATAACTTATACGTTATACGTTATACGCTGTACGTTATACGCTGTACGTTATACGCTGTACGTTATACGCTGTACGTTATACGCTGTACGTTATACGCTGTACGTTATACGTTATACGTTACACGTTGTACGTTGTACGTTGTACGTTATACGTTGTACGTTATACGTTGTACATTATACGTTGTACATTATACGCTGTACGTTATACGTTATACGCTGTACGTTATAAGTTATACGTTATACGTTATACGTTACACGTTGTACGTTGTACGTTATACGTTGTACATTATACGTTGTACGTTATACGTTATACGTTACATGTTGTACGTTGTACGTTATACGTTGTACGTTATACGTTGTACGTTATACGTTATACGTTGTACGTTATACGCTGTACGTTATACGCTGTACGTTATACGTTACACGTTGTACGTTGTACGTTATACGTTGTACGTTATACGTTGTACATTGTACGTTATACGTTGTACGTTATACGTTGTACATTATGCGTTGTACGTTATACGTTGTACGTTATACGTTATACGTTATACGTTATACGTTATACGTTATACGCTATACGTTATACGTTATACGTTATACGTTATACGTTATACGTTATACGTTATACGTTATACGTTATACGTTATACGGAATACGTTATACGTTATACGTTATACGTTATACGTTATACGTTATACGTTATACGTTATACGTTATACGTTACACGTTGTACGTTGTACGTTATACGTTGTACGTTATACGTTGTACATTATACGTTGTACATTATACGTTGTACGTTATACGTTATACGCTGTACGTTATACGCTGTACGTTATACGCTGTACGTTATACGTTATACGTTATACGTTATACGTTATACGTTACACGTTGTACGTTGTACGTTATACGTTGTACGTTAAACGTTATACGCTGTACGTTATACGTTATACATTATACGTTATACGTTGTACGTTATTCGTTATACGTTATACGCTGTACGTTATACGTTATACGTTATACGTTACACGTTGTACGTTATACGTTATTCGTTATACGTTATACGTTATACGTTATACGTTATACGTTATACGTTATACGTTATACGTTGTACGTTATACGCTGTACGTTATACGCTGTACGTTATACGTTACACGTTGTACGTTGTACGTTATACGTTGTACGTTATACGTTGTACATTGTACGTTATACGTTGTACGTTATACGTTGTACATTATGCGTTGTACGTTATATGTTGTACGTTATACGTTATACGTTATACGTTATACGTTATACGTTATACGTTATACGTTATACGTTATACGTTATACGTTATACGTTATAAGTTATACGTTATTCGTTATACGTTTTACGTTATACGTTATACGTTATACGTTATACGTTATACGTTATACGTTATACGTTATACGTTATACGTTATACGTTATACGTTATACGTTATACGTTATACGTTATACGTTATACGTTATACGTTATACGTTATACGTTATACGTTATACGTTATACGTTATACGTTATACGTTATACGTTATACGTTATACGGTATACGTTATACGTTATACGTTATACGTTATACGTTATACGTTATACGTTATACGTTATACGTTATACGTTATACGCTGTACGTTATACGCTGTACGTTATACGCTGTACGTTATACGTTATACGTTACACGTTGTACGTTGTACGTTGTACGTTATACGTTGTACGTTATACGTTGTACATTATACGTTGTACATTATACGCTGTACGTTATACGTTATACGCTGTACGTTATAAGTTATACGTTATACGTTATACGTTACACGTTGTACGTTGTACGTTATACGTTGTACATTATACGTTGTACGTTATACGTTATACGTTACATGTTGTACGTTGTACGTTATACGTTGTACGTTATACGTTGTACGTTATACGTTGTATGTTATACGTTATACGCTGTACGTTATACGTTATACGTTGTACGTTATACGTTGTATGTTATACGTTATACGCTGTACGTTATACGTTATACGTTGTACGTTATACGTTATACGTTATACGTTATACGCTGTACGTTATACGCTGTACGTTATACGTTATACGTTATACGTTGTACGTTATACGCTGTACATTATACGCTGTACGTTATACGTTATACGTTATACGTTATACGTTATACCTTATACGTTATACGTTATACGTTATACGCTGTACGTTATACGCTGTACGTTATACGTTATACGTTATACGTTATACGTTATACGTTATACGCTGTACGTTATACGCTGTACGTTATACGTTATACGTTATACGTTGTACGTTACACGCTGTACGTTATACCTTATACGTTATACGTTATACGCTGTACGTTATACGCTGTACGTTATACGCTGTACGTTATACGCTGTACGTTATACGTTATACGTTATACGTTATACGTTATACGTTATACGTTATAAGTTATACGTTATACGTTATACGTTGTACGTTATACGCTGTACGTTATACGCTGTACGTTATACGCTGTACGTTATACGTTATACGTTGTACGTTATACGTTATACGTTATACGTTATACGTTATACGCTGTACGTTATACGCTGTACGTTATACGTTATACGTTATACGTTGTACGTTATACGCTGTACGTTATACCTTATACGTTATACGTTATACGCTGTACGTTATACGCTGTACGTTATACGCTGTACGTTATACGCTGTACGTTATACGCTGTACGTTATACGCTGTACGTTATACGTTATACGTTACACGTTGTACGTTGTACGTTGTACGTTATACGTTGTACGTTATACGTTGTACATTATACGTTGTACATTATACGCTGTACGTTATACGTTATACGCTGTACGTTATAAGTTATACGTTATACGTTATACGTTACACGTTGTACGTTGTACGTTATACGTTGTACATTATACGTTGTACGTTATACGTTATACGTTACATGTTGTACGTTGTACGTTATACGTTGTACGTTATACGTTGTACGTTATACGTTATACGTTGTACGTTATACGCTGTACGTTATACGCTGTACGTTATACGTTACACGTTGTACGTTGTACGTTATACGTTGTACGTTATACGTTGTACATTGTACGTTATACGTTGTACGTTATACGTTGTACATTATGCGTTGTACGTTATACGTTGTACGTTATACGTTATACGTTATACGTTATACGTTATACGTTATACGTTATACGTTATACGTTATACGTTATACGTTATACGTTATACGTTATACGTTATACGTTATACGTTATAAGTTATACGTTATTCGTTATACGTTATACGTTATACGTTATACGTTATACGTTATACGTTATACGTTATACGTTATACGTTATACGTTATACGTTATACGTTATACGTTATACGTTATACGTTATACGTTATACGTTATACGTTATACGTTATACGTTATACGTTATACGTTATACGTTATACGTTATACGTTATACGGTATACGTTATACGTTATACGTTATACGTTATACGTTATACGTTATACGTTATACGTTATACGTTATACGTTATACGCTGTACGTTATACGCTGTACGTTATACGCTGTACGTTATACGTTATACGTTATGCGTTGTACGTTATACTCTGTACGTTATACGCTGTACGTTATACGTTATACGTTATACGTTATACGTTATACCTTATACGTTATACGTTATACGTTATACGCTGTACGTTATACGCTGTACGTTATACGTTATACGTTATACGTTATACGTTATACGTTATACGTTATACGTTATACGTTATAAGTTATACGTTATACGTTATACGCAATACGTTATACGTTATACGTTATACGTTATACGTTATACGTTATACGTTATACGTTATACGTTATACGTTATACGTTATACGTTATACGTTATACGTTATACGTTATACGTTATACGTTATACGTTATACGTTGTACGTTATACGCTGTACGTTATACGCTGTACGTTATACGCTGTACGTTATACGCTGTACGTTATACGCTGTACATTATACGCTGTACGTTATACGTTATACGTTATACGTTATACGTTATACGCTGTACGTTATACGCTGTACGTTATACGCTGTACGTTATACGTTATACGTTATACGTTATACGTTATACGTTATACGTTATACGTTATACGTTATAAGTTATACGTTATACGTTATACGCAATACGTTATACGTTATACGTTATACGTTATACGTTATACGTTATACGTTATACGTTATACGTTATACGTTATACGTTATACGTTATACGTTATACGTTATACGTTATACGTTATACGTTGTACGTTATACGCTGTACGTTATACGCTGTACGTTATACGCTGTACGTTATACGTTATACGTTGTACGTTATAAGTTATACGTTATACGTTATACGTTATACGTTATACGCTGTACGTTATACGCTGTACGTTATACGTTATACGTTATACGTTGTACGTTATACGCTGTACGTTATACGTTATACGCTGTACGTTATACGCTGTACGTTATACGCTGTACGTTATACGTTATACGTTATACGTTGTACGTTATACTCTGTACGTTATACGCTGTACGTTATACGTTATACGTTATACGTTATACCTTATACGTTATACGTTATACGTTATACGCTGTACGTTATACGCTGTACGTTATACGTTATACGTTATACGTTATACGTTATACGTTATACGTTATACGTTATAAGTTATACGTTATACGTTATACGCAATACGTTATACGTTATACGTTATACGTTATACGTTATACGTTATACGTTATACGTTATACGTTATACGTTATACGTTATACGTTATACGTTATACGTTATACGTTATACGTTATACGTTGTACGTTATACGCTGTACGTTATACGCTGTACGTTATACGCTGTACGTTATACGTTATACGTTGTACGTTATACGTTATACGTTATACGTTATACGTTATACGCTGTACGTTATACGTTATACGTTATACGTTATACGTTATACGTTATACGGTATACGTTATACGTTATACGTTATACGTTATACGTTATACGTTATACGTTATACGTTATACGCTGTACGTTATACGCTGTACGTTATACGCTGTACGTTATACGTTATACGTTACACGTTGTACGCTGTACGTTATACGTTATACGTTATACGTTATACGTTATACGCTGTACGTTATACGCTGTACGTTATACGTTATACGTTATACGTTGTACGTTATACGCTGTACGTTATACCTTATACGTTATACGTTATACGCTGTACGTTATACGCTGTACGTTATACGCTGTACGTTATACGTTATACGTTATACGTTATACGTTATACGTTATACGTTATACGTTATACGTTATAAGTTATACGTTATACGTTATACGCAATACGTTATACGTTATACGTTATACGTTATACGTTATACGTTATACGTTATACGTTATACGTTATACGTTATACGTTATACGTTATACGTTATACGTTATACGTTATACGTTATACGTTATACGTTATACGTTATACGTTGTACGTTATACGCTGTACGTTATACGCTGTACGTTATACGCTGTACGTTATACGTTATACGTTGTACGTTATAAGTTATACGTTATACGTTATACGTTATACGTTATACGCTGTACGTTATACGCTGTACGTTATACGTTATACGTTATACGTTGTACGTTATACGCTGTACGTTATACCTTATACGTTATACGTTATACGCTGTACGTTATACGCTGTACGTTATACGTTATACGTTATACGTTATACGTTATACGTTATACGTTATACGTTATACGGTATACGTTATACGTTATACGTTATACGTTATACGTTATACGTTATACGTTGTACGTTATACGCTGTACGTTATACCTTATACGTTATACGTTATACGCTGTACGTTATACGCTGTACGTTATACGCTGTACGTTATACGTTATACGTTATACGTTATACGTTATACGTTATACGTTATACGTTATACGTTATACGTTATACGTTATAAGTTATACGTTATACGTTATACGCAATACGTTATACGTTATACGTTATACGTTATACGTTATACGTTATACGTTATACGTTATACGTTATACGTTATACGTTATACGTTATACGTTATACGTTATACGTTATACGTTGTACGTTATACGCTGTACGTTATACGCTGTACGTTATACGCTGTACGTTATACGTTATACGTTGTACGTTATAAGTTATACGTTATACGTTATACGTTATACGTTATACGTTATACGCTGTACGTTATACGCTGTACGTTATACGTTATACGTTATACGTTGTACGTTATACGCTGTACGTTATACGTTATACGCTGTACGTTATACGCTGTACGTTATACGCTGTACGTTATACGTTATACGTTATACGTTGTACGTTATACTCTGTACGTTATACGCTGTACGTTATACGTTATACGTTATACGTTATACCTTATACGTTATACGTTATACGTTATACGCTGTACGTTATACGCTGTACGTTATACGTTATACGTTATACGTTATACGTTATACGTTATACGTTATACGTTATACGTTATAAGTTATACGTTATACGTTATACGCAATACGTTATACGTTATACGTTATACGTTATACGTTATACGTTATACGTTATACGTTATACGTTATACGTTATACGTTATACGTTATACGTTATACGTTATACGTTGTACGTTATACGCTGTACGTTATACGCTGTACGTTATACGCTGTACGTTATACGTTATACGTTGTACGTTATACGTTATACGTTATACGTTATACGTTATACGTTATACGCTGTACGTTATACGCTGTACGTTATACGTTATACGTTATACGTTATACGTTATACGTTATACGGTATACGTTATACGTTATACGTTATACGTTATACGTTATACGTTATACGTTATACGCTGTACGTTATACGCTGTACGTTATACGCTGTACGTTATACGTTATACGTTACACGTTGTACGCTGTACGTTATACGTTATACGTTATACGTTATACGTTATACGCTGTACGTTATACGCTGTACGTTATACGTTATACGTTATACGTTGTACGTTATACGCTGTACGTTATACCTTATACGTTATACGTTATACGCTGTACGTTATACGCTGTACGTTATACGCTGTACGTTATACGTTATACGTTATACGTTATACGTTATACGTTATACGTTATACGTTATACGTTATAAGTTATACGTTATACGTTATACGCAATACGTTATACGTTATACGTTATACGTTATACGTTATACGTTATACGTTATACGTTATACGTTATACGTTATACGTTATACGTTATACGTTATACGTTATACGTTATACGTTATACGTTATACGTTATACGTTGTACGTTATACGCTGTACGTTATACGCTGTACGTTATACGCTGTACGTTATACGTTATACGTTGTACGTTATAAGTTATACGTTATACGTTATACGTTATACGTTATACGCTGTACGTTATACGCTGTACGTTATACGTTATACGTTATACGTTGTACGTTATACGCTGTACGTTATACCTTATACGTTATACGTTATACGCTGTACGTTATACGCTGTACGTTATACGTTATACGTTATACGTTATACGTTATACGTTATACGTTATACGTTATACGTTATACGTTATACGTTATACGTTATACGTTATACGTTATACGTTATACGTTATACGTTATACGTTATACGTTATACGTTATACGTTATACGTTATACGTTATACGTTATACGTTATACGTTATACGTTATACGTTATACGTTATACGTTATACGTTATACGTTATACGTTATACGTTATACGTTATACGTTATACGTTATACGTTATACGTTATACGTTATACGTTATACGTTATACGTTATACGTTATACGTTATACGTTATACGTTATACGTTATACGTTATACGTTATACGTTATACGTTATACGTTATACGTTATACGTTATACGTTATACGTTATACGTTATACGTTATACGTTATACGTTATACGTTATACGTTATACGTTATACGTTATACGTTATACGTTACACGTTGTACGTTGTACGTTGTACGTTATACGTTGTACGTTATACGTTGTACATTATACGTTGTACATTATACGCTGTACGTTATACGTTATACGCTGTACGTTATAAGTTATACGTTATACGTTATACGTTACACGTTGTACGTTGTACGTTATACGTTGTACATTATACGTTGTACGTTATACGTTATACGTTACATGTTGTACGTTGTACATTATACGTTGTACGTTATACGTTGTACGTTATACGTTGTATGTTATACGTTATACGCTGTACGTTATACGTTATACGTTGTACGTTGTACGTTATACGTTATACGTTACATGTTGTACGTTATACCTTATACGTTATACGTTATACGCTGTACGTTATACGCTGTACGTTATACCTTATACGTTATACGTTATACGTTATACGTTATACGTTATACGTTATACGTTATACGTTATACGTTATACGTTATACGTTATACGTTATACGTTATACGTTATACGTTATACGTTATACGTTACACGTTGTACGCTGTACGTTATACGTTGTACGTTATACGTTGTACATTGTACGTTATACGTTGTACGTTATACGTTGTACATTATGCGTTGTACGTTATACGTTGTACGTTATACGTTATACGTTATACGTTATACGTTATACGTTATACGTTATACGTTATACGTTATACGTTATACGTTATACGGTATACGTTATAAGTTATACGTTATTCGTTATACGTTTTACGTTATACGTTATACGTTATATGTTATACGTTATACGTTATACGTTATACGTTATACGTTATACGTTATACGTTATACGTTATACGTTATACGTTATACGTCATACGTTATACGTTATACGTTATACGTTATACGTTATACGTTATACGTTATACGTTATACGTTATACGTTATACGTTATACGTTATACGTTATACGTTATACGTTATACGTTATACGTTATACGTTATACGTTATACGTTATACGTTATACGTTATACGTTATACGTTATACGTTATACGTTATACGTTATACGTTATACGTTATACGTTATACGTTATACGTTATACGTTATACGTTATACGTTATACGTTATACGTTATACGTTATACGTTATACGTTGTACGTTATACGCTGTACGTTATACGCTGTACGTTATACGCTGTACGTTATACGTTATACGTTATACGTTACTCGTTGTACGTTGTACGTTATACGTTGTACGTTGTACGTTATACGTTGTACGTTATACGTTGTACGATATACGTTATACGTTATACGTTATACGTTATAAGTTATACGTTATACGTTATACGCAATACGTTATACGTTATACGTTATACGTTATACGTTATACGTTATACGTTATACGTTATACGTTATACGTTATACGTTATACGTTATACGTTATACGTTATACGTTATACGTTATACGTTACACGTTGTACGTTGTACGTTATACGTTGTACATTATGCGTTGTACGTTATACGTTGTACGTTATACGTTATACGTTATACGTTATACGTTATACGTTATACGTTATACGTTATACGTTATACGGTATACGTTATAAGTTATACGTTATTCGTTATACGTTTTACGTTATACGTTATACGTTATATGTTATACGTTATACGTTATACGTTATACGTTATACGTTATACGTTATACGTTATACGTTATACGTTATACGCTGTACGTTATACGCTGTACGTTATACGCTGTACGTTATACGTTATACGTTACACGTTGTACGTTGTACGTTATACGTTGTACGTTATACGTTGTACATTATACGTTGTACATTATACGTTGTACGTTATACGTTATACGCTGTACGTTATACGCTGTACGTTATACGCTGTACGTTATACGTTATACGTTATACGTTATACGTTGTATGTTATACGTTGTACGTTATACGTTATACGTTGTACGTTATACGTTGTACATTATACGTTGTATGTTATACGTTATACGCTGTACGTTATACGTTATTCGTTATTCGTTATACGTTATTCGTTATACGTTATACGTTATACGTTATACGTTATACGTTATACGTTATACGTTATACGTTATACGTTATACGTTATACGTTATACGTTATACGTTATACGTTATACGTTATACGTTGTACGTTATACGCTGTACGTTATACGCTGTACGTTATACGTTACACGTTGTACGTTGTACGTTATACGTTGTACGTTATACGTTGTACATTGTACGTTATACGTTGTACGTTATACGTTGTACATTATGCGTTGTACGTTATACGTTGTACGTTATACGTTATACGTTATACGTTATACGTTATACGTTATACGTTATACGTTATACGTTATACGTTATACGTTATACGTTATACGTTATACGTTATACGTTATAAGTTATACGTTATTCGTTATACGTTTTACGTTATACGTTATACGTTATACGTTATACGTTATACGTTATACGTTATACGTTATACGTTATACGTTATACGTTATACGTTATACGTTATACGTTATACGTTATACGTTATACGTTATACGTTATACGTTATACGTTATACGTTATACGTTATACGTTATACGGTATACGTTATACGTTATACGTTATACGTTATACGTTATACGTTATACGTTATACGTTATACGTTATACGCTGTACGTTATACGCTGTACGTTATACGCTGTACGTTATACGTTATACGTTACACGTTGTACGTTGTACGTTGTACGTTATACGTTGTACGTTATACGTTGTACATTATACGTTGTACATTATACGCTGTACGTTATACGTTATACGCTGTACGTTATAAGTTATACGTTATACGTTATACGTTACACGTTGTACGTTGTACGTTATACGTTGTACATTATACGTTGTACGTTATACGTTATACGTTACATGTTGTACGTTGTACGTTATACGTTGTACGTTATACGTTGTACGTTATACGTTGTATGTTATACGTTATACGCTGTACGTTATACGTTATACGTTGTACGTTATACGTTGTATGTTATACGTTATACGCTGTACGTTATACGTTATACGTTGTACGTTATACGTTATACGTTATACGTTATACGCTGTACGTTATACGCTGTACGTTATACGTTATACGTTATACGTTGTACGTTATACGCTGTACGTTATACGCTGTACGTTATACGTTATACGTTATACGTTATACGTTATACCTTATACGTTATACGTTATACGTTATACGCTGTACGTTATACGCTGTACGTTATACGTTATACGTTATACGTTATACGTTATACCTTATACGTTATACGTTATACGTTATACGCTGTACGTTATACGCTGTACGTTATACGTTATACGTTATACGTTATACGTTATACGTTATACGTTATACGTTCTAAGTTATACGTTATACGTTATACGCAATACGTTATACGTTATACGTTATACGTTATACGTTATACGTTATACGTTATACGTTATACGTTATACGTTATACGTTATACGTTATACGTTATACGTTATACGTTATACGTTGTACGTTATACGCTGTACGTTATACGCTGTACGTTATACGCTGTACGTTATACGTTATACGTTGTACGTTATACGTTATACGTTATACGTTATACGCTGTACGTTATACGCTGTACGTTATACGTTATACGTTATACGTTGTACATGATACGTTGTACATTATACGTTGTACGTTATACGTTATACGCTGTACGTTATACGCTGTACGTTATACGCTGTACGTTATACGTTATACGTTATACGTTATACGTTACACGTTGTACGTTGTACGTTATACGTTGTACGTTATACGTTGTACGTTATACGTTATACGCTGTACGTTATACGTTATACATTATACGTTATACGTTGTACGTTATACGTTATACGTTATACGCTGTACGTTATACGTTATACGTTATACGTTACACGTTGTACGTTGTACGTTATACGTTATACGTTGTATGTTATACGTTGTACGTTATACGTTATACGTTGTACGTTATACGTTGTACATTATATGTTGTATGTTATACGTTATACGCTGTACGTTATACGTTATTCGTTATACGTTATACGTTATACGTTATACGTTATACGTTATACGTTATACGTTATACGTTATACGTTATACGTTATACGTTATACGTTATACGTTATACGTTATACGTTATACGTTATACGTTATACGTTGTACGTTATACGCTGTACGTTATACGCTGTACGTTATACGTTACACGTTGTACGTTGTACGTTATACGTTGTACGTTATACGTTGTACATTGTACGTTATACGTTGTACGTTATACGTTGTACATTATGCGTTGTACGTTATACGTTGTACGTTATACGTTATACGTTATACGTTATACGTTATACGTTATACGTTATACGTTATACGTTATACGTTATACGTTATACGTTATACGTTATACGTTATACGTTATACGTTATACGTTATACGTTATACGTTATACGTTATACGTTATACGTTATACGTTATACGTTATACGTTATACGTTATACGTTATACGTTATACGTTATACGTTATACGTTATACGTTATACGTTATACGTTATACGTTATACGTTATACGTTATACGGTATACGTTATACGTTATACGTTATACGTTATACGTTATACGTTATACGTTATACGTTATACGTTATACGTTATACGCTGTACGTTATACGCTGTACGTTATACGCTGTACGTTATACGTTATACGTTACACGTTATACGTTACACGTTGTACGTTGTACGTTATACGTTGTACGTTATACGTTGTACGTTATACGTTGTACGATATACGTTGTACGTTATACGTTGTACGTTATATGTTATACGTTGCACGTTGTACGATGTACGTTATACGTTATACGTTATACGTTATACGTTATACGTTATACGTTGTACGTTATACGCTGTACGTTATACGTTACACGTTGTACGTTGTACGTTATACGTTGTACGTTATACGTTGTACATTGTACGTTATACGTTGTACGTTATACGTTGTACATTATGCGTTGTACGTTATACGTTGTACGTTATACGTTATACGTTATACGTTATACGTTATACGTTATACGTTATACGCTGTACGTTATACGCTGTACGTTATACGTTATACGTTACACGTTATACGTTACACGTTGTACGTTGTACGTTATACGTTGTACGTTATACGTTGTACGTTATACGTTATACGC
This sequence comes from Lasioglossum morio, assembly GCA_916610235.2. Lineage (NCBI taxonomy): Eukaryota > Metazoa > Arthropoda > Insecta > Hymenoptera > Halictidae > Lasioglossum > Lasioglossum morio. The sequence continues at coordinate 301,340 of CAKAJA020001038.1, forward strand.
TGTACGTTATACGTTATACGGTATACGTTATACGTTATACGTTATACGTTATACGTTATACGTTACACGTTGTACGTTGTACGTTATACGTTGTACGTTATACGTTGTACGTTATACGTTATACGCTGTACGTTATACGTTATACGGTATACGTTATACGTTATACGTTATACGTTATACGTTATACGTTATACGTTATACGTTATACGTTATACGCTGTACGTTATACGCTGTACGTTATACGCTGTACGTTATACGTTATACGTTACACGTTATACGTTACACGTTGTACGTTGTACGTTATACGTTGTACGTTATACGTTGTACGTTATACGTTATACGCTGTACGTTATACGTTATACATTATACGTTATACGTTGTACGTTATACGTTATACGTTATACGCTGTACGTTATACGTTATACGTTATACGTTATACGTTATACGTTATACGTTATACGTTATACGTTATACGTCATACGTTATACGTTATACGTTATACGTTATACGTTATACGTTATACGTTATACGTTATACGTTATACGTTATACGTTATACGGAATACGTTATACGTTATACGTTATACGTTATACGTTATACGTTATACGTTATACGCTGTACGTTGTACGCTGTACGTTATACGCTGTACGTTATACGTTATACGTTACACGTTGTACGTTGTACGTTATACGTTGTACGTTATACGTTGTACATTATACGTTGTACATTATACGTTGTACGTTATACGTTATACGCTGTACGTTATACGCTGTACGTTATACGCTGTACGTTATACGTTATACGTTATACGTTATACGTTGTATGTTATACGTTGTACGTTATACGTTATACGTTGTACGTTATACGTTATACGCTGTACGTTATACGTTATTCGTTATTCGTTATACGTTATACGTTATACGTTATACGTTATACGTTATACGTTATACGTTATACGTTATACGTTATACGTTATACGTTATACGTTATACGTTATACGTTATACGTTGTACGTTATACGCTGTACGTTATACGCTGTACGTTATACGTTACACGTTGTACGTTGTACGTTATACGTTGTACGTTATACGTTGTACATTGTACGTTATACGTTGTACGTTATACGTTGTACATTATGCGTTGTACGTTATACGTTGTACGTTATACGTTATACGTTATACGTTATACGTTATACGTTATACGTTATACGTTATACGTTATACGTTATACGTTATACGTTATACGTTATACGTTATAAGTTATACGTTATTCGTTATACGTTTTACGTTATACGTTATACGTTATACGTTATACGTTATACGTTATACGTTATACGTTATACGTTATACGTTATACGTTATACGTTATACGTTATACGTTATACGTTATACGTTATACGTTATACGTTATACGTTATACGTTATACGTTATACGTTATACGTTATACGTTATACGTTATACGTTATACGGTATACGTTATACGTTATACGTTATACGTTATACGTTATACGTTATACGTTATACGTTATACGTTATACGTTATACGTTATACGCTGTACGTTATACGCTGTACGTTATACGCTGTACGTTATACGTTATACGTTACACGTTGTACGTTGTACGTTGTACGTTATACGTTGTACATTATACGTTGTACATTATACGCTGTACGTTATACGTTATACGCTGTACGTTATAAGTTATACGTTATACGTTATACGTTACACGTTGTACGTTGTACGTTATACGTTGTACATTATACGTTGTACGTTATACGTTATACGTTACATGTTGTACGTTGTACGTTATACGTTGTACGTTATACGTTGTACGTTATACGTTGTATGTTATACGTTATACGCTGTACGTTATACGTTATACGTTGTACGTTATACGTTGTATGTTATACGTTATACGTTATACGTTGTACGTTATACGTTATACGTTATACGTTATACGCTGTACGTTATACGCTGTACGTTATACGTTATACGTTATACGTTGTACGTTATACGCTGTACGTTATACGCTGTACGTTATACGTTATACGTTATACGTTATACGTTATACCTTATACGTTATACGTTATACGTTATACGCTGTACGTTATACGCTGTACGTTATACGTTATACGTTATACGTTATACGTTATACCTTATACGTTATACGTTATACGTTATACGCTGTACGTTATACGCTGTACGTTATACGTTATACGTTATACGTCATACGTTATACGTTATACGTTATACGTTCTAAGTTATACGTTATACGTTATACGCAATACGTTATACGTTATACGTTATACGTTATACGTTATACGTTATACGTTATACGTTATACGTTATACGTTATACGTTATACGTTATACGTTATACGTTATACGTTATACGTTATACGTTATACGTTGTACGTTATACGCTGTACGTTATACGCTGTACGTTATACGCTGTACGTTATACGTTATACGTTGTACGTTATACGTTATACGTTATACGTTATACGTTATACGCTGTACGTTATACGCTGTACGTTATACGTTATACGTTATACGTTGTACATTATACGTTGTACATTATACGTTGTACGTTATACGTTATACGCTGTACGTTATACGCTGTACGTTATACGCTGTACGTTATACGTTATACGTTATACGTTATACGTTACACGTTGTACGTTGTACGTTATACGTTGTACGTTATACGTTGTACGTTATACGTTATACGCTGTACGTTATACGTTATACATTATACGTTATACGTTGTACGTTATACGTTATACGTTATACGCTGTACGTTATACGTTATACGTTATACGTTATACGTTACACGTTGTACGTTGTACGTAATACGTTATACGTTGTATGTTATACGTTGTACGTTATACGTTATACGTTGTACGTTATACGTTGTACATTATATGTTGTATGTTATACGTTATACGCTGTACGTTATACGTTATTCGTTATACGTTATACGTTATACGTTATACGTTATACGTTATACGTTATACGTTATACGTTATACGTTATACGTTATACGTTATACGTTATACGTTATACGTTATACGTTATACGTTATACGTTATACGTTATACGTTGTACGTTATACGCTGTACGTTATACGCTGTACGTTATACGTTACACGTTGTACGTTGTACGTTATACGTTGTACGTTATACGTTGTACATTGTACGTTATACGTTGTACGTTATACGTTGTACATTATGCGTTGTACGTTATACGTTGTACGTTATACGTTATACGTTATACGTTATACGTTATACGTTATACGTTATACGTTATACGTTATACGTTATACGTTATACGTTATACGTTATACGTTATACGTTATACGTTATACGTTATACGTTATACGTTATACGTTATACGTTATACGTTATACGTTATACGTTATACGGTATACGTTATACGTTATACGTTATACGTTATACGTTATACGTTATACGTTATACGTTATACGTTATACGTTATACGTTATACGTTATACGTTATACGTTATACGTTATACGTTATACGTTATACGTTATACGTTATACGTTATACGTTATACGTTATACGTTATACGTTATACGTTATACGTTATACGTTATACGTTATACGGTATACGTTATACGTTATACGTTATACGTTATACGTTATACGTTATACGTTATACGTTATACGTTATACGTTATACGCTGTACGTTATACGCTGTACGTTATACGCTGTACGTTATACGTTATACGTTACACGTTGTACGTTGTACGTTGTACGTTATACGTTGTACGTTATACGTTGTACATTATACGTTGTACATTATACGCTGTACGTTATACGTTATACGCTGTACGTTATAAGTTATACGTTATACGTTATACGTTACACGTTGTACGTTGTACGTTATACGTTGTACATTATACGTTGTACGTTATACGTTATACGTTACATGTTGTACGTTGTACGTTATACGTTGTACGTTATACGTTGTACGTTATACGTTGTATGTTATACGTTATACGCTGTACGTTATACGTTATACGTTGTACGTTATACGTTGTATGTTATACGTTATACGCTGTACGTTATACGTTATACGTTGTACGTTATACGTTATACGTTATACGTTATACGCTGTACGTTATACGCTGTACGTTATACGTTATACGTTATACGTTGTACGTTATACGCTGTACGTTATACGCTGTACGTTATACGTTATACGTTATACGTTATACGTTATACCTTATACGTTATACGTTATACGTTATACGCTGTACGTTATACGCTGTACGTTATACGTTATACGTTATACGTTATACGTTATACCTTATACGTTATACGTTATACGTTATACGCTGTACGTTATACGCTGTACGTTATACGTTATACGTTATACGTTATACGTTATACGTTATACGTTATACGTTATACGTTCTAAGTTATACGTTATACGTTATACGCAATACGTTATACGTTATACGTTATACGTTATACGTTATACGTTATACGTTATACGTTATACGTTATACGTTATACGTTATACGTTATACGTTATACGTTATACGTTATACGTTATACGTTATACGTTGTACGTTATACGCTGTACGTTATACGCTGTACGTTATACGCTGTACGTTATACGTTATACGTTGTACGTTATACGTTATACGTTATACGTTATACGTTATACGCTGTACGTTATACGCTGTACGTTATACGTTATACGTTATACGTTGTACATTATACGTTGTACATTATACGTTGTACGTTATACGTTATACGCTGTACGTTATACGCTGTACGTTATACGCTGTACGTTATACGTTATACGTTATACGTTATACGTTACACGTTGTACGTTGTACGTTATACGTTGTACGTTATACGTTGTACGTTATACGTTATACGCTGTACGTTATACGTTATACATTATACGTTATACGTTATACGTTGTACGTTATACGTTATACGTTATACGCTGTACGTTATACGTTATACGTTATACGTTACACGTTGTACGTTGTACGTTATACGTTATACGTTGTATGTTATACGTTGTACGTTATACGTTATACGTTGTACGTTATACGTTGTACATTATATGTTGTATGTTATACGTTATACGCTGTACGTTATACGTTATTCGTTATACGTTATACGTTATACGTTATACGTTATACGTTATACGTTATACGTTATACGTTATACGTTATACGTTATACGTTATACGTTATACGTTATACGTTGTACGTTATACGCTGTACGTTATACGCTGTACGTTATACGTTACACGTTGTACGTTGTACGTTATACGTTGTACGTTATACGTTGTACATTGTACGTTATACGTTGTACGTTATACGTTGTACATTATGCGTTGTACGTTATACGTTGTACGTTATACGTTATACGTTATACGTTATACGTTATACGTTATACGTTATACGTTATACGTTATACGTTATACGTTATACGTTATACGTTATACGTTATACGTTATACGTTATACGTTATACGTTATACGTTATACGTTATACGTTATACGTTATACGTTATACGTTATACGTTATACGTTATACGTTATACGTTATACGTTATACGTTATACGTTATACCTTATACGTTATACGTTATACGTTATACGCTGTACGTTATACGCTGTACGTTACACGTTGTACGTTGTACGTTATACGTTGTACATTATACGTTGTACGTTATACGTTATACGTTACATGTTGTACGTTGTACGTTATACGTTGTACGTTATACGTTGTACGTTATACGTTGTATGTTATACGTTATACGCTGTACGTTATACGTTATACGTTGTACGTTATACGTTGTATGTTATACGTTATACGCTGTACGTTATACGTTATACGTTGTACGTTATACGTTATACGTTATACGTTATACGCTGTACGTTATACGCTGTACGTTATACGTTATACGTTATACGTTGTACGTTATACGCTGTACGTTATACGCTGTACGTTATACGTTATACGTTATACGTTATACGTTATACCTTATACGTTATACGTTATACGTTATACGCTGTACGTTATACGCTGTACGTTATACGTTATACGTTATACGTTATACGTTATACCTTATACGTTATACGTTATACGTTATACGCTGTACGTTATACGCTGTACGTTATACGTTATACGTTATACGTTATACGTTATACGTTATACGTTATACGTTCTAAGTTATACGTTATACGTTATACGCAATACGTTATACGTTATACGTTATACGTTATACGTTATACGTTATACGTTATACGTTATACGTTATACGTTATACGTTATACGTTATACGTTATACGTTATACGTTATACGTTATACGTTATACGTTATACGCTGTACGTTATACGCTGTACGTTATACGCTGTACGTTATACGTTATACGTTGTACGTTATACGTTATACGTTATACGTTATACGCTGTACGTTATACGCTGTACGTTATACGTTATACGTTATACGTTGTACATTATACGTTGTACATTATACGTTGTACGTTATACGTTATACGCTGTACGTTATACGCTGTACGTTATACGCTGTACGTTATACGTTATACGTTATACGTTATACGTTACACGTTGTACGTTGTACGTTATACGTTGTACGTTATACGTTGTACGTTATACGTTATACGCTGTACGTTATACGTTATACATTATACGTTATACGTTGTACGTTATACGTTATACGTTATACGCTGTACGTTATACGTTATACGTTATACGTTACACGTTGTACGTTGTACGTTATACGTTATACGTTGTATGTTATACGTTGTACGTTATACGTTATACGTTGTACGTTATACGTTGTACATTATATGTTGTATGTTATACGTTATACGCTGTACGTTATACGTTATTCGTTATACGTTATACGTTATACGTTATACGTTATACGTTATACGTTATACGTTATACGTTATACGTTATACGTTATACGTTATACGTTATACGTTATACGTTATACGTTGTACGTTATACGCTGTACGTTATACGCTGTACGTTATACGTTACACGTTGTACGTTGTACGTTATACGTTGTACGTTATACGTTGTACATTGTACGTTATACGTTGTACGTTATACGTTGTACATTATGCGTTGTACGTTATACGTTGTACGTTATACGTTATACGTTATACGTTATACGTTATACGTTATACGTTATACGTTATACGTTATACGTTATACGTTATACGTTATACGTTATACGTTATACGTTATACGTTATACGTTATACGTTATACGTTATACGTTATACGTTATACGTTATACGTTATACGTTATACGTTATACGTTATACGTTATACGTTATACGTTATACGTTATACGTTATACGTTATACGTTATACGTTATACGTTATACGTTATACGTTATACGTTATACGTTATACGTTATACGTTATACGTTATACGTTATACGTTATACGGTATACGTTATACGTTATACGTTATACGTTATACGTTATACGTTATACGTTATACGTTATACGTTATACGCTGTACGTTATACGCTGTACGTTATACGCTGTACGTTATACGTTATACGTTACACGTTATACGTTACACGTTGTACGTTGTACGTTATACGTTGTACGTTATACGTTGTACGTTATACGTTATACGCTGTACGTTATACGTTATACATTATACGTTATACGTTGTACGTTATACGTTATACGTTATACGCTGTACGTTATACGTTATACGTTATACGTTATACGTTATACGTTATACGTTATACGTTATACGTCATACGTTATACGTTATACGTTATACGTTATACGTTATACGTTATACGTTATACGTTATACGTTATACGTTATACGGAATACGTTATACGTTATACGTTATACGTTATACGTTATACGTTATACGTTATACGCTGTACGTTATACGCTGTACGTTATACGCTGTACGTTATACGTTATACGTTACACGTTGTACGTTGTACGTTATACGTTGTACGTTATACGTTGTACATTATACGTTGTACATTATACGTTGTACGTTATACGTTATACGCTGTACGTTATACGCTGTACGTTATACGCTGTACGTTATACGTTATACGTTATACGTTATACGTTGTATGTTATACGTTGTACGTTATACGTTATACGTTGTACGTTATACGTTATACGCTGTACGTTATACGTTATTCGTTATTCGTTATACGTTATACGTTATACGTTATACGTTATACGTTATACGTTATACGTTATACGTTATACGTTATACGTTATACGTTATACGTTATACGTTATACGTTATACGTTGTACGTTATACGCTGTACGTTATACGCTGTACGTTATACGTTACACGTTGTACGTTGTACGTTATACGTTGTACGTTATACGTTGTACATTGTACGTTATACGTTGTACGTTATACGTTGTACATTATGCGTTGTACGTTATACGTTGTACGTTATACGTTATACGTTATACGTTATACGTTATACGTTGTACGTTATACGCTGTACGTTATACGCTGTACGTTATACGTTATACGTTATACGTTATACGTTATACCTTATACGTTATACGTTATACGTTATACGCTGTACGTTATACGCTGTACGTTATACGTTATACGTTATACGTTATACGTTATACCTTATACGTTATACGTTATACGTTATACGCTGTACGTTATACGCTGTACGTTATACGTTATACGTTATACGTTATACGTTATACGTTATACGTTATACGTTCTAAGTTATACGTTATACGTTATACGCAATACGTTATACGTTATACGTTATACGTTATACGTTATACGTTATACGTTATACGTTATACGTTATACGTTATACGTTATACGTTATACGTTATACGTTATACGTTGTACGTTATACGCTGTACGTTATACGCTGTACGTTATACGCTGTACGTTATACGTTATACGTTGTACGTTATACGTTATACGTTATACGTTATACGCTGTACGTTATACGCTGTACGTTATACGTTATACGTTGTACATTATACGTTGTACATTATACGTTGTACGTTATACGTTATACGCTGTACGTTATACGCTGTACGTTATACGCTGTACGTTATACGTTATACGTTATACGTTATACGTTACACGTTGTACGTTGTACGTTATACGTTGTACGTTATACGTTGTACGTTATACGTTATACGCTGTACGTTATACGTTATACATTATACGTTATACGTTGTACGTTATACGTTATACGTTATACGCTGTACGTTATACGTTATACGTTATACGTTACACGTTGTACGTTGTACGTTATACGTTATACGTTGTATGTTATACGTTGTACGTTATACGTTATACGTTGTACGTTATACGTTGTACATTATATGTTGTATGTTATACGTTATACGCTGTACGTTATACGTTATTCGTTATACGTTATACGTTATACGTTATACGTTATACGTTATACGTTATACGTTATACGTTATACGTTATACGTTATACGTTATACGTTATACGTTATACGTTATACGTTATACGTTATACGTTGTACGTTATACGCTGTACGTTATACGCTGTACGTTATACGTTACACGTTGTACGTTGTACGTTATACGTTGTACGTTATACGTTGTACATTGTACGTTATACGTTGTACGTTATACGTTGTACATTATGCGTTGTACGTTATACGTTGTACGTTATACGTTATACGTTATACGTTATACGTTATACGTTATACGTTATACGTTATACGTTATACGTTATACGTTATACGTTATACGTTATACGTTATACGTTATACGTTATACGTTATACGTTATACGTTATACGTTATACGTTATACGTTATACGTTATACGTTATACGTTATACGTTATACGTTATACGTTATACGTTATACGTTATACGTTATACGTTATACGTTATACGTTATACGTTATACGTTATACGTTATACGTTATACGTTATACGTTATACGTTATACGTTATACGTTATACGGTATACGTTATACGTTATACGTTATACGTTATACGTTATACGTTATACGTTATACGTTATACGTTATACGCTGTACGTTATACGCTGTACGTTATACGCTGTACGTTATACGTTATACGTTACACGTTATACGTTACACGTTGTACGTTGTACGTTATACGTTGTACGTTATACGTTGTACGTTATACGTTATACGCTGTACGTTATACGTTATACATTATACGTTATACGTTGTACGTTATACGTTATACGTTATACGCTGTACGTTATACGTTATACGTTATACGTTATACGTTATACGTTATACGTTATACGTTATACGTTATACGTCATACGTTATACGTTATACGTTATACGTTATACGTTATACGTTATACGTTATACGTTATACGTTATACGTTATACGGAATACGTTATACGTTATACGTTATACGTTATACGTTATACGTTATACGTTATACGCTGTACGTTATACGCTGTACGTTATACGCTGTACGTTATACGTTATACGTTACACGTTGTACGTTGTACGTTATACGTTGTACGTTATACGTTGTACATTATACGTTGTACATTATACGTTGTACGTTATACGTTATACGCTGTACGTTATACGCTGTACGTTATACGCTGTACGTTATACGTTATACGTTATACGTTATACGTTGTATGTTATACGTTGTACGTTATACGTTATACGTTGTACGTTATACGTTATACGCTGTACGTTATACGTTATTCGTTATTCGTTATACGTTATACGTTATACGTTATACGTTATACGCTGTACGTTATACGCTGTACGTTATACGCTGTACGTTATACGTTATACGTTACACGTTATACGTTATACGTTATACGTTATACGTTATACGTTATACGTTATACGTTATACGTTATACGTTATACGGAATACGTTATACGTTATACGTTATACGTTATACGTTATACGTTATACGTTATACGCTGTACGTTATACGCTGTACGTTATACGCTGTACGTTATACGTTATACGTTATACGTTATACGGAATACGTTATACGTTATACGTTATACGTTATACGTTATACGTTATACGTTATACGCTGTACGTTATACGCTGTACGTTATACGCTGTACGTTATACGTTATACGTTACACGTTGTACGTTGTACGTTATACGTTGTACGTTATACGTTGTACATTATACGTTGTACATTATACGTTGTACGTTATACGTTATACGCTGTACGTTATACGCTGTACGTTATACGCTGTACGTTATACGTTATACGTTATACGTTATACGTTGTATGTTATACGTTGTACGTTATACGTTATACGTTGTACGTTATACGTTATACGCTGTACGTTATACGTTATTCGTTATTCGTTATACGTTATACGTTATACGTTATACGTTATACGTTATACGTTATACGTTATACGTTATACGTTATACGTTATACGTTATACGTTATACGTTATACGTTGTACGTTATACGCTGTACGTTATACGCTGTACGTTATACGTTACACGTTGTACGTTGTACGTTATACGTTGTACGTTATACGTTGTACATTGTACGTTATACGTTGTACGTTATACGTTGTACATTATGCGTTGTACGTTATACGTTGTACGTTATACGTTATACGTTATACGTTATACGTTATACGTTATACGTTATACGTTATACGTTATACGTTATACGTTATACGTTATACGTTATACGTTATAAGTTATACGTTATTCGTTATACGTTTTACGTTATACGTTATACGTTATACGTTATACGTTATACGTTATACGTTATACGTTATACGTTATACGCTGTACGTTATACGCTGTACGTTATACGCTGTACGTTATACGTTATACGTTACACGTTGTACGTTGTACGTTGTACGTTATACGTTGTACGTTATACGTTGTACATTATACGTTGTACATTATACGCTGTACGTTATACGTTATACGCTGTACGTTATAAGTTATACGTTATACGTTATACGTTACACGTTGTACGTTGTACGTTATACGTTGTACATTATACGTTGTACGTTATACGTTATACGTTACATGTTGTACGTTGTACGTTATACGTTGTACGTTATACGTTGTACGTTATACGTTGTATGTTATACGTTATACGCTGTACGTTATACGTTATACGTTGTACGTTATACGTTGTATGTTATACGTTATACGCTGTACGTTATACGTTATACGTTGTACGTTATACGTTATACGTTATACGTTATACGCTGTACGTTATACGCTGTACGTTATACGTTATACGTTATACGTTGTACGTTATACGCTGTACGTTATACGCTGTACGTTATACGTTATACGTTATACGTTATACGTTATACCTTATACGTTATACGTTATACGTTATACGCTGTACGTTATACGCTGTACGTTATACGTTATACGTTATACGTTATACGTTATACCTTATACGTTATACGTTATACGTTATACGCTGTACGTTATACGCTGTACGTTATACGTTATACGTTATACGTTATACGTTATACGTTATACGTTATACGTTCTAAGTTATACGTTATACGTTATACGCAATACGTTATACGTTATACGTTATACGTTATACGTTATACGTTATACGTTATACGTTATACGTTGTACGTTATACGTTATACGTTATACGTTATACGTTATACGTTATACGCTGTACGTTATACGCTGTACGTTATACGTTATACGTTATACGTTGTACATTATACGTTGTACATTATACGTTGTACGTTATACGTTATACGCTGTACGTTATACGCTGTACGTTATACGCTGTACGTTATACGTTATACGTTATACGTTATACGTTACACGTTGTACGTTGTACGTTATACGTTGTACGTTATACGTTGTACGTTATACGTTATACGCTGTACGTTATACGTTATACATTATACGTTATACGTTGTACGTTATACGTTATACGTTATACGCTGTACGTTATACGTTATACGTTATACGTTACACGTTGTACGTTGTACGTTATACGTTATACGTTGTATGTTATACGTTGTACGTTATACGTTATACGTTGTACGTTATACGTTGTACATTATATGTTGTATGTTATACGTTATACGCTGTACGTTATACGTTATTCGTTATACGTTATACGTTATACGTTATACGTTATACGTTATACGTTATACGTTATACGTTATACGTTATACGTTATACGTTATACGTTATACGTTATACGTTATACGTTATACGTTGTACGTTATACGCTGTACGTTATACGCTGTACGTTATACGTTACACGTTGTACGTTGTACGTTATACGTTGTACGTTATACGTTGTACATTGTACGTTATACGTTGTACGTTATACGTTGTACATTATGCGTTGTACGTTATACGTTGTACGTTATACGTTATACGTTATACGTTATACGTTATACGTTATACGTTATACGTTATACGTTATACGTTATACGTTATACGTTATACGTTATACGTTATACGTTATAAGTTATACGTTATTCGTTATACGTTTTACGTTATACGTTATACGTTATACGTTATACGTAATACTTTATACGTTATATGTTATATGTTATACGTTATACGTTATACGTTATACGTTATACGTTATACGTTATACGTTATACGTTATACGTTATACGTTATACGTTATACGTTATACGTTATACGGTATACGTTATACGTTATACGTTATACGTTATACGTTATACGTTATACGTTATACGTTATACGTTATACGTTATACGCTGTACGTTATACGCTGTACGTTATACGCTGTACGTTATACGTTATACGTTACACGTTGTACGTTGTACGTTGTACGTTATACGTTGTACGTTATACGTTGTACATTATACGTTGTACATTATACGCTGTACGTTATACGTTATACGCTGTACGTTATAAGTTATACGTTATACGTTATACGTTACACGTTGTACGTTGTACGTTATACGTTGTACATTATACGTTGTACGTTATACGTTATACGTTATACGTTATACGTTATACGTTATACGTTATACGTTATACGGTATACGTTATACGTTATACGTTATACGTTATACGTTATACGTTATACGTTATACGTTATACGTTATACGTTATACGTTATACGTTATACGTTATACGCTGTACGTTATACGTTATACGTTATACGTTATACGTTATATGTTATACGTTATACGTTATACGTTATACGTTATACGTTATACGTTATACGTTATACGTTATACGTTATACGTTATACGTTATACGTTATACGGTATACGTTATACGTTATACGTTATACGTTATACGTTATACGTTATACGTTATACGTTATACGTTATACGTTATACGTTATACGCTGTACGTTATACGCTGTACGTTATACGCTGTACGTTATACGTTATACGTTATACGTTATACGTTATACGTTATACGTTATACGTTATACGTTATACGTTATACGTTATAAGTTATACGTTATTCGTTATACGTTTTACGTTATACGTTATACGTTATACGTTATACGTTATACGTTATACGTTATACGTTATACGTTATACGTTATACGTTATAAGTTATACGTTATTCGTTATACGTATAACGTTATACGTTATACGTTATACGTTATACGTTATACGTTATACGTTATATGTTATACGTTATACGTTATACGTTATACGTTATACGTTATACGTTATACGTTATACGTTATACGTTATACGTTATACGTTATACGTTATACGTTATACGTTATACGGTATACGTTATACGTTATACGTTATACGTTATACGTTATACGTTATACGTTATACGTTATACGCTGTACGTTATACGCTGTACGTTATACGCTGTACGTTATACGTTATACGTTACACGTTGTACGTTGTACGTTGTACGTTATACGTTGTACGTTATACGTTGTACATTATACGTTGTACATTATACGCTGTACGTTATACGTTATACGCTGCACGTTATAAGTTATACGTTATACGTTATACGTTACACGTTGTACGTTGTACGTTATACGTTGTACATTATACGTTGTACGTTATACGTTATACGTTACATGTTGTACGTTGTACGTTATACGTTGTACGTTATACGTTGTACGTTATACGTTGTATGTTATACGTTATACGCTGTACGTTATACGTTATACGTTGTACGTTATACGTTGTATGTTATACGTTATACGCTGTACGTTATACGTTATACGTTGTACGTTATACGTTATACGTTATACGTTATACGCTGTACGTTATACGCTGTACGTTATACGTTATACGTTATACGTTGTACGTTATACGCTGTACGTTATACGCTGTACGTTATACGCTGTACGTTATACGCTGTACGTTATACGCTGTACGTTATACGTTATACGTTATACGTTATACGTTACACGTTGTACGTTGTACGTTATACGTTGTACGTTATACGTTATACGTTATACGTTATACGCTGTACGTTATACGTTATACATTATACGTTATACGTTGTACGTTATACGTTATACGTTATACGCTGTACGTTATACGTTATACGTTGTACGTTATACGTTATTCGTTATACGTTATACGTTATACGTTATACGTTATACGTTATACGTTATACGTTATACGTTATACTTGTACGTTATACGCTGTACGTTATACGCTGTACGTTATACGTTACACGTTGTACGTTGTACGTTATACGTTGTACGTTATACGTTGTACATTGTACGTTATACGTTGTACGTTATACGTTGTACGTTATACGTTGTACATTGTACGTTATACGTTGTACGTTATACGTTGTACATTATGCGTTGTACGTTATACGTTGTACGTTATACGTTATACGTTATACGTTATACGTTATACGTTATACGTTATACGTTATACGTTATACGTTATAAGTTATACGTTATACGTTATAAGTTATACGTTATTCGTTATACGTTTTACGTTATACGTTATACGTTATACGTTATACGTTATACGTTATACGTTATACGTTATACGTTATACGTTATACGTTATACGTTATACGTTATACGTTATACGTTATACGTTATACGTTATACGTTATACGTTATACGTTATACGTTATACGTTATACGTTATACGTTATACGTTATACGTTATACGTTATACGTTATACGTTATACGTTATACGTTATACGTTATACGTTATACGTTATACGTTATACGGTATACGTTATACGTTATACGTTATACGTTATACGTTATACGTTATACGTTATACGTTATACGTTATACGTTATACGCTGTACGTTATACGCTGTACGTTATACGCTGTACGTTATACGTTATACGTTACACGTTGTACGTTGTACGTTGTACGTTATACGTTGTACGTTATACGTTGTACATTATACGTTGTACATTATACGCTGTACGTTATACGTTATACGCTGTACGTTATAAGTTATACGTTATACGTTATACGTTACACGTTGTACGTTGTACGTTATACGTTGTACATTATACGTTGTACGTTATACGTTATACGTTACATGTTGTACGTTGTACGTTATACGTTGTACGTTATACGTTGTACGTTATACGTTGTATGTTATACGTTATACGCTGTACGTTATACGTTATACGTTGTACGTTATACGTTGTATGTTATACGTTATACGCTGTACGTTATACGTTATACGTTGTACGTTATACGTTATACGTTATACGTTATACGCTGTACGTTATACGCTGTACGTTATACGTTATACGTTATACGTTGTACGTTATACGCTGTACGTTATACGCTGTACGTTATACGTTATACGTTATACGTTATACGTTATACCTTATACGTTATACGTTATACGTTATACGCTGTACGTTATACGCTGTACGTTATACGTTATACGTTATACGTTATACGTTGTACGTTATTCGTTATACGTTATACGCTGTACGTTATACGTTATACGTTATACGTTACACGTTGTACGTTATACGTTATTCGTTATACGTTATACGTTATACGTTATACGTTATACGTTATACGTTATAATTTGTACGTTATACGCTGTACGTTATACGCTGTACGTTATACGTTACACGTTGTACGTTGTACGTTATACGTTGTACGTTATACGTTGTACATTGTACGTTATACGTTGTACGTTATACGTTATACGCTGTACGTTATACGCTGTACGTTATACGCTGTACGTTATACGCTGTACGTTATACGTTATACGTTACACGTTGTACGTTGTACGTTGTACGTTATACGTTGTACGTTATACGTTGTACATTATACGTTGTACATTATACGCTGTACGTTATACGTTATACGCTGTACGTTATAAGTTATACGTTATACGTTATACGTTACACGTTGTACGTTGTACGTTATACGTTGTACATTATACGTTGTACGTTATACGTTATACGTTACATGTTGTACGTTGTACGTTATACGTTGTACGTTATACGTTGTACGTTATACGTTGTATGTTATACGTTATACGCTGTACGTTATACGTTATACGTTGTACGTTATACGTTGTATGTTATACGTTATACGCTGTACGTTATACGTTATACGTTGTACGTTATACGTTATACGTTATACGTTATACGCTGTACGTTATACGCTGTACGTTATACGTTATACGTTATACGTTGTACGTTATACGCTGTACGTTATACGCTGTACGTTATACGTTATACGTTATACGTTATACGTTATACGTTATACCTTATACGTTATACGTTATACGTTATACGCTGTACGTTATACGCTGTACGTTATACGTTATACGTTATACGTTATACGTTATACGCTGTACGTTATACGCTGTACGTTATACGTTATACGTTATACGTTGTACGTTATACGCTGTACGTTATACCTTATACGTTATACGTTATACGCTGTACGTTATACGCTGTACGTTATACGCTGTACGTTATACGCTGTACGTTATACGTTATACGTTATACGTTATACGTTATACGTTATACGTTATAAGTTATACGTTATACGTTATACGTTGTACGTTATACGCTGTACGTTATACGCTGTACGTTATACGCTGTACGTTATACGTTATACGTTGTACGTTATACGTTATACGTTATACGTTATACGTTATACGCTGTACGTTATACGCTATACGTTATACGTTATACGTTATACGTTGTACGTTAAACGCTATACGTTATACCTTATACGTTATACGTTATACGCTGTACGTTATACGCTGTACGTTATACGCTGTACGTTATACGCTGTACGTTATACGCTGTACGTTATACGCTGTACGTTATACGTTATACGTTACACGTTGTACGTTGTACGTTGTACGTTATACGTTGTACGTTATACGTTGTACATTATACGTTGTACATTATACGCTGTACGTTATACGTTATACGCTGTACGTTATAAGTTATACGTTATACGTTATACGTTACACGTTGTACGTTGTACGTTATACGTTGTACATTATACGTTGTACGTTATACGTTATACGTTACATGTTGTACGTTGTACGTTATACGTTGTACGTTATACGTTGTACGTTATACGTTATACGTTGTACGTTATACGCTGTACGTTATACGCTGTACGTTATACGTTACACGTTGTACGTTGTACGTTATACGTTGTACGTTATACGTTGTACATTGTACGTTATACGTTGTACGTTATACGTTGTACATTATGCGTTGTACGTTATACGTTGTACGTTATACGTTATACGTTATACGTTATACGTTATACGTTATACGTTATACGTTATACGTTATACGTTATACGTTATACGTTATAAGTTATACGTTATTCGTTATACGTTTTACGTTATACGTTATACGTTATACGTTATACGTTATACGTTATACGTTATACGTTATACGTTATACGTTATACGTTATACGTTATACGTTATACGTTATACGTTATACGTTATACGTTATACGTTATACGTTATACGTTATACGTTATACGTTATACGTTATACGTTATACGGTATACGTTATACGTTATACGTTATACGTTATACGTTATACGTTATACGTTATACGTTATACGTTATACGTTATACGTTATACGCTGTACGTTATACGCTGTACGTTATACGCTGTACGTTATACGTTATACGTTATACGTTGTACGTTATACGCTGTACGTTATACGCTGTACGTTATACGTTATACGTTATACGTTATACGTTATACGTTATACGTTATAGGTTATACGTTATACGTTATACGTTATACGTTATACGTTATACGTTATACGTTATACGTTATACGTTATACGGTATACGTTATACGTTATACGTTATACGTTATACGTTATACGTTATACGTTATACGCTGTACGTTATACGCTGTACGTTATACGCTGTACGTTATACGCTGTACGTTATACGTTATACGTTACACGTTGTACGTTGTACGTTGTACGTTATACGTTGTACGTTATACGTTGTACATTATACGTTGTACATTATACGCTGTACGTTATACGTTATACGCTGTACGTTATAAGTTATACGTTATACGTTATACGTTACACGTTGTACGTTGTACGTTATACGTTGTACATTATACGTTGTACGTTATACGTTATACGTTACATGTTGTACGTTGTACGTTATACGTTGTACGTTATACGTTGTACGTTATACGTTGTATGTTATACGTTATACGCTGTACGTTATACGTTATACGTTGTACGTTATACGTTGTATGTTATACGTTATACGCTGTACGTTATACGTTATACGTTGTACGTTATACGTTATACGTTATACGTTATACGCTGTACGTTATACGCTGTACGTTATACGTTATACGTTATACGTTGTACGTTATACGCTGTACGTTATACGCTGTACGTTATACGTTATACGTTATACGTTATACGTTATACGTTATACCTTATACGTTATACGTTATACGTTATACGCTGTACGTTATACGCTGTACGTTATACGTTATACGTTATACGTTATACGTTGTACGTTATTCGTTATACGTTATACGCTGTACGTTATACGTTATACGTTATACGTTACACGTTGTACGTTATACGTTATTCGTTATACGTTATACGTTATACGTTATACGTTATACGTTATACGTTATAATTTGTACGTTATACGCTGTACGTTATACGCTGTACGTTATACGTTACACGTTGTACGTTGTACGTTATACGTTGTACGTTATACGTTGTACATTGTACGTTATACGTTGTACGTTATACGTTATACGCTGTACGTTATACGCTGTACGTTATACGCTGTACGTTATACGCTGTACGTTATACGTTATACGTTACACGTTGTACGTTGTACGTTGTACGTTATACGTTGTACGTTATACGTTGTACATTATACGTTGTACATTATACGCTGTACGTTATACGTTATACGCTGTACGTTATAAGTTATACGTTATACGTTATACGTTACACGTTGTACGTTGTACGTTATACGTTGTACATTATACGTTGTACGTTATACGTTATACGTTAAAAGTTGTACGTTGTACGTTATACGTTGTACGTTATACGTTGTACGTTATACGTTGTATGTTATACGTTATACGCTGTACGTTATACGTTATACGTTGTACGTTATACGTTGTATGTTATACGTTATACGCTGTACGTTATACGTTATACGTTGTACGTTATACGTTATACGTTATACGTTATACGCTGTACGTTATACGCTGTACGTTATACGTTATACGTTATACGTTGTACGTTATACGCTGTACGTTATACGCTGTACGTTATACGTTATACGTTATACGTTATACGTTATACGTTATACGTTATACGTTATACGTTATACGTTATACGCTGTACGTTATACGCTGTACGTTATACGTTATACGTTATACGTTATACGTTATACGTTATACGCTGTACGTTATACGCTGTACGTTATACGTTATACGTTATACGTTGTACGTTATACGCTGTACGTTATACCTTATACGTTATACGTTATACGCTGTACGTTATACGCTGTACGTTATACGCTGTACGTTATACGCTGTACGTTATACGTTATACGTTATACGTTATACGTTATACGTTATACGTTATAAGTTATACGTTATACGTTATACGTTGTACGTTATACGCTGTACGTTATACGCTGTACGTTATACGCTGTACGTTATACGTTATACGTTGTACGTTATACGTTATACGTTATACGTTATACGTTATACGCTGTACGTTATACGCTGTACGTTATACGTTATACGTTATACGTTGTACGTTATACGCTGTACGTTATACCTTATACGTTATACGTTATACGCTGTACGTTATACGCTGTACGTTATACGCTGTACGTTATACGCTGTACGTTATACGCTGTACGTTATACGCTGTACGTTATACGTTATACGTTACACGTTGTACGTTGTACGTTGTACGTTATACGTTGTACGTTATACGTTGTACATTATACGTTGTACATTATACGCTGTACGTTATACGTTATACGCTGTACGTTATAAGTTATACGTTATACGTTATACGTTACACGTTGTACGTTGTACGTTATACGTTGTACATTATACGTTGTACGTTATACGTTATACGTTACATGTTGTACGTTGTACGTTATACGTTGTACGTTATACGTTGTACGTTATACGTTATACGTTGTACGTTATACGCTGTACGTTATACGCTGTACGTTATACGTTACACGTTGTACGTTGTACGTTATACGTTGTACGTTATACGTTGTACATTGTACGTTATACGTTGTACGTTATACGTTGTACATTATGCGTTGTACGTTATACGTTGTACGTTATACGTTATACGTTATACGTTATACGTTATACGTTATACGTTATACGTTATACGTTATACGTTATACGTTATACGTTATACGTTATAAGTTATACGTTATTCGTTATACGTTTTACGTTATACGTTATACGTTATACGTTATACGTTATACGTTATACGTTATACGTTATACGTTATACGTTATACGTTATACGTTATACGTTATACGTTATACGTTATACGTTATACGTTATACGTTATACGTTATACGTTATACGTTATACGTTATACGTTATACGTTATACGTTATACGTTATACGTTATACGTTATACGGTATACGTTATACGTTATACGTTATACGTTATACGTTATACGTTATACGTTATACGTTATACGTTATACGTTATACGCTGTACGTTATACGCTGTACGTTATACGCTGTACGTTATACGTTATACGTTATACGTTGTACGTTATACGCTGTACGTTATACGCTGTACGTTATACGTTATACGTTATACGTTATACGTTATACGTTATACGTTATACGTTATACGTTATACGTTATACGTTATACGTTATACGTTATACGTTATACGTTATACGTTATACGTTATACGTTATACGTTATACGTTATACGGTATACGTTATACGTTATACGTTATACGTTATACGTTATACGTTATACGTTATACGCTGTACGTTATACGCTGTACGTTATACGCTGTACGTTATACGCTGTACGTTATACGTTATACGTTACACGTTGTACGTTGTACGTTGTACGTTATACGTTGTACGTTATACGTTGTACATTATACGTTATACGTTGTACATTATACGTTGTACATTATACGCTGTACGTTATACGTTATACGCTGTACGTTATAAGTTATACGTTATACGTTATACGTTACACGTTGTACGTTGTACGTTATACGTTGTACATTATACGTTGTACGTTATACGTTATACGTTACATGTTGTACGTTGTACGTTATACGTTGTACGTTATACGTTGTACGTTATACGTTGTATGTTATACGTTATACGCTGTACGTTATACGTTATACGTTGTACGTTATACGTTGTATGTTATACGTTATACGCTGTACGTTATACGTTATACGTTGTACGTTATACGTTATACGTTATACGTTATACGCTGTACGTTATACGCTGTACGTTATACGTTATACGTTATACGTTGTACGTTATACGCTGTACGTTATACGCTGTACGTTATACGTTATACGTTATACGTTATACGTTATACGTTATACCTTATACGTTATACGTTATACGTTATACGCTGTACGTTATACGCTGTACGTTATACGTTATACGTTATACGTTATACGTTATACGTTATACGCTGTACGTTATACGCTGTACGTTATACGTTATACGTTATACGTTGTACGTTATACGCTGTACGTTATACCTTATACGTTATACGTTATACGCTGTACGTTATACGCTGTACGTTATACGCTGTACGTTATACGCTGTACGTTATACGTTATACGTTATACGTTATACGTTATACGTTATACGTTATAAGTTATACGTTATACGTTATACGTTGTACGTTATACGCTGTACGTTATACGCTGTACGTTATACGCTGTACGTTATACGTTATACGTTGTACGTTATACGTTATACGTTATACGTTATACGTTATACGCTGTACGTTATACGCTGTACGTTATACGTTATACGTTATACGTTGTACGTTATACGCTGTACGTTATACCTTATACGTTATACGTTATACGCTGTACGTTATACGCTGTACGTTATACGCTGTACGTTATACGCTGTACGTTATACGCTGTACGTTATACGCTGTACGTTATACGTTATACGTTACACGTTGTACGTTGTACGTTGTACGTTATACGTTGTACGTTATACGTTGTACATTATACGTTGTACATTATACGCTGTACGTTATACGTTATACGCTGTACGTTATAAGTTATACGTTATACGTTATACGTTACACGTTGTACGTTGTACGTTATACGTTGTACATTATACGTTGTACGTTATACGTTGTACGTTGTACGTTATACGTTGTACGTTATACGTTGTACGTTATACGTTATACGCTGTACGTTATACGTTATACGTTATACGTTATACGCTGTACGTTATACGCTGTACGTTATACGCTGTACGTTATACGTTATACGTTATACGTTATACGTTACACGTTGTACGTTGTACGTTATACGTTGTACGTTATACGTTGTACGTTATACGTTATACGCTGTACGTTATACGTTATACATTATACGTTATACGTTGTACGTTATACGTTATACGTTATACGCTGTACGTTATACGTTATACGTTATACGTTACACGTTGTACGTTGTACGTTATACGTTATACGTTGTATGTTATACGTTGTACGTTATACGTTATACGTTGTACGTTATACGTTGTACATTATATGTTGTATGTTATACGTTATACGCTGTACGTTATACGTTATTCGTTATACGTTATACGTTATACGTTATACGTTATACGTTATACGTTATACGTTATACGTTATACGTTATACGTTATACGTTATACGTTATACGTTATACGTTATACGTTATACGTTATACGTTATACGTTGTACGTTATACGCTGTACGTTATACGCTGTACGTTATACGTTACACGTTGTACGTTGTACGTTATACGTTGTACGTTATACGTTGTACATTGTACGTTATACGTTGTACGTTATACGTTGTACATTATGCGTTGTACGTTATACGTTGTACGTTATACGTTATACGTTATACGTTATACGTTATACGTTATACGTTATACGTTATACGTTATACGTTATACGTTATACGTTATACGTTATACGTTATACGTTATACGTTATACGTTATACGTTATACGTTATACGTTATACGTTATACGTTATACGTTATACGTTATACGTTATACGTTATACGTTATACGTTATACGTTATACGTTATACGTTATACGTTATACGTTATACGTTATACGTTATACGTTATACGTTATACGTTATACGTTATACGTTATACGTTATACGTTATACGTTATACGGTATACGTTATACGTTATACGTTATACGTTATACGTTATACGTTATACGTTATACGTTATACGTTATACGCTGTACGTTATACGCTGTACGTTATACGCTGTACGTTATACGTTATACGTTACACGTTATACGTTACACGTTGTACGTTGTACGTTATACGTTGTACGTTATACGTTGTACGTTATACGTTATACGCTGTACGTTATACGTTATACATTATACGTTATACGTTGTACGTTATACGTTATACGTTATACGCTGTACGTTATACGTTATACGTTATACGTTATACGTTATACGTTATACGTTATACGTTATACGTCATACGTTATACGTTATACGTTATACGTTATACGTTATACGTTATACGTTATACGTTATACGTTATACGTTATACGGAATACGTTATACGTTATACGTTATACGTTATACGTTATACGTTATACGTTATACGCTGTACGTTATACGCTGTACGTTATACGCTGTACGTTATACGTTATACGTTACACGTTGTACGTTGTACGTTATACGTTGTACGTTATACGTTGTACATTATACGTTGTACATTATACGTTGTACGTTATACGTTATACGCTGTACGTTATACGCTGTACGTTATACGCTGTACGTTATACGTTATACGTTATACGTTATACGTTGTATGTTATACGTTGTACGTTATACGTTATACGTTGTACGTTATACGTTATACGCTGTACGTTATACGTTATTCGTTATTCGTTATACGTTATACGTTATACGTTATACGTTATACGTTATACGTTATACGTTATACGTTATACGTTATACGTTATACGTTATACGTTATACGTTATACGTTGTACGTTATACGCTGTACGTTATACGCTGTACGTTATACGTTACACGTTGTACGTTGTACGTTATACGTTGTACGTTATACGTTGTACATTGTACGTTATACGTTGTACGTTATACGTTGTACATTATGCGTTGTACGTTATACGTTGTACGTTATACGTTATACGTTATACGTTATACGTTATACGTTGTACGTTATACGCTGTACGTTATACGCTGTACGTTATACGTTATACGTTACACGTTATACGTTATACCTTATACGTTATACGTTATACGTTATACGCTGTACGTTATACGCTGTACGTTATACGTTATACGTTATACGTTATACGTTATACCTTATACGTTATACGTTATACGTTATACGCTGTACGTTATACGCTGTACGTTATACGTTATACGTTATACGTTATACGTTATACGTTATACGTTATACGTTATACGTTATACGGTATACGTTATACGTTATACGTTATACGTTATACGTTATACGTTATACGTTATACGTTATACGTTATACGCTGTACGTTATACGCTGTACGTTATACGCTGTACGTTATACGTTATACGTTACACGTTATACGTTACACGTTGTACGTTGTACGTTATACGTTGTACGTTATACGTTGTACGTTATACGTTATACGCTGTACGTTATACGTTATACGTTATACGTTATACGTTATACGTTATACGTTATACGTTATACGTTATACGTTATACGTTATACGTTATACGTTATACGTTATACGTTATACGTTATACGTTATACGTTATACGTTATACGTTATACGTTATACGTTATACGTTATACGTTATACGTTATACGTTATACGTTATACGTTATACGTTATACGTTATACGTTATACGTTATACGTTATACGTTATACGTTATACGTTATACGTTATACGTTATACGTTATACGGTATACGTTATACGTTATACGTTATACGTTATACGTTATACGTTATACGTTATACGTTATACGTTATACGCTGTACGTTATACGCTGTACGTTATACGCTGTACGTTATACGTTATACGTTACACGTTATACGTTACACGTTGTACGTTGTACGTTATACGTTGTACGTTATACGTTGTACGTTATACGTTATACGCTGTACGTTATACGTTATACATTATACGTTATACGTTGTACGTTATACGTTATACGTTATACGCTGTACGTTATACGTTATACGTTATACGTTATACGTTATACGTTATACGTTATACGTTATACGTCATACGTTATACGTTATACGTTATACGTTATACGTTATACGTTATACGTTATACGTTATACGTTATACGTTATACGGAATACGTTATACGTTATACGTTATACGTTATACGTTATACGTTATACGTTATACGCTGTACGTTATACGCTGTACGTTATACGCTGTACGTTATACGTTATACGTTACACGTTGTACGTTGTACGTTATACGTTGTACGTTATACGTTGTACATTATACGTTGTACATTATACGTTGTACGTTATACGTTATACGCTGTACGTTATACGCTGTACGTTATACGCTGTACGTTATACGTTATACGTTATACGTTATACGTTGTATGTTATACGTTGTACGTTATACGTTATACGTTGTACGTTATACGTTATACGCTGTACGTTATACGTTATTCGTTATTCGTTATACGTTATACGTTATACGTTATACGTTATACGTTATACGTTATACGTTATACGTTATACGTTATACGTTATACGTTATACGTTATACGTTATACGTTGTACGTTATACGCTGTACGTTATACGCTGTACGTTATACGTTACACGTTGTACGTTGTACGTTATACGTTGTACGTTATACGTTGTACATTGTACGTTATACGTTGTACGTTATACGTTGTACATTATGCGTTGTACGTTATACGTTGTACGTTATACGTTATACGTTATACGTTATACGTTATACGTTGTACGTTATACGCTGTACGTTATACGCTGTACGTTATACGTTATACGTTATACGTTATACGTTATACCTTATACGTTATACGTTATACGTTATACGCTGTACGTTATACGCTGTACGTTATACGTTATACGTTATACGTTATACGTTATACCTTATACGTTATACGTTATACGTTATACGCTGTACGTTATACGCTGTACGTTATACGTTATACGTTATACGTTATACGTTATACGTTATACGTTATACGTTCTAAGTTATACGTTATACGTTATACGCAATACGTTATACGTTATACGTTATACGTTATACGTTATACGTTATACGTTATACGTTATACGTTATACGTTATATGTTATACGTTATACGTTATACGTTATACGTTATACGTTGTACGTTATACGCTGTACGTTATACGCTGTACGTTATACGCTGTACGTTATACGTTATACGTTGTACGTTATACGTTATACGTTATACGTTATACGCTGTACGTTATACGCTGTACGTTATACGCTGTACGTTATACGCTGTACGTTATACGTTATACGTTGTACGTTATACGTTATACGTTATACGTTATACGCTGTACGTTATACGCTGTACGTTATACGTTATACGTTATACGTTGTACATTATACGTTGTACATTATACGTTGTACGTTATACGTTATACGCTGTACGTTATACGCTGTACGTTATACGCTGTACGTTATACGTTATACGTTATACGTTATACGTTACACGTTGTACGTTGTACGTTATACGTTGTACGTTATACGTTGTACGTTATACGTTATACGCTGTACGTTATACGTTATACATTATACGTTATACGTTGTACGTTATACGTTATACGTTATACGCTGTACGTTATACGTTATACGTTATACGTTACACGTTGTACGTTGTACGTTATACGTTATACGTTGTATGTTATACGTTGTACGTTATACGTTATACGTTGTACGTTATACGTTGTACATTATATAATGTACAACGTTATACGTTATACGTTATACGTTACACGTTGTACGTTGTACGTTATACGTTATACGTTATACGTTATACGTTATACGTTATACGTTATACGTTATACGTTATACGTTATACGTTATACGTTATACGTTATACGTTATACGTTATACGTTATACGTTATACGTTGTACGTTATACGCTGTACGTTATACGCTGTACGTTATACGTTACACGTTGTACGTTGTACGTTATACGTTGTACGTTATACGTTGTACATTGTACGTTATACGTTGTACGTTATACGTTGTACATTATGCGTTGTACGTTATACGTTGTACGTTATACGTTATACGTTATACGTTATACGTTATACGTTATACGTTATACGTTATACGTTATACGTTATACGTTATACGTTATACGTTATACGTTATACGTTATACGTTATACGTTATACGTTATACGTTATACGTTATACGTTATACGTTATACGTTATACGTTATACGTTATACGTTATACGTTATACGTTATACGTTATACGTTATACGTTATACGTTATACGTTATACGTTATACGTTATACGTTATACGTTATACGGTATACGTTATACGTTATACGTTATACGTTATACGTTATACGTTATACGTTATACGTTATACGTTATACGCTGTACGTTATACGCTGTACGTTATACGCTGTACGTTATACGTTATACGTTACACGTTATACGTTACACGTTGTACGTTGTACGTTATACGTTGTACGTTATACGTTGTACGTTATACGTTATACGCTGTACGTTATACGTTATACATTATACGTTATACGTTGTACGTTATACGTTATACGTTATACGCTGTACGTTATACGTTATACGTTATACGTTATACGTTATACGTTATACGTTATACGTTATACGTTATACGTTATACGTCATACGTTATACGTTATACGTTATACGTTATACGTTATACGTTATACGTTATACGTTATACGTTATACGGAATACGTTATACGTTATACGTTATACGTTATACGTTATACGTTATACGTTATACGCTGTACGTTATACGCTGTACGTTATACGCTGTACGTTATACGTTATACGTTACACGTTGTACGTTGTACGTTATACGTTGTACGTTATACGTTGTACATTATACGTTGTACATTATACGTTGTACGTTATACGTTATACGCTGTACGTTATACGCTGTACGTTATACGCTGTACGTTATACGTTATACGTTATACGTTATACGTTGTATGTTATACGTTGTACGTTATACGTTATACGTTGTACGTTATACGTTATACGCTGTACGTTATACGTTATTCGTTATTCGTTATACGTTATACGTTATACGTTATACGTTATACGTTATACGCTGTACGTTATACGCTGTACGTTATACGCTGTACGTTATACGTTATACGTTACACGTTATACGTTACACGTTGTACGTTGTACGTTATACGTTGTACGTTATACGTTGTACGTTATACGTTATACGCTGTACGTTATACGTTATACATTATACGTTATACGTTGTACGTTATACGTTATACGTTATACGCTGTACGTTATACGTTATACGTTATACGTTATACGTTATACGTTATACGTTATACGTTATACGTTATACGTCATACGTTATACGTTATACGTTATACGTTATACGTTATACGTTATACGTTATACGTTATACGTTATACGTTATACGGAATACGTTATACGTTATACGTTATACGTTATACGTTATACGTTATACGTTATACGCTGTACGTTATACGCTGTACGTTATACGCTGTACGTTATACGTTATACGTTACACGTTGTACGTTGTACGTTATACGTTGTACGTTATACGTTGTACATTATACGTTGTACATTATACGTTGTACGTTATACGTTATACGCTGTACGTTATACGCTGTACGTTATACGCTGTACGTTATACGTTATACGTTATACGTTATACGTTGTATGTTATACGTTGTACGTTATACGTTATACGTTGTACGTTATACGTTATACGCTGTACGTTATACGTTATTCGTTATTCGTTATACGTTATACGTTATACGTTATACGTTATACGTTATACGTTATACGTTATACGTTATACGTTATACGTTATACGTTATACGTTATACGTTATACGTTGTACGTTATACGCTGTACGTTATACGCTGTACGTTATACGTTACACGTTGTACGTTGTACGTTATACGTTGTACGTTATACGTTGTACATTGTACGTTATACGTTGTACGTTATACGTTGTACATTATGCGTTGTACGTTATACGTTGTACGTTATACGTTATACGTTATACGTTATACGTTATACGTTATACGTTATACGTTATACGTTATACGTTATACGTTATACGTTATACGTTATACGTTATACGTTATAAGTTATACGTTATTCGTTATACGTTTTACGTTATACGTTATACGTTATACGTTATACGTTATACGTTATACGTTATACGTTATACGTTATACGTTATACGTTATACGTTATACGTTATACGTTATACGTTATACGTTATACGTTATACGTTATACGTTATACGTTATACGTTATACGTTATACGTTATACGTTATACGGTATACGTTATACGTTATACGTTATACGTTATACGTTATACGTTATACGTTATACGTTATACGTTATACGTTATACGTTATACGTTATACGCTGTACGTTATACGCTGTACGTTATACGCTGTACGTTATACGTTATACGTTACACGTTGTACGTTGTACGTTGTACGTTATACGTTGTACGTTATACGTTGTACATTATACGTTGTACATTATACGCTGTACGTTATACGTTATACGCTGTACGTTATAAGTTATACGTTATACGTTATACGTTACACGTTGTACGTTGTACGTTATACGTTGTACATTATACGTTGTACGTTATACGTTATACGTTACATGTTGTACGTTGTACGTTATACGTTGTACGTTATACGTTGTACGTTATACGTTGTATGTTATACGTTATACGCTGTACGTTATACGTTATACGTTGTACGTTATACGTTGTATGTTATACGTTATACGCTGTACGTTATACGTTATACGTTGTACGTTATACGTTATACGTTATACGTTATACGCTGTACGTTATACGCTGTACGTTATACGTTATACGTTATACGTTGTACGTTATACGCTGTACGTTATACGCTGTACGTTATACGTTATACGTTATACGTTATACGTTATACCTTATACGTTATACGTTATACGTTATACGCTGTACGTTATACGCTGTACGTTATACGTTATACGTTATACGTTATACGTTATACCTTATACGTTATACGTTATACGTTATACGCTGTACGTTATACGCTGTACGTTATACGTTATACGTTATACGTTATACGTTATACGTTATACGTTATACGTTCAAGTTATACGTTATACGTTATACGCAATACGTTATACGTTATACGTTATACGTTATACGTTATACGTTATACGTTATACGTTATACGTTGTACGTTATACGTTATACGTTATACGTTATACGTTATACGCTGTACGTTATACGCTGTACGTTATACGTTATACGTTATACGTTGTACATTATACGTTGTACATTATACGTTGTACGTTATACGTTATACGCTGTACGTTATACGCTGTACGTTATACGCTGTACGTTATACGTTATACGTTATACGTTATACGTTACACGTTGTACGTTGTACGTTATACGTTGTACGTTATACGTTGTACGTTATACGTTATACGCTGTACGTTATACGTTATACATTATACGTTATACGTTGTACGTTATACGTTATACGTTATACGCTGTACGTTATACGTTATACGTTATACGTTACACGTTGTACGTTGTACGTTATACGTTATACGTTGTATGTTATACGTTGTACGTTATACGTTATACGTTGTACGTTATACGTTGTACATTATATGTTGTATGTTATACGTTATACGCTGTACGTTATACGTTATTCGTTATACGTTATACGTTATACGTTATACGTTATACGTTATACGTTATACGTTATACGTTATACGTTATACGTTATACGTTATACGTTATACGTTATACGTTATACGTTGTACGTTATACGCTGTACGTTATACGCTGTACGTTATACGTTACACGTTGTACGTTGTACGTTATACGTTGTACGTTATACGTTGTACATTGTACGTTATACGTTGTACGTTATACGTTGTACATTATGCGTTGTACGTTATACGTTGTACGTTATACGTTATACGTTATACGTTATACGTTATACGTTATACGTTATACGTTATACGTTATACGTTATACGTTATACGTTATACGTTATACGTTATACGTTATAAGTTATACGTTATTCGTTATACGTTTTACGTTATACGTTATACGTTATACGTTATACGTAATACTTTATACGTTATATGTTATATGTTATACGTTATACGTTATACGTTATACGTTATACGTTATACGTTATACGTTATACGTTATACGTTATACGTTATACGTTATACGTTATACGTTATACGGTATACGTTATACGTTATACGTTATACGTTATACGTTATACGTTATACGTTATACGTTATACGTTATACGTTATACGCTGTACGTTATACGCTGTACGTTATACGCTGTACGTTATACGTTATACGTTACACGTTGTACGTTGTACGTTGTACGTTATACGTTGTACGTTATACGTTGTACATTATACGTTGTACATTATACGCTGTACGTTATACGTTATACGCTGTACGTTATAAGTTATACGTTATACGTTATACGTTACACGTTGTACGTTGTACGTTATACGTTGTACATTATACGTTGTACGTTATACGTTATACGTTATACGTTATACGTTATACGTTATACGTTATACGTTATACGGTATACGTTATACGTTATACGTTATACGTTATACGTTATACGTTATACGTTATACGTTATACGTTATACGTTATACGTTATACGCTGTACGTTATACGTTATACGTTATACGTTATACGTTATATGTTATACGTTATACGTTATACGTTATACGTTATACGTTATACGTTATACGTTATACGTTATACGTTATACGTTATACGTTATACGTTATACGGTATACGTTATACGTTATACGTTATACGTTATACGTTATACGTTATACGTTATACGTTATACGTTATACGTTATACGTTATACGCTGTACGTTATACGCTGTACGTTATACGCTGTACGTTATACGTTATACGTTATACGTTATACGTTATACGTTATACGTTATACGTTATACGTTATACGTTATACGTTATAAGTTATACGTTATTCGTTATACGTTTTACGTTATACGTTATACGTTATACGTTATACGTTATACGTTATACGTTATACGTTATACGTTATACGTTATACGTTATAAGTTATACGTTATTCGTTATACGTTTTACGTTATACGTTATACGTTATACGTTATACGTTATACGTTATACGTTATATGTTATACGTTATACGTTATACGTTATACGTTATACGTTATACGTTATACGTTATACGTTATACGTTATACGTTATACGTTATACGTTATACGTTATACGTTATACGTTATACGGTATACGTTATACGTTATACGTTATACGTTATACGTTATACGTTATACGTTATACGTTATACGTTATACGCTGTACGTTATACGCTGTACGTTATACGCTGTACGTTATACGTTATACGTTACACGTTGTACGTTGTACGTTGTACGTTATACGTTGTACGTTATACGTTGTACATTATACGTTGTACATTATACGCTGTACGTTATACGTTATACGCTGCACGTTATAAGTTATACGTTATACGTTATACGTTACACGTTGTACGTTGTACGTTATACGTTGTACATTATACGTTGTACGTTATACGTTATACGTTACATGTTGTACGTTGTACGTTATACGTTGTACGTTATACGTTGTACGTTATACGTTGTATGTTATACGTTATACGCTGTACGTTATACGTTATACGTTGTACGTTATACGTTGTATGTTATACGTTATACGCTGTACGTTATACGTTATACGTTGTACGTTATACGTTATACGTTATACGTTATACGCTGTACGTTATACGCTGTACGTTATACGTTATACGTTATACGTTGTACGTTATACGCTGTACGTTATGCGCTGTACGTTATACGCTGTACGTTATACGCTGTACGTTATACGCTGTACGTTATACGTTATACGTTATACGTTATACGTTACACGTTGTACGTTGTACGTTATACGTTGTACGTTATACGTTGTACGTTATACGTTATACGCTGTACGTTATACGTTATACATTATACGTTATACGTTGTACGTTATACGTTATACGTTATACGCTGTACGTTATACGTTATACGTTGTACGTTATACGTTATTCGTTATACGTTATACGTTATACGTTATACGTTATACGTTATACGTTATACGTTATACGTTATACTTGTACGTTATACGCTGTACGTTATACGCTGTACGTTATACGTTACACGTTGTACGTTGTACGTTATACGTTGTACGTTATACGTTGTACATTGTACGTTATACGTTGTACGTTATACGTTGTACGTTATACGTTGTACATTGTACGTTATACGTTGTACGTTATACGTTGTACATTATGCGTTGTACGTTATACGTTGTACGTTATACGTTATACGTTATACGTTATACGTTATACGTTATACGTTATACGTTATACGTTATACGTTATAAGTTATACGTTATACGTTATAAGTTATACGTTATTCGTTATACGTTTTACGTTATACGTTATACGTTATACGTTATACGTTATACGTTATACGTTATACGTTATACGTTATACGTTATACGTTATACGTTATACGTTATACGTTATACGTTATACGTTATACGTTATACGTTATACGTTATACGTTATACGTTATACGTTATACGTTATACGTTATACGTTATACGTTATACGTTATACGTTATACGTTATACGTTATACGTTATACGTTATACGTTATACGGTATACGTTATACGTTATACGTTATACGTTATACGTTATACGTTATACGTTATACGTTATACGTTATACGCTGTACGTTATACGCTGTACGTTATACGCTGTACGTTATACGTTATACGTTACACGTTGTACGTTGTACGTTGTACGTTATACGTTGTACGTTATACGTTGTACATTATACGTTGTACATTATACGCTGTACGTTATACGTTATACGCTGTACGTTATAAGTTATACGTTATACGTTATACGTTACACGTTGTACGTTGTACGTTATACGTTGTACATTATACGTTGTACGTTATACGTTATACGTTACATGTTGTACGTTGTACGTTATACGTTGTACGTTATACGTTGTACGTTATACGTTGTATGTTATACGTTATACGCTGTACGTTATACGTTATACGTTGTACGTTATACGTTGTATGTTATACGTTATACGCTGTACGTTATACGTTATACGTTGTACGTTATACGTTATACGTTATACGTTATACGCTGTACGTTATACGCTGCACGTTATACGTTATACGTTATACGTTGTACGTTATACGCAGTACGTTATACGCTGTACGTTATACGTTATACGTTATACGTTATACGTTATACCTTATACGTTATACGTTATACGTTATACGCTGTACGTTATACGCTGTACGTTATACGTTATACGTTATACGTTATACGTTGTACGTTATTCGTTATACGTTATACGCTGTACGTTATACGTTATACGTTATACGTTACACGTTGTACGTTATACGTTATTCGTTATACGTTATACGTTATACGTTATACGTTATACGTTATACGTTATAATTTGTACGTTATACGCTGTACGTTATACGCTGTACGTTATACGTTACACGTTGTACGTTGTACGTTATACGTTGTACGTTATACGTTGTACATTGTACGTTATACGTTGTACGTTATACGTTATACGCTGTACGTTATACGCTGTACGTTATACGCTGTACGTTATACGCTGTACGTTATACGTTATACGTTACACGTTGTACGTTGTACGTTGTACGTTATACGTTGTACGTTATACGTTGTACATTATACGTTGTACATTATACGCTGTACGTTATACGTTATACGCTGTACGTTATAAGTTATACGTTATACGTTATACGTTACACGTTGTACGTTGTACGTTATACGTTGTACATTATACGTTGTACGTTATACGTTATACGTTACATGTTGTACGTTGTACGTTATACGTTGTACGTTATACGTTGTACGTTATACGTTGTATGTTATACGTTATACGCTGTACGTTATACGTTATACGTTGTACGTTATACGTTGTATGTTATACGTTATACGCTGTACGTTATACGTTATACGTTGTACGTTATACGTTATACGTTATACGTTATACGCTGTACGTTATACGCTGTACGTTATACGTTATACGTTATACGTTGTACGTTATACGCTGTACGTTATACGCTGTACGTTATACGTTATACGTTATACGTTATACGTTATACGTTATACGTTATACCTTATACGTTATACGTTATACGTTATACGCTGTACGTTATACGCTGTACGTTATACGTTATACGTTATACGTTATACGTTATACGTTATACGCTGTACGTTATACGCTGTACGTTATACGTTATACGTTATACGTTGTACGTTATACGCTGTACGTTATACCTTATACGTTATACGTTATACGCTGTACGTTATACGCTGTACGTTATACGCTGTACGTTATACGCTGTACGTTATACGTTATACGTTATACGTTATACGTTATACGTTATACGTTATAAGTTATACGTTATACGTTATACGTTGTACGTTATACGCTGTACGTTATACGCTGTACGTTATACGCTGTACGTTATACGTTATACGTTGTACGTTATACGTTATACGTTATACGTTATACGTTATACGCTGTACGTTATACGCTGTACGTTATACGTTATACGTTATACGTTGTACGTTATACGCTGTACGTTATACCTTATACGTTATACGTTATACGCTGTACGTTATACGCTGTACGTTATACGCTGTACGTTATACGCTGTACGTTATACGCTGTACGTTATACGCTGTACGTTATACGTTATACGTTACACGTTGTACGTTGTACGTTGTACGTTATACGTTGTACGTTATACGTTGTACATTATACGTTGTACATTATACGCTGTACGTTATACGTTATACGCTGTACGTTATAAGTTATACGTTATACGTTATACGTTACACGTTGTACGTTGTACGTTATACGTTGTACATTATACGTTGTACGTTATACGTTATACGTTACATGTTGTACGTTGTACGTTATACGTTGTACGTTATACGTTGTACGTTATACGTTATACGTTGTACGTTATACGCTGTACGTTATACGCTGTACGTTATACGTTACACGTTGTACGTTGTACGTTATACGTTGTACGTTATACGTTGTACATTGTACGTTATACGTTGTACGTTATACGTTGTACATTATGCGTTGTACGTTATACGTTGTACGTTATACGTTATACGTTATACGTTATACGTTATACGTTATACGTTATACGTTATACGTTATACGTTATACGTTATACGTTATACGTTATAAGTTATACGTTATTCGTTATACGTTTTACGTTATACGTTATACGTTATACGTTATACGTTATACGTTATACGTTATACGTTATACGTTATACGTTATACGTTATACGTTATACGTTATACGTTATACGTTATACGTTATACGTTATACGTTATACGTTATACGTTATACGTTATACGTTATACGTTATACGGTATACGTTATACGTTATACGTTATACGTTATACGTTATACGTTATACGTTATACGTTATACGCTGTACGTTATACGTTATACGCTGTACGTTATACGCTGTACGTTATACGCTGTACGTTATACGTTATACGTTATACGTTGTACGTTATACGCTGTACGTTATACGCTGTACGTTATACGTTATACGTTATACGTTATACGTTATACGTTATACGTTATACGTTATACGTTATACGTTATACGTTATACGTTATACGTTATACGTTATACGTTATACGTTATACGCTGTACGTTATACGCTGTACGTTATACGTTATACGTTATACGCTGTACGTTATACGCTGTACGTTATACGTTATACGTTATACGTTGTACGTTATACGCTGTACGTTATACCTTATACGTTATACGTTATACGCTGTACGTTATACGCTGTACGTTATACGCTGTACGTTATACGCTGTACGTTATACGCTGTACGTTATACGTTACACGTTGTACGTTGTACGTTATACGTTATACGTTATACGTTATACGTTATACGTTATACGTTATAAGTTATACGTTATTCGTTATACGTTATACGTTATACGTTATACGTTATACGTTATACGTTATACGCTGTACGTTATACGCTGTACGTTATACGCTGTACGTTATACGTTATACGTTATACGTTGTACGTTATACGCTGTACGTTATACGCTGTACGTTATACGTTATACGTTATACGTTATACGTTATACGTTATACGTTATACGTTATACGTTATACGTTATACGTTATACGTTATACGTTATACGTTATACGTTATACGTTATACGTTATACGTTATACGTTATACGTTATACGTTATACGTTATACGTTATACGGTATACGTTATACGTTATACGTTATACGTTATACGTTATACGTTATACGTTATACGCTGTACGTTATACGCTGTACGTTATACGCTGTACGTTATACGCTGTACGTTATACGTTATACGTTACACGTTGTACGTTGTACGTTGTACGTTATACGTTGTACGTTATACGTTGTACATTATACGTTGTACATTATACGCTGTACGTTATACGTTATACGCTGTACGTTATAAGTTATACGTTATACGTTATACGTTACACGTTGTACGTTGTACGTTATACGTTGTACATTATACGTTGTACGTTATACGTTATACGTTACATGTTGTACGTTGTACGTTATACGTTGTACGTTATACGTTGTACGTTATACGTTGTATGTTATACGTTATACGCTGTACGTTATACGTTATACGTTGTACGTTATACGTTGTATGTTATACGTTATACGCTGTACGTTATACGTTATACGTTGTACGTTATACGTTATACGTTATACGTTATACGCTGTACGTTATACGCTGTACGTTATACGTTATACGTTATACGTTGTACGTTATACGCTGTACGTTATACGCTGTACGTTATACGTTATACGTTATACGTTATACGTTATACGTTATACCTTATACGTTATACGTTATACGTTATACGCTGTACGTTATACGCTGTACGTTATACGTTATACGTTATACGTTATACGTTGTACGTTATTCGTTATACGTTATACGCTGTACGTTATACGTTACACGTTGTACGTTGTACGTTATACGTTGTACGTTATACGTTGTACATTGTACGTTATACGTTGTACGTTATACGTTATACGCTGTACGTTATACGCTGTACGTTATACGCTGTACGTTATACGCTGTACGTTATACGTTATACGTTACACGTTGTACGTTGTACGTTGTACGTTATACGTTGTACGTTATACGTTGTACATTATACGTTGTACATTATACGCTGTACGTTATACGTTATACGCTGTACGTTATAAGTTATACGTTATACGTTATACGTTACACGTTGTACGTTGTACGTTATACGTTGTACATTATACGTTGTACGTTATACGTTATACGTTACATGTTGTACGTTGTACGTTATACGTTGTACGTTATACGTTGTACGTTATACGTTGTATGTTATACGTTATACGCTGTACGTTATACGTTATACGTTGTACGTTATACGTTGTATGTTATACGTTATACGCTGTACGTTATACGTTATACGTTGTACGTTATACGTTATACGTTATACGTTATACGCTGTACGTTATACGCTGTACGTTATACGTTATACGTTATACGTTGTACGTTATACGCTGTACGTTATACGCTGTACGTTATACGTTGTACGTTATACGTTATACGTTATACGTTATACGTTATACGTTATACCTTATACGTTATACGTTATACGTTATACGCTGTACGTTATACGCTGTACGTTATACGTTATACGTTATACGTTATACGTTATACGTTATACGCTGTACGTTATACGCTGTACGTTATACGTTATACGTTATACGTTGTACGTTATACGCTGTACGTTATACCTTATACGTTATACGTTATACGCTGTACGTTATACGCTGTACGTTATACGCTGTACGTTATACGCTGTACGTTATACGTTATACGTTATACGTTATACGTTATACGTTATACGTTATAAGTTATACGTTATACGTTATACGTTGTACGTTATACGCTGTACGTTATACGCTGTACGTTATACGCTGTACGTTATACGTTATACGTTGTACGTTATACGTTATACGTTATACGTTATACGTTATACGCTGTACGTTATACGCTGTACGTTATACGTTATACGTTATACCTTGTACGTTATACGCTGTACGTTATACCTTATACGTTATACGTTATACGCTGTACGTTATACGCTGTACGTTATACGCTGTACGTTATACGCTGTACGTTATACGCTGTACGTTATACGCTGTACGTTATACGTTATACGTTACACGTTGTACGTTGTACGTTGTACGTTATACGTTGTACGTTATACGTTGTACATTATACGTTGTACATTATACGCTGTACGTTATACGTTATACGCTGTACGTTATAAGTTATACGTTATACGTTATACGTTACACGTTGTACGTTGTACGTTATACGTTGTACATTATACGTTGTACGTTATACGTTATACGTTACATGTTGTACGTTGTACGTTATACGTTGTACGTTATACGTTGTACGTTATACGTTATACGTTGTACGTTATACGCTGTACGTTATACGCTGTACGTTATACGTTACACGTTGTACGTTGTACGTTATACGTTGTACGTTATACGTTGTACATTGTACGTTATACGTTGTACGTTATACGTTGTACATTATGCGTTGTACGTTATACGTTGTACGTTATACGTTATACGTTATACGTTATACGTTATACGTTATACGTTATACGTTATACGTTATACGTTATACGTTATACGTTATAAGTTATACGTTATTCGTTATACGTTTTACGTTATACGTTATACGTTATACGTTATACGTTATACGTTATACGTTATACGTTATACGTTATACGTTATACGTTATACGTTATACGTTATACGTTATACGTTATACGTTATACGTTATACGTTATACGTTATACGTTATACGTTATACGTTATACGTTATACGTTATACGGTATACGTTATACGTTATACGTTATACGTTATACGTTATACGTTATACGTTATACGTTATACGTTATACGTTATACGTTATACGTTATACGTTATACGCTGTACGTTATACGCTGTACGTTATACGCTGTACGTTATACGTTATACGTTATACGTTGTACGTTATACGCTGTACGTTATACGCTGTACGTTATACGTTATACGTTATACGTTATACGTTATACGTTATACGTTATACGTTATACGTTATACGTTATACGTTATACGTTATACGTTATACGTTATACGTTATACGTTATACGTTATACGGTATACGTTATACGTTATACGTTATACGTTATACGTTATACGTTATACGTTATACGCTGTACGTTATACGCTGTACGTTATACGCTGTACGTTATACGCTGTACGTTATACGTTATACGTTACACGTTGTACGTTGTACGTTGTACGTTATACGTTGTACGTTATACGTTGTACATTATACGTTGTACATTATACGCTGTACGTTATACGTTATACGCTGTACGTTATAAGTTATACGTTATACGTTATACGTTACACGTTGTACGTTGTACGTTATACGTTGTACATTATACGTTGTACGTTATACGTTATACGTTACATGTTGTACGTTGTACGTTATACGTTGTACGTTATACGTTGTACGTTATACGTTATACGTTATACGTTATACGCTGTACGTTATACGCTGTACGTTATACGTTATACGTTATACGTTGTACGTTATACGCTGTACGTTATACGCTGTACGTTATACGTTATACGTTATACGTTATACGTTATACGTTATACCTTATACGTTATACGTTATACGTTATACGCTGTACGTTATACGCTGTACGTTATACGTTATACGTTATACGTTATACGTTATACGTTATACGCTGTACGTTATACGCTGTACGTTATACGTTATACGTTATACGTTGTACGTTATACGCTGTACGTTATACCTTATACGTTATACGTTATACGCTGTACGTTATACGCTGTACGTTATACGCTGTACGTTATACGCTGTACGTTATACGTTATACGTTATACGTTATACGTTATACGTTATACGTTATAAGTTATACGTTATACGTTATACGTTGTACGTTATACGCTGTACGTTATACGCTGTACGTTATACGCTGTACGTTATACGTTATACGTTGTACGTTATACGTTATACGTTATACGTTATACGTTATACGCTGTACGTTATACGCTGTACGTTATACGTTATACCTTGTACGTTATACGCTGTACGTTATACCTTATACGTTATACGTTATACGCTGTACGTTATACGCTGTACGTTATACGCTGTACGTTATACGCTGTACGTTATACGCTGTACGTTATACGCTGTACGTTATACGTTATACGTTACACGTTGTACGTTGTACGTTGTACGTTATACGTTGTACGTTATACGTTGTACATTATACGTTGTACATTATACGCTGTACGTTATACGTTATACGCTGTACGTTATAAGTTATACGTTATACGTTATACGTTACACGTTGTACGTTGTACGTTATACGTTGTACATTATACGTTGTACGTTATACGTTATACGTTACATGTTGTACGTTGTACGTTATACGTTGTACGTTATACGTTGTACGTTATACGTTATACGTTGTACGTTATACGCTGTACGTTATACGCTGTACGTTATACGTTACACGTTGTACGTTGTACGTTATACGTTGTACGTTATACGTTGTACATTGTACGTTATACGTTGTACGTTATACGTTGTACATTATGCGTTGTACGTTATACGTTGTACGTTATACGTTATACGTTATACGTTATACGTTATACGTTATACGTTATACGTTATACGTTATACGTTATACGTTATACGTTATACGTTATAAGTTATACGTTATTCGTTATACGTTTTACGTTATACGTTATACGTTATACGTTATACGTTATACGTTATACGTTATACGTTATACGTTATACGTTATACGTTATACGTTATACGTTATACGTTATACGTTATACGTTATACGTTATACGTTATACGTTATACGTTATACGTTATACGTTATACGGTATACGTTATACGTTATACGTTATACGTTATACGTTATACGTTATACGTTATACGTTATACGTTATACGTTATACGTTATACGTTATACGTTATACGTTATACGCTGTACGTTATACGCTGTACGTTATACGCTGTACGTTATACGTTATACGTTATACGTTATACGTTGTACGTTATACGCTGTACGTTATACGCTGTACGTTATACGTTATACGTTATACGTTATACGTTATACGTTATACGTTATACGTTATACGTTATACGTTATACGTTATACGTTATACGTTATACGTTATACGTTATACGTTA
This sequence comes from Lasioglossum morio, assembly GCA_916610235.2. NCBI lineage: Eukaryota > Metazoa > Arthropoda > Insecta > Hymenoptera > Halictidae > Lasioglossum > Lasioglossum morio. Next base: position 345,862 of record CAKAJA020001038.1, read on the forward strand.
TACGTTATACGTTATACGGTATACGTTATACGTTATACGTTATACGTTATACGTTATACGTTATACGTTATACGCTGTACGTTATACGCTGTACGTTATACGCTGTACGTTATACGCTGTACGTTATACGTTATACGTTACACGTTGTACGTTGTACGTTGTACGTTATACGTTGTACGTTATACGTTGTACATTATACGTTGTACATTATACGCTGTACGTTATACGTTATACGCTGTACGTTATAAGTTATACGTTATACGTTATACGTTACACGTTGTACGTTGTACGTTATACGTTGTACATTATACGTTGTACGTTATACGTTATACGTTACATGTTGTACGTTGTACGTTATACGTTGTACGTTATACGTTGTACGTTATACGTTGTATGTTATACGTTATACGCTGTACGTTATACGTTATACGTTGTACGTTATACGTTGTATGTTATACGTTATACGCTGTACGTTATACGTTATACGTTGTACGTTATACGTTATACGTTATACGTTATACGCTGTACGTTATACGCTGTACGTTATACGTTATACGTTATACGTTGTACGTTATACGCTGTACGTTATACGCTGTACGTTATACGTTATACGTTATACGTTATACGTTATACGTTATACCTTATACGTTATACGTTATACGTTATACGCTGTACGTTATACGCTGTACGTTATACGTTATACGTTATACGTTATACGTTATACGTTATACGCTGTACGTTATACGCTGTACGTTATACGTTATACGTTATACGTTGTACGTTATACGCTGTACGTTATACCTTATACGTTATACGTTATACGCTGTACGTTATACGCTGTACGTTATACGCTGTACGTTATACGCTGTACGTTATACGTTATACGTTATACGTTATACGTTATACGTTATACGTTATAAGTTATACGTTATACGTTATACGTTGTACGTTATACGCTGTACGTTATACGCTGTACGTTATACGCTGTACGTTATACGTTATACGTTGTACGTTATACGTTATACGTTATACGTTATACGTTATACGCTGTACGTTATACGCTGTACGTTATACGTTATACGTTATACGTTGTACGTTATACGCTGTACGTTATACCTTATACGTTATACGTTATACGCTGTACGTTATACGCTGTACGTTATACGCTGTACGTTATACGCTGTACGTTATACGCTGTACGTTATACGTTATACGCTGTACGTTATACGTTATACGTTGTACGTTATACGTTGTATGTTATACGTTATACGCTGTACGTTATACGTTATACGTTGTACGTTATACGTTATACGTTATACGTTATACGTTATACGTTATACGTTATACGTTATACGTTATACGTTATACGTTATACGTTATACGTTATACGTTATACGTTGTACGTTATACGCTGTACGTTATACGCTGTACGTTATACGTTACACGTTGTACGTTGTACGTTATACGTTGTACGTTATACGTTGTACATTGTACGTTATACGTTGTACGTTATACGTTGTACATTATGCGTTGTACGTTATACGTTGTACGTTATACGTTATACGTTATACGTTATACGTTATACGTTATACGTTATACGTTATACGTTATACGTTATACGTTATACGTTATACGTTATACGTTATACGTTATACGTTATACGTTATACGTTATACGTTATACGTTATACGTTATACGTTATACGTTATACGTTATACGTTATACGTTATACGTTATACGTTATACGTTATACGTTATACGTTATACGTTATACGTTATACGTTATACGTTATACGTTATACGTTATACGTTATACGTTATACGTTATACGTTATACGGTATACGTTATACGTTATACGTTATACGTTATACGTTATACGTTATACGTTATACGTTATACGTTATACGCTGTACGTTATACGCTGTACGTTATACGCTGTACGTTATACGTTATACGTTACACGTTATACGTTACACGTTGTACGTTGTACGTTATACGTTGTACGTTATACGTTGTACGTTATACGTTATACGCTGTACGTTATACGTTATACATTATACGTTATACGTTGTACGTTATACGTTATACGTTATACGCTGTACGTTATACGTTATACGTTATACGTTATACGTTATACGTTATACGTTATACGTTATACGTCATACGTTATACGTTATACGTTATACGTTATACGTTATACGTTATACGTTATACGTTATACGTTATACGTTATACGGAATACGTTATACGTTATACGTTATACGTTATACGTTATACGTTATACGTTATACGCTGTACGTTATACGCTGTACGTTATACGCTGTACGTTATACGTTATACGTTACACGTTGTACGTTGTACGTTATACGTTGTACGTTATACGTTGTACATTATACGTTGTACATTATACGTTGTACGTTATACGTTATACGCTGTACGTTATACGCTGTACGTTATACGCTGTACGTTATACGTTATACGTTATACGTTATACGTTGTATGTTATACGTTGTACGTTATACGTTATACGTTGTACGTTATACGTTATACGCTGTACGTTATACGTTATTCGTTATTCGTTATACGTTATACGTTATACGTTATACGTTATACGTTATACGTTATACGTTATACGTTATACGTTATACGTTATACGTTATACGTTATACGTTATACGTTATACGTTGTACGTTATACGCTGTACGTTATACGCTGTACGTTATACGTTACACGTTGTACGTTGTACGTTATACGTTGTACGTTATACGTTGTACATTGTACGTTATACGTTGTACGTTATACGTTGTACATTATGCGTTGTACGTTATACGTTGTACGTTATACGTTATACGTTATACGTTATACGTTATACGTTATACGTTATACGTTATACGTTATACGTTATACGTTATAAGTTATACGTTATTCGTTATACGTTTTACGTTATACGTTATACGTTATACGTTATACGTTATACGTTATACGTTATACGTTATACGTTATACGTTATACGTTATACGTTATACGTTATACGTTATACGTTATACGTTATACGTTATACGTTATACGTTATACGTTATACGTTATACGTTATACGGTATACGTTATACGTTATACGTTATACGTTATACGTTATACGTTATACGTTATACGTTATACGTTATACGTTATACGCTGTACGTTATACGCTGTACGTTATACGCTGTACGTTATACGTTATACGTTACACGTTGTACGTTGTACGTTGTACGTTATACGTTGTACGTTATACGTTGTACATTATACGTTGTACATTATACGCTGTACGTTATACGTTATACGCTGTACGTTATAAGTTATACGTTATACGTTATACGTTACACGTTGTACGTTGTACGTTATACGTTGTACATTATACGTTGTACGTTATACGTTATACGTTACATGTTGTACGTTGTACGTTATACGTTGTACGTTATACGTTGTACGTTATACGTTGTATGTTATACGTTATACGCTGTACGTTATACGTTATACGTTGTACGTTATACGTTGTATGTTATACGTTATACGCTGTACGTTATACGTTATACGTTGTACGTTATACGTTATACGTTATACGTTATACGCTGTACGTTATACGCTGTACGTTATACGTTATACGTTATACGTTGTACGTTATACGCTGTACGTTATACGCTGTACGTTATACGTTATACGTTATACGTTATACGTTATACGTTATACCTTATACGTTATACGTTATACGTTATACGCTGTACGTTATACGCTGTACGTTATACGTTCTACGTTATACGTTATACGTTATACCTTATACGTTATACGTTATACGTTATACGCTGTACGTTATACGCTGTACGTTATACGTTATACGTTATACGTTATACGTTATACGTTATACGTTATACGTTCTAAGTTATACGTTATACGTTATACGCAATACGTTATACGTTATACGTTATACGTTATACGTTATACGTTATACGTTATACGTTATACGTTGTACGTTATACGTTATACGTTATACGTTATACGTTATACGTTATACGCTGTACGTTATACGCTGTACGTTATACGTTATACGTTATACGTTGTACATTATACGTTGTACATTATACGTTGTACGTTATACGTTATACGCTGTACGTTATACGCTGTACGTTATACGCTGTACGTTATACGTTATACGTTATACGTTATACGTTACACGTTGTACGTTGTACGTTATACGTTGTACGTTATACGTTGTACGTTATACGTTATACGCTGTACGTTATACGTTATACATTATACGTTATACGTTGTACGTTATACGTTATACGTTATACGCTGTACGTTATACGTTATACGTTATACGTTACACGTTGTACGTTGTACGTTATACGTTATACGTTGTATGTTATACGTTGTACGTTATACGTTATACGTTGTACGTTATACGTTGTACATTATATGTTGTATGTTATACGTTATACGCTGTACGTTATACGTTATTCGTTATACGTTATACGTTATACGTTATACGTTATACGTTATACGTTATACGTTTTACGTTATACGTTATACGTTATACGTTATACCTTATACGTCATACGTTATACGTTGTACGTTATACGCTGTACGTTATACGCTGTACGTTATACGTTACACGTTGTACGTTGTACGTTATACGTTGTACGTTATACGTTGTACATTGTACGTTATACGTTGTACGTTATACGTTGTACATTATGCGTTGTACGTTATACGTTGTACGTTATACGTTATACGTTATACGTTATACGTTATACGTTATACGTTATACGTTATACGTTATACGTTATACGTTATACGTTATACGTTATACGTTATAAGTTATACGTTATTCGTTATACGTTTTACGTTATACGTTATACGTTATACGTTATACGTAATACTTTATACGTTATATGTTATATGTTATACGTTATACGTTATACGTTATACGTTATACGTTATACGTTATACGTTATACGTTATACGTTATACGTTATACGTTATACGTTATACGTTATACGGTATACGTTATACGTTATACGTTATACGTTATACGTTATACGTTATACGTTATACGTTATACGTTATACGTTATACGCTGTACGTTATACGCTGTACGTTATACGCTGTACGTTATACGTTATACGTTACACGTTGTACGTTGTACGTTGTACGTTATACGTTGTACGTTATACGTTGTACATTATACGTTGTACATTATACGCTGTACGTTATACGTTATACGCTGTACGTTATAAGTTATACGTTATACGTTATACGTTATACGTTGTACGTTGTACGTTATACGTTGTACATTATACGTTGTACGTTATACGTTATACGTTATACGTTATACGTTATACGTTATACGTTATACGTTATACGGTATACGTTATACGTTATACGTTATACGTTATACGTTATACGTTATACGTTATACGTTATACGTTATACGTTATACGTTATACGCTGTACGTTATACGTTATACGTTATACGTTATACGTTATATGTTATACGTTATACGTTATACGTTATACGTTATACGTTATACGTTATACGTTATACGTTATACGTTATACGTTATACGTTATACGTTATACGGTATACGTTATACGTTATACGTTATACGTTATACGTTATACGTTATACGTTATACGTTATACGTTATACGTTATACGCTGTACGTTATACGCTGTACGTTATACGCTGTACGTTATACGTTATACGTTATACGTTATACGTTATACGTTATACGTTATACGTTATACGTTATACGTTATACGTTATAAGTTATACGTTATACGTTATTCGTTATACGTTTTACGTTATACGTTATACGTTATACGTTATACGTTATACGTTATACGTTATACGTTATACGTTATACGTTATACGTTATAAGTTATACGTTATTCGTTATACGTTTTACGTTATACGTTATACGTTATACGTTATACGTTATACGTTATACGTTATATGTTATACGTTATACGTTATACGTTATACGTTATACGTTATACGTTATACGTTATACGTTATACGTTATACGTTATACGTTATACGTTATACGTTATACGTTATACGGTATACGTTATACGTTATACGTTATACGTTATACGTTATACGTTATACGTTATACGTTATACGCTGTACGTTATACGCTGTACGTTATACGCTGTACGTTATACGTTATACGTTACACGTTGTACGTTGTACGTTGTACGTTATACGTTGTACGTTATACGTTGTACATTATACGTTGTACATTATACGCTGTACGTTATACGTTATACGCTGCACGTTATAAGTTATACGTTATACGTTATACGTTACACGTTGTACGTTGTACGTTATACGTTGTACATTATACGTTGTACGTTATACGTTATACGTTACATGTTGTACGTTGTACGTTATACGTTGTACGTTATACGTTGTACGTTATACGTTGTATGTTATACGTTATACGCTGTACGTTATACGTTATACGTTGTACGTTATACGTTGTATGTTATACGTTATACGCTGTACGTTATACGTTATACGTTGTACGTTATACGTTATACGTTATACGTTATACGCTGTACGTTATACGCTGTACGTTATACGTTATACGTTATACGTTGTACGTTATACGCTGTACGTTATGCGCTGTACGTTATACGCTGTACGTTATACGCTGTACGTTATAGGCTGTACGTTATACGTTATACGTTATACGTTATACGTTACACGTTGTACGTTGTACGTTATACGTTGTACGTTATACGTTGTACGTTATACGTTATACGCTGTACGTTATACGTTATACATTATACGTTATACGTTGTACGTTATACGTTATACGTTATACGCTGTACGTTATACGTTATACGTTGTACGTTATACGTTATTCGTTATACGTTATACGTTATACGTTATACGTTATACGTTATACGTTATACGTTATACGTTATACTTGTACGTTATACGCTGTACGTTATACGCTGTACGTTATACGTTACACGTTGTACGTTGTACGTTATACGTTGTACGTTATACGTTGTACATTGTACGTTATACGTTGTACGTTATACGTTGTACGTTATACGTTGTACATTGTACGTTATACGTTGTACGTTATACGTTGTACATTATGCGTTGTACGTTATACGTTGTACGTTATACGTTATACGTTATACGTTATACGTTATACGTTATACGTTATACGTTATACGTTATACGTTATAAGTTATACGTTATACGTTATAAGTTATACGTTATTCGTTATACGTTTTACGTTATACGTTATACGTTATACGTTATACGTTATACGTTATACGTTATACGTTATACGTTATACGTTATACGTTATACGTTATACGTTATACGTTATACGTTATACGTTATACGTTATACGTTATACGTTATACGTTATACGTTATACGTTATACGTTATACGTTATACGTTATACGTTATACGTTATACGTTATACGTTATACGTTATACGTTATACGTTATACGTTATACGTTATACGTTATACGTTATACGTTATACGGTATACGTTATACGTTATACGTTATACGTTATACGTTATACGTTATACGTTATACGTTATACGTTATACGCTGTACGTTATACGCTGTACGTTATACGCTGTACGTTATACGTTATACGTTACACGTTGTACGTTGTACGTTGTACGTTATACGTTGTACGTTATACGTTGTACATTATACGTTGTACATTATACGCTGTACGTTATACGTTATACGCTGTACGTTATAAGTTATACGTTATACGTTATACGTTACACGTTGTACGTTGTACGTTATACGTTGTACATTATACGTTGTACGTTATACGTTATACGTTACATGTTGTACGTTGTACGTTATACGTTGTACGTTATACGTTGTACGTTATACGTTGTATGTTATACGTTATACGCTGTACGTTATACGTTATACGTTGTACGTTATACGTTGTATGTTATACGTTATACGCTGTACGTTATACGTTATACGTTGTACGTTATACGTTATACGTTATACGTTATACGCTGTACGTTATACGCTGTACGTTATACGTTATACGTTATACGTTGTACGTTATACGCTGTACGTTATACGCTGTACGTTATACGTTATACGTTATACGTTATACGTTATACCTTATACGTTATACGTTATACGTTATACGCTGTACGTTATACGCTGTACGTTATACGTTATACGTTATACGTTATACGTTGTACGTTATTCGTTATACGTTATACGCTGTACGTTATACGTTATACGTTATACGTTACACGTTGTACGTTATACGTTATTCGTTATACGTTATACGTTATACGTTATACGTTATACGTTATACGTTATAATTTGTACGTTATACGCTGTACGTTATACGCTGTACGTTATACGTTACACGTTGTACGTTGTACGTTATACGTTGTACGTTATACGTTGTACATTGTACGTTATACGTTGTACGTTATACGTTATACGCTGTACGTTATACGCTGTACGTTATACGCTGTACGTTATACGCTGTACGTTATACGTTATACGTTACACGTTGTACGTTGTACGTTGTACGTTATACGTTGTACGTTATACGTTGTACATTATACGTTGTACATTATACGCTGTACGTTATACGTTATACGCTGTACGTTATAAGTTATACGTTATACGTTATACGTTACACGTTGTACGTTGTACGTTATACGTTGTACATTATACGTTGTACGTTATACGTTATACGTTACATGTTGTACGTTGTACGTTATACGTTGTACGTTATACGTTGTACGTTATACGTTGTATGTTATACGTTATACGCTGTACGTTATACGTTATACGTTGTACGTTATACGTTGTATGTTATACGTTATACGCTGTACGTTATACGTTATACGTTGTACGTTATACGTTATACGTTATACGTTATACGCTGTACGTTATACGCTGTACGTTATACGTTATACGTTATACGTTGTACGTTATACGCTGTACGTTATACGCTGTACGTTATACGTTATACGTTATACGTTATACGTTATACGTTATACCTTATACGTTATACGTTATACGTTATACGCTGTACGTTATACGCTGTACGTTATACGTTATACGTTATACGTTATACGTTATACGTTATACGCTGTACGTTATACGCTGTACGTTATACGTTATACGTTATACGTTGTACGTTATACGCTGTACGTTATACCTTATATGTTATACGTTATACGCTGTACGTTATACGCTGTACGTTATACGCTGTACGTTATACGCTGTACGTTATACGTTATACGTTATACGTTATACGTTATACGTTATACGTTATAAGTTATACGTTATACGTTATACGTTGTACGTTATACGCTGTACGTTATACGCTGTACGTTATACGCTGTACGTTATACGTTATACGTTGTACGTTATACGTTATACGTTATACGTTATACGTTATACGCTGTACGTTATACGCTGTACGTTATACGTTATACGTTATACGTTGTACGTTATACGCTGTACGTTATACCTTATACGTTATACGTTATACGCTGTACGTTATACGCTGTACGTTATACGCTGTACGTTATACGCTGTACGTTATACGCTGTACGTTATACGCTGTACGTTATACGTTATACGTTACACGTTGTACGTTGTACGTTGTACGTTATACGTTGTACGTTATACGTTGTACATTATACGTTGTACATTATACGCTGTACGTTATACGTTATACGCTGTACGTTATAAGTTATACGTTATACGTTATACGTTACACGTTGTACGTTGTACGTTATACGTTGTACATTATACGTTGTACGTTATACGTTATACGTTACATGTTGTACGTTGTACGTTATACGTTGTACGTTATACGTTGTACGTTATACGTTATACGTTGTACGTTATACGCTGTACGTTATACGCTGTACGTTATACGTTACACGTTGTACGTTGTACGTTATACGTTGTACGTTATACGTTGTACATTGTACGTTATACGTTGTACGTTATACGTTGTACATTATGCGTTGTACGTTATACGTTGTACGTTATACGTTATACGTTATACGTTATACGTTATACGTTATACGTTATACGTTATACGTTATACGTTATACGTTATACGTTATACGTTATACGCTGTACGTTATACGCTGTACGTTATACGTTACACGTTGTACATTGTACGTTATACGTTGTACGTTATACGTTGTACATTATGCGTTGTACGTTATACGTTGTACGTTATACGTTATACGTTATACGTTATACGTTATACGTTATACGTTATACGTTATACGTTATACGTTATACGTTATACGTTATACGTTATACGTTATAAGTTATACGTTATTCGTTATACGTTTTACGTTATACGTTATACGTTATACGTTATACGTTATACGTTATACGTTATACGTTATACGTTATACGTTATACGTTATACGTTATACGTTATACGTTATACGTTATACGTTATACGTTATACGTTATACGTTATACGTTATACGTTATACGTTATACGTTATACGGTATACGTTATACGTTATACGTTATACGTTATACGTTATACGTTATACGTTATACGCTGTACGTTATACGCTGTACGTTATACGCTGTACGTTATACGTTATACGTTACACGTTGTACGTTGTACGTTGTACGTTATACGTTGTACGTTATACGTTGTACATTATACGTTGTACATTATACGCTGTACGTTATACGTTATACGCTGTACGTTATAAGTTATACGTTATACGTTATACGTTACACGTTGTACGTTGTACGTTATACGTTGTACATTATACGTTGTACGTTATACGTTATACGTTACATGTTGTACGTTGTACGTTATACGTTGTACGTTATACGTTGTACGTTATACGTTGTATGTTATACGTTATACGCTGTACGTTATACGTTATACGTTGTACGTTATACGTTGTATGTTATACGTTATACGCTGTACGTTATACGTTATACGTTGTACGTTATACGTTATACGTTATACGTTATACGCTGTACGTTATACGCTGTACGTTATACGTTATACGTTATACGTTGTACGTTATACGCTGTACGTTATACGCTGTACGTTATACGTTATACGTTATACGTTATACGTTATACCTTATACGTTATACGTTATACGTTATACGCTGTACGTTATACGCTGTACGTTATACGTTATACGTTATACGTTATACGTTATACCTTATACGTTATACGTTATACGTTATACGCTGTACGTTATACGCTGTACGTTATACGTTATACGTTATACGTTATACGTTATACGTTATACGTTATACGTTCTAAGTTATACGTTATACGTTATACGCAATACGTTATACGTTATACGTTATACGCTATACGTTATACGTTATACGTTATACGTTATACGTTGTACGTTATACGTTATACGTTATACGTTATACGTTATACGTTATACGCTGTACGTTATACGCTGTACGTTATACGTTATACGTTATACGTTGTACATTATACGTTGTACATTATACGTTGTACGTTATACGTTATACGCTGTACGTTATACGCTGTACGTTATACGCTGTACGTTATACGTTATACGTTATACGTTATACGTTACACGTTGTACGTTGTACGTTATACGTTGTACGTTATACGTTGTACGTTATACGTTATACGCTGTACGTTATACGTTATACATTATACGTTATACGTTGTACGTTATACGTTATACGTTATACGCTGTACGTTATACGTTATACGTTATACGTTACACGTTGTACGTTGTACGTTATACGTTATACGTTGTATGTTATACGTTGTACGTTATACGTTATACGTTGTACGTTATACGTTGTACATTATATGTTGTATGTTATACGTTATACGCTGTACGTTATACGTTATTCGTTATACGTTATACGTTATACGTTATACGTTATACGTTATACGTTATACGTTTTACGTTATACGTTATACGTTATACGTTATACCTTATACGTCATACGTTATACGTTGTACGTTATACGCTGTACGTTATACGCTGTACGTTATACGTTACACGTTGTACGTTGTACGTTATACGTTGTACGTTATACGTTGTACATTGTACGTTATACGTTGTACGTTATACGTTGTACATTATGCGTTGTACGTTATACGTTGTACGTTATACGTTATACGTTATACGTTATACGTTATACGTTATACGTTATACGTTATACGTTATACGTTATACGTTATACGTTATACGTTATACGTTATACGTTATAAGTTATACGTTATTCGTTATACGTTTTACGTTATACGTTATACGTTATACTTTATACGTTATACTTTATACGTTATATGTTATATGTTATACGTTATACGTTATACGTTATACGTTATACGTTATACGTTATACGTTATACGTTATACGTTATACGTTATACGTTATACGTTATACGTTATACGGTATACGTTATACGTTATACGTTATACGTTATACGTTATACGTTATACGTTATACGTTATACGTTATACGTTATACGCTGTACGTTATACGCTGTACGTTATACGCTGTACGTTATACGTTATACGTTACACGTTGTACGTTGTACGTTGTACGTTATACGTTGTACGTTATACGTTGTACATTATACGTTGTACATTATACGCTGTACGTTATACGTTATACGCTGTACGTTATAAGTTATACGTTATACGTTATACGTTATACGTTGTACGTTGTACGTTATACGTTGTACATTATACGTTGTACGTTATACGTTATACGTTATACGTTATACGTTATACGTTATACGTTATACGTTATACGGTATACGTTATACGTTATACGTTATACGTTATACGTTATACGTTATACGTTATACGTTATACGTTATACGTTATACGTTATACGCTGTACGTTATACGTTATACGTTATACGTTATACGTTATATGTTATACGTTATACGTTATACGTTATACGTTATACGTTATACGTTATACGTTATACGTTATACGTTATACGTTATACGTTATACGTTATACGGTATACGTTATACGTTATACGTTATACGTTATACGTTATACGTTATACGTTATACGTTATACGTTATACGTTATACGCTGTACGTTATACGCTGTACGTTATACGCTGTACGTTATACGTTATACGTTATACGTTATACGTTATACGTTATACGTTATACGTTATACGTTATACGTTATACGTTATAAGTTATACGTTATTCGTTATACGTTTTACGTTATACGTTATACGTTATACGTTATACGTTATACGTTATACGTTATACGTTATACGTTATACGTTATACGTTATAAGTTATACGTTATTCGTTATACGTTTTACGTTATACGTTATACGTTATACGTTATACGTTATACGTTATACGTTATATGTTATACGTTATACGTTATACGTTATACGTTATACGTTATACGTTATACGTTATACGTTATACGTTATACGTTATACGTTATACGTTATACGTTATACGTTATACGTTATACGTTATACGTTATACGTTATACGTTATACGTTATACGTTATACGTTATACGCTGTACGTTATACGCTGTACGTTATACGCTGTACGTTATACGTTATACGTTACACGTTGTACGTTGTACGTTGTACGTTATACGTTGTACGTTATACGTTGTACATTATACGTTGTACATTATACGCTGTACGTTATACGTTATACGCTGCACGTTATAAGTTATACGTTATACGTTATACGTTACACGTTGTACGTTGTACGTTATACGTTGTACATTATACGTTGTACGTTATACGTTATACGTTACATGTTGTACGTTGTACGTTATACGTTGTACGTTATACGTTGTACGTTATACGTTGTATGTTATACGTTATACGCTGTACGTTATACGTTATACGTTGTACGTTATACGTTGTATGTTATACGTTATACGCTGTACGTTATACGTTATACGTTGTACGTTATACGTTATACGTTATACGTTATACGCTGTACGTTATACGCTGTACGTTATACGTTATACGTTATACGTTGTACGTTATACGCTGTACGTTATCCGTTGTACGTTATGCGATATACGCTGTACGTTATACGCTGTACGTTATACGCTGTACGTTATACGTTATACGTTATACGTTATACGTTACTCGTTGTACGTTGTACGTTATACGTTGTACGTTATACGTTGTACGTTATACGTTATACGCTGTACGTTATACGTTATACATTATACGTTATACGTTGTACGTTATACGTTATACGTTATACGCTGTACGTTATACGTTATACGTTGTACGTTATACGTTATTCGTTATACGTTATACGTTATACGTTATACGTTATACGTTATACGTTATACGTTATACGTTATACTTGTACGTTATACGCTGTACGTTATACGCTGTACGTTATACGTTACACGTTGTACGTTGTACGTTATACGTTGTACGTTATACGTTGTACATTGTACGTTATACGTTGTACGTTATACGTTGTACGTTATACGTTGTACATTGTACGTTATACGTTGTACGTTATACGTTGTACATTATGCGTTGTACGTTATACGTTGTACGTTATACGTTATACGTTATACGTTATACGTTATACGTTATACGTTATACGTTATACGTTATACGTTATAAGTTATACGTTATACGTTATAAGTTATACGTTATTCGTTATACGTTTTACGTTATACGTTATACGTTATACGTTATACGTTATACGTTATACGTTATACGTTATACGTTATACGTTATACGTTATACGTTATACGTTATACGTTATACGTTATACGTTATACGTTATACGTTATACGTTATACGTTATACGTTATACGTTATACGTTATACGTTATACGTTATACGTTATACGTTATACGTTATACGTTATACGTTATACGTTATACGTTATACGGTATACGTTATACGTTATACGTTATACGTTATACGTTATACGTTATACGTTATACGTTATACGTTATACGCTGTACGTTATACGCTGTACGTTATACGCTGTACGTTATACGTTATACGTTACACGTTGTACGTTGTACGTTGTACGTTATACGTTGTACGTTATACGTTGTACATTATACGTTGTACATTATACGCTGTACGTTATACGTTATACGCTGTACGTTATAAGTTATACGTTATACGTTATACGTTACACGTTGTACGTTGTACGTTATACGTTGTACATTATACGTTGTACGTTATACGTTATACGTTACATGTTGTACGTTGTACGTTATACGTTGTACGTTATACGTTGTACGTTATACGTTGTATGTTATACGTTATACGCTGTACGTTATACGTTATACGTTGTACGTTATACGTTGTATGTTATACGTTATACGCTGTACGTTATACGTTATACGTTGTACGTTATACGTTATACGTTATACGTTATACGCTGTACGTTATACGCTGTACGTTATACGTTATACGTTATACGTTGTACGTTATACGCTGTACGTTATACGCTGTACGTTATACGTTATACGTTATACGTTATACGTTATACCTTATACGTTATACGTTATACGTTATACGCTGTACGTTATACGCTGTACGTTATACGTTATACGTTATACGTTATACGTTGTACGTTATTCGTTATACGTTATACGCTGTACGTTATACGTTATACGTTATACGTTACACGTTGTACGTTATACGTTATTCGTTATACGTTATACGTTATACGTTATACGTTATACGTTATACGTTATAATTTGTACGTTATACGCTGTACGTTATACGCTGTACGTTATACGTTACACGTTGTACGTTGTACGTTATACGTTGTACGTTATACGTTGTACATTGTACGTTATACGTTGTACGTTATACGTTATACGCTGTACGTTATACGCTGTACGTTATACGCTGTACGTTATACGCTGTACGTTATACGTTATACGTTACACGTTGTACGTTGTACGTTGTACGTTATACGTTGTACGTTATACGTTGTACATTATACGTTGTACATTATACGCTGTACGTTATACGTTATACGCTGTACGTTATAAGTTATACGTTATACGTTATACGTTACACGTTGTACGTTGTACGTTATACGTTGTACATTATACGTTGTACGTTATACGTTATACGTTACATGTTGTACGTTGTACGTTATACGTTACATGTTGTACGTTGTACGTTATACGTTGTACGTTATACGTTGTACGTTATACGTTGTATGTTATACGTTATACGCTGTACGTTATACGTTATACGTTGTACGTTATACGTTGTATGTTATACGTTATACGCTGTACGTTATACGTTATACGTTGTACGTTATACGTTATACGTTATACGTTATACGTTATACGTTATACGTTATACGTTATACGTTATACGTTATACGTTATACGTTATACGTTATACGTTATACGTTATACGTTATACGTTATACGTTATACGTTATACGTTATACGTTATACGTTATACGTTATACGTTATACGTTATACGTTATACGTTATACGTTATACGTTATACGTTATACGTTATACGTTATACGTTATACGTTATACGTTATACGTTATACGTTATACGTTATACGTTATACGTTATACGTTATACGTTATACGTTATACGTTACACGTTATACGTTACACGTTGTACGTTGTACGTTGTACGTTGTACATTATACGTTGTACGTTATACGTTATACGTTACATGTTGTACGTTGTACGTTATACGTTGTACGTTATACGTTGTACGTTATACGTTGTATGTTATACGTTATACGCTGTACGTTATACGTTATACGTTGTACGTTATACGTTGTATGTTATACGTTATACGCTGTACGTTATACGTTATACGTTGTACGTTATACGTTATACGTTATACGTTATACGCTGTACGTTATACGCTGTACGTTATACGTTATACGTTATACGTTGTACGTTATACGCTGTACGTTATACGCTGTACGTTATACGTTATACGTTATACGTTATACGTTATACCTTATACGTTATACGTTATACGTTATACGCTGTACGTTATACGCTGTACGTTATACGTTATACGTTATACGTTATACGTTATACGTTATACGTTATAAGTTATACGTTATACGTTATACGCAATACGTTATACGTTATACGTTATACGTTATACGTTATACGTTATACGTTATACGTTATACGTTATACGTTATACGTTATACGTTATACGTTATACGTTATACGTTGTACGTTATACGCTGTACGTTATACGCTGTACGTTATACGCTGTACGTTATACGTTATACGTTGTACGTTATACGTTATACGTTATACGTTATACGTTATACGTTATACGCTGTACGTTATACGCTGTACGTTATACGTTATACGTTATACGTTGTACGTTATACGCTGTACGTTATACCTTATACGTTATACGTTATACGCTGTACGTTATACGCTGTACGTTATAGGCTGTACGTTATACGTTATACGTTATACGTTATACGTTATACGTTATACGTTATACGTTATAAGTTATACGTTATACGTTATACGCAATACGTTATACGTTATACGTTATACGTTATACGTTATACGTTATACGTTATACGTTATACGTTATACGTTATACGTTATACGTTATACGTTATACGCTGTACGTTATACGTTATACGTTATACGTTGTACGTTATACGCTGTACGTTATACGCTGTACGTTATACGTTATACGTTATACGTTATACGTTATACCTTATACGTTATACGTTATACGTTATACGCTGTACGTTATACGCTGTACGTTATACGTTATACGTTATACGTTATACGTTATACGTTATACGTTATACGTTATAAGTTATACGTTATACGTTATACGCAATACGTTATACGTTATACGTTATACGTTATACGTTATACGTTATACGTTATACGTTATACGTTATACGTTATACGTTATACGTTATACGTTATACGTTATACGTTATACGTTGTACGTTGTACGTTATACGCTGTACGTTATACGCTGTACGTTATACGCTGTACGTTATACGTTATACGTTGTACGTTATACGTTATACGTTATACGTTATACGTTATACGTTATACGCTGTACGTTATACGCTGTACGTTATACGTTATACGTTATACGTTGTACGTTATACGCTGTACGTTATACCTTATACGTTATACGTTATACGCTGTACGTTATACGCTGTACGTTATAGGCTGTACGTTATACGTTATACGTTATACGTTATACGTTATACGTTATACGTTATACGTTATAAGTTATACGTTATACGTTATACGCAATACGTTATACGTTATACGTTATACGTTATACGTTATACGTTATACGTTATACGTTATACGTTATACGTTATACGTTATACGTTATACGTTATACGTTATACGTTATACGTTATACGTTGTACGTTATACGCTGTACGTTATACCTTATACGTTATACGTTATACGCTGTACGTTATACGCTGTACGTTATACGTTATACGTTATACGTTATACGTTATACGTTATACGTTATACGTTATACGTTATACGTTATACGTTATACGTTATACGTTATACGTTATACGTTATACGTTATACGTTATACGTTATACGTTATACGTTATACGTTATACGTTATACGTTATACGTTATACGTTATACGTTATACGTTATACGTTATACGTTATACGTTATACGTTATACGTTATACGTTATACGTTATACGTTATACGTTATACGTTATACGTTATACGTTATACGTTATACGTTATACGTTATACGTTATACGTTATACGTTATACGTTATACGTTATACGTTATACGTTATACGTTATACGTTATACGTTATACGTTATACGTTATACGTTATACGTTATACGTTATACGTTATACGTTATACGTTATACGTTATACGTTATACGTTATACGTTATACGTTATACGTTATACGTTATACGTTATACGTTATACGTTATACGTTATACGTTATACGTTATACGTTATACGTTATACGTTATACGTTATACGTTATACGTTATACGTTATACGTTATACGTTATACGTTATACGTTATACGTTATACGTTATACGTTATACGTTATACGTTATACGTTATACGTTATACGTTATACGTTATACGTTATACGTTATACGTTATACGTTATACGTTATACGTTATACGTTATACGTTATACGTTATACGTTATACGTTATACGTTATACGTTATACGTTATACGTTATACGTTATACGTTATACGTTATACGTTATACGTTATACGTTATACGTTATACGTTATACGTTATACGTTATACGTTATACGTTATACGTTATACGTTATACGTTATACGTTATACGTTATACGTTATACGTTATACGTCATACGTTATACGTTATACGTTATACGTTATACGTTACACGTTGTACGTTGTACGTTACACGTTGTACATTATACGTTGTACGTTATACGTTATACGCTGTACGTTATACGTTATACGTTACATGTTGCACGTTGTACGTTATACGTTATACGTTGTATGTTATACGTTGTACGTTATACGTTATACGTTGTACGTTATACGTTGTACGTTATACGTTGTATGTTATACGTTATACGCTGTACGTTATACGTTATTCGTTATACGTTATACGTTATACGTTATACGTTATACGTTATACGTTATACGTTATACGTTATACGTTGTACGTTATACGTTGTACGTTATACGTTGTATGTTATACGTTATACGCTGTACGTTATACGTTATACGTTGTACGTTATACGTTGTATGTTATACGTTATACGCTGTACGTTATACGTTATACGTTGTACGTTATACGTTATACGTTATACGTTATACGCTGTACGTTATACGCTGTACGTTATACGTTATACGTTATACGTTGTACGTTATACGCTGTACGTTATACGCTGTACGTTATACGTTATACGTTATACGTTATACGTTATACCTTATACGTTATACGTTATACGTTATACGCTGTACGTTATACGCTGTACGTTATACGTTATACGTTATACGTTATACGTTATACGTTATACGTTATACGTTATAAGTTATACGTTATACGTTATACGCAATACGTTATACGTTATACGTTATACGTTATACGTTATACGTTATACGTTATACGTTATACGATATACGTTATACGTTATACGTTATACGTTATACGTTATACGTTATACGTTATACGTTGTACGTTATACGCTGTACGTTATACGCTGTACGTTATACGCTGTACGTTATACGTTATACGTTGTACGTTATACGTTATACGTTATACGTTATACGTTATACGTTATACGTTATACGCTGTACGTTATACGCTGTACGTTATACGTTATACGTTATACGTTGTACGTTATACGCTGTACGTTATACCTTATACGTTATACGTTATACGCTGTACGTTATACGCTGTACGTTATAGGCTGTACGTTATACGTTATACGTTATACGTTATACGTTATACGTTATACGTTATACGTTATAAGTTATACGTTATACGTTATACGCAATACGTTATACGTTATACGTTATACGTTATACGTTATACGTTATACGTTATACGTTATACGTTATACGTTATACGTTATACGTTATACGTTATACGTTATACGTTGTACGTTATACGCTGTACGTTATACCTTATACGTTATACGTTATACGCTGTACGTTATACGCTGTACGTTATACGTTATACGTTATACGTTATACGTTATACGTTATACGTTATACGTTATACGTTATACGTTATACGTTATACGTTATACGTTATACGTTATACGTTATACGTTATACGTTATACGTTATACGTTATACGTTATACGTTATACGTTATACGTTATACGTTATACGTTATACGTTATACGTTATACGTTATACGTTATACGTTATACGTTATACGTTATACGTTATACGTTATACGTTATACGTTATACGTTATACGTTATACGTTATACGTTATACGTTATACGTTATACGTTATACGTTATACGTTATACGTTATACGTTATACGTTATACGTTATACGTTATACGTTATACGTTATACGTTATACGTTATACGTTATACGTTATACGTTATACGTTATACGTTATACGTTATACGTTATACGTTATACGTTATACGTTATACGTTATACGTTATACGTTATACGTTATACGTTATACGTTATACGTTATACGTTATACGTTATACGTTATACGTTATACGTTATACGTTATACGTTATACGTTATACGTTATACGTTATACGTTATACGTTATACGTTATACGTTATACGTTATACGTTATACGTTATACGTTATACGTTATACGTTATACGTTATACGTTATACGTTATACGTTATACGTTATACGTTATACGTTATACGTTATACGTTATACGTTATACGTTATACGTTATACGTTATACGTTATACGTTATACGTTATACGTTATACGTTATACGTTATACGTTATACGTTATACGTTATACGTTATACGTTATACGTTATACGTTATACGTTATACGTTATACGTTATACGTTATACGTTATACGTTATACGTTATACGTTATACGTTATACGTTATACGTTATACGTTATACGTCATACGTTATACGTTATACGTTATACGTTATACGTTACACGTTGTACGTTGTACGTTACACGTTGTACATTATACGTTGTACGTTATACGTTATACGCTGTACGTTATACGTTATACGTTACATGTTGCACGTTGTACGTTATACGTTATACGTTGTATGTTATACGTTGTACGTTATACGTTATACGTTGTACGTTATACGTTGTACATTATACGTTGTATGTTATACGTTATACGCTGTACGTTATACGTTATTCGTTATACGTTATACGTTATACGTTATACGTTATACGTTATACGTTATACGTTATACGTTATACGTTGTACGTTATACGTTGTACGTTATACGTTGTATGTTATACGTTATACGCTGTACGTTATACGTTATACGTTGTACGTTATACGTTGTATGTTATACGTTATACGCTGTACGTTATACGTTATACGTTGTACGTTATACGTTATACGTTATACGTTATACGCTGTACGTTATACGCTGTACGTTATACGTTATACGTTATACGTTGTACGTTATACGCTGTACGTTATACGCTGTACGTTATACGTTATACGTTATACGTTATACGTTATACCTTATACGTTATACGTTATACGTTATACGCTGTACGTTATACGCTGTACGTTATACGTTATACGTTATACGTTATACGTTATACGTTATACGTTATACGTTATAAGTTATACGTTATACGTTATACGCAATACGTTATACGTTATACGTTATACGTTATACGTTATACGTTATACGTTATACGTTATACGTTATACGTTATACGTTATACGTTATACGTTATACGTTATACGTTATACGTTATACGTTGTACGTTATACGCTGTACGTTATACGCTGTACGTTATACGCTGTACGTTATACGTTATACGTTGTACGTTATACGTTATACGTTATACGTTATACGTTATACGTTATACGTTATACGCTGTACGTTATACGCTGTACGTTATACGTTATACGTTATACGTTGTACGTTATACGCTGTACGTTATACCTTATACGTTATACGTTATACGCTGTACGTTATACGCTGTACGTTATAGGCTGTACGTTATACGTTATACGTTATACGTTATACGTTATACGTTATACGTTATACGTTATAAGTTATACGTTATACGTTATACGCAATACGTTATACGTTATACGTTATACGTTATACGTTATACGTTATACGTTATACGTTATACGTTATACGTTATACGTTATACGTTATACGTTATACGTTATACGTTGTACGTTATACGCTGTACGTTATACCTTATACGTTATACGTTATACGCTGTACGTTATACGCTGTACGTTATACGTTATACGTTATACGTTATACGTTATACGTTATACGTTATACGTTATACGTTATACGTTATACGTTATACGTTATACGTTATACGTTATACGTTATACGTTATACGTTATACGTTATACGTTATACGTTATACGTTATACGTTATACGTTATACGTTATACGTTATACGTTATACGTTATACGTTATACGTTATACGTTATACGTTATACGTTATACGTTATACGTTATACGTTATACGTTATACGTTATACGTTATACGTTATACGTTATACGTTATACGTTATACGTTATACGTTATACGTTATACGTTATACGTTATACGTTATACGTTATACGTTATACGTTATACGTTATACGTTATACGTTATACGTTATACGTTATACGTTATACGTTATACGTTATACGTTATACGTTATACGTTATACGTTATACGTTATACGTTATACGTTATACGTTATACGTTATACGTTATACGTTATACGTTATACGTTATACGTTATACGTTATACGTTATACGTTATACGTTATACGTTATACGTTATACGTTATACGTTATACGTTATACGTTATACGTTATACGTTATACGTTATACGTTATACGTTATACGTTATACGTTATACGTTATACGTTATACGTTATACGTTATACGTTATACGTTATACGTTATACGTTATACGTTATACGTTATACGTTATACGTTATACGTTATACGTTATACGTTATACGTTATACGTTATACGTTATACGTTATACGTTATACGTTATACGTTATACGTTATACGTTATACGTTATACGTTACACGTTGTACGTTGTACGTTACACGTTGTACATTATACGTTGTACGTTATACGTTATACGCTGTACGTTATACGTTATACGTTACATGTTGCACGTTGTACGTTATACGTTATACGTTGTATGTTATACGTTGTACGTTATACGTTATACGTTGTACGTTATACGTTGTACATTATACGTTGTATGTTATACGTTATACGCTGTACGTTATACGTTATTCGTTATACGTTATACGTTATACGTTATACGTTATACGTTATACGTTATACGTTATACGTTATACGTTATACGTTATACGTTATACGTTATACGTTATACGTTATACGTTGTACGTTATACGCTGCACGTTATACGCTGTACGTTATACGTTACACGTTGTACGTTGTACGTTATACGTTGTACGTTATACGTTGTACATTGTACGTTATACGTTGTACGTTATACGTTGTACAGTATGCGTTGTACGTTATACGTTGTACGTTATACGTTATACGTTATACGTTATACGTTATACGTTATACGTTACACGTTATACGTTATAAGTTATACGTTATTCGTTATACGTTTTACGTTATACGTTATACGTTATACGTTATACGTTATACGTTACACGTTATACGTTATACGTTATACGTTATACGTTATACGTAATACGTTATACGTTATACGTTATACGTTATACGTTATACGTTATACGTTATACGTTATACGGTATACGTTATACGTTATACGTTATACGTTATACGTTATACGTTATACGCTGTACGTTATACGCTGTACGTTATACGCTGTACGTTATACGTTATACGTTACACGTTGTACGTTGTACGTTATACGTTGTACGTTATACGTTGTACATTATACGTTGTACATTATACGTTGTACGTTATACGTTATACGCTGTACGTTATAAGTTATACGTTATACGTTATACGTTATACGTTGTACGTTGTACGTTATACGTTGTACATTATACGTTGTACGTTATACGTTATACGTTACATGTTGTACGTTGTACGTTATACGTTGTACGTTATACGTTGTACGTTATACGTTGTATGTTATACGTTATACGCTGTACGTTATACGTTATACGTTGTACGTTATACGTTGTACGTTATACGTTGTACGTTATACGTTACACGTTGTACGTTATACGTTGTACATTATACGTTGTATGTTATACGTTATACGCTGTACGTTATACGCTGTACGTTATACGTTATACGTTATACGTTATACGTTATACGTTATACGTTATACGTTATACGTTATACGTTATACGTTATACGTTATACGTTATACGTTATACGTTATACGTTATACGTTATACGTTATACGTTATACGTTATACGTTATACGTTATACGTTATACGTTATACGTTATACGTTATACGTTATACGTTATACGTTATACGTTATACGTTATACGTTATACGTCATACGTTATACGTTATACGTTATACGTTATACGTTATACGTTAAACGTTATACGTTATACGTTGTACGTTATACGCTGTACGTTATACGCTGTACGTTATACGCTGTACGTTATACGTTATACGTTATACGTTACTCGTTGTACGTTGTACGTTATACGTTGTACGTTGTACGTTATACGTTGTACGTTATACGTTGTACGATATACGTTGTACGTTATACGTTGTACGTTATATGTTATACGTTGCACGTTGTACGATGTACGTTATACGTTATACGTTATACGTTATACGTTATACGTTATACGTTATACGTTATACGTTATACGTTATACGTTATACGGTATACGGTATACGGTATACGTTATACGTTGTACGTTATACGTTATACGTTATACGTTATACGTTATATGTTATACGATATACGTTATACGTTATACGTTATACGTTATACGTTATACGTTATACGTTATACGTTATACGTTATACGTTATACGTTATACGTTATACGTTATACGTTATACGTTATACGTTATACGTTATACGTTATACGTTATACGTTATACGTTATACGTTATACGTTATACGTTATACGTTATACGTTAAACGTTATACGTTATACGTTGTACGTTATACGCTGTACGTTATACGCTGTAGGTTATACGCTGTACGTTATACGTTATACGTTATACGTTACTCGTTGTACGTTGTACGTTATACGTTGTACGTTGTACATTATACGTTGTACGTTATACGTTATACGCTGTACGTTATACGTTATACGTTACATGTTGCACGTTGTACGTTATACGTTATACGTTGTATGTTATACGTTGTACGTTATACGTTATACGTTGTACGTTATACGTTGTACATTATACGTTGTATGTTATACGTTATACGTTATACGTTATACGTTATTCGTTATACGTTATACGTTACACGTTGTACGTTGTACGTTATACGTTGTACGTTATACGTTGTACATTGTACGTTATACGTTGTACGTTATACGTTATACGTTATACGTAATACGTTATACGTTATACGTTATACGTTATACGTTATACGTTATACGTTATACGGTATACGTTATACGTTATACGTTATACGTTATACGTTATACGTTATACGCTGTACGTTATACGCTGTACGTTATACGCTGTACGTTATACGTTATACGTTACACGTTGTACGTTGTACGTTATACGTTGTACGTTATACGTTGTACATTATACGTTGTACATTATACGTTGTACGTTATACGTTATACGCTGTACGTTATAAGTTATACGTTATACGTTATACGTTACACGTTGTACGTTGTACGTTATACGTTGTACATTATACGTTGTACGTTATACGTTATACGTTACATGTTGTACGTTGTACGTTATACGTTGTACGTTATACGTTGTACGTTATACGTTGTATGTTATACGTTATACGCTGTACGTTATACGTTATACGTTGTACGTTATACGTTGTACGTTATACGTTGTACGTTATACGTTACACGTTGTACGTTATACGTTGTACATTATACGTTGTATGTTATACGTTATACGCTGTACGTTATACGCTGTACGTTATACGTTATACGTTATACGTTATACGTTATACGTTATACGTTATACGTTATACGTTATACGTTATACGTTATACGTTATACGTTATACGTTATACGTTATACGTTATACGTTATACGTTATACGTTATACGTTATACGTTATACGTTATACGTTATACGTTATACGTTATACGTCATACGTTATACGTTATACGTTATACGTTATACGTTATACGTTAAACGTTATACGTTATACGTTGTACGTTATACGCTGTACGTTATACGCTGTACGTTATACGCTGTACGTTATACGTTATACGTTATACGTAACTCGTTGTACGTTGTACGTTATACGTTGTACGTTGTACGTTATACGTTGTACGTTATACGTTGTACGATATACGTTGTACGTTATACGTTGTACGTTATATGTTATACGTTGCACGTTGTACGATGTACGTTATACGTTATACGTTATACGTTATACGTTATACGTTATACGTTATACGTTATACGTTATACGTTATACGGTATACGGTATACGGTATACGTTATACGTTGTACGTTATACGTTATACGTTATACGTTATACGTTATATGTTATACGATATACGTTATACGTTATACGTTATACGTTATACGTTATACGTTATACGTTATACGTTATACGTTATACGTTATACGTTATACGTTATACGTTATACGTTATACGTTATACGTTATACGTTATACGTTATACGTTATACGTTATACGTTATACGTTATACGTTATACGTTATACGTTATACGTTATACGTTAAACGTTATACATTATACGTTGTACGTTATACGCTGTACGTTATACGCTGTAGGTTATACGCTGTACGTTATACGTTATACGTTATACGTTACTCGTTGTACGTTGTACGTTATACGTTGTACGTTGTACATTATACGTTGTACGTTATACGTTATACGCTGTACGTTATACGTTATACGTTACATGTTGCACGTTGTACGTTATACGTTATACGTTGTATGTTATACGTTGTACGTTATACGTTATACGTTGTACGTTATACGTTGTACATTATACGTTGTATGTTATACGTTATACGCTGTACGTTATACGTTATTCGTTATACGTTATACGTTACACGTTGTACGTTGTACGTTATACGTTGTACGTTATACGTTGTACATTGTACGTTATACGTTGTACGATATACGTTGTACATTATGCGTTGTACGTTATACGTTGTACGTTATACGTTATACGTTATACGTTATACGTTATACGTTATACGTTATACGTTATACGTTATAAGTTATACGTTATTCGTTATACGTTATACGTTATACGTTATACGTTATACGTTATACGTTATACGTTATACGTTATACGTTATACGTTATACGTTATACGCTGTACGTTATACGTTATAAGTTATACGTTACACGTTGTACGTTGTACGTTATACGTTGTACGTTATACGTAATACGTTATACGTTATACGTTATACATTATACGTTATACGTTATACGTTATACGTTATACGTTACACGTTGTACGTTGTACGTTATACGTTGTACGTTATACGTTGTACATTATACGTTGTACATTATACGTTGTACGCTGTACGTTATACGCTGTACGTTATACGCTGTACGTTATACGTTATACGTTACACGTTGTACGTTGTACGTTATACGTTGTACGTTATACGTTGTACATTATACGTTGTACATTATACGTTGTACGTTATACGTTATACGCTGTACGTTATAAGTTATACGTTATACGTTATACGTTATACGTTATACGTTATACGTTATACGTTATACGGTATACGTTATACGTTATACGTTATACGTTATACGTTATACGTTATACGTTATACGTTATACGCTGTACGTTATACGCTGTACGTTATACGTTATACGTTACACGTTGTACGTTGTACGTTGTACGTTATACGTTGTACGTTATACGTTGTACATTATACGTTGTACATTATACGCTGTACGTCATACGTTATACGCTGTACGTTATAAGTTATACGTTATACGTTATACGTTACACGTTGTACGTTGTACGTTATACGTTGTACATTATACGTTGTACGTTATACGTTATACGTTACATGTTGTACGTTGTACGTTATACGTTGTACGTTATACGTTGTACGTTATACGTTGTATGTTATACGTTATACGCTGTACGTTATACGTTATACGTTGTACGTTATACGTTGTATGTTATACGTTATACGCTGTACGTTATACGTTATACGTTGTACGTTATACGTTATACGTTATACGTTATACGCTGTACGTTATACGCTGTACGTTATACGTTATACGTTATACGTTGTACGTTATACGCTGTACGTTATACGCTGTACGTTATACGTTATACGTTATACGTTATACGTTATACCTTATACGTTATACGTTATACGTTATACGCTGTACGTTATGCGCTGTACGTTATACGTTATACGTTATACGTTATACGTTATACGTTATACGTTATACGTTATAAGTTATACGTTATACGTTATACGCAATACGTTATACGTTATACGTTATACGTTATACGTTATACGTTATACGTTATACGTTATACGTTATACGTTATACGTTATACGTTATACGTTATACGTTATACGTTATACGTTATACGTTGTACGTTATACGCTGTACGTTATACGCTGTACGTTATACGCTGTACGTTATACGTTATACGTTGTACGTTATACGTTATACGTTATACGTTATACGTTATACGCTGTACGTTATACGCTGTACGTTATACGTTATACGTTATACGTTGTACGTTATACGCTGTAGGTTATACCTTATACGTTATACGTTATACGCTGTACGTTATACGCTGTACGTTATACGCTGTACGTTATACGTTATACGTTATACGTTATACGTTATACGTTATACGTTATACGTTATAAGTTATACGTTATACGTTATACGCAATACGTTATACGTTATACGTTATACGTTATACGTTATACGTTATACGTTATACGTTATACGTTATACGTTATACGTTATACGTTATACGTTATACGTTATACGTTATACGTTATACGTTATACGTTATACGTTATACGTTATACGTTATACGTTATACGTTATACGTTATACGTTATACGTTATACGTTATACGTTATACGTTATACGTTATACGTTATACGTTATACGTTATACGTTATACGTTATACGTTATACGTTATACGTTATACGTTACACGTTATACGTTACACGTTATACGTTACACGTTGTACGTTGTACGTTGTACGTTATACGTTGTACGTTATACGTTGTACATTATACGTTGTACATTATACGCTGTACGTTATACGTTATACGCTGTACGTTATAAGTTATACGTTATACGTTATACGTTACACGTTGTACGTTGTACGTTATACGTTGTACATTATACGTTGTACGTTATACGTTATACGTTACATGTTGTACGTTGTACGTTATACGTTGTACGTTATACGTTGTACGTTATACGTTGTATGTTATACGTTATACGCTGTACGTTATACGTTATACGTTGTACGTTATACGTTGTATGTTATACGTTATACGCTGTACGTTATACGTTATACGTTGTACGTTATACGTTATACGTTATACGTTATACGCTGTACGTTATACGCTGTACGTTATACGTTATACGTTATACGTTGTACGTTATACGCTGTACGTTATACGCTGTACGTTATACGTTATACGTTATACGTTATACGTTATACCTTATACGTTATACGTTATACGTTATACGCTGTACGTTATACGCTGTACGTTATACGTTATACGTTATACGTTATACGTTATACGTTATACGTTATACGTTATAAGTTATACGTTATACGTTATACGCAATACGTTATACGTTATACGTTATACGTTATACGTTATACGTTGTACGTTATACGTTATACGTTATACGTTATACGTTATACGTTATACGTTGTACGTTATACGCTGTACGTTATACGCTGTACGTTATACGCTGTACGTTATACGTTATACGTTGTACGTTATACGTTATACGTTATACGTTATACGTTATACGTTATACGTTATACGCTGTACGTTATACGCTGTACGTTATACGTATTACGTTATACGTTGTACGTTATACGCTGTACGTTATACCTTATACGTTATACGTTATACGCTGTACGTTGTACGCTGTACGTTATAGGCTGTACGTTATACGTTATACGTTATACGTTATACGTTATACGTTATACGTTATACGTTATACGTTATACGTTATAAGTTATACGTTATACGTTATACGCAATACGTTATACGTTATACGTTATACGTTATACGTTATACGTTATACGTTATACGTTATACGTTATACGTTATACGTTATACGTTATACGTTATACGTTACACGTTGTACGTTATACGCTGTACGTTATACGCTGTACGTTATACGCTGTACGTTATACGTTATACGTTGTACGTTATAAGTTATACGTTATACGTTATACGTTATACGCTGTACGTTATACGCTGTACGTTATACGCTGTACGTTATACGTTATACGTTATACGTTGTACGTTATACGCTGTACGTTATACCTTATACGTTATACGTTATACGCTGTACGTTATACGCTGTACGTTATACGTTATACGTTATACGTTATACGTTATACGTTATACGTTATACGTTATACGTTATACGTTATACGTTATACGTTATACGTTATACGTTATACGTTATACGTTATACGTTATACGTTATACGTTATACGTTATACGTTATACGTTATACGTTATACGTTATACGTTATACGTTATACGTTATACGTTATACGTTATACGTTATACGTTATACGTTATACGTTATACGTTATACGTTATACGTTATACGTTATACGTTATACGTTATACGTTATACGTTATACGTTATACGTTATACGTTATACGTTATACGTTATACGTTATACGTTATACGTTATACGTTATACGTTATACGTTATACGTTATACGTTATACGTTATACGTTATACGTTATACGTTATACGTTATACGTTATACGTTATACGTTATACGTTATACGTTATACGTTATACGTTATACGTTATACGTTATACGTTATACGTTATACGTTATACGTTATACGTTATACGTTATACGTTATACGTTATACGTCATACGTTATACGTTATACGTTATACGTTATACGTTACACGTTGTACGTTGTACGTTACACGTTGTACATTATACGTTGTACGTTATACGTTATACGCTGTACGTTATACGTTATACGTTACATGTTGCACGTTGTACGTTATACGTTATACGTTGTATGTTATACGTTGTACGTTATACGTTATACGTTGTACGTTATACGTTGTACATTATACGTTGTATGTTATACGTTATACGCTGTACGTTATACGTTATTCGTTATACGTTATACGTTATACGTTATACGTTATACGTTATACGTTATACGTTATACGTTATACGTTATACGTTATACGTTATACGTTATACGTTGTACGTTATACGCTGCACGTTATACGCTGTACGTTATACGTTACACGTTGTACGTTGTACGTTATACGTTGTACGTTATACGTTGTACATTGTACGTTGTACGTTATACGTTGTACATTATGCGTTGTACGTTATACGTTGTACGTTATACGTTATACGTTATACGTTATACGTTATACGTTATACGTTACACGTTATACGTTATAAGTTATACGTTATTCGTTATACGTTTTACGTTATACGTTATACGTTATACGTTATACGTTATACGTTACACGTTATACGTTATACGTTATACGTTATACGTTATACGTAATACGTTATACGTTATACGTTATACGTTATACGTTATACGTTATACGTTATACGTTATACGGTATACGTTATACGTTATACGTTATACGTTATACGTTATACGTTATACGCTGTACGTTATACGCTGTACGTTATACGCTGTACGTTATACGTTATACGTTACACGTTGTACGTTGTACGTTATACGTTGTACGTTATACGTTGTACATTATACGTTGTACATTATACGTTGTACGTTATACGTTATACGCTGTACGTTATAAGTTATACGTTATACGTTATACGTTACACGTTGTACGTTGTACGTTATACGTTGTACATTATACGTTGTACGTTATACGTTATACGTTACATGTTGTACGTTGTACGTTATACGTTGTACGTTATACGTTGTACGTTATACGTTGTATGTTATACGTTATACGCTGTACGTTATACGTTATACGTTGTACGTTATACGTTGTACGTTATACGTTGTACGTTATACGTTACACGTTGTACGTTATACGTTGTACATTATACGTTGTATGTTATACGTTATACGCTGTACGTTATACGCTGTACGTTATACGTTATACGTTATACGTTATACGTTATACGTTATACGTTATACGTTATACGTTATACGTTATACGTTATACGTTATACGTTATACGTTATACGTTATACGTTATACGTTATACGTTATACGTTATACGTTATACGTTATACGTTATACGTTATACGTTATACGTTATACGTTATACGTTATACGTTATACGTTATACGTTATACGTTATACGTTATACGTTATACGTTATACGTTATACGTCATACGTTATACGTTATACGTTATACGTTATACGTTATACGTTATACGTTAAACGTTATACGTTATACGTTGTACGTTATACGTTATACGTTACACGTTGTACGTTATACGCTGTACGTTATACGCTGTACGTTATACGCTGTACGTTATACGTTATACGTTGTACGTTATAAGTTATACGTTATACGTTATACGTTATACGTTATACGCTGTACGTTATACGCTGTACGTTATACGTTATACGTTATACGTTGTACGTTATACGCTGTACGTTATACCTTATACGTTATACGTTATACGCTGTACGTTATACGCTGTACGTTATACGTTATACGTTATACGTTATACGTTATACGTTATACGTTATACGTTATACGTTATACGTTATACGTTATACGTTATACGTTATACGTTATACGTTATACGTTATACGTTATACGTTATACGTTATACGTTATACGTTATACGTTATACGTTATACGTTATACGTTATACGTTATACGTTATACGTTATACGTTATACGTTATACGTTATACGTTATACGTTATACGTTATACGTTATACGTTATACGTTATACGTTATACGTCATACGTTATACGTTATACGTTATACGTTATACGTTACACGTTGTACGTTGTACGTTACACGTTGTACATTATACGTTGTACGTTATACGTTATACGCTGTACGTTATACGTTATACGTTACATGTTGCACGTTGTACGTTATACGTTATACGTTGTATGTTATACGTTGTACGTTATACGTTATACGTTGTACGTTATACGTTGTACATTATACGTTGTATGTTATACGTTATACGCTGTACGTTATACGTTATTCGTTATACGTTATACGTTATACGTTATACGTTATACGTTATACGTTGTACGTTATACGTTATACGTTATACGTTATACGTTATACGTTATACGTTGTACGTTATACGCTGCACGTTATACGCTGTACGTTATACGTTACACGTTGTACGTTGTACGTTATACGCTGCACGTTATACGCTGTACGTTATACGTTACACGTTGTACGTTGTACGTTATACGTTGTACGTTATACGTTGTACATTGTACGTTATACGTTGTACGTTATACGTTGTACGTTGTACGTTATACGTTGTACGTTATACGTTGTACATTGTACGTTATACGTTGTACGTTATACGTTGTACATTATGCGTTGTACGTTATACGTTGTACGTTATACGTTATACGTTATACGTTATACGTTATACGTTATACGTTATACGTTATACGTTATACGTTATACGTTATACGTTATACGTTATACGTTATACGTTATACGTTATACGTTATACGTTATACGTTATACGTTATACGTTATACGTTATACGTTATACGTTATACGTTATACGTTATACGTTATACGTTATACGTTATACGTTATACGTTATACGTTATACGTTATACGTTATACGTTATACGTTATACGTTATACGTTATACGTTATACGTTATACGTTATACGTTATACGCTGTACGTTATACGTTATACGTTATACGTTATACGTTATACGTTATACGTTATACGTTATACGTTATACGTTATACGTTATACGTTATACGTTATACGTTATACGTTATACGTTATACGTTATACGTTATACGTTATACGTTATACGTTATACGTTATACGTTATACGTTATACGTTATACGTTATACGTTATACGTTATACGTTATACGTTATACGTTATACGTTAT
This sequence comes from Lasioglossum morio, assembly GCA_916610235.2. Lineage (NCBI taxonomy): Eukaryota > Metazoa > Arthropoda > Insecta > Hymenoptera > Halictidae > Lasioglossum > Lasioglossum morio. The sequence continues at coordinate 381,071 of CAKAJA020001038.1, forward strand.
ACGTTATACGTTATACGTTATACGTTATACGTTATACGTTATACGTTATACGTTATACGTTATACGTTATACGTTATACGTTATACGTTATACGTTATACGTTATACGTTATACGTTATACGTTATACGTTATACGTTATACGTTATACGTTATACGTTATACGTTATACGTTATACGTTATACGTTATACGTTATACGTTATACGTTATACGTTATACGTTATACGTTATACGTTATACGTTATACGTTATACGTTATACGTTATACGTCATACGTTATACGTTATACGTTATACGTTATACGTTACACGTTGTACGTTGTACGTTACACGTTGTACATTATACGTTGTACGTTATACGTTATACGCTGTACGTTATACGTTATACGTTACATGTTGCACGTTGTACGTTATACGTTATACGTTGTATGTTATACGTTGTACGTTATACGTTATACGTTGTACGTTATACGTTGTACATTATACGTTGTATGTTATACGTTATACGCTGTACGTTATACGTTATTCGTTATACGTTATACGTTATACGTTATACGTTATACGTTATACGTTATACGTTATACGTTATACGTTATACGTTATACGTTATACGTTATACGTTATACGTTATACGTTATACGTTATACGTTATACGTTATACGTTATACGTTATACGTTATACGTTATACGTTATACGTTATACGTTATACGTTATACGTTATACGTTATACGTTATACGTTATACGTTATACGTTATACGTTATACGTTATACGTTATACGTTATACGTTATACGTTATACGTTATACGTTATACGTTATACGTTATACGTTATACGTTATACGTTATACGTTATACGTTATACGTTATACGTTATACGTTATACGTTATACGTCATACGTTATACGTTATACGTTATACGTTATACGTTACACGTTGTACGTTGTACGTTACACGTTGTACATTATACGTTGTACGTTATACGTTATACGCTGTACGTTATACGTTATACGTTACATGTTGCACGTTGTACGTTATACGTTATACGTTGTATGTTATACGTTGTACGTTATACGTTACACGTTGTACGTTATACGTTGTACATTATACGTTGTATGTTATACGTTATACGCTGTACGTTATACGTTATTCGTTATACGTTATACGTTATACGTTATACGTTATACGTTATACGTTATACGTTATACGTTATACGTTATACGTTATACGTTATACGTTGTACGTTATACGCTGCACGTTATACGCTGTACGTTATACGTTACACGTTGTACGTTGTACGTTATACGTTGTACGTTATACGTTGTACATTGTACGTTATACGTTGTACGTTATACGTTGTACATTATGCGTTGTACGTTATACGTTGTACGTTATACGTTATACGTTATACGTTATACGTTATACGTTATACGTTATACGTTATACGTTATACGTTATACGTTATACGTTATACGTTATACGGTATACGTTATACGTTATACGTTATACGTTATACGTTATACGTTATACGCTGTACGTTATACGCTGTACGTTATACGCTGTACGTTATACGTTATACGTTACACGTTGTACGTTGTACGTTATACGTTGTACGTTATACGTTGTACATTATACGTTGTACATTATACGTTGTACGTTATACGTTATACGCTGTACGTTATAAGTTATACGTTATACGTTATACGTTACACGTTGTACGTTGTACGTTATACGTTGTACATTATACGTTGTACGTTATACGTTATACGTTACATGTTGTACGTTGTACGTTATACGTTGTACGTTATACGTTGTACGTTATACGTTGTATGTTATACGTTATACGCTGTACGTTATACGTTATACGTTGTACGTTATACGTTGTACGTTATACGTTGTACGTTATACGTTACACGTTGTACGTTATACGTTGTACATTATACGTTGTATGTTATACGTTATACGCTGTACGTTATACGCTGTACGTTATACGTTATACGTTATACGTTATACGTTATACGTTATACGTTATACGTTATACGTTATACGTTATACGTTATACGTTATACGTTATACGTTATACGTTATACGTTATACGTTATACGTTATACGTTATACGTTATACGTTATACGTTATACGTTATACGTTATACGTTATACGTTATACGTTATACGTTATACGTTATACGTTATACGTTATACGTTATACGTTATACGTTATACGTTATACGTCATACGTTATACGTTATACGTTATACGTTATACGTTATACGTTAAACGTTATACGTTATACGTTATACGTTGTACGTTATACGTTATACGTTACACGTTGTACGTTATACGCTGTACGTTATACGCTGTACGTTATACGCTGTACGTTATACGTTATACGTTGTACGTTATAAGTTATACGTTATACGTTATACGTTATACGTTATACGCTGTACGTTATACGCTGTACGTTATACGTTATACGTTATACGTTGTACGTTATACGCTGTACGTTATACCTTATACGTTATACGTTATACGCTGTACGTTATACGCTGTACGTTATACGTTATACGTTATACGTTATACGTTATACGTTATACGTTATACGTTATACGTTATACGTTATACGTTATACGTTATACGTTATACGTTATACGTTATACGTTATACGTTATACGTTATACGTTATACGTTATACGTTATACGTTATACGTTATACGTTATACGTTATACGTTATACGTTATACGTTATACGTTATACGTTATACGTTATACGTTATACGTTATACGTTATACGTTATACGTTATACGTTATACGTTATACGTTATACGTTATACGTTATACGTTATACGTTATACGTTATACGTTATACGTTATACGTTATACGTTATACGTTATACGTTATACGTTATACGTTATACGTTATACGTTATACGTTATACGTTATACGTTATACGTTATACGTTATACGTTATACGTTATACGTTATACGTTATACGTTATACGTTATACGTTATACGTTATACGTTATACGTTATACGTTATACGTTATACGTTATACGTTATACGTTATACGTTATACGTTATACGTTATACGTCATACGTTATATGTTATACGTTATACGTTATACGTTACACGTTGTACGTTGTACGTTACACGTTGTACATTATACGTTGTACGTTATACGTTATACGCTGTACGTTATACGTTATACGTTACATGTTGCACGTTGTACGTTATACGTTATACGTTGTATGTTATACGTTGTACGTTATACGTTATACGTTGTACGTTATACGTTGTACATTATACGTTGTATGTTATACGTTATACGCTGTACGTTATACGTTATTCGTTATACGTTATACGTTATACGTTATACGTTATACGTTATACGTTATACGTTATACGTTATACGTTATACGTTATACGTTATACGTTATACGTTGTACGTTATACGCTGCACGTTATACGCTGTACGTTATACGTTACACGTTGTACGTTGTACGTTATACGCTGCACGTTATACGCTGTACGTTATACGTTACACGTTGTACGTTGTACGTTATACGTTGTACGTTATACGTTGTACATTGTACGTTATACGTTGTACGTTATACGTTGTACGTTGTACGTTATACGTTGTACGTTATACGTTGTACATTGTACGTTATACGTTGTACGTTATACGTTGTACATTATGCGTTGTACGTTATACGTTGTACGTTATACGTTATACGTTATACGTTATACGTTATACGTTATACGTTATACGTTATACGTTACACGTTATACGTTATAAGTTATACGTTATTCGTTATACGTTTTACGTTATACGTTATACGTTATACGTTATACGTTATACGTTACACGTTATACGTTATACGTTATACGTTATACGTTATACGTAATACGTTATACGTTATACGTTATACGTTATACGTTATACGTTATACGTTATACGTTATACGGTATACGTTATACGTTATACGTTATACGTTATAGGTTATACGTTATACGCTGTACGTTATACGCTGTACGTTATACGCTGTACGTTATACGTTATACGTTACACGGTGTACGTTGTACGTTATACGTTGTACGTTATACGTTGTACATTATACGTTGTACATTATACGTTGTACGTTATACGTTATACGCTGTACGTTATAAGTTATACGTTATACGTTATACGTTACACGTTGTACGTTGTACGTTATACGTTGTACATTATACGTTGTACGTTATACGTTATACGTTACATGTTGTACGTTGTACGTTATACGTTGTACGTTATACGTTGTACGTTATACGTTGTATGTTATACGTTATACGCTGTACGTTATACGTTATACGTTGTACGTTATACGTTGTACGTTATACGTTGTACGTTATACGTTACACGTTGTACGTTATACGTTGTACATTATACGTTGTATGTTATACGTTATACGCTGTACGTTATACGCTGTACGTTATACGTTATACGTTATACGTTATACGTTATACGTTATACGTTATACGTTATACGTTATACGTTATACGTTATACGTTATACGTTATACGTTATACGTTATACGTTATACGTTATACGTTATACGTTATACGTTATACGTTATACGTTATACGTTATACGTTATACGTTATACGTTATACGTTATACGTTATACGTTATACGTTATACGTTATACGTTATACGTTATACGTTATACGTTATACGTTATACGTCATACGTTATACGTTATACGTTATACGTTATACGTTATACGTTATACGTTAAACGTTATACGTTATACGTTGTACGTTATACGCTGTACGTTATACGCTGTACGTTATACGCTGTACGTTATACGTTATACGTTATACGTTACTCGTTGTACGTTGTACGTTATACGTTGTACGTTGTACGTTATACGTTGTACGTTATACGTTGTACGATATACGTTGTACGTTATACGTTGTACGTTATATGTTATACGTTGCACGTTGTACGATGTACGTTATACGTTATACGTTATACGTTATTCGTTATACGTTAGACGTTATACGTTATACGTTATACGTTATACGTTATACGGTATACGGTATACGGTATACGTTATACGTTGTACGTTATACGTTATACGTTATACGTTATACGTTATATGTTATACGATATACGTTATACGTTATACGTTATACGTTATACGTTATACGTTATACGTTATACGTTATACGTTATACGTTATACGTTATACGTTATACGTTATACGTTATACGTTATACGTTATACGTTATACGTTATACGTTATACGTTATACGTTATACGTTATACGTTATACGTTATACGTTATACGTTATACGTTATACGTTATACGTTATACGTTATACGTTAAACGTTATACGTTATACGTTGTACGTTATACGCTGTACGTTATACGCTGTAGGTTATACGCTGTACGTTATACGTTATACGTTATACGTTACTCGTTGTACGTTGTACGTTATACGTTGTACGTTGTACATTATACGTTGTACGTTATACGTTATACGCTGTACGTTATACGTTATACGTTACATGTTGCACGTTGTACGTTATACGTTATACGTTGTATGTTATACGTTGTACGTTATACGTTATACGTTGTACGTTATACGTTGTACATTATACGTTGTATGTTATACGTTATACGCTGTACGTTATACGTTATTCGTTATACGTTATACGTTACACGTTGTACGTTGGACGTTATACGTTGTACGTTATACGTTGTACATTGTACGTTATACGTTGTACGTTATACGTTATACGTTATACGTAATACGTTATACGTTATACGTTATAGGTTATACGTTATACGTTATACGTTATACGGTATACGTTATACGTTATACGTTATACGTTATACGTTATACGTTATACGCTGTACGTTATACGCTGTACGTTATACGCTGTACGTTATACGTTATACGTTACACGTTGTACGTTGTACGTTATACGTTGTGGGTTATACGTTGTACATTATACGTTGTACATTATACGTTGTACGTTATACGTTATACGCTGTACGTTATAAGTTATACGTTATACGTTATACGTTACACGTTGTACGTTGTACGTTATACGTTGTACATTATACGTTGTACGTTATACGTTATACGTTACATGTTGTACGTTGTACGTTATACGTTGTACGTTATACGTTGTACGTTATACGTTGTACATTGTACGTTATACGTTGTACGTTATACGTTGTACGTTGTACGTTATACGTTGTACGTTATACGTTGTACATTGTACGTTATACGTTGTACGTTATACGTTGTACGTTGTACGTTATACGTTGTACGTTATACGTTGTACATTGTACGTTATACGTTGTACGTTATACGTTGTACATTATGCGTTGTACGTTATACGTTGTACGTTATACGTTATACGTTATACGTTATACGTTATACGTTATACGTTATACGTTACACGTTATACGTTATAAGTTATACGTTATTCGTTATACGTTTTACGTTATACGTTATACGTTATACGTTATACGTTATACGTTACACGTTATACGTTATACGTTATACGTTATACGTTATACGTAATACGTTATACGTTATACGTTATACGTTATACGTTATACGTTATACGTTATACGGTATACGTTATACGTTATACGTTATACGTTATACGTTATACGTTATACGCTGTACGTTATACGCTGTACGTTATACGCTGTACGTTATACGTTATACGTTACACGTTGTACGTTGTACGTTATACGTTGTACGTTATACGTTGTACATTATACGTTGTACATTATACGTTGTACGTTATACGTTATACGCTGTACGTTATAAGTTATACGTTATACGTTATACGTTACACGTTGTACGTTGTACGTTATACGTTGTACATTATACGTTGTACGTTATACGTTATACGTTACATGTTGTACGTTGTACGTTATACGTTGTACGTTATACGTTGTACGTTATACGTTGTATGTTATACGTTATACGCTGTACGTTATACGTTATACGTTGTACGTTATACGTTGTACGTTATACGTTGTACGTTATACGTTACACGTTGTACGTTATACGTTGTACATTATACGTTGTATGTTATACGTTATACGCTGTACGTTATACGCTGTACGTTATACGTTATACGTTATACGTTATACGTTATACGTTATACGTTATACGTTATACGTTATACGTTATACGTTATACGTTATACGTTATACGTTATACGTTATACGTTATACGTTATACGTTATACGTTATACGTTATACGTTATACGTTATACGTTATACGTTATACGTTATACGTTATACGTTATACGTTATACGTTATACGTTATACGTTATACGTTATACGTTATACGTTATACGTTATACGTTATACGTTATACGTCATACGTTATACGTTATACGTTATACGTTATACGTTATACGTTATACGTTAAACGTTATACGTTATACGTTGTACGTTATACGCTGTACGTTGTACGCTGTACGTTATACGCTGTACGTTATACGTTATACGTTATACGTTACTCGTTGTACGTTGTACGTTATACGTTGTACGTTGTACGTTATACGTTGTACGTTATACGTTGTACGATATACGTTGTACGTTATACGTTGTACGTTATATGTTATACGTTGCACGTTGTACGATGTACGTTATACGTTATACGTTATACGTTATTCGTTATACGTTAGACGTTATACGTTATACGTTATACGTTATACGTTATACGGTATACGGTATACGGTATACGTTATACGTTGTACGTTATACGTTATACGTTATACGTTATACGTTATATGTTATACGATATACGTTATACGTTATACGTTATACGTTATACGTTATACGTTATACGTTATACGTTATACGTTATACGTTATACGTTATACGTTATACGTTATACGTTATACGTTATACGTTATACGTTATACGTTATACGTTATACGTTATACGTTATACGTTATACGTTATACGTTATACGTTATACGTTATACGTTATACGTTATACGTTATACGTTATACGTTATACGTTATACGTTATACGTTATACGTTATACGTTAAACGTTATACGTTATACGTTGTACGTTATACGCTGTACGTTATACGCTGTAGGTTATACGCTGTACGTTATACGTTATACGTTATACGTTACTCGTTGTACGTTGTACGTTATACGTTGTACGTTGTACATTATACGTTGTACGTTATACGTTATACGCTGTACGTTATACGTTATACGTTACATGTTGCACGTTGTACGTTATACGTTATACGTTGTATGTTATACGTTGTACGTTATACGTTATACGTTGTACGTTATACGTTGTACATTATACGTTGTATGTTATACGTTATACGCTGTACGTTATACGTTATTCGTTATACGTTATACGTTACACGTTGTACGTTGTACGTTATACGTTGTACGTTATACGTTGTACATTGTACGTTATACGTTGTACGTTATACGTTATACGTTATACGTAATACGTTATACGTTATACGTTATACGTTATACGTTATACGTTATACGTTATACGGTATACGTTATACGTTATACGTTATACGTTATACGTTATACGTTATACGTTATACGCTGTACGTTATACGCTGTACGTTATACGCTGTACGTTATACGTTATACGTTACACGTTGTACGTTGTACGTTATACGTTGTGGGTTATACGTTGTACATTATACGTTGTACATTATACGTTGTACGTTATACGTTATACGCTGTACGTTATAAGTTATACGTTATACGTTATACGTTACACGTTGTACGTTGTACGTTATACGTTGTACATTATACGTTGTACGTTATACGTTATACGTTACATGTTGTACGTTGTACGTTATACGTTGTACGTTATACGTTGTACGTTATACGTTGTATGTTATACGTTATACGCTGTACGTTATACGTTATACGTTGTACGTTATACGTTACACGTTGTACGTTATACGTTGTACATTATACGTTGTATGTTATACGTTATACGCTGTACGTTATACGCTGTACGTTATACGTTATACGTTATACGTTATACGTTATACGTTATACGTTATACGTTATACGTTATACGTTATACGTTATACGTTATACGTTATACGTTATACGTTATACGTTATACGTTATACGTTATACGTTATACGTTATACGTTATACGTTATACGTTATACGTTATACGTTATACGTTATACGTTATACGTTATACGTTATACGTTATACGTTATACGTTATACGTTATACGTCATACGTTATACGTTATACGTTATACGTTATACGTTATACGTTAAACGTTATACGTTATACGTTGTACGTTATACGCTGTACGTTATACGCTGTACGTTATACGCTGTACGTTATACGTTATACGTTATACGTTACTCGTTGTACGTTGTACGTTATACGTTGTACGTTGTACGTTATACGTTGTACGTTATACGTTGTACGATATACGTTGTACGTTATACGTTGTACGTTATATGTTATACGTTGCACGTTGTACGATGTACGTTATACGTTATACGTTATACGTTATACGTTATACGTTATACGTTACTCGTTGTACGTTGTACGTTATACGTTGTACGTTGTACATTATACGTTGTACGTTATACGTTATACGCTGTACGTTATACGTTATACGTTACATGTTGCACGTTGTACGTTATACGTTATACGTTGTATGTTATACGTTGTACGTTATACGTTATACGTTGTACGTTATACGTTGTACATTATACGTTGTATGTTATACGTTATACGCTGTACGTTATACGTTATTCGTTATACGTTATACGTTATACGTTATACGTTATACGTTATACGTTATACGTTATACGTTATACGTTATACGTTATACGTTATACGTTATACGTTATACGTTATACGTTAAACGTTATACGTTATACGTTGTACGTTATACGCTGTACGTTATACGCTGTAGGTTATACGCTGTACGTTATACGTTATACGTTATACGTTACTCGTTGTACGTTGTACGTTATACGTTGTACGTTGTACATTATACGTTGTACGTTATACGTTATACGCTGTACGTTATACGTTATACGTTACATGTTGCACGTTGTACGTTATACGTTATACGTTGTATGTTATACGTTGTACGTTATACGTTATACGTTGTACGTTATACGTTGTACATTATACGTTGTATGTTATACGTTATACGCTGTACGTTATACGTTATTCGTTATACGTTATACGTTACACGTTGTACGTTGTACGTTATACGTTGTACGTTATACGTTGTACATTGTACGTTATACGTTGTACGATATACGTTGTACATTATGCGTTGTACGTTATACGTTGTACGTTATACGTTATACGTTATACGTTATACGTTATACGTTATACGTTATACGTTATACGTTATACGTTATACGTTATAAGTTATACGTTATTCGTTATACGTTATACGTTATACGTTATACGTTATACGTTATACGTTATACGTTATACGTTATACGTTATACGTTATACGCTGTACGTTATACGCTGTACGTTATACGCTGTACGTTATACGTTATACGTTACACGTTGTACGTTGTACGTTATACGTTGTACGTTATACGTTGTACATTATACGTTGTACGTTATACGTTATACGCTGTACGTTATAAGTTATACGTTATACGTTATACGTTACACGTTGTACGTTGTACGTTATACGTTGTACATTATACGTTGTACGTTATACGTTATACGTTACATGTTGTACGTTGTACGTTATACGTTGTACGTTATACGTTGTACGTTATACGTTGTATGTTATACGTTATACGCTGTACGTTATACGTTATACGTTGTACGTTATACGTTGTATGTTATACGTTATACGCTGTACGCTGTACGTTATACGTTATACGTTATACGTTGTACGTTATACGCTGTACGTTATACCTTATACGTTATACGTTATACGCTGTACGTTATACGCTGTACGTTATACGTTATACGTTATACGTTATACGTTATACGTTATACGTTATACGTTATACGTTATACGTTATACGTTATACGTTATACGTTATACGTTATACGTTATACGTTATACGTTATACGCTGTACGTTATACGTTATACGTTATACGTTACACGTTGTACGTTGTACGTTATACGTTATACGTTGTATGTTATACGTTGTACGTTATACGTTATACGTTGTACGTTATACGTTGTACATTATACGTTGTATGTTATACGTTATACGCTGTACGTTATACGTTATTCGTTATACGTTATACGTTATACGTTATACGTTATACGTTATACGTTATACGTTATACGTTATACGTTATACGTTATACGTTATACGTTATACGTTATACGTTATACGTTGTACGTTATACGCTGTACGTTATACGCTGTACGTTATACGTTACACGTTGTACGCTGTACGTTATACGTTGTACGTTATACGTTGTACATTGTACGTTATACGTTGTACGTTATACGTTGTACATTATGCGTTATACGTTATACGTTGTACGTTATACGTTATACGTTATACGTTATACGTTATACGTTATACGTTATACGTTATACGTTATACGTTATAAGTTATACGTTATACGGTATACGGTATACGGTATACGTTATACGTTGTACGTTATACGTTATACGTTATACGTTATACGTTATATGTTATACGATATACGTTATACGTTATACGTTATACGTTATACGTTATACGTTGTACGTTATACGCTGTACGTTATACCTTATACGTTATACGTTATACACTGTACGTTATACGCTGTACGTTATAAGTTATACGTTATACGTTATACGTTACACGTTGTACGTTGTACGTTACACGTTGTACATTATACGTTGTACGTTATACGTTATACGCTGTACGTTATACGTTATACGTTACATGTTGCACGTTGTACGTTATACGTTATACGTTGTATGTTATACGTTGTACGTTATACGTTATACGTTGTACGTTATACGTTGTACATTATACGTTGTATGTTATACGTTATACGCTGTACGTTATACGTTATTCGTTATACGTTATACGTTATACGTTATACGTTATACGTTATACGTTATACGTTATACGTTATACGTTATACGTTATACGTTATACGTTGTACGTTATACGCTGTACGTTATACGCTGTACGTTATACGTTACACGTTGTACGTTGTACGTTATACGTTGTACGTTATACGTTGTACATTGTACGTTATACGTTGTACGTTATACGTTGTACATTATGCGTTGTGCGTTATACGTTGTACGTTATACGTTATACGTTATACGTTATACGTTATACGTTATACGTTATACGTTATACGTTATACGTTATACGTTATACGTTATACGTTATACGTTATACGCTGTACGTTATACGTTATACGTTATACGTTACACGTTGTACGTTGTACGTTATACGTTATACGTTGTATGTTATACGTTGTACGTTATACGTTATACGTTGTACGTTATACGTTGTACATTATACGTTGTATGTTATACGTTATACGCTGTACGTTATACGTTATTCGTTATACGTTATACGTTATACGTTATACGTTATACGTTATACGTTATACGTTATACGTTATACGTTATACGTTATACGTTATACGTTATACGTTATACGTTATACGATGTACGTTATACGCTGTACGTTATACGCTGTACGTTATACGTTACACGTTATACGCTGTACGTTATACGTTGTACGTTATACGTTGTACATTGTACGTTATACGTTGTACGTTATACGTTGTACATTATGCGTTGTACGTTATACGTTATACGTTATACGTTATACGTTATACGTTATACGTTATACGTTATACGTTATACGTTATACGTTATACGTTATACGTTATAAGTTATACGTTATACGGTATACGGTATACGGTATACGTTATACGTTGTACGTTATACGTTATACGTTATACGTTATACGTTATATGTTATACGATATACGTTATACGTTATACGTTATACGTTATACGTTATACGTTGTACGTTATACGCTGTACGTTATACCTTATACGTTATACGTTATACACTGTACGTTATACGCTGTACGTTATAAGTTATACGTTATACGTTATACGTTACACGTTGTACGTTGTACGTTACACGTTGTACATTATACGTTGTACGTTATACGTTATACGCTGTACGTTATACGTTATACGTTACATGTTGCACGTTGTACGTTATACGTTATACGTTGTATGTTATACGTTGTACGTTATACGTTATACGTTGTACGTTATACGTTGTACATTATACGTTGTATGTTATACGTTATACGCTGTACGTTATACGTTATTCGTTATACGTTATACGTTATACGTTATACTTTATACGTTATACGTTATACGTTATACGTTATACGTTGTACGTTATACGCTGTACGTTATACGCTGTACGTTATACGTTACACGTTGTACGTTGTACGTTATACGTTGTACGTTATACGTTGTACATTGTACGTTATACGTTGTACGTTATACGTTGTACATTATGCGTTGTGCGTTATACGTTGTACGTTATACGTTATACGTTATACGTTATACGTTATACGTTATACGTTATACGTTATACGTTATACGTTATAAGTTATACGTTATTCGTTATTCGTTATACGTTTTACGTTATACGTTATACGTTATACGTTATACGTTATACGTTATACGTTATACGTTATACGTTATACGTTATACGTTATACGTAATACGTTATACGTTATACGTTATACGTTATACGTTATACATTATACGGTATACGTTATACGTTATACGTTATACGTTATACGTTATACGTTATACGTTATACGTTATACGTTATACGTTATACGTTATACGGTATACGGTATACGGTATACGTTATACGTTGTACGTTATACGTTATACGTTATACGTTATACGTTATACGTTATACGTTATAAGTTATACGTTATTCGTTATACGTTTTACGTTATACGTTATACGTTATACGTTATACGTTATACGTTATACGTTATACGTTATACGTTATACGTTATACGTTATACGTTATACGTTATACGCTGTACGTTATACGCTGTACGTTATACGCTGTACGTTATACGTTATACGTTACACGTTGTACGTTGTACGTTATACGTTGTACGTTATACGTTGTACATTATACGTTGTACATTATACGTTGTACGTTATACGTTATACGCTGTACGTTATAAGTTATACGTTATACGTTATACGTTACACGTTGTACGTTGTACGTTATACGTTGTACATTATACGTTGTACGTTATACGTTATACGTTACATGTTGTACGGTGTACGTTATACGTTGTACGTTATACGTTGTACGTTATACGTTGTATGTTATACGTTATACGCTGTACGTTATACGTTATACGTTGTACGTTATACGTTGTATGTTATACGTTATACGCTGTACGCTGTACGTTATACGTTATACGTTATACGTTGTACGTTATACGCTGTACGTTATACCTTATACGTTATACGTTATACGCTGTACGTTATACGCTGTACGTTATACGTTATACGTTATACGTTATACGTTATACGTTATACGTTATACGTTATACGTTATACGCTGTACGTTATACGTTATACGTTATACGTTACACGTTGTACGTTGTACGCTGTACGTTATACGTTATACGTTATACGTTACACGTTGTACGTTGTACGTTATACGTTATACGTTGTATGTTATACGTTGTACGTTATACGTTATACGTTGTACGTTATACGTTGTACATTATACGTTGTATGTTATACGTTATACGCTGTACGTTATACGTTATTCGTTATACGTTATACGTTATACGTTATACGTTATACGTTATACGTTATACGTTATACGTTATACGTTATACGTTATACGTTGTACGTTATACGCTGTACGTTATACGCTGTACGTTATACGTTACACGTTGTACGCTGTACGTTATACGTTGTACGTTATACGTTGTACATTGTACGTTATACGTTGTACGTTATACGTTGTACATTATGCGTTGTACGTTATACGTTGTACGTTATACGTTATACGTTATACGTTATACGTTATACGTTATACGTTATACGTTATACGTTGTATGTTATACGTTGTACGTTATACGTTATACGTTGTACGTTATACGTTGTACATTATACGTTGTATGTTATACGTTATACGCTGTACGTTATACGTTATTCGTTATACGTTATACGTTATACGTTATACGTTATACGTTATACGTTATACGTTATACGTTATACGTTATACGTTATACGTTATACGTTATACGTTATACGTTATACGTTGTACGTTATACGCTGTACGTTATACGCTGTACGTTATACGTTACACGTTGTACGCTGTACGTTATACGTTGTACGTTATACGTTGTACATTGTACGTTATACGTTGTACGTTATACGTTGTACATTATGCGTTGTACGTTATACGTTGTACGTTATACGTTATACGTTATACGTTATACGTTATACGTTATACGTTATACGTTATACGTTATACGTTATAAGTTATACGTTATACGGTATACGGTATACGGTATACGTTATACGTTGTACGTTATACGTTATACGTTATACGTTATACGTTATACGTTATATGTTATACGATATACGTTATACGTTATACGTTATACGTTATACGTTATACGTTGTACGTTATACGCTGTACGTTATACCTTATACGTTATACGTTATACACTGTACGTTATACGCTGTACGTTATAAGTTATACGTTATACGTTATACGTTACACGTTGTACGTTGTACGTTACACGTTGTACATTATACGTTGTACGTTATACGTTATACGCTGTACGTTATACGTTATACGTTACATGTTGCACGTTGTACGTTATACGTTATACGTTGTATGTTATACGTTGTACGTTATACGTTATACGTTGTACGTTATACGTTGTACATTATACGTTGTATGTTATACGTTATACGCTGTACGTTATACGTTATTCGTTATACGTTATACGTTATACGTTATACGTTATACGTTATACGTTATACGTTATACGTTATACGTTATACGTTATACGTTATACGTTGTACGTTATACGCTGTACGTTATACGCTGTACGTTATACGTTACACGTTGTACGTTGTACGTTATACGTTGTACGTTATACGTTGTACATTGTACGTTATACGTTGTACGTTATACGTTGTACATTATGCGTTGTGCGTTATACGTTGTACGTTATACGTTATACGTTATACGTTATACGTTATACGTTATACGTTATACGTTATACGTTATACGTTATACGTTATACGTTATACGTTATACGTTATACGTTATACGTTATACGCTGTACGTTATACGTTATACGTTATACGTTACACGTTGTACGTTGTACGTTATACGTTATACGTTGTATGTTATACGTTGTACGTTATACGTTATACGTTGTACGTTATACGTTGTACATTATACGTTGTATGTTATACGTTATACGCTGTACGTTATACGTTATTCGTTATACGTTATACGTTATACGTTATACGTTATACGTTATACGTTATACGTTATACGTTATACGTTATACGTTATACGTTATACGTTATACGTTATACGATGTACGTTATACGCTGTACGTTATACGCTGTACGTTATACGTTACACGTTGTACGCTGTACGTTATACGTTGTACGTTATACGTTGTACATTGTACGTTATACGTTGTACGTTATACGTTGTACATTATGCGTTGTACGTTATACGTTGTACGTTATACGTTATACGTTATACGTTATACGTTATACGTTATACGTTATACGTTATACGTTATACGTTATAAGTTATACGTTATACGGTATACGGTATACGGTATACGTTATACGTTGTACGTTATACGTTATACGTTATACGTTATACGTTATATGTTATACGATATACGTTATACGTTATACGTTATACGTTATACGTTATACGTTGTACGTTATACGCTGTACATTATACCTTATACGTTATACGTTATACACTGTACGTTATACGCTGTACGTTATAAGTTATACGTTATACGTTATACGTTACACGTTGTACGTTGTACGTTACACGTTGTACATTATACGTTGTACGTTATACGTTATACGCTGTACGTTATACGTTATACGTTACATGTTGCACGTTGTACGTTATACGTTATACGTTGTATGTTATACGTTGTACGTTATACGTTATACGTTGTACGTTATACGTTGTACATTATACGTTGTATGTTATACGTTATACGCTGTACGTTATACGTTATTCGTTATACGTTATACGTTATACGTTATACTTTATACGTTATACGTTATACGTTATACATTATGCGTTGTGCGTTATACGTTGTACGTTATACGTTATACGTTATACGTTATACGTTATACGTTATACGTTATACGTTATACGTTATACGTTATAAGTTATACGTTATTCGTTATTCGTTATACGTTTTACGTTATACGTTATACGTTATACGTTATACGTTATACGTTACACGTTATACGTTATACGTTATACGTTATACGTTATACGTAATACGTTATACGTTATACGTTATACGTTATACGTTATACATTATACGGTATACGTTATACGTTATACGTTATACGTTATACGTTATACGTTATACGTTATACGTTATACGTTATACGTTATACGTTATACGGTATACGGTATACGGTATACGTTATACGTTGTACGTTATACGTTATACGTTATACGTTATACGTTATACGTTATACGTTATAAGTTATACGTTATTCGTTATACGTTTTACGTTATACGTTATACGTTATACGTTATACGTTATACGTTATACGTTATACGTTATACGTTATACGTTATACGTTATACGTTATACGTTATACGCTGTACGTTATACGCTGTACGTTATACGCTGTACGTTATACGTTATACGTTACACGTTGTACGTTGTACGTTATACGTTGTACGTTATACGTTGTACATTATACGTTGTACATTATACGTTGTACGTTATACGTTATACGCTGTACGTTATAAGTTATACGTTATACGTTATACGTTACACGTTGTACGTTGTACGTTATACGTTGTACATTATACGTTGTACGTTATACGTTATACGTTACATGTTGTACGTTGTACGTTATACGTTGTACGTTATACGTTGTACGTTATACGTTGTATGTTATACGTTATACGCTGTACGTTATACGTTATACGTTGTACGTTATACGTTGTTTGTTATACGTTATACGCTGTACGCTGTACGTTATACGTTATACGTTATACGTTGTACGTTATACGCTGTACGTTATACCTTATACGTTATACGTTATACGCTGTACGTTATACGCTGTACGTTATACGTTATACGTTATACGTTATACGTTATACGTTATACGTTATACGTTATACGCTGTACGTTATACGTTATACGTTATACGTTACACGTTGTACGTTGTACGTTATACGTTATACGTTGTATGTTATACGTTGTACGTTATACGTTATACGTTGTACGTTATACGTTGTACATTATACGTTGTATGTTATACGTTATACGCTGTACGTTATACGTTATTCGTTATACGTTATACGTTATACGTTATACGTTATACGTTATACGTTATACGTTATACGTTATACGTTATACGTTATACGTTATACGTTATACGTTGTACGTTATACGCTGTACGTTATACGCTGTACGTTATACGTTACACGTTGTACGCTGTACGTTATACGTTGTACGTTATACGTTGTACATTGTACGTTATACGTTGTACGTTATACGTTGTACATTATGCGTTGTACGTTATACGTTGTACGTTATACGTTATACGTTATACGTTATACGTTATACGTTATACGTTATACGTTATACGTTATACGTTATAAGTTATACGTTATACGGTATACGGTATACGGTATACGTTATACGTTGTACGTTATACGTTATACGTTATACGTTATACGTTATATGTTATACGATATACGTTATACGTTATACGCTGTACGCTGTACGTTATACGTTATACGTTATACGTTATACGTTGTACGTTATACGCTGTACGTTATACCTTATACGTTATACGTTATACGCTGTACGTTATACGCTGTACGTTATACGTTATACGTTATACGTTATACGTTATACGTTATACGTTATACGTTATACGTTATACGTTATACGTTATACGTTATACGTTATACGCTGTACGTTATACGTTATACGTTATACGTTACACGTTGTACGTTGTACGTTATACGTTATACGCTGTACGTTATACGTTATACGTTACATGTTGCACGTTGTACGTTATACGTTATACGTTGTATGTTATACGTTGTACGTTATACGTTATACGTTGTACGTTATACGTTGTACATTATACGTTGTATGTTATACGTTATACGCTGTACGTTATACGTTATTCGTTATACGTTATACGTTATACGTTATACGTTATACGTTATACGTTATACGTTATACGTTATACGTTATACGTTGTACGTTATACGCTGTACGTTATACGCTGTACGTTATACGTTACACGTTGTACGTTGTACGTTATACGTTGTACGTTATACGTTGTACATTGTACGTTATACGTTGTACGTTATACGTTGTACATTATGCGTTGTGCGTTATACGTTATACGTTATACGTTATACGTTATACGTTATACGTTGTACGTTATACGCTGTACGTTATACCTTATACGTTATACGTTATACACTGTACGTTATACGCTGTACGTTATAAGTTATACGTTATACGTTATACGTTATACGCTGTACGTTATACGCTGTACGTTATACGTTATACGTTATACGTTATACGTTATACGTTATACGTTATACGTTATACGCTGTAGGTTATACGTTATACGTTATACGTTACACGTTGTACGTTGTACGTTATACGTTATACGTTGTATGTTATACGTTGTACGTTATACGTTATACGTTGTACGTTATACGTTGTACATTATACGTTGTATGTTATACGTTATACGCTGTACGTTATACGTTATTCGTTATACGTTATACGTTATACGTTATACGTTATACGTTATACGTTATACGTTATACGTTATACGTTATACGTTATACGTTGTACGTTATACGCTGTACGTTATACGCTGTACGTTATACGTTACACGTTGTACGCTGTACGTTATACGTTGTACGTTATACGTTGTACATTGTACGTTATACGTTGTACGTTATACGATGTACATTATGCGTTGTACGTTATACGTTGTACGTTATACGTTATACGTTATACGTTATACGTTATACGTTATACGTTATACGTTATACGTTATACGTTATAAGTTATACGTTATACGGTATACGGTATACGGTATACGTTATACGTTGTACGTTATACGTTATACGTTATACGTTATACGTTATATGTTATACGATATACGTTATACGTTACACGTTGTACGTTGTACGTTATACGTTGTACATTATACGTTGTACGTTATACGTTATACGTTACATGTTGTACGTTGTACGTTATACGTTGTACGTTATACGTTGTACGTTATACGTTGTATGTTATACGTTATACGCTGTACGTTATACGTTATACGTTGTACGTTATACGTTGTATGTTATACGTTATACGCTGTACGCTGTACGTTATACGTTATACGTTATACGTTGTACGTTATACGCTGTACGTTATACCTTATACGTTATACGTTATACGCTGTACGTTATACGCTGTACGTTATACGTTATACGTTATACGTTATACGTTATACGTTATACGTTATACGTTATACGTTATACGTTATACGTTATACGTTATACGTTATACGCTGTACGTTATACGTTATACGTTATACGTTACACGTTGTACGTTGTACGTTATACGTTATACGCTGTACGTTATACGTTATACGTTATACGTTATACGTTATACGTTATACGTTATACGTTATACGTTATACGCTGTACGTTATACGTTGTACGTTATACGTTGTACATTATACGTTGTATGTTATACGTTATACGCTGTACGTTATACGTTATTCGTTATACGTTATACGTTATACGTTATACGTTATACGTTATACGTTATACGTTATACGTTATACGTTATACGTTGTACGTTATACGCTGTACGTTATACGCTGTACGTTATACGTTACACGTTGTACGTTGTACGTTATACGTTGTACGTTATACGTTGTACATTGTACGTTATACGTTGTACGTTATACGTTGTACATTATGCGTTGTGCGTTATACGTTGTACGTTATACGTTATACGTTATACGTTATACGTTATACGTTATACGTTATACGTTATACGTTATACGTTATACGTTATACGTTATAAGTTATACGTTATTCGTTATTCGTTATACGTTTTACGTTATACGTTATACGTTATACGTTATACGTTATACGTTACACGTTATACGTTATACGTTATACGTTATACGTTATACGTAATACGTTATACGTTATACGTTATACGTTATACGTTATACGGTATACGTTATACGTTATACGTTATACGTTATACGTTATACGTTATACGTTATACGTTATACGTTATACGTTATACGTTATACGTTATACGCTGTACGTTATACGCTGTACGTTATACGCTGTACGTTATACGTTATACGTTACACGTTATACGTTGTACGTTATACGCTGTACGTTATACGCTGTACGTTATACGTTACACGTTGTACGCTGTACGTTATACGTTGTACGTTATACGTTGTACATTGTACGTTATACGTTGTACGTTATACGTTGTACATTATGCGTTGTACGTTATACGTTGTACGTTATACAATATACGTTATACGTTATACGTTATACGTTATACGTTATACGTTATACGTTATACGTTATAAGTTATACGTTATACGGTATACGGTATACGGTATACGGTATACGGTATACGTTATACGTTGTACGTTATACGTTATACGTTATACGTTATACGTTATATGTTATACGATATACGTTATACGTTATACGTTATACGTTATACGTTATACGTTGTACGTTATACGCTGTACGTTATACCTTATACGTTATACGTTATACACTGTACGTTATACGCTGTACGTTATAAGTTATACGTTATACGTTATACGTTACACGTTGTACGTTGTACGTTACACGCTGTACATTATACGTTGTACGTTATACGTTATACGCTGTACGTTATACGTTATACGTTACATGTTGCACGTTGTACGTTATACGTTATACGTTGTATGTTATACGTTGTACGTTATACGTTATACGTTGTACGTTATACGTTGTACATTATACGTTGTATGTTATACGTTATACGCTGTACGTTATACGTTATTCGTTATACGTTATACGTTATACGTTATACGTTATACGTTATACGTTATACGTTATACGTTATACGTTATACGTTGTACGTTGTACGTTATACGCTGTACGTTATACGCTGTACGTTATACGTTACACGTTGTACGTTGTACGTTATACGTTGTACGTTATACGTTGTACATTGTACGTTATACGTTGTACGTTATACGTTGTACATTATGCGTTGTGCGTTATACGTTGTACGTTATACGTTATACGTTATACGTTATACGTTATACGTTATACGTTATACGTTATACGTTATACGTTATACGTTATACGTTATAAGTTATACGTTATTCGTTATACGTTTTACGTTATACGTTATACGTTATACGTTATACGTTATACGTTACACGTTATACGTTATACGTTATACGTTATACGTTATACGTATAACGTTATACGTTATACGTTATACGTTATACGTTATACGTTATACGTTATACGGTATACGTTATACGTTATACGTTATACGTTATACGTTATACGTTATACGTTATACGTTATACGTTATACGTTATACGTTATACGTTATACATTATACGTTATACGTTATACGTTATACGGTATACGGTATACGGTATACGTTATACGTTGTACGTTATACGTTATACGTTACACGTTATACGTTATACGTTATACGTTATACGTTATAAGTTATACGTTATTCGTTATACGTTTTACGTTATACGTTATACGTTATACGTTATACGTTATACGTTATACGTTATACGTTATACGTTATACGTTATACGTTATACGTTATACGCTGTACGTTATACGCTGTACGTTATACGCTGTACGTTATACGTTATACGTTACACGTTGTACGTTGTACGTTATACGTTGTACGTTATACGTTGTACATTATACGTTGTACATTATACGTTGTACGTTATACGTTATACGCTGTACGTTATAAGTTATACGTTATACGTTATACGTTACACGTTGTACGTTGTACGTTATACGTTGTACATTATACGTTGTACGTTATACGTTATACGTTAAATGTTGTACGTTGTACGTTATACGTTGTACGTTATACGTTGTACGTTATACGTTGTATGTTATACGTTATACGCTGTACGTTATACGTTATACGTTGTACGTTATACGTTGTATGTTATACGTTATACGCTGTACGCTGTACGTTATACGTTATACGTTATACGTTGTACATTGTACGTTATACGTTGTACGTTATACGTTGTACATTATGCGTTGTGCGTTATACGTTGTACGTTATACGTTATACGTTATACGTTATACGTTATACGTTATACGTTATACGTTATACGTTATACGTTATACGTTATACGTTATACGTTATACGTTATACGTTATACGTTATAAGTTATACGTTATACGGTATACGGTATACGGTATACGGTATACGGTATACGTTATACGTTGTACGTTATACGTTATACGTTATACGTTATACGTTATATGTTATACGATATACGTTATACGTTATACGTTATACGTTATACGTTATACGTTATACGTTGTACGTTATACGCTGTACGTTATACCTTATACGTTATACGTTATACACTGTACGTTATACGCTGTACGTTATAAGTTATACGTTATACGTTATACGTTACACGTTGTACGTTGTACGTTACACGCTGTACATTATACGTTGTACGTTATACGTTATACGCTGTACGTTATACGTTATACGTTACATGTTGCACGTTGTACGTTATACGTTATACGTTGTATGTTATACGTTGTACGTTATACGTTATACGTTGTACGTTATACGTTGTACATTATACGTTGTATGTTATACGTTATACGCTGTACGTTATACGTTATTCGTTATACGTTATACGTTATACGTTATACGTTATACGTTATACGTTATACGTTATACGTTATACGTTATACGTTATACGTTGTACGTTGTACGTTATACGCTGTACGTTATACGCTGTACGTTATACGTTACACGTTGTACGTTGTACATTATACGTTGTATGTTATACGTTATACGCTGTACGTTATACGTTATTCGTTATACGTTATACGTTATACGTTATACGTTATACGTTATACGTTATACGTTATACGTTATACGTTATACGTTATACGTTATACGTTGTACGTTGTACGTTATACGCTGTACGTTATACGCTGTACGTTATACGTTACATGTTGCACGTTGTACGTTATACGTTATACGTTGTATGTTATACGTTGTACGTTATACGTTATACGTTGTACGTTATACGTTGTACATTATACGTTGTATGTTATACGTTATACGCTGTACGTTATACGTTATTCGTTATACGTTATACGTTATACGTTATACGTTATACGTTATACGTTATACGTTATACGTTATACGTTATACGTTATACGTTGTACGTTGTACGTTATACGCTGTACGTTATACGCTGTACGTTATACGTTACACGTTGTACGTTGTACGTTATACGTTGTACGTTATACGTTGTACATTGTACGTTATACGTTGTACGTTATACGTTGTACATTATGCGTTGTGCGTTATACGTTGTACGTTATACGTTATACGTTATACGTTATACGTTATACGTTATACGTTATACGTTATACGTTATACGTTATAAGTTATACGTTATTCGTTATACGTTTTACGTTATACGTTATACGTTATACGTTATACGTTATACGTTACACGTTATACGTTATACGTTATACGTTATACGTTATACGTAATACGTTATACGTTATACGTTATACGTTATACGTTATACGTTATACGTTATACGGTATACGTTATACGTTATACGTTATACGTTATACGTTATACGTTATACGTTATACGTTATACGTTATACGTTATACGTTATACGTTATACATTATACGTTATACGTTATACGTTATACGGTATACGGTATACGGTATACGTTATACGTTGTACGTTATACGTTATACGTTATACGTTATACGTTATACGTTATACGTTATACGTTATAAGTTATACGTTATTCGTTATACGTTTTACGTTATACGTTATACGTTATACGTTATACGTTATACGTTATACGTTATACGTTATACGTTATACGTTATACGTTATACGTTATACGCTGTACGTTATACGCTGTACGTTATACGCTGTACGTTATACGTTATACGTTACACGTTGTACGTTGTACGTTATACGTTGTACGTTATACGTTGTACATTATACGTTGTACATTATACGTTGTACGTTATACGTTATACGCTGTACGTTATAAGTTATACGTTATACGTTATACGTTACACGTTGTACGTTGTACGTTATACGTTGTACATTATACGTTGTACGTTATACGTTATACGTTACATGTTGTACGTTGTACGTTATACGTTGTACGTTATACGTTGTACGTTATACGTTGTATGTTATACGTTATACGCTGTACGTTATACGTTATACGTTGTACGTTATACGTTGTATGTTATACGTTATACGCTGTACGCTGTACGTTATACGTTATACGTTATACGTTGTACATTGTACGTTATACGTTGTACGTTATACGTTGTACATTATGCGTTGTGCGTTATACGTTGTACGTTATACGTTATACGTTATACGTTATACGTTATACGTTATACGTTATACGTTATACGTTATACGTTATACGTTATACGTTATACGTTATACGTTATACGTTATACGTTATACGTTATACGTTATACGTTATACGTTATAAGTTATACGTTATACGGTATACGGTATACGGTATACGGTATACGGTATACGTTATACGTTGTACGTTATACGTTATACGTTATACGTTATACGTTATATGTTATACGATATACGTTATACGTTATACGTTATACGTTATACGTTATACGTTGTACGTTATACGCTGTACGTTATACCTTATACGTTATACGTTATACACTGTACGTTATACGCTGTACGTTATAAGTTATACGTTATACGTTATACGTTACACGTTGTACGTTGTACGTTACACGCTGTACATTATACGTTGTACGTTATACGTTATACGCTGTACGTTATACGTTATACGTTACATGTTGCACGTTGTACGTTATACGTTATACGTTGTATGTTATACGTTGTACGTTATACGTTATACGTTGTACGTTATACGTTGTACATTATACGTTGTATGTTATACGTTATACGCTGTACGTTATACGTTATTCGTTATACGTTATACGTTATACGTTATACGTTATACGTTATACGTTATACGTTATACGTTATACGTTATACGTTATACGTTGTACGTTGTACGTTATACGCTGTACGTTATACGCTGTACGTTATACGTTACACGTTGTACGTTGTACGTTATACGTTGTACGTTATACGTTGTACATTGTACGTTATACGTTGTACGTTATACGTTGTACATTATGCGTTGTGCGTTATACGTTGTACGTTATACGTTATACGTTATACGTTATACGTTATACGTTATACGTTATACGTTATACGTTATACGTTATACGTTATAAGTTATACGTTATTCGTTATACGTTTTACGTTATACGTTATACGTTATACGTTATACGTTATACGTTACACGTTATACGTTATACGTTATACGTTATACGTTATACGTAATACGTTATACGTTATACGTTATACGTTATACGTTATACGTTATACGTTATACGGTATACGTTATACGTTATACGTTATACGTTATACGTTATACGTTATACGTTATACGTTATACGTTATACGTTATACGTTATACGTTATACGTTATACGTTATACATTATACGTTATACGTTATACGTTATACGGTATACGGTATACGGTATACGTTATACGTTGTACGTTATACGTTATACGTTATACGTTATACGTTATACGTTATACGTTATACGTTATAAGTTATACGTTATTCGTTATACGTTTTACGTTATACGTTATACGTTATACGTTATACGTTATACGTTATACGTTATACGTTATACGTTATACGTTATACGTTATACGCTGTACGTTATACGCTGTACGTTATACGCTGTACGTTATACGTTATACGTTACACGTTGTACGTTGTACGTTATACGTTTTACGTTATACGTTGTACATTATACGTTGTACATTATACGTTGTACGTTATACGTTATACGCTGTACGTTATAAGTTATACGTTATACGTTATACGTTACACGTTGTACGTTGTACGTTATACGTTGTACATTATACGTTGTACGTTATACGTTATACGTTACATGTTGTACGTTGTACGTTATACGTTGTACGTTATACGTTGTACGTTATACGTTGTATGTTATACGTTATACGCTGTACGTTATACGTTATACGTTGTACGTTATACGTTGTATGTTATACGTTATACGCTGTACGCTGTACGTTATACGTTATACGTTATACGTTGTACATTGTACGTTATACGTTGTACGTTATACGTTGTACATTATGCGTTGTGCGTTATACGTTGTACGTTATACGTTATACGTTATACGTTATACGTTATACGTTATACGTTATACGTTATACGTTATACGTTATACGTTATACGTTATACGTTATACGTTATACGTTATACGTTATACGTTATACGTTATACGTTATACGTTATACGTTATACGGTATACGGTATACGGTATACGTTATACGTTGTACGTTATACGTTATACGTTATACGTTATACGTTATACGTTATACGTTATACGTTATACGTTATACGTTATTCGTTATACGTTTTACGTTATACGTTATACGTTATACGTTATACGTTATACGTTATACGTTATACGTTATACGCTGTACGTTATACGCTGTACGTTATACGCTGTACGTTATACGTTATACGTTACACGTTATACGTTGTACGTTATACGCTGTACGTTATACGCTGTACGTTATACGTTACACGTTGTACGCTGTACGTTATACGTTGTACGTTATACGTTGTACATTGTACGTTATACGTTGTACGTTATACGTTGTACATTATGCGTTGTACGTTATACGTTGTACGTTATACGTTATACGTTATACGTTATACGTTATACGTTATACGTTATACGTTATACGTTATACGTTATACGTTATAAGTTATACGTTATACGTTATACGGTATACGGTATACGTTATACGTTGTACGTTATACGTTATACGTTATACGTTATACGTTATATGTTATACGATATACGTTATACGTTATACGTTATACGTTATACGTTATACGTTGTACGTTATACGCTGTACGTTATACCTTATACGTTATACGTTATACACTGTACGTTATACGCTGTACGTTATAAGTTATACGTTATACGTTATACGTTACACGTTGTACGTTGTACGTTACACGCTGTACATTATACGTTGTACGTTATACGTTATACGCTGTACGTTATACGTTATACGTTACATGTTGCACGTTGTACGTTATACGTTATACGTTGTATGTTATACGTTGTACGTTATACGTTATACGTTGTACGTTATACGTTGTACATTATACGTTGTATGTTATACGTTATACGCTGTACGTTATACGTTATTCGTTATACGTTATACGTTATACGTTATACGTTATACGTTATACGTTATACGTTATACGTTATACGTTATACGTTGTACGTTATACGCTGTACGTTATACGCTGTACGTTATACGTTACACGTTGTACGTTGTACGTTATACGTTGTACGTTATACGTTGTACATTGTACGTTATACGTTGTACGTTATACGTTGTACATTATGCGTTGTGCGTTATACGTTGTACGTTATACGTTATACGTTATACGTTATACGTTATACGTTATACGTTATACGTTATACGTTATACGTTATACGTTATACGTTATAAGTTATACGTTATTCGTTATACGTTTTACGTTATACGTTATACGTTATACGTTATACGTTATACGTTACACGTTATACGTTATACGTTATACGTTATACGTTATACGTAATACGTTATACGTTATACGTTATACGTTATACGTTATACGTTATACGTTATACGGTATACGTTATACGTTATACGTTATACGTTATACGTTATACGTTATACGTTATACGTTATACGTTATACGTTATACGTTATACATTATACGTTATACGTTATACGTTATACGGTATACGGTATACGGTATACGTTATACGTTGTACGTTATACGTTATACGTTATACGTTATACGTTATACGTTATACGTTATACGTTATAAGTTATACGTTATTCGTTATACGTTTTACGTTATACGTTATACGTTATACGTTATACGTTATACGTTATACGTTATACGTTATACGTTATACGCTGTACGTTATACGCTGTACGTTATACGCTGTACGTTATACGTTATACGTTACACGTTGTACGTTGTACGTTATACGTTGTACGTTATACGTTGTACATTATACGTTGTACATTATACGTTGTACGTTATACGTTATACGCTGTACGTTATAAGTTATACGTTATACGTTATACGTTACACGTTGTACGTTGTACGTTATACGTTGTACATTATACGTTGTACGTTATACGTTATACGTTACATGTTGTACGTTGTACGTTATACGTTGTACGTTATACGTTGTACGTTATACGTTGTATGGTATACGTTATACGCTGTACGTTATACGTTATACGTTGTACGTTATACGTTGTATGTTATACGTTATACGCTGTACGCTGTACGTTATACGTTATACGTTATACGTTGTACGTTATACGCTGTACGTTATACCTTATACGTTATACGTTATACGCTGTACGTTATACGCTGTACGTTATACGTTATACGTTATACGTTATACGTTATACGTTATACGTTATACGTTATACGTTATACGTTATACGCTGTACGTTATACGTTATACGTTATACGTTACACGTTGTACGTTGTACGTTATACGTTATACGTTGTATGTTATACGTTGTACGTTATACGTTATACGTTGTACGTTATACGTTGTACATTGTACGTTGTATGTTATACGTTATACGCTGTACGTTATACGTTATTCGTTATACGTTATACGTTATACGTTATACGTTATACGTTATACGTTATACGTTATACGTTATACGTTATACGTTATACGTTATACGTTATACGTTGTACGTTATACGCTGTACGTTATACGCTGTACGTTATACGTTACACGTTGTACGCTGTACGTTATACGTTGTACGTTATACGTTGTACATTGTACGTTATACGTTGTACGTTATACGTTGTACATTATGCGTTGTACGTTATACGTTGTACGTTATACGTTATACGTTATACGTTATACGTTATACGTTATACGTTATACGTTATACGTTATACGTTATACGTTATAAGTTATACGTTATACGGTATACGGTATACGGTATACGTTATACGTTGTACGTTATACGTTATACGTTATACGTTATACGTTATATGTTATACGATATACGTTATACGTTATACGTTATACGTTATACGTTATACGTTGTACGTTATACGCTGTACGTTATACCTTATACGTTATACGTTATACACTGTACGTTATACGCTGTACGTTATAAGTTATACGTTATACGTTATACGTTACACGTTGTACGTTGTACGTTACACGTTGTACATTATACGTTGTACGGTATACGTTATACGCTGTACGTTATACGTTATACGTTACATGTTGCACGTTGTTCGTTATACGTTATACGTTGTATGTTATACGTTGTACGTTATACGTTATACGTTGTACGTTATACGTTGTACATTATACGTTGTATGTTATACGTTATACGCTGTACGTTATACGTTATTCGTTATACGTTATACGTTATACGTTATACGTTATACGTTATACGTTATACGTTATACGTTATACGTTATACGTTATACGTTATACGTTATACGTTGTACGTTATACGCTGTACGTTATACGCTGTACGTTATACGTTACACGTTGTACGTTGTACGTTATACGTTGTACGTTATACGTTGTACATTGTACGTTATACGTTGTACGTTATACGTTGTACATTATGCGTTGTGCGTTATACGTTGTACGTTATACGTTATACGTTATACGTTATACGTTATACGTTATACGTTATACGTTATACGTTATACGTTATACGTTATACGTTATACGTTATACGTTATAAGTTATACGTTATTCGTTATACGTTTTACGTTATACGTTATACGTTATACGTTATACGTTATACGTTACACGTTATACGTTATACGTTATACGTTATACGTTATAAGTTATACGTTATTCGTTATACGTTTTACGTTATACGTTATACGTTATACGTTATACGTTATACGTTATACGTTATACGTTATACGTTATACGGTATACGGTATACGGTATACGTTATACGTTGTACGTTATACGTTATACGTTATACGTTATACGTTATACGTTATACGTTATAAGTTATACGTTATTCGTTATACGTTTTACGTTATACGTTATACGTTATACGTTATACGTTATACGTTATACGTTATACGTTATACGTTATACGCTGTACGTTATACGCTGTACGTTATACGCTGTACGTTATACGTTATACGTTACACGTTATACGTTGTACGTTATACGCTGTACGTTATACGCTGTACGTTATACGTTACACGTTGTACGCTGTACGTTATACGTTGTACGTTATACGTTCTACATTGTACGTTATACGTTGTACGTTATACGTTGTACATTATGCGTTGTACGTTATACGTTGTACGTTATACGTTATACGTTATACGTTATACGTTATACGTTATACGTTATACGTTATACGTTATACGTTATACGTTATACGTTATACGTTATAAGTTATACGTTATACGGTATACGGTATACGGTATACGTTATACGTTGTACGTTATACGTTATACGTTATACGTTATACGTTATATGTTATACGATATACGTTATACGTTATACGTTATACGTTATACGTTATACGTTGTACGTTATACGCTGTACGTTATACCTTATACGTTATACGTTATACACTGTACGTTATACGCTGTACGTTATAAGTTATACGTTATACGTTATACGTTACACGTTGTACGTTGTACGTTACACGCTGTACATTATACGTTGTACGTTATACGTTATACGCTGTACGTTATACGTTATACGTTACATGTTGCACGTTGTACGTTATACGTTATACGTTGTATGTTATACGTTGTACGTTATACGTTATACGTTGTACGTTATACGTTGTACATTATACGTTGTATGTTATACGTTATACGCTGTACGTTATACGTTATTCGTTATACGTTATACGTTATACGTTATACGTTATACGTTATACGTTATACGTTATACGTTATACGTTATACGTTATACGTTATACGTTATACGTTGTACGTTATACGCTGTACGTTATACGCTGTACGTTATACGTTACACGTTGTACGTTGTACGTTATACGTTGTACGTTATACGTTGTACATTGTACGTTATACGTTGTACGTTATACGTTGTACATTATGCGTTGTGCGTTATACGTTGTACGTTATACGTTATACGTTATACGTTATACGTTATACGTTATACGTTATACGTTATACGTTATACGTTATACGTTATACTTTATACGTTATACGTTATACGTTATAAGTTATACGTTATTCGTTATACGTTTTACGTTATACGTTATACGTTATACGTTATACGTTATACGTTACACGTTATACGTTATACGTTATACGTTATACGTTATACGTAATACGTTATACGTTATACGTTATACGTTATACGTTATACGTTATACGTTATACGGTATACGTTATACGTTATACGTTATACGTTATACGTTATACGTTATACGTTATACGTTATACGTTATACGTTATACGTTATACGTTATACGTTATACATTATACGTTATACGTTATACGTTATACGGTATACGGTATACGGTATACGTTATACGTTGTACGTTATACGTTATACGTTATACGTTATACGTTATACGTTATACGTTATAAGTTATACGTTATTCGTTATACGTT
Source organism: Lasioglossum morio (assembly GCA_916610235.2). Lineage (NCBI taxonomy): Eukaryota > Metazoa > Arthropoda > Insecta > Hymenoptera > Halictidae > Lasioglossum > Lasioglossum morio. Next base: position 414,515 of record CAKAJA020001038.1, read on the forward strand.
TTACGTTATACGTTATACGTTATACGTTATACGTTATACGTTATACGTTATACGTTATACGTTATACGTTATACGATATACGTTATACGTTATACGCTGTACGTTATACGCTGTACGTTATACGCTGTACGTTATACGTTATACGTTACACGTTGTACGTTGTACGTTATACGTTGTACGTTATACGTTGTACATTATACGTTGTACATTATACGTTGTACGTTATACGTTATACGCTGTACGTTATAAGTTATACGTTATACGTTATACGTTACACGTTGTACGTTGTACGTTATACGTTGTACATTATACGTTGTACGTTATACGTTATACGTTACATGTTGTACGTTGTACGTTATACGTTGTACGTTATACGTTGTACGTTATACGTTGTATGTTATACGTTATACGCTGTACGTTATACGTTATACGTTGTACGTTATACGTTGTATGTTATACGTTATACGCTGTACGCTGTACGTTATACGTTATACGTTATACGTTGTACGTTATACGCTGTACGTTATACCTTATACGTTATACGTTATACGCTGTACGTTATACGCTGTACGTTATACGTTATACGTTATACGTTATACGTTATACGTTATACGTTATACGTTATACGTTATACGTTATACGTTATACGCTGTACGTTATACGTTATACGTTATACGTTACACGTTGTACGTTGTACGTTATACGTTATACGTTGTATGTTATACGTTGTACGTTATACGTTATACGTTGTACGTTATACGTTGTACATTGTACGTTGTATGTTATACGTTATACGCTGTACGTTATACGTTATTCGTTATACGTTATACGTTATACGTTATACGTTATACGTTATACGTTATACGTTATACGTTATACGTTATACGTTATACGTTGTACGTTATACGCTGTACGTTATACGCTGTACGTTATACGTTACACGTTGTACGCTGTACGTTATACGTTGTACGTTATACGTTGTACATTGTACGTTATACGTTGTACGTTATACGTTGTACATTATGCGTTGTACGTTATACGTTGTACGTTATACGTTATACGTTATACGTTATACGTTATACGTTATACGTTATACGTTATACGTTATACGTTATAAGTTATACGTTATACGGTATACGGTATACGGTATACGTTATACGTTGTACGTTATACGTTATACGTTATACGTTATACGTTATATGTTATACGATATACGTTATACGTTATACGTTATACGTTATACGTTATACGTTATACGTTGTACGTTATACGCTGTACGTTATACCTTATACGTTATACGTTATACACTGTACCTTATACGCTGTACGTTATAAGTTATACGTTATACGTTATACGTTACACGTTGTACGTTGTACGTTACACGTTGTACATTATACGTTGTACGTTATACGTTATACGCTGTACGTTATACGTTATACGTTACATGTTGCACGTTGTACGTTATACGTTATACGTTGTATGTTATACGTTGTACGTTATACGTTATACGTTGTACGTTATACGTTGTACATTATACGTTGTATGTTATACGTTATACGCTGTACGTTATACGTTATTCGTTATACGTTATACGTTATACGTTATACGTTATACGTTATACGTTATACGTTATACGTTAATTTATACGTTATACGTTATACGTTATACGTTGTACGTTATACGCTGTACGTTATACGCTGTACGTTATACGTTACACGTTGTACGTTGTACGTTATACATTGTACGTTATACGTTGTACATTGTACGTTATACGTTGTACGTTATACGTTATACGTTATAAGTTATACGTTATTCGTTATACGTTTTACGTTATACGTTATACGTTATACGTTATACGTTATACGTTACACGTTATACGTTATACGTTATACGTTATACGTTATACGTAATACGTTATACGTTATACGTTATACGTTATACGTTATACGTTATACGTTATACGGTATACGTTATACGTTATACGTTATACGTTATACGTTATACGTTATACGTTATACGTTATACGGTATACGTTATACGTTATACGGTATACGGTATACGGTATACGTTATACGTTGTACGTTATACGTTATACGTTATACGTTATACGTTATACGTTATACGTTATAAGTTATACGTTATTCGTTATACGTTTTACGTTATACGTTATACGTTATACGTTATACGTTATACGTTATACGTTATACGTTATACGTTATACGCTGTACGTTATACGCTGTACGTTATACGCTGTACGTTATACGTTATACGTTACACGTTGTACGTTGTACGTTATACGTTGTACGTTATACGTTGTACATTATACGTTGTACATTATACGTTGTACGTTATACGTTATACGCTGTACGTTATAAGTTATACGTTATACGTTATACGTTACACGTTGTACGTTGTACGTTATACGTTGTACATTATACGTTGTACGTTATACGTTATACGTTACATGTTGTACGTTGTACGTTATACGTTGTACGTTATACGTTGTACGTTATACGTTGTATGTTATACGTTATACGCTGTACGTTATACGTTATACGTTGTACGTTATACGTTGTATGTTATACGTTATACGCTGTACGCTGTACGTTATACGTTATACGTTATACGTTATACGTTGTACGTTATACGCTGTACCTTATACGCTGTACGTTATACGTTACACGTTGTACGCTGTACGTTATACGTTGTACGTTATACGTTGTACATTGTACGTTATACGTTGTACGTTATACGTTGTACATTATGCGTTGTACGTTATACGTTGTACGTTATACGTTATACGTTATACGTTATACGTTATACGCTGTACGTTATACGTTATACGTTATACGTTACACGTTGTACGTTGTACGTTATACGTTATACGTTGTATGTTATACGTTGTACGTTATACGTTATACGTTGTACGTTATACGTTGTACATTATACGTTGTATGTTATACGTTATACGCTGTACGTTATACGTTATTCGTTATACGTTATACGTTATACGTTATACGTTATACGTTATACGTTATACGTTATACGTTATACGTTATACGTTATACGTTATACGTTATACGTTATACGTTATACGTTATACGTTATACGTTATACGTTATACGTTATACGTTATACGTTATACGTTATACGTTATACGTTATACGTTATACGTTACACGTTATACGTTATACGTTATACGTTATACGTTATACGTAATACGTTATACGTTATACGTTATACGTTATACGTTATACGTTATACGTTATACGTTATACGTTATACGGTATACGTTATACGTTATACGTTATACGTTATACGTTATACGTTATACGCTGTACGTTATACGCTGTACGTTATACGCTGTACGTTATACGTTATACGTTATACGTTATACGTTATACGTTATACGTTATACGTTATACGTTATACGTTATACGTTATACGTTATACGTTATACGTTATACGTTATACGTTATACGTTATACGTTATACGTTATACGTTATACGTTATACGTTATACGTTATACGTTATACGTTATACGTTATACGTTATACGTTATACGTTATACGTTATACGTTATACGTTATACGTTATACGTTATACGTTATACGTTATACGTTATACGTTATACGTTATACGTTATACGTTATACGTTATACGTTATACGTTATACGTTATACGTTATACGTTATACGTTATACGTTATACGTTATAGGTTATAGGTTATACGTTATACGTTATACGTTATACGTTATACGTTATACGTTATACGTTATACGTTATACGTTATACGTTATACGTTATACGTTATACGTTATACGTTATACGTTATACGTTATACGTTATACGTTATACGTTATACGTTATACGTTATACGTTATACGTTATACGTTATACGTTATACGTTATACGTTATACGTTATACGTTATACGTTATACGTTATACGTTATACGTTATACGTTATACGTTATACGTTATACGTTATACGTTATACGTTAAACGTTATACGTTATACGTTGTACGTTATACGCTGTACGTTATACGCTGTACGTTATACGCTGTACGTTATACGTTATACGTTATACGTTACTCGTTGTACGTTGTACGTTATACGTTGTACGTTGTACGTTATACGTTGTACGTTATACGTTGTACGATATACGTTGTACGTTATACGTTGTACGATATACGTTGTACGTTATACGTTGTACGTTATATGTTATACGTTGCACGTTGTACGATGTACGTTATACGTTATACGTTATACGTTATACGTTATACGTTATACGTTATACGTTATACGGTATACGGTATACGGTATACGTTATACGTTGTACGTTATACGTTATACGTTATACGTTATACGTTATATGTTATACGATATACGTTATACGTTATACGTTATACGTTATACGTTGTACGTTATACGCTGTACGTTATACCTTATACGTTATACGTTATACACTGTACGTTATACGCTGTACGTTATAAGTTATACGTTATACGTTATACGTTACACGTTGTACGTTGTACGTTACACGTTGTACATTATACGTTGTACGTTATACGTTATACGCTGTACGTTATACGTTATACGTTACATGTTGCACGTTGTACGTTATACGTTATACGTTGTATGTTATACGTTGTACGTTATACGTTATACGTTGTACGTTATACGTTGTACATTATACGTTGTATGTTATACGTTATACGCTGTACGTTATACGTTATTCGTTATACGTTATACGTTATACGTTATACGTTATACGTTATACGTTATACGTTATACGTTATACGTTATACGTTATACGTTATACGTTATACGTTATACGTTATACGTTATACGTTATACGTTATACGTTATACGTTGTACGTTATACGCTGTACGTTATACGCTGTACGTTATACGTTACACGTTGTACGTTGTACGTTATACGTTGTACGTTATACGTTGTACATTGTACGTTATACGTTGTACGTTATACGTTGTACATTATGCGTTGTACGTTATACGTTGTACGTTATACGTTATACGTTATACGTTATACGTTATACGTTATACGTTATACGTTATACGTTATACGTTATACGTTATACGTTATACGTTATACGTTAAACGTTATACGTTATACGTTGTACGTTATACGCTGTACGTTATACGCTGTACGTTATACGCTGTACGTTATACGTTATACGTTATACGTTATACGTTATACGTTATACGTTATACGTTATAAGTTATACGTTATTCGTTATACGTTTTACGTTATACGTTATACGTTATACGTTATACGTTATACGTTATACGTTATACGTTATACGTTATACGTTATACGTTATACGTTATACGCTGTACGTTATACGCTGTACGTTATACGCTGTACGTTATACGTTATACGTTACACGTTGTACGTTGTACGTTATACGTTGTACGTTATACGTTGTACATTATACGTTGTACATTATACGTTGTACGTTATACGTTATACGCTGTACGTTATAAGTTATACGTTATACGTTATACGTTACACGTTGTACGTTGTACGTTATACGTTGTACATTATACGTTGTACGTTATACGTTATACGTTACATGTTGTACGTTGTACGTTATACGTTGTACGTTATACGTTGTACGTTATACGTTGTATGTTATACGTTATACGCTGTACGTTATACGTTATACGTTGTACGTTATACGTTGTATGTTATACGTTATACGCTGTACGCTGTACGTTATACGTTATACGTTATACGTTGTACATTGTACGTTATACGTTGTACGTTATACGTTGTACATTATGCGTTGTGCGTTATACGTTGTACGTTATACGTTATACGTTATACGTTATACGTTATACGTTATACGTTATACGTTATACGTTATACGTTATACGTTATACGTTATACGTTATACGTTATACGTTATACGTTATACGTTATACGTTATACGTTATACGTTATACGTTATACGTTATACGGTATACGGTATACGGTATACGTTATACGTTGTACGTTATACGTTATACGTTATACGTTATACGTTATACGTTATACGTTATACGTTATAAGTTATACGTTATTCGTTATACGTTTTACGTTATACGTTATACGTTATACGTTATACGTTATACGTTATACGTTATACGTTATACGCTGTACGTTATACGCTGTACGTTATACGCTGTACGTTATACGTTATACGTTACACGTTATACGTTGTACGTTATACGCTGTACGTTATACGCTGTACGTTATACGTTACACGTTGTACGCTGTACGTTATACGTTGTACGTTATACGTTGTACATTGTACGTTATACGTTGTACGTTATACGTTGTACATTATGCGTTGTACGTTATACGTTGTACGTTATACGTTATACGTTATACGTTATACGTTATACGTTATACGTTATACGTTATACGTTATACGTTATACGTTATACGTTATAAGTTATACGTTATACGGTATACGGTATACGTTATACGTTATACGTTGTACGTTATACGTTATACGTTATACGTTATACGTTATATGTTATACGATATACGTTATACGTTATACGTTATACGTTATACGTTATACGTTGTACGTTATACGCTGTACGTTATACCTTATACGTTATACGTTATACACTGTACGTTATACGCTGTACGTTATAAGTTATACGTTATACGTTATACGTTACACGTTGTACGTTGTACGTTACACGCTGTACATTATACGTTGTACGTTATACGTTATACGCTGTACGTTATACGTTATACGTTACATGTTGCACGTTGTACGTTATACGTTATACGTTGTATGTTATACGTTGTACGTTATACGTTATACGTTGTACGTTATACGTTGTACATTATACGTTGTATGTTATACGTTATACGCTGTACGTTATACGTTATTCGTTATACGTTATACGTTATACGTTATACGTTATACGTTATACGTTATACGTTATACGTTATACGTTGTACGTTATACGCTGTACGTTATACGCTGTACGTTATACGTTACACGTTGTACGTTGTACGTTATACGTTGTACGTTATACGTTGTACATTGTACGTTATACGTTGTACGTTATACGTTGTACATTATGCGTTGTGCGTTATACGTTGTACGTTATACGTTATACGTTATACGTTATACGTTATACGTTATACGTTATACGTTATACGTTATACGTTATACGTTATACGTTATAAGTTATACGTTATTCGTTATACGTTTTACGTTATACGTTATACGTTATACGTTATACGTTATACGTTACACGTTATACGTTATACGTTATACGTTATACGTTATACGTAATACGTTATACGTTATACGTTATACGTTATACGTTATACGTTATACGTTATACGGTATACGTTATACGTTATACGTTATACGTTATACGTTATACGTTATACGTTATACGTTATACGTTATACGTTATACATTATACGTTATACGTTATACGTTATACGGTATACGGTATACGGTATACGTTATACGTTGTACGTTGTACGTTATACGTTATACGTTATACGTTATACGTTATACGTTATACGTTATAAGTTATACGTTATTCGTTATACGTTTTACGTTATACGTTATACGTTATACGTTATACGTTATACGTTATACGTTATACGTTATACGTTATACGCTGTACGTTATACGCTGTACGTTATACGCTGTACGTTATACGTTATACGTTACACGTTGTACGTTGTACGTTATACGTTGTACGTTATACGTTGTACATTATACGTTGTACATTATACGTTGTACGTTATACGTTATACGCTGTACGTTATAAGTTATACGTTATACGTTATACGTTACACGTTGTACGTTGTACGTTATACGTTGTACATTATACGTTGTACGTTATACGTTATACGTTACATGTTGTACGTTGTACGTTATACGTTGTACGTTATACGTTGTACGTTATACGTTGTATGGTATACGTTATACGCTGTACGTTATACGTTATACGTTGTACGTTATACGTTGTATGTTATACGTTATACGCTGTACGCTGTACGTTATACGTTATACGTTATACGTTGTACGTTATACGCTGTACGTTATACCTTATACGTTATACGTTATACGCTGTACGTTACACGATATACGATATACGTTATACGTTATACGTTATACGTTATACGTTATACGTTATACGTTATATGTTATACGTTATACGTTATACGATGTACGTTATACGTTATACGTTATACGTTACACGTTGTACGTTATACGTTATACGTTATACGTTGTATGTTATACGTTGTACGTTATACGTTATACGTTGTACGTTATACGTTGTACATTGTACGTTGTATGTTATACGTTATACGCTGTACGTTATACGTTATTCGTTATACGTTATACGTTATACGTTATACGTTATACGTTATACGTTATACGTTATACGTTATACGTTATACGTTATACGTTATACGTTGTACGTTATACGCTGTACGTTATACGCTGTACGTTATACGTTACACGTTGTACGCTGTACGTTATACGTTGTACGTTATACGTTGTACATTGTACGTTATACGTTGTACGTTATACGTTGTACATTATGCGTTGTACGTTATACGTTGTACGTTATACGTTATACGTTATACGTTATACGTTATACGTTATACGTTATACGTTATACGTTATACGTTATACGTTATAAGTTATACGTTATACGGTATACGGTATACGGTATACGTTATACGTTGTACGTTATACGTTATACGTTATACGTTATACGTTATATGTTATACGATATACGTTATACGTTATACGTTATACGTTATACGTTATACGTTGTACGTTATACGCTGTACGTTATACCTTATACGTTATACGTTATACACTGTACGTTATACGCTGTACGTTATAAGTTATACGTTATACGTTATACGTTACACGTTGTACGTTGTACGTTACACGTTGTACATTATACGTTGTACGGTATACGTTATACGCTGTACGTTATACGTTATACGTTACATGTTGCACGTTGTTCGTTATACGTTATACGTTGTATGTTATACGTTGTACGTTATACGTTATACGTTGTACGTTATACGTTGTACATTATACGTTGTATGTTATACGTTATACGCTGTACGTTATACGTTATTCGTTATACGTTATACGTTATACGTTATACGTTATACGTTATACGTTATACGTTATACGTTATACGTTATACGTTATACGTTATACGTTGTACGTTATACGCTGTACGTTATACGCTGTACGTTATACGTTACACGTTGTACGTTGTACGTTATACGTTGTACGTTATACGTTGTACATTGTACGTTATACGTTGTACGTTATACGTTGTACATTATGCGTTGTGCGTTATACGTTGTACGTTATACGTTATACGTTATACGTTATACGTTATACGTTATACGTTATACGTTATACGTTATACGTTATACGTTATACGTTATACGTTATAAGTTATACGTTATTCGTTATACGTTTTACGTTATACGTTATACGTTATACGTTATACGTTATACGTTACACGTTATACGTTATACGTTATACGTTATACGTTATAAGTTATACGTTATTCGTTATACGTTTTACGTTATACGTTATACGTTATACGTTATACGTTATACGTTATACGTTATACGTTATACGTTATACGGTATACGGTATACGGTATACGTTATACGTTGTACGTTATACGTTATACGTTATACGTTATACGTTATACGTTATACGTTATAAGTTATACGTTATTCGTTATACGTTTTACGTTATACGTTATACGTTATACGTTATACGTTATACGTTATACGTTATACGTTATACGCTGTACGTTATACGCTGTACGTTATACGCTGTACGTTATACGTTATACGTTACACGTTATACGTTGTACGTTATACGCTGTACGTTATACGCTGTACGTTATACGTTACACGTTGTACGCTGTACGTTATACGTTGTACGTTATACGTTGTACATTGTACGTTATACGTTGTACGTTATACGTTGTACATTATGCGTTGTACGTTATACGTTGTACGTTATACGTTATACGTTATACGTTATACGTTATACGTTATACGTTATACGTTATACGTTATACGTTATACGTTATACGTTATACGTTATAAGTTATACGTTATACGGTATACGGTATACGGTATACGTTATACGTTGTACGTTATACGTTATACGTTATACGTTATACGTTATATGTTATACGATATACGTTATACGTTATACGTTATACGTTATACGTTATACGTTGTACGTTATACGCTGTACGTTATACCTTATACGTTATACGTTATACACTGTACGTTATACGCTGTACGTTATAAGTTATACGTTATACGTTATACGTTACACGTTGTACGTTGTACGTTACACGCTGTACATTATACGTTGTACGTTATACGTTATACGCTGTACGTTATACGTTATACGTTACATGTTGCACGTTGTACGTTATACGTTATACGTTGTATGTTATACGTTGTACGTTATACGTTATACGTTGTACGTTATACGTTGTACATTATACGTTGTATGTTATACGTTATACGCTGTACGTTATACGTTATTCGTTATACGTTATACGTTATACGTTATACGTTATACGTTATACGTTATACGTTATACGTTATACGTTATACGTTATACGTTATACGTTATACGTTATACGTTATACGTTATACGTTATACGTTGTACGTTATACGCTGTACGTTATACGCTGTACGTTATACGTTACACGTTGTACGTTGTACGTTATACGTTGTACGTTATACGTTGTACATTGTACGTTATACGTTGTACGTTATACGTTGTACATTATGCGTTGTGCGTTATACGTTGTACGTTATACGTTATACGTTATACGTTATACGTTATACGTTATACGTTATACGTTATACGTTATACGTTATACGTTATACTTTATACGTTATACGTTATACGTTATAAGTTATACGTTATTCGTTATACGTTTTACGTTATACGTTATACGTTATACGTTATACGTTATACGTTATACGTTACACGTTATACGTTATACGTTATACGTTATACGTAATACGTTATACGTTATACGTTATACGTTATACGTTATACGTTATACGTTATACGGTATACGTTATACGTTATACGTTATACGTTATACGTTATACGTTATACGTTATACGTTATACGTTATACGTTATACGTTATACATTATACGTTATACGTTATACGTTATACGGTATACGGTATACGGTATACGTTATACGTTGTACGTTGTACGTTATACGTTATACGTTATACGTTATACGTTATACGTTATACGTTATAAGTTATACGTTATTCGTTATACGTTTTACGTTATACGTTATACGTTATACGTTATACGTTATACGTTATACGTTATACGTTATACGTTATACGTTATACGTTATACGTTATACGCTGTACGTTATACGCTGTACGTTATACGCTGTACGTTATACGTTATACGTTACACGTTGTACGTTGTACGTTATACGTTGTACGTTATACGTTGTACATTATACGTTGTACATTATACGTTGTACGTTATACGTTATACGCTGTACGTTATAAGTTATACGTTATACGTTATACGTTACACGTTGTACGTTGTACGTTATACGTTGTACATTATACGTTGTACGTTATACGTTATACGTTACATGTTGTACGTTGTACGTTATACGTTGTACGTTATACGTTGTACGTTATACGTTGTATGTTATACGTTATACGCTGTACGTTATACGTTATACGTTGTACGTTATACGTTGTATGTTATACGTTATACGCTGTACGCTGTACGTTATACGTTATACGTTATACGTTGTACGTTATACGCTGTACGTTATACCTTATACGTTATACGTTATACGCTGTACGTTATACGCTGTACGTTATACGTTATACGTTATACGTTATACGTTATACGTTATACGTTATACGTTATACGTTATACGTTATACGTTATACGTTATACGCTGTACGTTATACGTTATACGTTATACGTTACACGTTGTACGTTGTACGTTATACGTTATACGTTGTATGTTATACGTTGTACGTTATACGTTATACGTTGTACGTTATACGTTGTACATTGTACGTTGTATGTTATACGTTATACGCTGTACGTTATACGTTATTCGTTATACGTTATACGTTATACGTTATACGTTATACGTTATACGTTATACGTTATACGTTATACGTTATACGTTGTACGTTATACGCTGTACGTTATACGCTGTACGTTATACGTTACACGTTGTACGCTGTACGTTATACGTTGTACGTTATACGTTGTACATTGTACGTTATACGTTGTACGTTATACGTTGTACATTATGCGTTGTACGTTATACGTTGTACGTTATACGTTATACGTTATACGTTATACGTTATACGTTATACGTTATACGTTATACGTTATACGTTATAAGTTATACGTTATACGGTATACGGTATACGGTATACGTTATACGTTGTACGTTATACGTTATACGTTATACGTTATACGTTATATGTTATACGATATACGTTATACGTTATACGTTATACGTTATACGTTATACGTTATACGTTGTACGTTATACGCTGTACGTTATACCTTATACGTTATACGTTATACACTGTACGTTATACGCTGTACGTTATAAGTTATACGTTATACGTTATACGTTACACGTTGTACGTTGTACGTTACACGTTGTACATTATACGTTGTACGTTATACGTTATACGCTGTACGTTATACGTTATACGTTACATGTTGCACGTTGTACGTTATACGTTATACGTTGTATGTTATACGTTGTACGTTATACGTTATACGTTGTACGTTATACGTTGTACATTATACGTTGTATGTTATACGTTATACGCTGTACGTTATACGTTATTCGTTATACGTTATACGTTATACGTTATACGTTATACGTTATACGTTATACGTTATACGTTAATTTATACGTTATACGTTATACGTTATACGTTGTACGTTATACGCTGTACGTTATACGCTGTACGTTATACGTTACACGTTGTACGTTGTACGTTATACGTTGTACGTTATACGTTGTACATTGTACGTTATACGTTGTACGTTATACGTTATACGTTATAAGTTATACGTTATTCGTTATACGTTTTACGTTATACGTTATACGTTATACGTTATACGTTATACGTTACACGTTATACGTTATACGTTATACGTTATACGTTATACGTTATACGTTATACGTTATACGTTATACGTTATACGTTATACGTTATACGTTATACGGTATACGTTATACGTTATACGTTATACGTTATACGTTATACGTTATACGTTATACGTTATACGGTATACGTTATACGTTATACGGTATACGGTATACGGTATACGTTATACGTTGTACGTTATACGTTATACGTTATACGTTATACGTTATACGTTATACGTTATAAGTTATACGTTATTCGTTATACGTTTTACGTTATACGTTATACGTTATACGTTATACGTTATACGTTATACGTTATACGTTATACGCTGTACGTTATACGCTGTACGTTATACGCTGTACGTTATACGTTATACGTTACACGTTGTACGTTGTACGTTATACGTTGTACGTTATACGTTGTACATTATACGTTGTACATTATACGTTGTACGTTATACGTTATACGCTGTACGTTATAAGTTATACGTTATACGTTATACGTTACACGTTGTACGTTGTACGTTATACGTTGTACATTATACGTTGTACGTTATACGTTATACGTTACATGTTGTACGTTGTACGTTATACGTTGTACGTTATACGTTGTACGTTATACGTTGTACGTTATACGTTGTATGTTATACGTTATACGCTGTACGTTATACGTTATACGTTGTACGTTATACGTTGTATGTTATACGTTATACGCTGTACGCTGTACGTTATACGTTATACGTTATACGTTATACGTTGTACGTTATACGCTGTACCTTATACGCTGTACGTTATACGTTACACGTTGTACGCTGTACGTTATACGTTGTACGTTATACGTTGTACATTGTACGTTATACGTTGTACGTTATACGTTGTACATTATGCGTTGTACGTTATACGTTGTACGTTATACGTTATACGTTATACGTTATACGTTATACGCTGTACGTTATACGTTATACGTTATACGTTACACGTTGTACGTTGTACGTTATACGTTATACGTTGTATGTTATACGTTGTACGTTATACGTTATACGTTGTACGTTATACGTTGTACATTATACGTTGTATGTTATACGTTATACGCTGTACGTTATACGTTATTCGTTATACGTTATACGTTATACGTTATACGTTATACGTTATACGTTATACGTTATACGTTATACGTTATACGTTATACGTTATACGTTATACGTTATACGTTATACGTTATACGTTATACGTTATACGTTATACGTTATACGTTATACGTTATACGTTATACGTTATACGTTATACGTTATACGTTACACGTTATACGTTATACGTTATACGTTATACGTTATACGTAATACGTTATACGTTATACGTTATACGTTATACGTTATACGTTATACGGTATACGTTATACGTTATACGTTATACGTTATACGTTATACGTTATACGCTGTACGTTATACGCTGTACGTTATACGCTGTACGTTATACGTTATACGTTACACGTTGTACGTTGTACGTTATACGTTGTACGTTATACGTTGTACATTATACGTTGTACATTATACGTTGTACGTTATACGTTATACGCTGTACGTTATAAGTTATACGTTATACGTTATACGTTACACGTTGTACGTTGTACGTTATACGTTGTACATTATACGTTGTACGTTATACGTTATACGTTACATGTTGTACGTTGTACGTTATACGTTGTACCGTATACGTTGTACGTTATACGTTGTATGTTATACGTTATACGCTATACGTTATACGTTATACGTTGTACGTTATACGTTGTACGTTATACGTTGTACGTTATACGTTACACGTTGTACGTTATACGTTGTACATTATACGTTGTATGTTATACGTTATACGCTGTACGTTATACGTTATTCGTTATACGTTATACGTTATACGTTATACGTTATACGTTATACGTTATACGTTATACGTTATACGTTATACGTTGTACGTTATACGCTGTACGTTATACCTTATACGTTATACGTTATACGCTGTACGTTATACGCTGTACGTTATACGTTATACGTTATACGTTATACGTTATACGTTATACGTTATACGTTATACGTTATACGTTATACGTTTTACGTTATACGTTATACGTTGTACGTTATACGTTGTACGCTGTACGTTATACGTTGTACGTTATACGTTGTACATTGTATGTTATACGTTGTACGTTATACGTTGTACATTATGCGTTGTACGTTATACGTTGTACGTTATACGTTATACGTTACATGTTGTACGTTGTACGTTATACGTTGTACGTTATACGTTGTACGTTATACGTTGTATGTTATACGTTATACGCTGTACGTTATACGTTATACGTTGTACGTTATACGTTGTATGTTATACGTTATACGCTGTACGTTATACGTTGTATGTTATACGTTATACGCTGTACGTTATACGTTATACGTTGTACGTTATACGTTGTATGTTATACGTTATACGCTGTACGCTGTACGTTATACGTTATACGTTATACGTTGTACGTTATACGCTGTACGTTATACCTTATACGTTATACGTTATACGCTGTACGTTATACGCTGTACGTTATACGTTATACGTTATACGTTATACGTTATACGTTATACGTTATACGTTATACGTTATACGTTATACGTTATACGCTGTACGTTATACGTTATACGTTATACGTTACACGTTGTACGTTGTACGTTATACGTTATACGTTGTATGTTATACGTTGTACGTTATACGTTATACGTTGTACGTTATACGTTGTACATTGTACGTTGTATGTTATACGTTATACGCTGTACGTTATACGTTATTCGTTATACGTTATACGTTATACGTTATACGTTATACGTTATACGTTATACGTTATACGTTGTACGTTATACGCTGTACGTTATACCTTATACGTTATACGTTATACGCTGTACGTTATACGCTGTACGTTATACGTTATACGTTATACGTTATACGTTATACGTTATACGTTATACGTTATACGTTATACGTTATACGCTGTACGTTATACGTTATACGTTATACGTTACACGTTGTACGTTGTACGTTATACGTTATACGTTGTATGTTATACGTTGTACGTTATACGTTATACGTTGTACGTTATACGTTGTACATTGTACGTTGTATGTTATACGTTATACGCTGTACGTTATACGTTATTCGTTATACGTTATACGTTATACGTTATACGTTATACGTTATACGTTATACGTTATACGTTATACGTTATACGTTATACGTTATACGTTGTACGTTATACGTTGTACGTTATACGCTGTACGTTATACGTTACACGTTGTACGCTGTACGTTATACGTTGTACGTTATACGTTGTACATTGTACGTTATACGTTGTACGTTATACGTTGTACATTATGCGTTGTACGTTATACGTTGTACGTTATACGTTATACGTTATACGTTATACGTTATACGTTATACGTTATACGTTATACGTTATACGTTATAAGTTATACGTTATACGGTATACGGTATACGGTATACGTTATACGTTGTACGTTATACGTTATACGTTATACGTTATACGTTATATGTTATACGATATACGTTATACGTTATACGTTATACGTTATACGTTATACGTTGTACGTTATACGCTGTACGTTATACCTTATACGTTATACGTTATACACTGTACGTTATACGCTGTACGTTATAAGTTATACGTTATACGTTATACGTTACACGTTGTACGTTGTACGTTACACGTTGTACATTATACGTTGTACGTTATACGTTATACGCTGTACGTTATACGTTATACGTTACATGTTGCACGTTGTACGTTATACGTTATACGTTGTATGTTATACGTTGTACGTTATACGTTATACGTTGTACGTTATACGTTGTACATTATACGTTGTATGTTATACGTTATACGCTGTACGTTATACGTTATTCGTTATACGTTATACGTTATACGTTATACTTTATACGTTATACGTTATACGTTATACATTATGCGTTGTGCGTTATACGTTGTACGTTATACGTTATACGTTATACGTTATACGTTATACGTTATACGTTATACGTTATACGTTATACGTTATAAGTTATACGTTATTCGTTATTCGTTATACGTTTTACGTTATACGTTATACGTTATACGTTATACGTTATACGTTACACGTTATACGTTATACGTTATACGTTATACGTTATACGTAATACGTTATACGTTATACGTTATACGTTATACGTTATACATTATACGGTATACGTTATACGTTATACGTTATACGTTATACGTTATACGTTATACGTTATACGTTATACGTTATACGTTATACGTTATACGGTATACGGTATACGGTATACGTTATACGTTGTACGTTATACGTTATACGTTATACGTTATACGTTATACGTTATACGTTATAAGTTATACGTTATTCGTTATACGTTTTACGTTATACGTTATACGTTATACGTTATACGTTATACGTTATACGTTATACGTTATACGTTATACGTTATACGTTATACGTTATACGTTATACGTTATACGCTGTACGTTATACGCTGTACGTTATACGCTGTACGTTATACGTTATACGTTACACGTTGTACGTTGTACGTTATACGTTGTACGTTATACGTTGTACATTATACGTTGTACATTATACGTTGTACGTTATACGTTATACGCTGTACGTTATAAGTTATACGTTATACGTTATACGTTACACGTTGTACGTTGTACGTTATACGTTGTACATTATACGTTGTACGTTATACGTTATACGTTACATGTTGTACGTTGTACGTTATACGTTGTACGTTATACGTTGTACGTTATACGTTGTATGTTATACGTTATACGCTGTACGTTATACGTTATACGTTGTACGTTATACGTTGTATGTTATACGTTATACGCTGTACGCTGTACGTTATACGTTATACGTTATACGTTGTACGTTATACGCTGTACGTTATACCTTATACGTTATACGTTATACGCTGTACGTTATACGCTGTACGTTATACGTTATACGTTATACGTTATACGTTATACGTTATACGTTATACGTTATACGCTGTACGTTATACGTTATACGTTATACGTTACACGTTGTACGTTGTACGTTATACGTTATACGTTGTATGTTATACGTTGTACGTTATACGTTATACGTTGTACGTTATACGTTGTACATTATACGTTGTATGTTATACGTTATACGCTGTACGTTATACGTTATTCGTTATACGTTATACGTTATACGTTATACGTTATACGTTATACGTTATACGTTATACGTTATACGTTATACGTTATACGTTATACGTTGTACGTTATACGCTGTACGTTATACGCTGTACGTTATACGTTACACGTTGTACGCTGTACGTTATACGTTGTACGTTATACGTTGTACATTGTACGTTATACGTTGTACGTTATACGTTGTACATTATGCGTTGTACGTTATACGTTGTACGTTATACGTTATACGTTATACGTTATACGTTATACGTTATACGTTATACGTTATACGTTATACGTTATACGTTATAAGTTATACGTTATACGGTATACGGTATACGGTATACGTTATACGTTGTACGTTATACGTTATACGTTATACGTTATACGTTATACGTTATATGTTATACGATATACGTTATACGTTATACGCTGTACGCTGTACGTTATACGTTATACGTTATACGTTGTACGTTATACGCTGTACGTTATACCTTATACGTTATACGTTATACGCTGTACGTTATACGCTGTACGTTATACGTTATACGTTATACGTTATACGTTATACGTTATACGTTATACGTTATACGTTATACGTTATACGTTATACGTTATACGCTGTACGTTATACGTTATACGTTATACGTTACACGTTGTACGTTGTACGTTATACGTTATACGCTGTACGTTATACGTTATACGTTACATGTTGCACGTTGTACGTTATACGTTATACGTTGTATGTTATACGTTGTACGTTATACGTTATACGTTGTACGTTATACGTTGTACATTATACGTTGTATGTTATACGTTATACGCTGTACGTTATACGTTATTCGTTATACGTTATACGTTATACGTTATACGTTATACGTTATACGTTATACGTTATACGTTATACGTTATACGTTGTACGTTATACGCTGTACGTTATACGCTGTACGTTATACGTTACACGTTGTACGTTGTACGTTATACGTTGTACGTTATACGTTGTACATTGTACGTTATACGTTGTACGTTATACGTTGTACATTATGCGTTGTGCGTTATACGTTATACGTTATACGTTATACGTTATACGTTATACGTTATACGTTGTACGTTATACGCTGTACGTTATACCTTATACGTTATACGTTATACACTGTACGTTATACGCTGTACGTTATAAGTTATACGTTATACGTTATACGTTATACGCTGTACGTTATACGCTGTACGTTATACGTTATACGTTATACGTTATACGTTATACGTTATACGTTATACGTTATACGCTGTACGTTATACGTTATACGTTATACGTTACACGTTGTACGTTGTACGTTATACGTTATACGTTGTATGTTATACGTTGTACGTTATACGTTATACGTTGTACGTTATACGTTGTACATTATACGTTGTATGTTATACGTTATACGCTGTACGTTATACGTTATTCGTTATACGTTATACGTTATACGTTATACGTTATACGTTATACGTTATACGTTATACGTTATACGTTATACGTTGTACGTTATACGCTGTACGTTATACGCTGTACGTTATACGTTACACGTTGTACGCTGTACGTTATACGTTGTACGTTATACGTTGTACATTGTACGTTATACGTTGTACGTTATACGATGTACATTATGCGTTGTACGTTATACGTTGTACGTTATACGTTATACGTTATACGTTATACGTTATACGTTATACGTTATACGTTATACGTTATACGTTATAAGTTATACGTTATACGGTATACGGTATACGGTATACGTTATACGTTGTACGTTATACGTTATACGTTATACGTTATACGTTATATGTTATACGATATACGTTATACGTTACACGTTGTACGTTGTACGTTATACGTTGTACATTATACGTTGTACGTTATACGTTATACGTTACATGTTGTACGTTGTACGTTATACGTTGTACGTTATACGTTGTACGTTATACGTTGTATGTTATACGTTATACGCTGTACGTTATACGTTATACGTTGTACGTTATACGTTGTATGTTATACGTTATACGCTGTACGCTGTACGTTATACGTTATACGTTATACGTTGTACGTTATACGCTGTACGTTATACCTTATACGTTATACGTTATACGCTGTACGTTATACGCTGTACGTTATACGTTATACGTTATACGTTATACGTTATACGTTATACGTTATACGTTATACGTTATACGTTATACGTTATACGTTATACGTTATACGCTGTACGTTATACGTTATACGTTATACGTTACACGTTGTACGTTGTACGTTATACGTTATACGCTGTACGTTATACGTTATACGTTATACGTTATACGTTATACGTTATACGTTATACGTTATACGTTATACGCTGTACGTTATACGTTGTACGTTATACGTTGTACATTATACGTTGTATGTTATACGTTATACGCTGTACGTTATACGTTATTCGTTATACGTTATACGTTATACGTTATACGTTATACGTTATACGTTATACGTTATACGTTATACGTTATACGTTGTACGTTATACGCTGTACGTTATACGCTGTACGTTATACGTTACACGTTGTACGTTGTACATTATACGTTGTACGTTATACGTTGTACATTGTACGTTATACGTTGTACGTTATACGTTGTACATTATGCGTTGTGCGTTATACGTTGTACGTTATACGTTATACGTTATACGTTATACGTTATACGTTATACGTTATACGTTATACGTTATACGTTATACGTTATACGTTATAAGTTATACGTTATTCGTTATTCGTTATACGTTTTACGTTATACGTTATACGTTATACGTTATACGTTATACGTTACACGTTATACGTTATACGTTATACGTTATACGTTATACGTAATACGTTATACGTTATACGTTATACGTTATACGTTATACGGTATACGTTATACGTTATACGTTATACGTTATACGTTATACGTTATACGTTATACGTTATACGTTATACGTTATACGTTATACGTTATACGCTGTACGTTATACGCTGTACGTTATACGCTGTACGTTATACGTTATACGTTACACGTTATACGTTGTACGTTATACGCTGTACGTTATACGCTGTACGTTATACGTTACACGTTGTACGCTGTACGTTATACGTTGTACGTTATACGTTGTACATTGTACGTTATACGTTGTACGTTATACGTTGTACATTATGCGTTGTACGTTATACGTTGTACGTTATACGTTATACGTTATACGTTATACGTTATACGTTATACGTTATACGTTATACGTTATACGTTATACGTTATACGTTATAAGTTATACGTTATACGGTATACGGTATACGGTATACGGTATACGGTATACGTTATACGTTGTACGTTATACGTTATACGTTATACGTTATACGTTATATGTTATACGATATACGTTATACGTTATACGTTATACGTTATACGTTATACGTTGTACGTTATACGCTGTACGTTATACCTTATACGTTATACGTTATACACTGTACGTTATACGCTGTACGTTATAAGTTATACGTTATACGTTATACGTTACACGTTGTACGTTGTACGTTACACGCTGTACATTATACGTTGTACGTTATACGTTATACGCTGTACGTTATACGTTATACGTTACATGTTGCACGTTGTACGTTATACGTTATACGTTGTATGTTATACGTTGTACGTTATACGTTATACGTTGTACGTTATACGTTGTACATTATACGTTGTATGTTATACGTTATACGCTGTACGTTATACGTTATTCGTTATACGTTATACGTTATACGTTATACGTTATACGTTATACGTTATACGTTATACGTTATACGTTATACGTTATACGTTATACGTTGTACGTTGTACGTTATACGCTGTACGTTATACGCTGTACGTTATACGTTACACGTTGTACGTTGTACGTTATACGTTGTACGTTATACGTTGTACATTGTACGTTATACGTTGTACGTTATACGTTGTACATTATGCGTTGTGCGTTATACGTTGTACGTTATACGTTATACGTTATACGTTATACGTTATACGTTATACGTTATACGTTATACGTTATACGTTATACGTTATAAGTTATACGTTATTCGTTATACGTTTTACGTTATACGTTATACGTTATACGTTATACGTTATACGTTACACGTTATACGTTATACGTTATACGTTATACGTTATACGTAATACGTTATACGTTATACGTTATACGTTATACGTTATACGTTATACGTTATACGTTATACGTTATACGTTATACGTTATACGTTATACGTTATACGTTATACGTTATACGTTATACGTTATACGTTATACGTTATACGTTATACATTATACGTTATACGTTATACGTTATACGGTATACGGTATACGGTATACGTTATACGTTGTACGTTATACGTTATACGTTATACGTTATACGTTATACGTTATACGTTATACGTTATAAGTTATACGTTATTCGTTATACGTTTTACGTTATACGTTATACGTTATACGTTATACGTTATACGTTATACGTTATACGTTATACGTTATACGTTATACGTTATACGTTATACGTTATACGCTGTACGTTATACGCTGTACGTTATACGCTGTACGTTATACGTTATACGTTACACGTTGTACGTTGTACGTTATACGTTGTACGTTATACGTTGTACATTATACGTTGTACATTATACGTTGTACGTTATACGTTATACGCTGTACGTTATAAGTTATACGTTATACGTTATACGTTACACGTTGTACGTTGTACGTTATACGTTGTACATTATACGTTGTACGTTATACGTTATACGTTACATGTTGTACGTTGTACGTTATACGTTGTACGTTATACGTTGTACGTTATACGTTGTATGTTATACGTTATACGCTGTACGTTATACGTTATACGTTGTACGTTATACGTTGTATGTTATACGTTATACGCTGTACGCTGTACGTTATACGTTATACGTTATACGTTGTACATTGTACGTTATACGTTGTACGTTATACGTTGTACATTATGCGTTGTGCGTTATACGTTGTACGTTATACGTTATACGTTATACGTTATACGTTATACGTTATACGTTATACGTTATACGTTATACGTTATACGTTATACGTTATACGTTATACGTTATACGTTATACGTTATACGTTATACGTTATACGTTATAAGTTATACGTTATACGGTATACGGTATACGGTATACGGTATACGGTATACGTTATACGTTGTACGTTATACGTTATACGTTATACGTTATACGTTATATGTTATACGATATACGTTATACGTTATACGTTATACGTTATACGTTATACGTTGTACGTTATACGCTGTACGTTATACCTTATACGTTATACGTTATACACTGTACGTTATACGCTGTACGTTATAAGTTATACGTTATACGTTATACGTTACACGTTGTACGTTGTACGTTACACGCTGTACATTATACGTTGTACGTTATACGTTATACGCTGTACGTTATACGTTATACGTTACATGTTGCACGTTGTACGTTATACGTTATACGTTGTATGTTATACGTTGTACGTTATACGTTATACGTTGTACGTTATACGTTGTACATTATACGTTGTATGTTATACGTTATACGCTGTACGTTATACGTTATTCGTTATACGTTATACGTTATACGTTATACGTTATACGTTATACGTTATACGTTATACGTTATACGTTATACGTTATACGTTATACGTTGTACGTTGTACGTTATATGCTGTACGTTATACGCTGTACGTTATACGTTACACGTTGTACGTTGTACGTTATACGTTGTACGTTATACGTTGTACATTGTACGTTATACGTTGTACGTTATACGTTGTACATTATGCGTTGTGCGTTATACGTTGTACGTTATACGTTATACGTTATACGTTATACGTTATACGTTATACGTTATACGTTATACGTTATACGTTATACGTTATACGTTATAAGTTATACGTTATTCGTTATACGTTTTACGTTATACGTTATACGTTATACGTTATACGTTATACGTTATACGTTATACGTTATACGTTATACGTTATACGTTATACGTAATACGTTATACGTTATACGTTATACGTTATACGTTATACGTTATACGTTATACGGTATACGTTATACGTTATACGTTATACGTTATACGTTATACGTTATACGTTATACGTTATACGTTATACGTTATACGTTATACGTTATACGTTATACGTTATACATTATATGTTATACGTTATACGTTATACGGTATACGGTATACGGTATACGTTATACGTTGTACGTTATACGTTATACGTTATACGTTATACGTTATACGTTATACGTTATACGTTATAAGTTATACGTTATTCGTTATACGTTTTACGTTATACGTTATACGTTATACGTTATACGTTATACGTTATACGTTATACGTTATACGTTATACGTTATACGTTATACGTTATACGTTATACGTTATACGCTGTACGTTATACGCTGTACGTTATACGCTGTACGTTATACGTTATACGTTACACGTTGTACGTTGTACGTTATACGTTTTACGTTATACGTTGTACATTATACGTTGTACATTATACGTTGTACGTTATACGTTATACGCTGTACGTTATAAGTTATACGTTATACGTTATACGTTACACGTTGTACGTTGTACGTTATACGTTGTACATTATACGTTGTACGTTATACGTTATACGTTACATGTTGTACGTTGTACGTTATACGTTGTACGTTATACGTTGTACGTTATACGTTGTATGTTATACGTTATACGCTGTACGTTATACGTTATACGTTGTACGTTATACGTTGTATGTTATACGTTATACGCTGTACGCTGTACGTTATACGTTATACGTTATACGTTGTACATTGTACGTTATACGTTGTACGTTATACGTTGTACATTATGCGTTGTGCGTTATACGTTGTACGTTATACGTTATACGTTATACGTTATACGTTATACGTTATACGTTATACGTTATACGTTATACGTTATACGTTATACGTTATACGTTATACGTTATACGTTATACGTTATACGGTATACGGTATACGGTATACGTTATACGTTGTACGTTATACGTTATACGTTATACGTTATACGTTATACGTTATACGTTATACGTTATAAGTTATACGTTATTCGTTATACGTTTTACGTTATACGTTATACGTTATACGTTATACGTTATACGTTATACGTTATACGTTATACGCTGTACGTTATACGCTGTACGTTATACGCTGTACGTTATACGTTATACGTTACACGTTATACGTTGTACGTTATACGCTGTACGTTATACGCTGTACGTTATACGTTACACGTTGTACGCTGTACGTTATACGTTGTACGTTATGCGTTGTACATTGTACGTTATACGTTGTACGTTATACGTTGTACATTATGCGTTGTACGTTATACGTTGTACGTTATACGTTATACGTTATACGTTATACGTTATACGTTATACGTTATACGTTATACGTTATACGTTATAAGTTATACGTTATACGGTATACGGTATACGTTATACGTTATACGTTATACGTTATACGTTATACGTTATACGCTGTACGTTATACGCTGTACGTTATACGCTGTACGTTATACCTTATACGTTATACGTTATACGCTGTACGTTATACGCTGTACGTTATACGTTATACGTTATACGTTATACGTTATACGTTATACGTTGTACGTTATACGTTATACGTTATACGTTATACGTTATACGTTATACGTTATACGTTATACGTTATACGGTATACGGTATACGGTATACGTTATACGTTGTACGTTATACGTTATACGTTATACGTTATACGTTATACGTTATACGTTATACGTTATAAGTTATACGTTATTCGTTATACGTTTTACGTTATACGTTATACGTTATACGTTATACGTTATACGTTATACGTTATACGTTATACGCTGTACGTTATACGCTGTACGTTATACGCTGTACGTTATACGTTA
Source organism: Lasioglossum morio (assembly GCA_916610235.2). Classification (NCBI taxonomy): domain Eukaryota; kingdom Metazoa; phylum Arthropoda; class Insecta; order Hymenoptera; family Halictidae; genus Lasioglossum; species Lasioglossum morio. The sequence goes on from CAKAJA020001038.1 coordinate 441,091, forward strand.
TACGTTACACGTTATACGTTGTACGTTATACGCTGTACGTTATACGCTGTACGTTATACGTTACACGTTGTACGCTGTACGTTATACGTTGTACGTTATACGTTGTACATTGTACGTTATACGTTGTACGTTATACGTTGTACATTATGCGTTGTACGTTATACGTTGTACGTTATACGTTATACGTTATACGTTATACGTTATACGTTATACGTTATACGTTATACGTTATACGTTATACGTTATAAGTTATACGTTATACGGTATACGGTATACGGTATACGTTATACGTTGTACGTTATACGTTATACGTTATACGTTATACGTTATATGTTATACGATATACGTTATACGTTATACGTTATACGTTATACGTTATACGTTGTACGTTATACGCTGTACGTTATACCTTATACGTTATACGTTATACACTGTACGTTATACGCTGTACGTTATAAGTTATACGTTATACGTTATACGTTACACGTTGTACGTTGTACGTTACACGCTGTACATTATACGTTGTACGTTATACGTTATACGCTGTACGTTATACGTTATACGTTACATGTTGAACGTTGTACGTTATACGTTATACGTTGTATGTTATACGTTGTACGTTATACGTTATACGTTGTACGTTATACGTTGTACATTATACGTTGTATGTTATACGTTATACGCTGTACGTTATACGTTATTCGTTATACGTTATACGTTATACGTTATACGTTATACGTTATACGTTATACGTTATACGTTATACGTTGTACGTTATACGCTGTACGTTATACGCTGTACGTTATACGTTACACGTTGTACGTTGTACGTTATACGTTGTACGTTATACGTTGTACATTGTACGTTATACGTTGTACGTTATACGTTGTACATTATGCGTTGTGCGTTATACGTTGTACGTTATACGTTATACGTTATACGTTATACGTTATACGTTATACGTTATACGTTATACGTTATACGTTATACGTTATACGTTATACGTTATAAGTTATACGTTATTCGTTATACGTTTTACGTTATACGTTATACGTTATACGTTATACGTTATACGTTACACGTTATACGTTATACGTTATACGTTATACGTTATACGTAATACGTTATACGTTATACGTTATACGTTATACGTTATACGTTATACGTTATACGGTATACGTTATACGTTATACGTTATACGTTATACGTTATACGTTATACGTTATACGTTATACGTTATACGTTATACATTATACGTTATACGTTATACGTTATACGGTATACGGTATACGGTATACGTTATACGTTGTACGTTATACGTTATACGTTATACGTTATACGTTATACGTTATACGTTATAAGTTATACGTTATTCGTTATACGTTTTACGTTATACGTTATACGTTATACGTTATACGTTATACGTTATACGTTATACGTTATACGTTATACGCTGTACGTTATACGCTGTACGTTATACGCTGTACGTTATACGTTATACGTTACACGTTGTACGTTGTACGTTATACGTTGTACGTTATACGTTGTACATTATACGTTGTACATTATACGTTGTACGTTATACGTTATACGCTGTACGTTATAAGTTATACGTTATACGTTATACGTTACACGTTGTACGTTGTACGTTATACGTTGTACATTATACGTTGTACGTTATACGTTATACGTTACATGTTGTACGTTGTACGTTATACGTTGTACGTTATACGTTGTACGTTATACGTTGTATGGTATACGTTATACGCTGTACGTTATACGTTATACGTTGTACGTTATACGTTGTATGTTATACGTTATACGCTGTACGCTGTACGTTATACGCTATACGTTATACGTTGTACGTTATACGCTGTACGTTATACCTTATACGTTATACGTTATACGCTGTACGTTATACGCTGTACGTTATACGTTATACGTTATACGTTATACGTTATACGTTATACGTTATACGTTATACGTTATACGTTATACGCTGTACGTTATACGTTATACGTTATACGTTACACGTTGTACGTTGTACGTTATACGTTATACGTTGTATGTTATACGTTGTACGTTATACGTTATACGTTGTACGTTATACGTTGTACATTGTACGTTGTATGTTATACGTTATACGCTGTACGTTATACGTTATTCGTTATACGTTATACGTTATACGTTATACGTTATACGTTATACGTTATACGTTATACGTTATACGTTATACGTTATACGTTATACGTTGTACGTTATACGCTGTACGTTATACGCTGTACGTTATACGTTACACGTTGTACGCTGTACGTTATACGTTGTACGTTATACGTTGTACATTGTACGTTATACGTTGTACGTTATACGTTGTACATTATGCGTTGTACGTTATACGTTGTACGTTATACGTTATACGTTATACGTTATACGTTATACGTTATACGTTATACGTTATACGTTATACGTTATACGTTATAAGTTATACGTTATACGGTATACGGTATACGGTATACGTTATACGTTGTACGTTATACGTTATACGTTATACGTTATACGTTATATGTTATACGATATACGTTATACGTTATACGTTATACGTTATACGTTATACGTTGTACGTTATACGCTGTACGTTATACCTTATACGTTATACGTTATACACTGTACGTTATACGCTGTACGTTATAAGTTATACGTTATACGTTATACGTTACACGTTGTACGTTGTACGTTATACGTTATAAGTTATACGTTATACGGTATACGGTATACGGTATACGTTATACGTTGTACGTTATACGTTATACGTTATACGTTATACGTTATATGTTATACGATATACGTTATACGTTATACGTTATACGTTATACGTTATACGTTATACGTTGTACGTTATACGTTGTACGTTATACGTTATACGTTATACGTTATACGTTATACGTTATACGTTATACGTTATACGTTATACGTTATACGTTATACGTTATACGTTATACGTTATACGTTATACGTTATACGTTATACGTTATAAGTTATACGTTATACGGTATACGGTATACGGTATACGGTATACGGTATACGTTATACGTTGTACGTTATACGTTATACGTTATACGTTATACGTTATATGTTATACGATATACGTTATACGTTATACGTTATACGTTATACGTTATACGTTGTACGTTATACGCTGTACGTTATACCTTATACGTTATACGTTATACACTGTACGTTATACGCTGTACGTTATAAGTTATACGTTATACGTTATACGTTACACGTTGTACGTTGTACGTTACACGCTGTACATTATACGTTGTACGTTATACGTTATACGCTGTACGTTATACGTTATACGTTACATGTTGCACGTTGTACGTTATACGTTATACGTTGTATGTTATACGTTGTACGTTATACGTTATACGTTGTACGTTATACGTTGTACATTATACGTTGTATGTTATACGTTATACGCTGTACGTTATACGTTATTCGTTATACGTTATACGTTATACGTTATACGTTATACGTTATACGTTATACGTTATACGTTATACGTTATACGTTATACGTTATACGTTGTACGTTGTACGTTATATGCTGTACGTTATACGCTGTACGTTATACGTTACACGTTGTACGTTGTACGTTATACGTTGTACGTTATACGTTGTACATTGTACGTTATACGTTGTACGTTATACGTTGTACATTATGCGTTGTGCGTTATACGTTGTACGTTATACGTTATACGTTATACGTTATACGTTATACGTTATACGTTATACGTTATACGTTATACGTTATACGTTATAAGTTATACGTTATTCGTTATACGTTTTACGTTATACGTTATACGTTATACGTTATACGTTATACGTTATACGTTATACGTTATACGTTATACGTTATACGTTATACGTAATACGTTATACGTTATACGTTATACGTTATACGTTATACGTTATACGTTATACGGTATACGTTATACGTTATACGTTATACGTTATACGTTATACGTTATACGTTATACGTTATACGTTATACGTTATACGTTATACGTTATACGTTATACGTTATACGTTATACATTATACGTTATACGTTATACGTTATACGGTATACGGTATACGGTATACGTTATACGTTGTACGTTATACGTTATACGTTATACGTTATACGTTATACGTTATACGTTATACGTTATAAGTTATACGTTATTCGTTATACGTTTTACGTTATACGTTATACGTTATACGTTATACGTTATACGTTATACGTTATACGTTATACGTTATACGTTATACGTTATACGTTATACGCTGTACGTTATACGCTGTACGTTATACGCTGTACGTTATACGTTATACGTTACACGTTGTACGTTGTACGTTATACGTTTTACGTTATACGTTGTACATTATACGTTGTACATTATACGTTGTACGTTATACGTTATACGCTGTACGTTATAAGTTATACGTTATACGTTATACGTTACACGTTGTACGTTGTACGTTATACGTTGTACATTATACGTTGTACGTTATACGTTATACGTTACATGTTGTACGTTGTACGTTATACGTTGTACGTTATACGTTGTACGTTATACGTTGTATGTTATACGTTATACGCTGTACGTTATACGTTATACGTTGTACGTTATACGTTGTATGTTATACGTTATACGCTGTACGCTGTACGTTATACGTTATACGTTATACGTTGTACATTGTACGTTATACGTTGTACGTTATACGTTGTACATTATGCGTTGTGCGTTATACGTTGTACGTTATACGTTATACGTTATACGTTATACGTTATACGTTATACGTTATACGTTATACGTTATACGTTATACGTTATACGTTATACGTTATACGTTATACGTTATACGTTATACGTTATACGTTATACGTTATACGTTATACGGTATACGGTATACGGTATACGTTATACGTTGTACGTTATACGTTATACGTTATACGTTATACGTTATACGTTATACGTTATACGTTATAAGTTATACGTTATTCGTTATACGTTTTACGTTATACGTTATACGTTATACGTTATACGTTATACGTTATACGTTATACGTTATACGCTGTACGTTATACGCTGTACGTTATACGCTGTACGTTATACGTTATACGTTACACGTTATACGTTGTACGTTATACGCTGTACGTTATACGCTGTACGTTATACGTTACACGTTGTACGCTGTACGTTATACGTTGTACGTTATACGTTGTACATTGTACGTTATACGTTGTACGTTATACGTTGTACATTATGCGTTGTACGTTATACGTTGTACGTTATACGTTATACGTTATACGTTATACGTTATACGTTATACGTTATACGTTATACGTTATACGTTATACGTTATAAGTTATACGTTATACGGTATACGGTATACGTTATACGTTATACGTTATACGTTATACGTTATACGTTATACGCTGTACGTTATACGCTGTACGTTATACGCTGTACGTTATACCTTATACGTTATACGTTATACGCTGTACGTTATACGCTGTACGTTATACGTTATACGTTATACGTTATACGTTATACGTTATACGTTGTACGTTATACGTTATACGTTATACGTTATACGTTATACGTTATACGTTATACGTTATACGTTATACGGTATACGGTATACGGTATACGTTATACGTTGTACGTTATACGTTATACGTTATACGTTATACGTTATACGTTATACGTTATACGTTATAAGTTATACGTTATTCGTTATACGTTTTACGTTATACGTTATACGTTATACGTTATACGTTATACGTTATACGTTATACGTTATACGCTGTACGTTATACGCTGTACGTTATACGCTGTACGTTATACGTTATACGTTACACGTTATACGTTGTACGTTATACGCTGTACGTTATACGCTGTACGTTATACGTTACACGTTGTACGCTGTACGTTATACGTTGTACGTTATACGTTGTACATTGTACGTTATACGTTGTACGTTATACGTTGTACATTATGCGTTGTACGTTATACGTTGTACGTTATACGTTATACGTTATACGTTATACGTTATACGTTATACGTTATACGTTATACGTTATACGTTATACGTTATAAGTTATACGTTATACGGTATACGGTATACGGTATACGTTATACGTTGTACGTTATACGTTATACGTTATACGTTATACGTTATATGTTATACGATATACGTTATACGTTATACGTTATACGTTATACGTTATACGTTGTACGTTATACGCTGTACGTTATACCTTATACGTTATACGTTATACACTGTACGTTATACGCTGTACGTTATAAGTTATACGTTATACGTTATACGTTACACGTTGTACGTTGTACGTTACACGCTGTACATTATACGTTGTACGTTATACGTTATACGCTGTACGTTATACGTTATACGTTACATGTTGCACGTTGTACGTTATACGTTATACGTTGTATGTTATACGTTGTACGTTATACGTTATACGTTGTACGTTATACGTTGTACATTATACGTTGTATGTTATACGTTATACGCTGTACGTTATACGTTATTCGTTATACGTTATACGTTATACGTTATACGTTATACGTTATACGTTATACGTTATACGTTATACGTTATACGTTGTACGTTATACGCTGTACGTTATACGCTGTACGTTATACGTTACACGTTGTACGTTGTACGTTATACGTTGTACGTTATACGTTGTACATTGTACGTTATACGTTGTACGTTATACGTTGTACATTATGCGTTGTGCGTTATACGTTGTACGTTATACGTTATACGTTATACGTTATACGTTATACGTTATACGTTATACGTTATACGTTATACGTTATACGTTATACGTTATAAGTTATACGTTATTCGTTATACGTTTTACGTTATACGTTATACGTTATACGTTATACGTTATACGTTACACGTTATACGTTATACGTTATACGTTATACGTTATACGTAATACGTTATACGTTATACGTTATACGCTGTACGCTGTACGTTATACGTTATACGTTATACGTTGTACGTTATACGCTGTACGTTATACCTTATACGTTATACGTTATACGCTGTACGTTATACGCTGTACGTTATACGTTATACGTTATACGTTATACGTTATACGTTATACGTTATACGTTATACGTTATACGTTATACGCTGTACGTTATACGTTATACGTTATACGTTACACGTTGTACGTTGTACGTTATACGTTATACGTTGTATGTTATACGTTGTACGTTATACGTTATACGTTGTACGTTATACGTTGTACATTGTACGTTGTATGTTATACGTTATACGCTGTACGTTATACGTTATTCGTTATACGTTATACGTTATACGTTATACGTTATACGTTATACGTTATACGTTATACGTTATACGTTATACGTTATACGTTATACGTTGTACGTTATACGCTGTACGTTATACGCTGTACGTTATACGTTATACGTTGTACGCTGTACGTTATACGTTGTACGTTATACGTTGTACATTGTACGTTATACGTTGTACGTTATACGTTGTACATTATGCGTTGTACGTTATACGTTGTACGTTATACGTTATACGTTATACGTTATACGTTATACGTTATACGTTATACGTTATACGTTATACGTTATACGTTATAAGTTATACGTTATACGGTATACGGTATACGGTATACGTTATACGTTGTACGTTATACGTTATACGTTATACGTTATACGTTATATGTTATACGATATACGTTATACGTTATACGTTATACGTTATACGTTATACGTTGTACGTTATACGCTGTACGTTATACCTTATACGTTATACGTTATACACTGTACGTTATACGCTGTACGTTATAAGTTATACGTTATACGTTATACGTTACACGTTGTACGTTGTACGTTACACGTTGTACATTATACGTTGTACGGTATACGTTATACGCTGTACGTTATACGTTATACGTTACATGTTGCACGTTGTTCGTTATACGTTATACGTTGTATGTTATACGTTGTACGTTATACGTTATACGTTGTACGTTATACGTTGTACATTATACGTTGTATGTTATACGTTATACGCTGTACGTTATACGTTATTCGTTATACGTTATACGTTATACGTTATACGTTATACGTTATACGTTATACGTTATACGTTATACGTTATACGTTATACGTTATACGTTGTACGTTATACGCTGTACGTTATACGCTGTACGTTATACGTTACACGTTGTACGTTGTACGTTATACGTTGTACGTTATACGTTGTACATTGTACGTTATACGTTGTACGTTATACGTTGTACATTATGCGTTGTGCGTTATACGTTGTACGTTATACGTTATACGTTATACGTTATACGTTATACGTTATACGTTATACGTTATACGTTATACGTTATACGTTATACGTTATACGTTATAAGTTATACGTTATTCGTTATACGTTTTACGTTATACGTTATACGTTATACGTTATACGTTATACGTTACACGTTATACGTTATACGTTATACGTTATACGTTATAAGTTATACGTTATTCGTTATACGTTTTACGTTATACGTTATACGTTATACGTTATACGTTATACGTTATACGTTATACGTTATACGTTATACGGTATACGGTATACGGTATACGTTATACGTTGTACGTTATACGTTATACGTTATACGTTATACGTTATACGTTATACGTTATAAGTTATACGTTATTCGTTATACGTTTTACGTTATACGTTATACGTTATACGTTATACGTTATACGTTATACGTTATACGTTATACGCTGTACGTTATACGCTGTACGTTATACGCTGTACGTTATACGTTATACGTTACACGTTATACGTTGTACGTTATACGCTGTACGTTATACGCTGTACGTTATACGTTACACGTTGTACGCTGTACGTTATACGTTGTACGTTATACGTTGTACATTGTACGTTATACGTTGTACGTTATACGTTGTACATTATGCGTTGTACGTTATACGTTGTACGTTATACGTTATACGTTATACGTTATACGTTATACGTTATACGTTATACGTTATACGTTATACGTTATACGTTATACGTTATACGTTATAAGTTATACGTTATACGGTATACGGTATACGGTATACGTTATACGTTGTACGTTATACGTTATACGTTATACGTTATACGTTATATGTTATACGATATACGTTATACGTTATACGTTATACGTTATACGTTATACGTTGTACGTTATACGCTGTACGTTATACCTTATACGTTATACGTTATACACTGTACGTTATACGCTGTACGTTATAAGTTATACGTTATACGTTATACGTTACACGTTGTACGTTGTACGTTACACGCTGTACATTATACGTTGTACGTTATACGTTATACGCTGTACGTTATACGTTATACGTTACATGTTGCACGTTGTACGTTATACGTTATACGTTGTATGTTATACGTTGTACGTTATACGTTATACGTTGTACGTTATACGTTGTACATTATACGTTGTATGTTATACGTTATACGCTGTACGTTATACGTTATTCGTTATACGTTATACGTTATACGTTATACGTTATACGTTATACGTTATACGTTATACGTTATACGTTATACGTTATACGTTATACGTTATACGTTATACGTTATACGTTATACGTTGTACGTTATACGCTGTACGTTATACGCTGTACGTTATACGTTACACGTTGTACGTTGTACGTTATACGTTGTACGTTATACGTTGTACATTGTACGTTATACGTTGTACGTTATACGTTGTACATTATGCGTTGTGCGTTATACGTTGTACGTTATACGTTATACGTTATACGTTATACGTTATACGTTATACGTTATACGTTATACGTTATACGTTATACGTTATACTTTATACGTTATACGTTATACGTTATAAGTTATACGTTATTCGTTATACGTTTTACGTTATACGTTATACGTTATACGTTATACGTTATACGTTACACGTTATACGTTATACGTTATACGTTATACGTTATACGTAATACGTTATACGTTATACGTTATACGTTATACGTTATACGTTGTACATTGTACGTTGTATGTTATACGTTATACGCTGTACGTTATACGTTATTCGTTATACGTTATACGTTATACGTTATACGTTATACGTTATACGTTATACGTTATACGTTATACGTTATACGTTATACGTTATACGTTATACGTTGTACGTTATACGCTGTACGTTATACGCTGTACGTTATACGTTACACGTTGTACGCTGTACGTTATACGTTGTACGTTATACGTTGTACATTGTACGTTATACGTTGTACGTTATACGTTGTACATTATGCGTTGTACGTTATACGTTGTACGTTATACGTTATACGTTATACGTTATACGTTATACGTTATACGTTATACGTTATACGTTATACGTTATAAGTTATACGTTATACGGTATACGGTATACGGTATACGTTATACGTTGTACGTTATACGTTATACGTTATACGTTATACGTTATATGTTATACGATATACGTTATACGTTATACGTTATACGTTATACGTTATACGTTGTACGTTATACGCTGTACGTTATACCTTATACGTTATACGTTATACACTGTACGTTATACGCTGTACGTTATAAGTTATACGTTATACGTTATACGTTACACGTTGTACGTTGTACGTTACACGTTGTACATTATACGTTGTACGTTATACGTTATACGCTGTACGTTATACGTTATACGTTACATGTTGCACGTTGTACGTTATACGTTATACGTTGTATGTTATACGTTGTACGTTATACGTTATACGTTGTACGTTATACGTTGTACATTATACGTTGTATGTTATACGTTATACGCTGTACGTTATACGTTATTCGTTATACGTTATACGTTATACGTTATACGTTATACGTTATACGTTATACGTTATACGTTAATTTATACGTTATACGTTATACGTTATACGTTGTACGTTATACGCTGTACGTTATACGCTGTACGTTATACGTTACACGTTGTACGTTGTACGTTATACGTTGTACGTTATACGTTGTACATTGTACGTTATACGTTGTACGTTATACGTTATACGTTATAAGTTATACGTTATTCGTTATACGTTTTACGTTATACGTTATACGTTATACGTTATACGTTATACGTTATACGTTATACGTTATACGTTATACGTTATACGTTATACGTTATACGTTATACGTTATACGTTATACGTTATACGTTATACGTTATACGTTATACGGTATACGTTATACGTTATACGTTATACGTTATACGTTATACGTTATACGTTATACGTTATACGGTATACGTTATACGTTATACGGTATACGGTATACGGTATACGTTATACGTTGTACGTTATACGTTATACGTTATACGTTATACGTTATACGTTATACGTTATAAGTTATACGTTTTTCGTTATACGTTTTACGTTATACGTTATACGTTATACGTTATACGTTATACGTTATACGTTATACGTTATACGCTGTACGTTATACGCTGTACGTTATACGCTGTACGTTATACGTTATACGTTACACGTTGTACGTTGTACGTTATACGTTGTACGTTATACGTTGTACATTATACGTTGTACATTATACGTTGTACGTTATACGTTATACGCTGTACGTTATAAGTTATACGTTATACGTTATACGTTACACGTTGTACGTTGTACGTTATACGTTGTACATTATACGTTGTACGTTATACGTTATACGTTACATGTTGTACGTTGTACGTTATACGTTGTACGTTATACGTTGTACGTTATACGTTGTATGTTATACGTTATACGCTGTACGTTATACGTTATACGTTGTACGTTATACGTTGTATGTTATACGTTATACGCTGTACGCTGTACGTTATACGTTATACGTTATACGTTATACGTTGTACGTTATACGCTGTACCTTATACGCTGTACGTTATACGTTACACGTTGTACGCTGTACGTTATACGTTGTACGTTATACGTTGTACATTGTACGTTATACGTTGTACGTTATACGTTGTACATTATGCGTTGTACGTTATACGTTGTACGTTATACGTTATACGTTATACGTTATACGTTATACGCTGTACGTTATACGTTATACGTTATACGTTACACGTTGTACGTTGTACGTTATACGTTATACGTTGTATGTTATACGTTGTACGTTATACGTTATACGTTGTACGTTATACGTTGTACATTATACGTTGTATGTTATACGTTATACGCTGTACGTTATACGTTATTCGTTATACGTTATACGTTATACGTTATACGTTATACGTTATACGTTATACGTTATACGTTATACGTTATACGTTATACGTTATACGTTATACGTTATACGTTATACGTTATACGTTATACGTTATACGTTATACGTTATACGTTATACGTTATACGTTATACGTTATACGTTATACGTTATACGTTACACGTTATACGTTATACGTTATACGTTATACGTTATACGTAATACGTTATACGTTATACGTTATACGTTATACGTTATACGTTATACGTTATACGTTATACGGTATACGTTATACGTTATACGTTATACGTTATACGTTATACGTTATACGCTGTACGTTATACGCTGTACGTTATACGCTGTACGTTATACGTTATACGTTACACGTTGTACGTTGTACGTTATACGTTGTACGTTATACGTTGTACATTATACGTTGTACATTATACGTTGTACGTTATACGTTATACGTTATACGTTATACGTTATACGTTATACGTAATACGTTATACGTTATACGTTATACGTTATACGTTATACGTTATACGTTATACGTTATACGGTATACGTTATACGTTATACGTTATACGTTATACGTTATACGTTATACGCTGTACGTTATACGCTGTACGTTATACGCTGTACGTTATACGTTATACGTTACACGTTGTACGTTGTACGTTATACGTTGTACGTTATACGTTGTACATTATACGTTGTACATTATACGTTGTACGTTATACGTTATACGTTATACGTTATACGTTATACGTTATACGTTATACGTTATACGTTATACGTTATACGTTATACGTTATACGTTATACGTTATACGTTGTACGTTATACGCTGTACGTTATACCTTATACGTTATACGTTATACGCTGTACGTTATACGCTGTACGTTATACGTTATACGTTATACGTTATACGTTATACGTTATACGTTATACGTTATACGTTATACGTTATACGTTATACGTTATACGTTATACGTTATACGTTATACGTTATACGTTATACGTTATACGTTATACGTTATACGTTATACGTTATACGTTATACGTTATACGTTATACGTTATACGTTATACGTTATACGTTATACGTTATACGTTATACGTTATACGTTATACGTTATACGTTATACGTTATACGTTATACGTTATACGTTATACGTTATACGTTATACGTTATACGTTATACGTTATACGTTATACGTTATACGTTATACGTTATACGTTATACGTTATACGTTATACGTTATACGTTATACGTTATACGTTATACGTTATACGTTATACGTTATACGTTATACGTTATACGTTATACGTTATACGTTATACGTTATACGTTATACGTTATACGTTATACGTTATACGTTATACGTTATACGTTATACGTTATACGTTATACGTTATACGTTATACGTTATACGTTATACGTTATACGTTATACGTTATACGTTATACGTTATACGTTATACGTTATACGTTATACGTTATACGTTATAGGTTATAGGTTATACGTTATACGTTATACGTTATACGTTATACGTTATACGTTATACGTTATACGTTATACGTTATACGTTATACGTTATACGTTATACGTTATACGTTATACGTTATACGTTATACGTTATACGTTATACGTTATACGTTATACGTTATACGTTATACGTTATACGTTATACGTTATACGTTATACGTTATACGTTATACGTTATACGTTATACGTTATACGTTATACGTTATACGTTATACGTTATACGTTAAACGTTATACGTTATACGTTGTACGTTATACGCTGTACGTTATACGCTGTACGTTATACGCTGTACGTTATACGTTATACGTTATACGTTACTCGTTGTACGTTGTACGTTATACGTTGTACGTTGTACGTTATACGTTGTACGTTATACGTTGTACGATATACGTTGTACGTTATACGTTGTACGATATACGTTGTACGTTATACGTTGTACGTTATATGTTATACGTTGCACGTTGTACGATGTACGTTATACGTTATACGTTATACGTTATACGTTATACGTTATACGTTATACGTTATACGGTATACGGTATACGGTATACGTTATACGTTGTACGTTATACGTTATACGTTATACGTTATACGTTATATGTTATACGATATACGTTATACGTTATACGTTATACGTTATACGTTGTACGTTATACGCTGTACGTTATACCTTATACGTTATACGTTATACACTGTACGTTATACGCTGTACGTTATAAGTTATACGTTATACGTTATACGTTACACGTTGTACGTTGTACGTTACACGTTGTACATTATACGTTGTACGTTATACGTTATACGCTGTACGTTATACGTTATACGTTACATGTTGCACGTTGTACGTTATACGTTATACGTTGTATGTTATACGTTGTACGTTATACGTTATACGTTGTACGTTATACGTTGTACATTATACGTTGTATGTTATACGTTATACGCTGTACGTTATACGTTATTCGTTATACGTTATACGTTATACGTTATACGTTATACGTTATACGTTATACGTTATACGTTATACGTTATACGTTATACGTTATACGTTATACGTTATACGTTATACGTTATACGTTATACGTTATACGTTATACGTTGTACGTTATACGCTGTACGTTATACGCTGTACGTTATACGTTACACGTTGTACGTTGTACGTTATACGTTGTACGTTATACGTTGTACATTGTACGTTATACGTTGTACGTTATACGTTGTACATTATGCGTTGTACGTTATACGTTGTACGTTATACGTTATACGTTATACGTTATACGTTATACGTTATACGTTATACGTTATACGTTATACGTTATACGTTATACGTTAAACGTTATACGTTATACGTTGTACGTTATACGCTGTACGTTATACGCTGTACGTTATACGCTGTACGTTATACGTTATACGTTATACGTTATACGTTATACGTTATACGTTATACGTTATAAGTTATACGTTATTCGTTATACGTTTTACGTTATACGTTATACGTTATACGTTATACGTTATACGTTATACGTTATACGTTATACGTTATACGTTATACGTTATACGTTATACGCTGTACGTTATACGCTGTACGTTATACGCTGTACGTTATACGTTATACGTTACACGTTGTACGTTGTACGTTATACGTTGTACGTTATACGTTGTACATTATACGTTGTACATTATACGTTGTACGTTATACGTTATACGCTGTACGTTATAAGTTATACGTTATACGTTATACGTTACACGTTGTACGTTGTACGTTATACGTTGTACATTATACGTTGTACGTTATACGTTATACGTTACATGTTGTACGTTGTACGTTATACGTTGTACGTTATACGTTGTACGTTATACGTTGTATGTTATACGTTATACGCTGTACGTTATACGTTATACGTTGTACGTTATACGTTGTATGTTATACGTTATACGCTGTACGCTGTACGTTATACGTTATACGTTATACGTTGTACATTGTACGTTATACGTTGTACGTTATACGTTGTACATTATGCGTTGTGCGTTATACGTTGTACGTTATACGTTATACGTTATACGTTATACGTTATACGTTATACGTTATACGTTATACGTTATACGTTATACGTTATACGTTATACGTTATACGTTATACGTTATACGTTATACGTTATACGTTATACGTTATACGTTATACGTTATACGTTATACGTTATACGTTATACGGTATACGGTATACGGTATACGTTATACGTTGTACGTTATACGTTATACGTTATACGTTATACGTTATACGTTATACGTTATACGTTATAAGTTATACGTTATACGTTATACGTTTTACGTTATACGTTATACGTTATACGTTATACGTTATACGTTATACGTTATACGTTATACGCTGTACGTTATACGCTGTACGTTATACGCTGTACGTTATACGTTATACGTTACACGTTATACGTTGTACGTTATACGCTGTACGTTATACGCTGTACGTTATACGTTACACGTTGTACGCTGTACGTTATACGTTGTACGTTATACGTTGTACATTGTACGTTATACGTTGTACGTTATACGTTGTACATTATGCGTTGTACGTTATACGTTGTACGTTATACGTTATACGTTATACGTTATACGTTATACGTTATACGTTATACGTTATACGTTATACGTTATACGTTATACGTTATAAGTTATACGTTATACGGTATACGGTATACGGTATACGTTATACGTTGTACGTTATACGTTATACGTTATACGTTATACGTTATATGTTATACGATATACGTTATACGTTATACGTTATACGTTATACGTTATACGTTGTACGTTATACGCTGTACGTTATACCTTATACGTTATACGTTATACACTGTACGTTATACGCTGTACGTTATAAGTTATACGTTATACGTTATACGTTACACGTTGTACGTTGTACGTTACACGCTGTACATTATACGTTGTACGTTATACGTTATACGCTGTACGTTATACGTTATACGTTACATGTTGCACGTTGTACGTTATACGTTATACGTTGTATGTTATACGTTGTACGTTATACGTTATACGTTGTACGTTATACGTTGTACATTATACGTTGTATGTTATACGTTATACGCTGTACGTTATACGTTATTCGTTATACGTTATACGTTATACGTTATACGTTATACGTTATACGTTATACGTTATACGTTATACGTTATACGTTATACGTTGTACGTTATACGCTGTACGTTATACGCTGTACGTTATACGTTACGCGTTGTACGTTGTACGTTATACGTTGTACGTTATACGTTGTACATTGTACGTTATACGTTGTACGTTATACGTTGTACATTATGCGTTGTGCGTTATACGTTGTACGTTATACGTTATACGTTATACGTTATACGTTATACGTTATACGTTATACGTTATACGTTATACGTTATACGTTATAAGTTATACGTTATTCGTTATACGTTTTACGTTATACGTTATACGTTATACGTTATACGTTATACGTTACACGTTATACGTTATACGTTATACGTTATACGTTATACGTAATACGTTATACGTTATACGTTATACGTTATACGTTATACGTTATACGTTATACGGTATACGTTATACGTTATACGTTATACGTTATACGTTATACGTTATACGTTATACGTTATACGTTATACGTTATACGTTATACATTATACGTTATACGTTATACGTTATACGGTATACGGTATACGGTATACGTTATACGTTGTACGTTATACGTTATACGTTATACGTTATACGTTATACGTTATACGTTATAAGTTATACGTTATTCGTTATACGTTTTACGTTATACGTTATACGTTATACGTTATACGTTATACGTTATACGTTATACGTTATACGTTATACGCTGTACGTTATACGCTGTACGTTATACGCTGTACGTTATACGTTATACGTTACACGTTGTACGTTGTACGTTATACGTTGTACGTTATACGTTGTACATTATACGTTGTACATTATACGTTGTACGTTATACGTTATACGCTGTACGTTATAAGTTATACGTTATACGTTATACGTTACACGTTGTACGTTGTACGTTATACGTTGTACATTATACGTTGTACGTTATACGTTATACGTTACATGTTGTACGTTGTACGTTATACGTTGTACGTTATACGTTGTACGTTATACGTTGTATGGTATACGTTATACGTTATACGCTGTACGTTATACGTTATACGTTGTACGTTATACGTTGTATGTTATACGTTATACGCTGTACGCTGTACGTTATACGTTATACGTTATACGTTGTACGTTATACGCTGTACGTTATACCTTATACGTTATACGTTATACGCTGTACGTTATACGCTGTACGTTATACGTTATACGTTATACGTTATACGTTATACGTTATACGTTATACGTTATACGTTATACGTTATACGTTATACGCTGTACGTTATACGTTATACGTTATACGTTACACGTTGTACGTTGTACGTTATACGTTATACGTTGTATGTTATACGTTGTACGTTATACGTTATACGTTGTACGTTATACGTTGTACATTGTACGTTGTATGTTATACGTTATACGCTGTACGTTATACGTTATTCGTTATACGTTATACGTTATACGTTATACGTTATACGTTATACGTTATACGTTATACGTTATACGTTATACGTTATACGTTGTACGTTATACGCTGTACGTTATACGCTGTACGTTATACGTTACACGTTGTACGCTGTACGTTATACGTTGTACGTTATACGTTGTACATTGTACGTTATACGTTGTACGTTATACGTTGTACATTATGCGTTGTACGTTATACGTTGTACGTTATACGTTATACGTTATACGTTATACGTTATACGTTATACGTT
Source organism: Lasioglossum morio (assembly GCA_916610235.2). Classification (NCBI taxonomy): domain Eukaryota; kingdom Metazoa; phylum Arthropoda; class Insecta; order Hymenoptera; family Halictidae; genus Lasioglossum; species Lasioglossum morio. Next base: position 459,911 of record CAKAJA020001038.1, read on the forward strand.
ATACGTTATACGTTATACGTTATACGTTATAAGTTATACGTTATACGGTATACGGTATACGGTATACGTTATACGTTGTACGTTATACGTTATACGTTATACGTTATACGTTATATGTTATACGATATACGTTATACGTTATACGTTATACGTTATACGTTATACGTTGTACGTTATACGCTGTACGTTATACCTTATACGTTATACGTTATACACTGTACGTTATACGCTGTACGTTATAAGTTATACGTTATACGTTATACGTTACACGTTGTACGTTGTACGTTACACGTTGTACATTATACGTTGTACGGTATACGTTATACGCTGTACGTTATACGTTATACGTTACATGTTGCACGTTGTTCGTTATACGTTATACGTTGTATGTTATACGTTGTACGTTATACGTTATACGTTGTACGTTATACGTTGTACATTATACGTTGTATGTTATACGTTATACGCTGTACGTTATACGTTATTCGTTATACGTTATACGTTATACGTTATACGTTATACGTTATACGTTATACGTTATACGTTATACGTTATACGTTATACGTTATACGTTATACGTTGTACGTTATACGCTGTACGTTATACGCTGTACGTTATACGTTACACGTTGTACGTTGTACGTTATACGTTGTACGTTATACGTTGTACATTGTACGTTATACGTTGTACGTTATACGTTGTACATTATGCGTTGTGCGTTATACGTTGTACGTTATACGTTATACGTTATACGTTATACGTTATACGTTATACGTTATACGTTATACGTTATACGTTATACGTTATACGTTATACGTTATACGTTATACGTTATAAGTTATACGTTATTCGTTATACGTTTTACGTTATACGTTATACGTTATACGTTATACGTTATACGTTACACGTTATACGTTATACGTTATACGTTATACGTTATAAGTTATACGTTATTCGTTATACGTTTTACGTTATACGTTATACGTTATACGTTATACGTTATACGTTATACGTTATACGTTATACGTTATACGGTATACGGTATACGGTATACGTTATACGTTGTACGTTATACGTTATACGTTATACGTTATACGTTATACGTTATACGTTATAAGTTATACGTTATTCGTTATACGTTTTACGTTATACGTTATACGTTATACGTTATACGTTATACGTTATACGTTATACGTTATACGTTATACGTTATACGCTGTACGTTATACGCTGTACGTTATACGCTGTACGTTATACGTTATACGTTACACGTTATACGTTGTACGTTATACGCTGTACGTTATACGCTGTACGTTATACGTTACACGTTGTACGCTGTACGTTATACGTTGTACGTTATACGTTGTACATTGTACGTTATACGTTGTACGTTATACGTTGTACATTATGCGTTGTACGTTATACGTTGTACGTTATACGTTATACGTTATACGTTATACGTTATACGTTATACGTTATACGTTATACGTTATACGTTATACGTTATACGTTATACGTTATAAGTTATACGTTATACGGTATACGGTATACGGTATACGTTATACGTTGTACGTTATACGTTATACGTTATACGTTATACGTTATATGTTATACGATATACGTTATACGTTATACGTTATACGTTATACGTTATACGTTGTACGTTATACGCTGTACGTTATACCTTATACGTTATACGTTATACACTGTACGTTATACGCTGTACGTTATAAGTTATACGTTATACGTTATACGTTACACGTTGTACGTTGTACGTTACACGCTGTACATTATACGTTGTACGTTATACGTTATACGCTGTACGTTATACGTTATACGTTACATGTTGCACGTTGTACGTTATACGTTATACGTTGTATGTTATACGTTGTACGTTATACGTTATACGTTGTACGTTATACGTTGTACATTATACGTTGTATGTTATACGTTATACGCTGTACGTTATACGTTATTCGTTATACGTTATACGTTATACGTTATACGTTATACGTTATACGTTATACGTTATACGTTATACGTTATACGTTATACGTTATACGTTATACGTTATACGTTATACGTTGTACGTTATACGCTGTACGTTATACGCTGTACGTTATACGTTACACGTTGTACGTTGTACGTTATACGTTGTACGTTATACGTTGTACATTGTACGTTATACGTTGTACGTTATACGTTGTACATTATGCGTTGTGCGTTATACGTTGTACGTTATACGTTATACGTTATACGTTATACGTTATACGTTATACGTTATACGTTATACGTTATACGTTATACGTTATACTTTATACGTTATACGTTATACGTTATAAGTTATACGTTATTCGTTATACGTTTTACGTTATACGTTATACGTTATACGTTATACGTTATACGTTACACGTTATACGTTATACGTTATACGTTATACGTTATACGTAATACGTTATACGTTATACGTTATACGTTATACGTTATACGTTATACGTTATACGGTATACGTTATACGTTATACGTTATACGTTATACGTTATACGTTATACGTTATACGTTATACGTTATACGTTATACGTTATACATTATACGTTATACGTTATACGTTATACGGTATACGGTATACGGTATACGTTATACGTTGTACGTTATACGTTATACGTTATACGTTATACGTTATACGTTATACGTTATAAGTTATACGTTATTCGTTATACGTTTTACGTTATACGTTATACGTTATACGTTATACGTTATACGTTATACGTTATACGTTATACGTTATACGTTATACGTTATACGTTGTACGTTATACGTTATACGTTATACGTTATACGTTATACGTTATACGTTATACGTTATACGTTATACGTTATAAGTTATACGTTATACGGTATACGGTATACGGTATACGTTATACGTTGTACGTTATACGTTATACGTTATACGTTATACGTTATATGTTATACGATATACGTTATACGTTATACGTTATACGTTATACGTTATACGTTATACGTTGTACGTTATACGCTGTACGTTATACCTTATACGTTATACGTTATACACTGTACGTTATACGCTGTACGTTATAAGTTATACGTTATACGTTATACGTTATACGTTATACGTTATACATTATACGTTATACGTTATACGTTATACGGTATACGGTATACGGTATACGTTATACGTTGTACGTTATACGTTATACGTTATACGTTATACGTTATACGTTATACGTTATAAGTTATACGTTATTCGTTATACGTTTTACGTTATACGTTATACGTTATACGTTATACGTTATACGTTATACGTTATACGTTATACGTTATACGTTATACGTTATACGTTATACGCTGTACGTTATACGCTGTACGTTATACGCTGTACGTTATACGTTATACGTTACACGTTGTACGTTGTACGTTATACGTTGTACGTTATACGTTGTACATTATACGTTGTACATTATACGTTGTACGTTATACGTTATACGCTGTACGTTATAAGTTATACGTTATACGTTATACGTTACACGTTGTACGTTGTACGTTATACGTTGTACATTATACGTTGTACGTTATACGTTATACGTTACATGTTGTACGTTGTACGTTATACGTTGTACGTTATACGTTGTACGTTATACGTTGTATGTTATACGTTATACGCTGTACGTTATACGTTATACGTTGTACGTTATACGTTGTATGTTATACGTTATACGCTGTACGCTGTACGTTATACGTTATACGTTATACGTTGTACGTTATACGCTGTACGTTATACCTTATACGTTATACGTTATACGCTGTACGTTATACGCTGTACGTTATACGTTATACGTTATACGTTATACGTTATACGTTATACGTTATACGTTATACGTTATACGTTGTACGTTATACGCTGTACGTTATACGTTATACGTTATACGTTACACGTTGTACGTTGTACGTTATACGTTATACGTTGTATGTTATACGTTGTACGTTATACGTTATACGTTGTACGTTATACGTTGTACATTGCACGTTGTATGTTATACGTTATACGCTGTACGTTATACGTTATTCGTTATACGTTATACGTTATACGTTATACGTTATACGTTATACGTTATACGTTATACGTTATACGTTATACGTTGTACGTTATACGCTGTACGTTATACGCTGTACGTTATACGTTACACGTTGTACGCTGTACGTTATACGTTGTACGTTATACGTTGTACATTGTACGTTATACGTTGTACGTTATACGTTGTACATTATGCGTTGTACGTTATACGTTGTACGTTATACGTTATACGTTATACGTTATACGTTATACGTTATACGTTATACGTTATACGTTATACGTTATAAGTTATACGTTATACGGTATACGGTATACGGTATACGTTATACGTTGTACGTTATACGTTATACGTTATACGTTATACGTTATATGTTATACGATATACGTTATACGTTATACGTTATACGTTATACGTTATACGTTATACGTTGTACGTTATACGCTGTACGTTATACCTTATACGTTATACGTTATACACTGTACGTTATACGCTGTACGTTATAAGTTATACGTTATACGTTATACGTTACACGTTGTACGTTGTACGTTACACGTTGTACATTATACGTTGTACGTTATACGTTATACGCTGTACGTTATACGTTATACGTTACATGTTGCACGTTGTACGTTATACGTTATACGTTGTATGTTATACGTTGTACGTTATACGTTATACGTTGTACGTTATACGTTGTACATTATACGTTGTATGTTATACGTTATACGCTGTACGTTATACGTTATTCGTTATACGTTATACGTTATACGTTATACGTTATACGTTATACGTTATACGTTATACGTTATACGTTATACGCTGTACGTTATACGCTGTACGTTATACGCTGTACGTTATACGTTATACGTTACACGTTGTACGTTGTACGTTATACGTTGTACGTTATACGTTGTACATTATACGTTGTACATTATACGTTGTACGTTATACGTTATACGCTGTACGTTATAAGTTATACGTTATACGTTATACGTTACACGTTGTACGTTGTACGTTATACGTTGTACATTATACGTTGTACGTTATACGTTATACGTTACATGTTGTACGTTGTACGTTATACGTTGTACGTTATACGTTGTACGTTATACGTTGTATGTTATACGTTATACGCTGTACGTTATACGTTATACGTTGTACGTTATACGTTGTATGTTATACGTTATACGCTGTACGCTGTACGTTATACGCTATACGTTATACGTTGTACGTTATACGCTGTACGTTATACCTTATACGTTATACGTTATACGCTGTACGTTATACGCTGTACGTTATACGTTATACGTTATACGTTATACGTTATACGTTATACGTTATACGTTATACGTTATACGTTATACGTTATACGCTGTACGTTATACGTTATACGTTATACGTTACACGTTGTACGTTGTACGTTATACGTTATACGTTGTATGTTATACGTTGTACGTTATACGTTATACGTTGTACGTTATACGTTGTACATTGTACGTTGTATGTTATACGTTATACGCTGTACGTTATACGTTATTCGTTATACGTTATACGTTATACGTTATACGTTATACGTTATACGTTATACGTTATACGTTATACGTTATACGTTGTACGTTATACGCTGTACGTTATACGCTGTACGTTATACGTTACACGTTGTACGCTGTACGTTATACGTTGTACGTTATACGTTGTACATTGTACGTTATACGTTGTACGTTATACGTTGTACATTATGCGTTGTACGTTATACGTTGTACGTTATACGTTATACGTTATACGTTATACGTTATACGTTATACGTTATACGTTATACGTTATACGTTATAAGTTATACGTTATACGGTATACGGTATACGGTATACGTTATACGTTGTACGTTATACGTTATACGTTATACGTTATACGTTATATGTTATACGATATACGTTATACGTTATACGTTATACGTTATACGTTATACGTTATACGTTGTACGTTATACGCTGTACGTTATACCTTATACGTTATACGTTATACACTGTACGTTATACGCTATACGTTATACGTTATACGTTATACGTTATACGTTACACGTTGTACGTTGTACGTTACACGTTGTACATTATACGTTGTACGTTATACGTTATACGCTGTACGTTATACGTTATACGTTACATGTTGCACGTTGTACGTTATACGTTATACGTTGTATGTTATACGTTGTACGTTATACGTTATACGTTGTACGTTATACGTTGTACATTATACGTTGTATGTTATACGTTATACGCTGTACGTTATACGTTATTCGTTATACGTTATACGTTATACGTTATACGTTATACGTTATACGTTATACGTTATACGTTAATTTATACGTTATACGTTATACGTTATACGTTGTACGTTATACGCTGTACGTTATACGCTGTACGTTATACGTTACACGTTGTACGTTGTACGTTATACGTTGTACGTTATACGTTGTACATTGTACGTTATACGTTGTACGTTATACGTTATACGTTATAAGTTATACGTTATTCGTTATACGTTTTACGTTATACGTTATACGTTATACGTTATACGTTATACGTTACACGTTATACGTTATACGTTATACGTTATACGTTATACGTAATACGTTATACGTTATACGTTATACGTTATACGTTATACGTTATACGTTATACGGTATACGTTATACGTTATACGTTATACGTTATACGTTATACGTTATACGTTATACGTTATACGGTATACGTTATACGTTATACGGTATACGGTATACGGTATACGTTATACGTTGTACGTTATACGTTATACGTTATACGTTATACGTTATACGTTATACGTTATAAGTTATACGTTATTCGTTATACGTTTTACGTTATACGTTATACGTTATACGTTATACGTTATACGTTATACGTTATACGTTATACGCTGTACGTTATACGCTGTACGTTATACGCTGTACGTTATACGTTATACGTTACACGTTGTACGTTGTACGTTATACGTTGTACGTTATACGTTGTACATTATACGTTGTACATTATACGTTGTACGTTATACGTTATACGCTGTACGTTATAAGTTTTACGTTATACGTTATACGTTACACGTTGTACGTTGTACGTTATACGTTGTACATTATACGTTGTACGTTATACGTTATACGTTACATGTTGTACGTTGTACGTTATACGTTGTACGTTATACGTTGTACGTTATACGTTGTACGTTATACGTTGTATGTTATACGTTATACGCTGTACGTTATACGTTATACGTTGTACGTTATACGTTGTATGTTATACGTTATACGCTGTACGCTGTACGTTATACGTTATACGTTATACGTTATACGTTGTACGTTATACGCTGTACCTTATACGCTGTACGTTATACGTTACACGTTGTACGCTGTACGTTATACGTTGTACGTTATACGTTGTACATTGTACGTTATACGTTGTACGTTATACGTTGTACATTATGCGTTGTACGTTATAAATTGTACGTTATACGTTATACGTTATACGTTATACGTTATACGTTATACGCTGTACGTTATACGTTATACGTTATACGTTACACGTTGTACGTTGTACGTTATACGTTATACGTTGTATGTTATACGTTGTACGTTATACGTTATACGTTGTACGTTATACGTTGTACATTATACGTTGTATGTTATACGTTATACGCTGTACGTTATACGTTATTCGTTATACGTTATACGTTATACGTTATACGTTATACGTTATACGTTATACGTTATACGTTATACGTTATACGTTATACGTTATACGTTATACGTTATACGTTATACGTTATACGTTATACGTTATACGTTATACGTTATACGTTATACGTTATACGTTATACGTTATACGTTATACGTTATACGTTATACATTACACGTTATACGTTATACGTTATACGTTATACGTTATACGTAATACGTTATACGTTATACGTTATACGTTATACGTTATACGTTATACGGTATACGTTATACGTTATACGTTATACGTTATACGTTATACGTTATACGCTGTACGTTATACGCTGTACGTTATACGCTGTACGTTATACGTTATACGTTACACGTTGTACGTTGTACGTTATACGTTGTACGTTATACGTTGTACATTATACGTTGTACATTATACGTTGTACGTTATACGTTATACGCTGTACGTTATAAGTTATACGTTATACGTTATACGTTACACGTTGTACGTTGTACGTTATACGTTGTACATTATACGTTGTACGTTATACGTTATACGTTACATGTTGTACGTTGTACGTTATACGTTGTACCGTATACGTTGTACGTTATACGTTGTATGTTATACGTTATACGCTATACGTTATACGTTATACGTTGTACGTTATACGTTGTACGTTATACGTTGTACGTTATACGTTACACGTTGTACGTTATACGTTGTACATTATACGTTGTATGTTATACGTTATACGCTGTACGTTATACGTTATTCGTTATACGTTATACGTTATACGTTATACGTTATACGTTATACGTTATACGTTATACGTTGTACGTTATACGCTGTACGTTATACCTTATACGTTATACGTTATACGCTGTACGTTATACGCTGTACGTTATACGTTATACGTTATACGTTATACGTTATACGTTATACGTTATACGTTATACGTTATACGTTATACGTTTTACGTTATACGTTATACGTTGTACGTTATACGTTGTACGCTGTACGTTATACGTTGTACGTTATACGTTGTACATTGTATGTTATACGTTGTACGTTATACGTTGTACATTATGCGTTGTACGTTATACGTTGTACGTTATACGTTATACGTTACATGTTGTACGTTGTACGTTATACGTTGTACGTTATACGTTGTACGTTATACGTTGTATGTTATACGTTATACGCTGTACGTTATACGTTATACGTTGTACGTTATACGTTGTATGTTATACGTTATACGCTGTACGTTATACGTTGTATGTTATACGTTATACGCTGTACGTTATACGTTATACGTTGTACGTTATACGTTGTATGTTATACGTTATACGCTGTACGCTGTACGTTATACGTTATACGTTATACGTTGTACGTTATACGCTGTACGTTATACCTTATACGTTATACGTTATACGCTGTACGTTATACGCTGTACGTTATACGTTATACGTTATACGTTATACGTTATACGTTATACGTTATACGTTATACGTTATACGTTATACGTTATACGCTGTACGTTATACGTTATACGTTATACGTTACACGTTGTACGTTGTACGTTATACGTTATACGTTGTATGTTATACGTTGTACGTTATACGTTATACGTTGTACGTTATACGTTGTACATTGTACGTTGTATGTTATACGTTATACGCTGTACGTTATACGTTATTCGTTATACGTTATACGTTATACGTTATACGTTATACGTTATACGTTATACGTTATACGTTGTACGTTATACGCTGTACGTTATACCTTATACGTTATACGTTATACGCTGTACGTTATACGCTGTACGTTATACGTTATACGTTATACGTTATACGTTATACGTTATACGTTATACGTTATACGTTATACGTTATACGTTATACGCTGTACGTTATACGTTATACGTTATACGTTACACGTTGTACGTTGTACGTTATACGTTATACGTTGTATGTTATACGTTGTACGTTATACGTTATACGTTGTACGTTATACGTTGTACATTGTACGTTGTATGTTATACGTTATACGCTGTACGTTATACGTTATTCGTTATACGTTATACGTTATACGTTATACGTTATACGTTATACGTTATACGTTATACGTTATACGTTATACGTTATACGTTATACGTTATACGTTGTACGTTATACGCTGTACGTTATACGCTGTACGTTATACGTTACACGTTGTACGCTGTACGTTATACGTTGTACGTTATACGTTGTACATTGTACGTTATACGTTGTACGTTATACGTTGTACATTATGCGTTGTACGTTATACGTTGTACGTTATACGTTATACGTTATACGTTATACGTTATACGTTATACGTTATACGTTATACGTTATACGTTATAAGTTATACGTTATACGGTATACGGTATACGGTATACGTTATACGTTGTACGTTATACGTTATACGTTATACGTTATACGTTATATGTTATACGATATACGTTATACGTTATACGTTATACGTTATACGTTATACGTTGTACGTTATACGCTGTACGTTATACCTTATACGTTATACGTTATACACTGTACGTTATACGCTGTACGTTATAAGTTATACGTTATACGTTATACGTTACACGTTGTACGTTGTACGTTACACGTTGTACATTATACGTTGTACGTTATACGTTATACGCTGTACGTTATACGTTATACGTTACATGTTGCACGTTGTACGTTATACGTTATACGTTGTATGTTATACGTTGTACGTTATACGTTATACGTTGTACGTTATACGTTGTACATTATACGTTGTATGTTATACGTTATACGCTGTACGTTATACGTTATTCGTTATACGTTATACGTTATACGTTATACGTTATACGTTATACGTTATACGTTATACGTTAATTTATACGTTATACGTTATACGTTATACGTTGTACGTTATACGCTGTACGTTATACGCTGTACGTTATACGTTACACGTTGTACGTTGTACGTTATACGTTGTACGTTATACGTTGTACATTGTACGTTATACGTTGTACGTTATACGTTATACGTTATAAGTTATACGTTATTCGTTATACGTTTTACGTTATACGTTATACGTTATACGTTATACGTTATACGTTACACGTTATACGTTATACGTTATACGTTATACGTTATACGTAATACGTTATACGTTATACGTTATACGTTATACGTTATACGTTATACGTTATACGGTATACGTTATACGTTATACGTTATACGTTATACGTTATACGTTATACGTTATACGTTATACGGTATACGTTATACGTTATACGGTATACGGTATACGGTATACGTTATACGTTGTACGTTATACGTTATACGTTATACGTTATACGTTATACGTTATACGTTATACGTTATAAGTTATACGTTATTCGTTATACGTTTTACGTTATACGTTATACGTTATACGTTATACGTTATACGTTATACGTTATACGTTATACGCTGTACGTTATACGCTGTACGTTATACGCTGTACGTTATACGTTATACGTTACACGTTGTACGTTGTACGTTATACGTTGTACGTTATACGTTGTACATTATACGTTGTACATTATACGTTGTACGTTATACGTTATACGCTGTACGTTATAAGTTATACGTTATACGTTATACGTTACACGTTGTACGTTGTACGTTATACGTTGTACATTATACGTTGTACGTTATACGTTATACGTTACATGTTGTACGTTGTACGTTATACGTTGTACGTTATACGTTGTACGTTATACGTTGTATGTTATACGTTATACGCTGTACGTTATACGTTATACGTTGTACGTTATACGTTGTATGTTATACGTTATACGCTGTACGCTGTACGTTATACGTTATACGTTATACGTTATACGTTGTACGTTATACGCTGTACCTTATACGCTGTACGTTATACGTTACACGTTGTACGCTGTACGTTATACGTTGTACGTTATACGTTGTACATTGTACGTTATACGTTGTACGTTATACGTTGTACATTATGCGTTGTACGTTATACGTTGTACGTTATACGTTATACGTTATACGTTATACGTTATACGCTGTACGTTATACGTTATACGTTATACGTTACACGTTGTACGTTGTACGTTATACGTTATACGTTGTATGTTATACGTTGTACGTTATACGTTATACGTTGTACGTTATACGTTGTACATTATACGTTGTATGTTATACGTTATACGCTGTACGTTATACGTTATTCGTTATACGTTATACGTTATACGTTATACGTTATACGTTATACGTTATACGTTATACGTTATACGTTATACGTTATACGTTATACGTTATACGTTATACGTTATACGTTATACGTTATACGTTATACGTTATACGTTATACGTTATACGTTATACGTTATACGTTATACGTTATACGTTATACGTTATACGTTACACGTTATACGTTATACGTTATACGTTATACGTTATACGTAATACGTTATACGTTATACGTTATACGTTATACGTTATACGTTATACGTTATACGGTATACGTTATACGTTATACGTTATACGTTATACGTTATACGTTATACGCTGTACGTTATACGCTGTACGTTATACGCTGTACGTTATACGTTATACGTTACACGTTGTACGTTGTACGTTATACGTTGTACGTTATACGTTGTACATTATACGTTGTACATTATACGTTGTACGTTATACGTTATACGCTGTACGTTATAAGTTATACGTTATACGTTATACGTTACACGTTGTACGTTGTACGTTATACGTTGTACATTATACGTTGTACGTTATACGTTATACGTTACATGTTGTACGTTGTACGTTATACGTTGTACCGTATACGTTGTACGTTATACGTTGTACGTTATACGTTGTACGTTATACGTTGTACGTTATACGTTGTACGTTATACGTTACACGTTGTACGTTATACGTTGTACATTATACGTTGTATGTTATACGTTATACGCTGTACGTTATACGTTATTCGTTATACGTTATACGTTATACGTTATACGTTATACGTTATACGTTATACGTTATACGTTGTACGTTATACGCTGTACGTTATACCTTATACGTTATACGTTATACGCTGTACGTTATACGCTGTACGTTATACGTTATACGTTATACGTTATACGTTATACGTTATACGTTATACGTTATACGTTATACGTTTTACGTTATACGTTATACGTTGTACGTTATACGTTGTACGCTGTACGTTATACGTTGTACGTTATACGTTGTACATTGTATGTTATACGTTGTACGTTATACGTTGTACATTATGCGTTGTACGTTATACGTTGTACGTTATACGTTATACGTCATACGTTATACGTTATACGTTATACGTTATACGTTATACGTTACACGTTATACGTTATACGTTATTCGTTATACGTTTTACGTTATACGTTATACGTTATACGTTATACGTTATACGTTATACGTTATACGTTATACGTTATACGTTATACGTTATACGTTATACGTTATACGTTATACGTTATACGTTATACGTCATACGTTATACGTTATACGTTATACGTTATACGTTATACGTTATACGTTATACGTTATACGTTATACGTTATACGTTATACGTTATACGTTATACGTTATACGTTATACGTTGTACGTTATACGCTGTACGTTATACCTTATACGTTATACGTTATACGCTGTACGTTATACGCTGTACGTTATACGTTATACGTTATACGTTATACGTTATACGTTATACGTTATACGTTATACGTTATACGTTATACGTTATACGTTTTACGTTATACGTTATACGTTGTACGTTATACGTTGTACATTGTACGTTATACGTTGTACGTTATACGTTGTACATTATGCGTTGTACGTTATACGTTGTACGTTATACGTTATACGTTATACGTTATACCTTATACGTTATACGTTATACGTTATACGTTATACGTTATAAGTTATACGTTATTCGTTATACGTTTTACGTTATACGTTATACGTTATACGTTATACGTTATACGTTACACGTTATACGTTATACGTTATACGCTGTACGTTAAACGCTGTACGTTATACGCTGTACGTTATACGTTATACGTTACACGTTGTACGTTGTACGTTATACGTTGTACGTTATACGTTGTACATTATACGTTGTACATTATACGTTGTACGTTATACGTTATACGCTGTACGTTATAAGTTATACGTTATACGTTATACGTTACACGTTGTACGTTGTACGTTATACGTTGTACATTATACGTTGTACGTTATACGTTATACGTTACATGTTGTACGTTGTACGTTATACGTTGTACGTTATACGTTGTACGTTATACGTTGTATGTTATACGTTATACGCTGTACGTTATACGTTATACGTTGTACGTTATACGTTGTACGTTATACGTTGTACGTTATACGTTACACGTTGTACGTTATACGTTGTACATTATACGTTGTATGTTATACGTTATACGCTGTACGTTATACGTTATTCGTTATACGTTATACGTTATACGTTATACGTTATACGTTATACGTTATACGTTATACGTTATACGTTATACGTTATACGTTATACGTTATACGTTATACGTTGTACGTTATACGCTGTACGTTATACGCTGTACGTTATACGTTACACGTTGTACGCTGTACGTTATACGTTGTACGTTATACGTTGTACATTGTACGTTATACGTTGTACGTTATACGTTGTACATTATGCGTTGTACGTTATACGTTATACGTTATACGTTATACGTTATACGTTATACGTTATACGTTATACGTTATACGTTATACGTTATACGTTATACGTTATTCGTTATACGTTTTACGTTATACGTTATACGTTATACGTTATACGTTATACGTTATACGTTATACGTTATACGTTATACGTTATACGTTATACGTTATACGTTATACGTTATACGTTATACGTCATACGTTATACGTTATACGTTATACGTTATACGTTATACGTTATACGTTATACGTTATACGTTAGACGTTATACGTTATACGTTATACGTTGTACGTTATACGCTGTACGTTATACCTTATACGTTATACGTTATACGCTGTACGTTATACGCTGTACGTTATACGTTATACGTTATACGTTATACGTTATACGTTATACGTTATACGTTATACGTTATACGTTATACGTTGTACGTTATACGTTATACGTTATACGTTATACGTTATACGTTATACGTTATACGTTATACGTTATACGTTATACGTTATACGTCATACGTTATACGTTATACGTTATACGTTATACGTTATACGTTATACGTTATACGTTATACGTTAGACGTTATACGTTATACGTTATACGTTGTACGTTATACGCTGTACGTTATACCTTATACGTTATACGTTATACGCTGTACGTTATACGCTGTACGTTATACGTTATACGTTATACGTTATACGTTATACGTTATACGTTATACGTTATACGTTATACGTTATACGTTATACGTTATACGTTATACGTTATACGTTATACGTTATACGTTATATGTTATACGTTATACGTTATACGTTATACGTTATACGTTATACGTTATACGTTATACGTTATACGTTGTACGTTATACGCTGTACGTTATACCTTATACGTTATACGTTATACGCTGTACGTTATACGCTGTACGTTATACGTTATACGTTATACGTTATACGTTATACGTTATACGTTATACGTTATACGTTATACGTTATACGTTATACGTTATACGTTATACGTTATACGTTATACGTTATACGTTATACGTTATACGTTATACGTTATACGTTATACGTTATACGTTATACGTTATACGTTATACGTTATACGTTATACGTTATACGTTATACGTTATACGTTATACGTTATACGTTATACGTTATACGTTATACGTTATACGTTATACGTTATACGTTATACGTTATACGTTATACGTTATACGTTATACGTTATACGTTATACGTTATACGTTATACGTTATACGTTATACGTTATACGTTATACGTTATACGTTATACGTTATACGTTATACGTTATACGTTATACGTTATACGTTATACGTTATACGTTATACGTTATACGTTATACGTTATACGTTATACGTTATACGTTATACGTTATACGTTATACGTTATACGTTATACGTTATACGTTATACGTTATACGTTATACGTTATACGTTATACGTTATACGTTATACGTTATACGTTATACGTTATACGTTATACGTTATACGTTATACGTTATACGTTATACGTTATACGTTATACGTTATACGTTATACGTTATACGTTATACGTTATACGTTATACGTTATACGTTATACGTTATACGTTATACGTTATACGTTATACGTTATACGTTATACGTTATACGTTATACGTTATACGTTATACGTTATACGTTATACGTTATACGTTATACGTTATACGTTATACGTTATACGTTATACGTTATACGTTATACGTTATACGTTATACGTTATACGTTATACGTTATACGTTATACGTTATACGTTATACGTTATACGTTATACGTTATACGTTATACGTTATACGTTATACGTTATACGTTATACGTTATACGTTATACGTTATACGTTATACGTTATACGTTATACGTTATACGTTATACGTTATACGTTATACGTTATACGTTATACGTTATACGTTATACGTTATACGTTATACGTTATACGTTATACGTTATACGTTATACGTTGTACGTTATACGCTGTACGTTATACGCTGTACGTTGTACGTTATACGCTGTACGTTATACGCTGTACGTTATACGCTGTACGTTATACGTTATACGTTATACGTTACTCGTTGTACGTTGTACGTTATACGTTGTACGTTGTACGTTATACGTTGTACGTTATACGTTGTACGATATACGTTGTACGTTATACGTTGTACGATATACGTTGTACGTTATACGTTGTACGTTATATGTTATACGTTGCACGTTGTACGATGTACGTTATACGTTATACGTTATACGTTATACGTTATACGTTATACGTTATACGTTATACGGTATACGGTATACGGTATACGTTATACGTTGTACGTTATACGTTATACGTTATACGTTATACGTTATATGTTATACGATATACGTTATACGTTATACGTTATACGTTATACGTTGTACGTTATACGCTGTACGTTATACCTTATACGTTATACGTTATACACTGTACGTTATACGCTGTACGTTATAAGTTATACGTTATACGTTATACGTTACACGTTGTACGTTGTACGTTACACGTTGTACATTATACGTTGTACGTTATACGTTATACGCTGTACGTTATACGTTATACGTTACATGTTGCACGTTGTACGTTATACGTTATACGTTGTATGTTATACGTTGTACGTTATACGTTATACGTTGTACGTTATACGTTGTACATTATACGTTGTATGTTATACGTTATACGCTGTACGTTATACGTTATTCGTTATACGTTATACGTTATACGTTATACGTTATACGTTATACGTTATACGTTATACGTTATACGTTATACGTTATACGTTATACGTTATACGTTATACGTTGTACGTTATACGCTGTACGTTATACGCTGTACGTTATACGTTACACGTTGTACGTTGTACGTTATACGTTGTACGTTATACGTTGTACATTGTACGTTATACGTTGTACGTTATACGTTGTACATTATGCGTTGTACGTTATACGTTGTACGTTATACGTTATACGTTATACGTTATACGTTATACGTTATACGTTATACGTTATACGTTATACGTTATACGTTATACGTTATACGTTATACGTTAAACGTTATACGTTATACGTTGTACGTTATACGCTGTACGTTATACGCTGTACGTTATACGCTGTACGTTATACGTTATACGTTATACGTTACTCGTTGTACGTTGCACGTTGTACGTTATACGTTGTACGTTATACGTTGTACATTGTACGTTATACGTTGTACGTTATACGTTGTACATTATACGTTGTATGTTATACGTTATACGCTGTACGTTATACGTTATTCGTTATACGTTATACGTTATACGTTATACGTTATACGTTATACGTTATACGTTATACGTTATACGTTATACGTTATACGTTATACGTTATACGTTATACGTTATACGTTATACGTTGTACGTTATACGCTGTACGTTATACGCTGTACGTTATACGTTACACGTTGTACGTTGTACGTTATACGTTGTACGTTATACGTTGTACATTGTACGTTATACGTTGTACGTTATACGTTGTACATTATGCGTTGTACGTTATACGTTGTACGTTATACGTTATACGTTATACGTTATACGTTATACGTTATACGTTATACGTTATACGTTATACGTTATACGTTATACGTTAAACGTTATACGTTATACGTTGTACGTTATACGCTGTACGTTATACGCTGTACGTTATACGCTGTACGTTATACGTTATACGTTATACGTTACTCGTTGTACGTTGCACGTTATACGTTGTACGTTGTACGTTATACGTTGTACGTTATACGTTGTACGATATACGTTGTACGTTATACGTTGTACGTTATATGTTATACGTTGCACGTTGTACGATGTACGTTATACGTTATACGTTATACGTTATACGTTATACGTTATACGTTATACGTTATACGTTATACGTTATACGGTATACGGTATACGGTATACGTTATACGTTGTACGTTATACGTTATACGTTATACGTTATACGTTATATGTTATACGATATACGTTATACGTTATACGTTATACGTTATACGTTATACGTTGTACGTTATACGCTGTACGTTATACCTTATACGTTATACGTTATACACTGTACGTTATACGCTGTACGTTATAAGTTATACGTTATACGTTATACGTTACACGTTGTACGTTGTACGTTACACGTTGTACATTATACGTTGTACGTTATACGTTATACGCTGTAGGTTATACGTTATACGTTACATGTTGCACGTTGTACGTTATACGTTATACGTTGTATGTTATACGTTGTACGTTATACGTTATACGTTGTACGTTATACGTTGTACATTATACGTTGTATGTTATACGTTATACGCTGTACGTTATACGTTATTCGTTATACGTTATACGTTATACGTTATACGTTATACGTTATACGTTATACGTTATACGTTATACGTTGTACGTTATACGCTGTACGTTATACGCTGTACGTTATACGTTACACGTTGTACGTTGTACGTTATACGTTGTACGTTATACGTTGTACATTGTACGTTATACGTTGTACGTTATACGTTGTACATTATGCGTTGTACGTTATACGTTGTACGTTATACGTTATACGTTATACGTTATACCTTATACGTTATACGTTATACGTTATACGTTATACGTTATAAGTTACACGTTATTCGTTATACGTTTTACGTTATACGTTATACGTTATACGTTATACGTTATACGTTATACGTTATACGTTATACGTTATACGTTATACGTTATACGTTATACGTTATACGTTATACGTTATACGTTATACGTTATACGTTATACGTTATACGTTATACGTTATACGTTATACGTTATACGTTATACGTTATACGTTATACGTTATACGTTATACGTTATACGTTATACGTTATACGTTATACGTTATACGTTATACGTTATACGTTATACGTTATACGTTATACGTTATACTATATACGTTATACGTTATACGTTATACGTTATACGTTATACGTTATACGTTATACGTTATACGTTATACGTTATACGTTATACGGTATACGTTATACGTTATACGTTATACGTTATACGTTATACGTTATACGCTGTACGTTATACGCTGTACGTTATACGCTGTACGTTATACGTTATACGTTACACGTTGTACGTTGTACGTTATACGTTGTACGTTATACGTTGTACATTATACGTTGTACATTATACGTTGTACGTTATACGTTATACGCTGTACGTTATAAGTTATACGTTATACGTTATACGTTACACGTTGTACGTTGTACGTTATACGTTGTACATTATACGTTGTACGTTATACGTTATACGTTACATGTTGTACGTTGTACGTTATACGTTGTACGTTATACGTTGTACGTTATACGTTGTATGTTATACGTTATACGCTGTACGTTATACGTTATACGTTGTACGTTATACGTTGTATGTTATACGTTATACGGTGTACGCTGTACGTTATACGTTATACGTTGTACGTTATACGCTGTACGTTATACCTTATACGTTATACGTTATACGTTGTACGTTGTACGTTATACGTTGTACGTTGTACGTTATACGTTGTACGTTATACGTTATACGTTATACGTTATACGTTATACGTTATACGTTATACGTTATACGTTATACGTTATACGTTATACGTTATACGTTATACGTTATACGGTATACGTTATACGTTATACGTTATACGTTATACGTTATACGTTATACGCTGTACGTTATACGCTGTACGTTATACGCTGTACGTTATACGTTATACGTTACACGTTGTACGTTGTACGTTATACGTTGTACGTTATACGTTGTACATTATACGTTGTACATTATACGTTGTACGTTATACGTTATACGCTGTACGTTATAAGTTATACGTTATACGTTATACGTTACACGTTGTACGTTGTACGTTATACGCTGTACGTTATACGTTATACGTTATACGTTATACGTTATACGTTATACGTTATACGTTATACGTTATACGTTATACGTTATACGTTATACGTTATACGTTATACGTTATACGTTATACGTTATACGTTATACGTTATACGTTAAACGTTATACGTTATACGTTGTACGTTATACGCTGTACGTTATACGCTGTACGTTATACGCTGTACGTTATACGTTATACGTTATACGTTACTCGTTGTACGTTGTACGTTATACGTTGTACGTTGTACGTTATACGTTGTACGTTATACGTTGTACGATATACGTTGTACGTTATACGTTGTACGATATACGTTGTACGTTATACGTTGTACGTTATATGTTATACGTTGCACGTTGTACGATGTACGTTATACGTTATACGTTATACGTTATACGTTATACGTTATACGTTATACGTTATACGGTATACGGTATACGGTATACGTTATACGTTGTACGTTATACGTTATACGTTATACGTTATACGTTATATGTTATACGATATACGTTATACGTTATACGTTATACGTTATACGTTGTACGTTATACGCTGTACGTTATACCTTATACGTTATACGTTATACACTGTACGTTATACGCTGTACGTTATAAGTTATACGTTATACGTTATACGTTACACGTTGTACGTTGTACGTTACACGTTGTACATTATACGTTGTACGTTATACGTTATACGCTGTACGTTATACGTTATACGTTACATGTTGCACGTTGTACGTTATACGTTATACGTTGTATGTTATACGTTGTACGTTATACGTTATACGTTGTACGTTATACGTTGTACATTATACGTTGTATGTTATACGTTATACGCTGTACGTTATACGTTATTCGTTATACGTTATACGTTATACGTTATACGTTATACGTTATACGTTATACGTTATACGTTATACGTTATACGTTATACGTTATACGTTATACGTTATACGTTATACGTTATACGTTGTACGTTATACGCTGTACGTTATACGCTGTACGTTATACGTTACACGTTGTACGTTGTACGTTATACGTTGTACGTTATACGTTGTACATTGTACGTTATACGTTGTACGTTATACGTTGTACATTATGCGTTGTACGTTATACGTTGTACGTTATACGTTATACGTTATACGTTATACGTTATACGTTATACGTTATACGTTATACGTTATACGTTATACGTTATACGTTATACGTTAAACGTTATACGTTATACGTTGTACGTTATACGCTGTACGTTATACGCTGTACGTTATACGCTGTACGTTATACGTTATACGTTATACGTTACTCGTTGTACGTTGCACGTTATACGTTGTACGTTGTACGTTATACGTTGTACGTTATACGTTGTACGATATACGTTGTACGTTATACGTTGTACGTTATATGTTATACGTTGCACGTTGTACGATGTACGTTATACGTTATAAGTTATACGTTATACGTTATACGTTATACGTTATACGTTATACGTTATACGTTATACGGTATACGGTATACGGTATACGTTATACGTTGTACGTTATACGTTATACGTTATACGTTATACGTTATATGTTATACGATATACGTTATACGTTATACGTTATACGTTATACGTTATACGTTGTACGTTATACGCTGTACGTTATACCTTATACGTTATACGTTATACACTGTACGTTATACGCTGTACGTTATAAGTTATACGTTATACGTTATACGTTACACGTTGTACGTTGTACGTTACACGTTGTACATTATACGTTGTACGTTACACGTTATACGCTGTAGGTTATACGTTATACGTTACATGTTGCACGTTGTACGTTATACGTTATACGTTGTATGTTATACGTTGTACGTTATACGTTATACGTTGTACGTTATACGTTGTACATTATACGTTGTATGTTATACGTTATACGCTGTACGTTATACGTTATTCGTTATACGTTATACGTTATACGTTATACGTTATACGTTATACGTTATACGTTATACGTTATACGTTGTACGTTATACGCTGTACGTTATACGCTGTACGTTATACGTTACACGTTGTACGTTGTACGTTATACGTTGTACGTTATACGTTGTACATTGTACGTTATACGTTGTACGTTATACGTTGTACATTATGCGTTGTACGTTATACGTTGTACGTTATACGTTATACGTTATACGTTATACCTTATACGTTATACGTTATACGTTATACGTTATACGTTATAAGTTACACGTTATTCGTTATACGTTTTACGTTATACGTTATACGTTATACGTTATACGTTATACGTTATACGTTATACGTTATACGTTATACGTTATACGTTATACGTTATACGTTATACGTTATACGTTATACGTTATACGTTATACGTTATACGTTATACGTTATACGTTATACGTTATACGTTATACGTTATACGTTATACGTTATACGTTATACGTTATACGTTATACGTTATACGTTATACGTTATACGTTATACGTTATACGTTATACGTTATACGTTATACGTTATACGTTATACGTTATACGTTATACGTTATACGTTATACGTTATACGTTATACGTTATACGTTATACGTTATACGTTATACGTTATACGTTATACGTTATACGTTATACGTTATACGGTATACGTTATACGTTATACGTTATACGTTATACGTTATACGCTGTACGTTATACGCTGTACGTTATACGCTGTACGTTATACGTTATACGTTACACGTTGTACGTTGTACGTTATACGTTGTACGTTATACGTTGTACATTATACGTTGTACATTATACGTTGTACGTTATACGTTATACGCTGTACGTTATAAGTTATACGTTATACGTTATACGTTACACGTTGTACGTTGTACGTTATACGTTGTACATTATACGTTGTACGTTATACGTTATACGTTACATGTTGTACGTTGTACGTTATACGTTGTACGTTATACGTTGTACGTTATACGTTGTATGTTATACGTTATACGCTGTACGTTATACGTTATACGTTGTACGTTATACGTTGTATGTTATACGTTATACGGTGTACGCTGTACGTTATACGTTATACGTTATACGTTGTACGTTATACGCTGTACGTTATACCTTATACGTTATACGTTATACGTTATACGTTATACGTTATACGTTATACGTTATACGTTATACGTTATACGTTATACGTTATACGTTATACGTTATACGTTATACGTTATACGTTATACGTTATACGTTATACGTTATACGTTTTACGTTATACGTTATACGTTATACGTTATACGTTATACGTTATACGTTATACGTTATACGTTATACGTTATACGTTATACGTTATACGTTATACGTTATACGTTATACGTTATACGTTATACGTTATACGTTATACGTTATACGTTATACGTTATACGTTATACGTTATACGTTATACGTTATACGTTATACGTTGTACGTTATACGCTGTACGTTATACGCTGTACGTTATACGTTATACGTTATACGTTATACGTTATACGTTATACGTTATACGTTATACGTTATACGTTATACGTTATACGTTATACGTTATACGTTATACGTTATACGTTATACGTTATACGTTATACGCTGTACGTTATACGTTATACGTTATACGTTACACGTTGTACGTTGTACGTTATACGTTATACGTTGTATGTTATACGTTGTACGTTATACGTTATACGTTGTACGTTATACGTTGTACATTATACGTTGTATGTTATACGTTATACGCTGTACGTTATACGTTATTCGTTATACGTTATACGTTATACGTTATACGTTATACGTTATACGTTATACGTTATACGTTATACGTTATACGTTATACGTTATACGTTATACGTTATACGTTGTACGTTATACGCTGTACGTTATACGCTGTACGTTATTTGTTACACGTTGTACGCTGTACGTTATACGTTGTACGTTATACGTTGTACATTGTACGTTATACGTTGTACGTTATACGTTGTACATTATGCGTTGTACGTTATACGTTGTACGTTATACGTTATACGTTATACGTTATACGTTATACGTTATGCGTTATACGTTATACGTTATACGTTATACGTTATACGTTATACGTTATAAGTTATACGTTATTCGTTATACGTTTTACGTTATACGTTATACGTTATACGTTATACGTTATACGTTATACGTTATACGTTATACGTTATACGTTATACGTTATACGTTATACGTTATACGTTATAAGTTATACGTTATACGTTATACGTTATACGTCATACGTTATACGTTATACGTTATACGTTATACGTCATACGTTATACGTTATACGTTATACGTTATACGTTATACGGTATACGTTATACGTTATACGTTATACGTTATACGTTATACGTTATACGTTATACGTTATACGCTGTACGTTATACGCTGTACGTTATACGCTGTACGTTATACGTTATACGTTACACGTTGTACGTTGTACGTTATACGTTGTACATTATACGTTGTACATTATACGTTATACGTTATACGTTATACGCTGTACGTTATAAGTTATACGTTATACGTTATACGTTACACGTTGTACGTTGTACGTTATACGTTGTACATTATACGTTGTACGTTATACGTTATACGTTACATGTTGTACGTTGTACGTTATACGTTGTACGTTATACGTTGTACGTTATACGTTGTATGTTATACGTTATACGCTGTACGTTATACGTTATACGTTGTACGTTATACGTTGTATGTTATACGTTATACGCTGTACGTTATACGTTATACGTTGTACGTTATACGTTATACGTTATACGTTATACGCTGTACGTTATACGCTGTACGTTATACGTTATACGTTATACGTTATACGTTATACGTTATACGTTATACGTTATACGTTATACGTTATACGTTATACGTTATACGTTATACGTTATACGTTATACGTTATACGTTATACGTTATACGTTATACGTTATACGTTATACGTTATACGTTATACGTTATACGTTATACGTTATACGTTATACGTTATACGTTATACGTTATACGTTATACGTTATACGTTATACGTTATACGTTATACGTTATACGTTATACGTTATACGTTATACGTTATACGTTATACGTTATACGTTATACGTTATACGTTATACGTTATACGTTATACGTTATACGTTATACGTTATACGTTATACGTTATACGTTATACGTTATACGTTATACGTTATACGTTATACGTTATACGTTATACGTTATACGTTATACGTTATACGTTATACGTTATACGTTATACGTTATACGTTATACGTTATACGTTATACGTTATACGTTATACGTTATACGTTATACGTTATACGTTATACGTTATACGTTATACGTTATACGTTATACGTTATACGTTATACGTTATACGTTATACGTTATACGTTATACGTTATACGTTATACGTTATACGTTATACGTTATACGTTATACGTTATACGTTATACGTTATACGTTATACGTTATACGTTATACGTTATACGTTATACGTTATACGTTATACGTTATACGTTATACGTTATACGCTGTACGTTATACGCTGTACGTTGTACGTTACACGTTGTACGTTGTACGTTATACGTTGTACGTTATACGTTATACACTGTACGTTATACGCTGTACGTTATAAGTTATACGTTATACGTTATACGTTACACGTTGTACGTTGTACGTTACACGTTGTACATTATACGTTGTACGTTATACGTTATACGCTGTACGTTATACGTTATACGTTACATGTTGCACGTTGTACGTTATACGTTATACGTTGTATGTTATACGTTGTACGTTATACGTTATACATTGTACGTTATACGTTGTACATTATACGTTGTATGTTATACGTTATACGCTGTACGTTATACGTTATTCGTTATACGTTATACGTTATACGTTATACGTTATACGTTATACGTTATACGTTATACGTTATACGTTATACGTTATACGTTATACGTTATACGTTATACGTTATACGTTATACGTTATACGTTATACGTTATACGTTGTACGTTATACGCTGTACGTTATACGCTGTACGTTATACGTTACACGTTGTACGTTGTACGTTATACGTTGTACGTTATACGTTGTACATTGTACGTTATACGTTGTACGTTATACGTTGTACATTATGCGTTGTACGTTATACGTTGTACGTTATACGTTATACGTTATACGTTATACGTTATACGTTATACGTTATACGTTATACGTTATACGTTATACGTTATACGTTATACGTTATACGTTATAAGGTATACGTTATTCGTTATACGTTTTACGTTATACGTTATACGTTATACGTTATACGTTATACGTTATACGTTATACGTTATACGTTATACGTTATACGTTATACGTTATACGTTATACGTTATACGGTATACGTTATACGTTATACGTTATACGTTATACGTTATACGTTATACGTTATACGTTATACGCTGTACGTTATACGCTGTACGTTATACGCTGTACGTTATACGTTATACGTTACACGTTGTACGTTATAAGTTATACGTTATACGTTATACGTTACACGTTGTACGTTGTACGTTATACGTTGTACATTATACGTTGTACGTTATACGTTATACGTTACATGTTGTACGTTGTACGTTATACGTTGTACGTTATACGTTGTACGTTATACGTTGTATGTTATACGTTATACGCTGTACGTTATACGTTATACGTTGTACGTTATACGTTGTATGTTATACGTTATACGCTGTACGCTGTACGTTATACGTTATACGTTATACGTTATACGTTATACGTTATACGTTATACGTTATACGTTATACGTTATACGTTATACGTTATACGTTATACGTTATACGTTATACGTTATACGTTATACGTTATACGTTATACGTTATACGTTATACGTTATACGTTATACGTTATACGTTATACGTTATACGTTATACGTTATACGTTATACGTTATACGTTATACGTTATACGTTAAACGTTATACGTTATACGTTGTACGTTATACGCTGTACGTTATACGCTGTACGTTATACGCTGTACGTTATACGTTATACGTTATACGTTACTCGTTGTACGTTGTACGTTATACGTTGTACGTTGTACGTTATACGTTGTACGTTATATGTTATACGATATACGTTATACGTTATACGTTATACGTTATACGTTATACGTTGTACGTTATACGCTGTACGTTATACCTTATACGTTATACGTTATACACTGTACGTTATACGCTGTACGTTATAAGTTATACGTTATACGTTATACGTTACACGTTGTACGTTGTACGTTACACGTTGTACATTATACGTTGTACGTTATACGTTATACGCTGTACGTTATACGTTATACGTTACATGTTGCACGTTGCACGTTATACGTTATACGTTGTATGTTATACGTTGTACGTTATACGTTATACGTTGTACGTTATACGTTGTACATTATACGTTGTATGTTATACGTTATACGCTGTACGTTATACGTTATGCGTTGTACGTTATACGTTGTACGTTATACGTTATACGTTATACGTTATACGTTATACGTTATACGTTATACGTTATACGTTATACGTTATACGTTATACGTTATACGTTATACGTTTTACGTTATACGTTATACGTTATACGTTATACGTTATACGTTATACGTTATACGTTATACGTTATACGTTATACGTTATACGTTATACGTTATACGTTATACGTTATACGTTATACGTTATACGTTATACGTTATACGTTATACGTTAAACGTTATACGTTATACGTTGTACGTTATACGCTGTACGTTATACGCTGTACGTTATACGTTATACGTTATACGTTATACGTTATACGTTATACGTTATACGTTATACGTTATACGTTATACGTTATACGTTATACGTTATACGTTATACGTTATACGTTATACGTTATACGTTATACGTTATACGTTATACGTTATACGTTATACGTTATACGTTATACGTTATACGTTATACGTTATACGTTATACGTTATACGTTATACGTTATACGTTATACGTTATACGTTATACGTTATACGTTATACGTTATACGTTATACGTTATACGTTATACGTTATACGTTATACGTTATACGTTATACGTTATACGTTATACGTTATACGTTATACGTTATACGTTATACGTTATACGTTATACGTTGTACGTTATACGCTGTACGTTATACGCTGTACGTTATTTGTTACACGTTGTACGCTGTACGTTATACGTTGTACGTTATACGTTGTACATTGTACGTTATACGTTGTACGTTATACGTTGTACATTATGCGTTGTACGTTATACGTTGTACGTTATACGTTATACGTTATACGTTATACGTTATACGTTATACGTTATACGTTATACGTTATACGTTATACGTTATACGTTATACGTTATACGTTATAAGTTATACGTTATTCGTTATACGTTTTACGTTATACGTTTTACGTTATACGTTATACGCTGTACGTTATACGTTATACGTTATACGTTACACGTTGTACGTTGTACGTTATACGTTATACGTTGTATGTTATACGTTGTACGTTATACGTTATACGTTGTACGTTATACGTTGTACATTATACGTTGTATGTTATACGTTATACGCTGTACGTTATACGTTATTCGTTATACGTTATACGTTATACGTTATACGTTATACGTTATACGTTATACGTTATACGTTATACTTTATACGTTATACGTTATACGTTATACGTTATACGTTAAACGTTATACGTTATACGTTGTACGTTATACGCTGTACGTTATACGCTGTACGTTATACGCTGTACGTTATACGTTATACGTTATACGTTACTCGTTGTACGTTGTACGTTATACGTTGTACGTTGTACGTTATACGTTGTACGTTATACGTTGTACGATATACGTTGTACGTTATACGTTGTACGATATACGTTGTACGTTATACGTTGTACGTTATATGTTATACGTTGCACGTTGTACGATGTACGTTATACGTTATACGTTATACGTTATACGTTATACGTTATACGTTATACGTTATACGGTATACGGTATACGGTATACGTTATACGTTGTACGTTATACGTTATACGTTATACGTTATACGTTATATGTTATACGATATACGGTATACGTTATACGCTGTACGTTATTTGTTACACGTTGTACGCTGTACGTTATACGTTGTACGTTATACGTTGTACATTGTACGTTATACGTTGTACGTTATACGTTGTACATTATGCGTTGTACGTTATACGTTGTACGTTATACGTTATACGTTATACGTTATACGTTATACGTTATGCGTTATACGTTATACGTTATACGTTATACGTTATACGTTATACGTTATACGTTATAAGTTATACGTTATTCGTTATACGTTTTACGTTATACGTTATACGTTATACGTTATACGTTATACGTTATACGTTATACGTTATACGTTATACGTTATACGTTATACGTTATACGTTATACGTTATAAGTTATACGTTATACGTTATACGTTATACGTCATACGTTATACGTTATACGTTATACGTCATACGTTATACGTTATACGTTATACGTTATACGTTATACGGTATACGTTATACGTTATACGTTATACGTTATACGTTATACGTTATACGTTATACGTTATACGTTATACGCTGTACGTTATACGCTGTACGTTATACGCTGTACGTTATACGTTATACGTTACACGTTGTACGTTGTACGTTATACGTTGTACATTATACGTTGTACATTATACGTTGTACGTTATACGTTATACGCTGTACGTTATAAGTTATACGTTATACGTTATACGTTACACGTTGTACGTTGTACGTTATACGTTGTACATTATACGTTGTACGTTATACGTTATACGTTACATGTTGTACGTTGTACGTTATACGTTGTACGTTATACGTTGTACGTTATACGTTGTATGTTATACGTTATACGCTGTACGTTATACGTTATACGTTGTACGTTATACGTTGTATGTTATACGTTATACGCTGTACGTTATACGTTGTACGTTATACGCTGTACGTTATACGCTGTACGTTATACGTTATACGTTATACGTTATACGTTATACGTTATACGTTATACGTTATACGTTATACGTTATACGTTATACGTTATACGTTATACGTTATACGTTATACGTTATACGTTATACGTTATACGTTATACGTTATACGTTATACGTTATACGTTATACGTTATACGTTATACGTTATACGTTATACGTTATACGTTATACGTTATACGTTATACGTTATACGTTATACGTTATACGTTATACGTTATACGTTATACGTTATACGTTATACGTTATACGTTATACGTTGTACGTTATACGTTATACGTTATACGTTATACGTTATACGTTATACGTTATACGTTATACGTTATACGTTATACGTTATACGTTATACGTTATACGTTATACGTTATACGTTATACGTTATACGTTATACGTTATACGTTATACGTTATACGTTATACGTTATACGTTATACGTTATACGTTATACGTTATACGTTATACGTTATACGTTATACGTTATACGTTGTACGTTATACGCTGTACGTTATACGCTGTACGTTATTTGTTACACGTTGTACGCTGTACGTTATACGTTGTACGTTATACGTTGTACATTGTACGTTATACGTTGTACGTTATACGTTGTACATTATGCGTTATACGTTATACGTTATACGTTATACGTTATACGTTATACGTTATACGTTATAAGTTATACGTTATTCGTTATACGTTTTACGTTATACGTTATACGTTATACGTTATACGCTGTACGTTATACGTTGTACGTTATACGTTACACGTTGTACGTTGTACGTTATACGTTATACGTTGTATGTTATACGTTGTACGTTATACGTTATACGTTGTACGTTATACGTTGTACATTATACGTTGTATGTTATACGTTATACGCTGTACGTTATACGTTATACGTTATACGTTATACGTTATACGTTATACGTTAAACGTTATACGTTATACGTTGTACGTTATACGCTGTACGTTATACGCTGTACGTTATACGTTATACGTTATACGTTATACGTTATACGTTATACGTTATACGTTATACGTTATACGTTATACGTTATACGTTATACGTTATACGTTATACGTTATACGTTATACGTTATACGTTATACGTTATACGTTATACGTTATACGTTATACGTTATACGTTATACGTTATACGTTATACGTTATACGTTATACGTTATACGTTATACGTTATACGTTATACGTTATACGTTATACGTTATACGTTATACGTTATACGTTATACGTTATACGTTATACGTTATACGTTATACGTTATACGTTATACGTTATACGTTATACGTTATACGTTATACGTTATACGTTATACGTTATACGTTATACGTTATACGTTATACGTTATACGTTATACGTTATACGTTATACGTTGTACGTTATACGCTGTACGTTATACGCTGTACGTTATTTGTTACACGTTGTACGCTGTACGTTATACGTTGTACGTTATACGTTGTACGTTATACGTTATACGTTATACGTTATACGTTATACGTTATACGTTATACGTTATACGTTATACGTTATACGTTATACGTTATACGTTATACGTTATACGTTATAAGTTATACGTTATTCGTTATACGTTTTACGTTATACGTTATACGTTATACGTTATACGCTGTACGTTATACGTTATACGTTATACGTTACACGTTGTACGTTGTACGTTATACGTTATACGTTGTATGTTATACGTTGTACGTTATACGTTATACGTTGTACGTTATACGTTGTACATTATACGTTGTATGTTATACGTTATACGCTGTACGTTATACGTTATTCGTTATACGTTATACGTTATACGTTATACGT
Organism: Lasioglossum morio; assembly: GCA_916610235.2. NCBI lineage: Eukaryota > Metazoa > Arthropoda > Insecta > Hymenoptera > Halictidae > Lasioglossum > Lasioglossum morio. The sequence goes on from CAKAJA020001038.1 coordinate 492,512, forward strand.
TATACGTTATACGTTATACGTTATACTTTATACGTTATACGTTATACGTTATACGTTATACGTTAAACGTTATACGTTATACGTTGTACGTTATACGCTGTACGTTATACGCTGTACGTTATACGCTGTACGTTATACGTTATACGTTATACGTTACTCGTTGTACGTTGTACGTTATACGTTGTACGTTGTACGTTATACGTTGTACGTTATACGTTGTACGATATACGTTGTACGTTATACGTTGTACGATATACGTTGTACGTTATACGTTGTACGTTATATGTTATACGTTGCACGTTGTACGATGTACGTTATACGTTATACGTTATACGTTATACGTTATACGTTATACGTTATACGTTATACGGTATACGGTATACGGTATACGTTATACGTTGTACGTTATACGTTATACGTTATACGTTATACGTTATATGTTATACGATATACGTTATACGTTATACGTTATACGTTATACGTTGTACGTTATACGCTGTACGTTATACCTTATACGTTATACGTTATACACTGTACGTTATACGCTGTACGTTATAAGTTATACGTTATACGTTATACGTTACACGTTGTACGTTGTACGTTACACGTTGTACATTATACGTTGTACGTTATACGTTATACGCTGTACGTTATACGTTATACGTTATACGTTATACTTTATACGTTATACGTTATACGTTATACGTTATACGTTAAACGTTATACGTTATACGTTGTACGTTATACGCTGTACGTTATACGCTGTACGTTATACGCTGTACGTTATACGTTATACGTTATACGTTACTCGTTGTACGTTGTACGTTATACGTTGTACGTTGTACGTTATACGTTGTACGTTATACGTTGTACGATATACGTTGTACGTTATACGTTGTACGATATACGTTGTACGTTATACGTTGTACGTTATATGTTATACGTTGCACGTTGTACGATGTACGTTATACGTTATACGTTATACGTTATACGTTATACGTTATACGTTATACGTTATACGGTATACGGTATACGGTATACGTTATACGTTGTACGTTATACGTTATACGTTATACGTTATACGTTATATGTTATACGATATACGTTATACGTTATACGTTATACGTTATACGTTGTACGTTATACGCTGTACGTTATACCTTATACGTTATACGTTATACACTGTACGTTATACGCTGTACGTTATAAGTTATACGTTATACGTTATACGTTACACGTTGTACGTTGTACGTTACACGTTGTACATTATACGTTGTACGTTATACGTTATACGCTGTACGTTATACGTTATACGTTACATGTTGCACGTTGTACGTTATACGTTATACGTTGTATGTTATACGTTGTACGTTATACGTTATACGTTGTACGTTATACGTTGTACATTATACGTTGTATGTTATACGTTATACGCTGTACGTTATACGTTATTCGTTATACGTTATACGTTATACGTTATACGTTATACGTTATACGTTATACGTTATACGTTATACGTTATACGTTATACGTTATACGTTATACGTTATACGTTGTACGTTATACGCTGTACGTTATACGCTGTACGTTATACGTTACACGTTGTACGTTGTACGTTATACGTTGTACGTTATACGTTGTACATTGTACGTTATACGTTGTACGTTATACGTTGTACATTATGCGTTGTACGTTATACGTTGTACGTTATACGTTATACGTTATACGTTATACGTTATACGTTATACGTTATACGTTATACGTTATACGTTATACGTTAAACGTTATACGTTATACGTTGTACGTTATACGCTGTACGTTATACGCTGTACGTTATACGCTGTACGTTATACGTTATACGTTATACGTTACTCGTTGTACGTTGTACGTTATACGTTGTACGTTGTACGTTATACGTTGTACGTTATACGTTGTACGATATACGTTGTACGTTATACGTTGTACGTTATATGTTATACGTTGCACGTTGTACGATGTACGTTATACGTTATACGTTATACGTTATACGTTATACGTTATACGTTATACGTTATACGTTATACGTTATACGGTATACGGTATACGGTATACGTTATACGTTGTACGTTATACGTTATACGTTATACGTTATACGTTATATGTTATACGATATACGTTATACGTTATACGTTATACGTTATACGTTATACGTTGTACGTTATACGCTGTACGTTATACCTTATACGTTATACGTTATACACTGTACGTTATACGTTATACGTTGTATGTTATACGTTGTACGTTATACGTTATACGTTGTACGTTATACGTTGTACATTATACGTTGTATGTTATACGTTATACGCTGTACGTTATACGTTATTCGTTATACGTTATACGTTATACGTTATACGTTATACGTTATACGTTATACGTTATACGTTATACGTTGTACGTTATACGCTGTACGTTATACGCTGTACGTTATACGTTACACGTTGTACGTTGTACGTTATACGTTGTACGTTATACGTTGTACATTGTACGTTATACGTTGTACGTTATACGTTGTACATTATGCGTTGTACGTTATACGTTGTACGTTATACGTTATACGTTATACGTTATACGTTATACGTTATACCTTATACGTTATACGTTATACGTTATACGTTATACGTTATACGTTATACGTTATACGTTATACGTTATACGTTATACGTTATACGTTATACGTTATACGTTATACGTTATACGTTATACGTTATACGTTATACGTTATACGTTATACGTTATACGTTATACGCTGTACGTTATACGCTGTACGTTATACGCTGTACGTTATACGTTATACGTTACACGTTGTACGTTGTACGTTATACGTTGTACGTTATACGTTGTACATTATACGTTGTACATTATACGTTGTACGTTATACGTTATACGCTGTACGTTATAAGTTATACGTTATACGTTATACGTTACACGTTGTACGTTGTACGTTATACGTTGTACATTATACGTTGTACGTTATACGTTATACGTTACATGTTGTACGTTGTACGTTATACGTTGTACGTTATACGTTGTACGTTATACGTTGTATGTTATACGTTATACGCTGTACGTTATACGTTATACGTTGTACGTTATACGTTGTATGTTATACGTTATACGGTGTACGCTGTACGTTATACGTTATACGTTATACGTTGTACGTTATACGCTGTACGTTATACCTTATACGTTATACGTTATACGTTATACGTTATACGTTATACGTTATACGTTATACGTTATACGTTATACGTTATACGTTATACGTTATACGTTATACGTTATACGTTATACGTTATACGTTATACGTTATACGTTATACGTTATACGTTTTACGTTATACGTTATACGTTATACGTTATACGTTATACGTTATACGTTATACGTTATACGTTATACGTTATACGTTATACGTTATACGTTATACGTTATACGTTATACGTTATACGTTATACGTTATACGTTATACGTTATACGTTATACGTTATACGTTATACGTTAAACGTTATACGTTATACGTTGTACGTTATACGCTGTACGTTATACGCTGTACGTTATACGTTATACGTTATACGTTATACGTTATACGTTATACGTTATACGTTATACGTTATACGTTATACGTTATACGTTATACGTTATACGTTATACGTTATACGTTATACGTTATACGCTGTACGTTATACGTTATACGTTATACGTTACACGTTGTACGTTGTACGTTATACGTTATACGTTGTATGTTATACGTTGTACGTTATACGTTATACGTTGTACGTTATACGTTGTACATTATACGTTGTATGTTATACGTTATACGCTGTACGTTATACGTTATTCGTTATACGTTATACGTTATACGTTATACGTTATACGTTATACGTTATACGTTATACGTTATACGTTATACGTTATACGTTATACGTTATACGTTGTACGTTATACGCTGTACGTTATACGCTGTACGTTATTTGTTACACGTTGTACGCTGTACGTTATACGTTGTACGTTATACGTTGTACATTGTACGTTATACGTTGTACGTTATACGTTGTACATTATGCGTTGTACGTTATACGTTGTACGTTATACGTTATACGTTATACGTTATACGTTATACGTTATACGTTATACGTTATACGTTATACGTTATACGTTATACGTTATACGTTATACGTTATACGTTATACGTTATACGTTATAAGTTATACGTTATTCGTTATACGTTTTACGTTATACGTTGTACGTTATACGTTATACGTTGTACGTTATACGTTGTACATTATACGTTGTATGTTATACGTTATACGCTGTACGTTATACGTTATTCGTTATACGTTATACGTTATACGTTATACGTTATACGTTATACGTTATACGTTATACGTTATACGTTATACGTTATACGTTATACGTTATACGTTATACGTTATACGTTATACGTTGTACGTTATACGCTGTACGTTATACGCTGTACGTTATTTGTTACACGTTGTACGCTGTACGTTATACGTTGTACGTTATACGTTGTACATTGTACGTTATACGTTGTACGTTATACGTTGTACATTATGCGTTGTACGTTATACGTTGTACGTTATACGTTATACGTTATACGTTATACGTTATACGTTATACGTTATACGTTATACGTTATACGTTATACGTTATACGTTATACGTTATACGTTATACGTTATAAGTTATACGTTATTCGTTATACGTTTTACGTTATACGTTATACGTTATACGTTATACGTTATACGTTATACGTTATACGTTATACGTTATACGTTATACGTTATACGTTATACGTTATACGTTATACGTTATAAGTTATACGTTATACGTTATACGTTATACGTCATACGTTATACGTTATACGTTATACGTTATACGTCATACGTTATACGTTATACGTTATACGTTATACGTTATACGGTATACGTTATACGTTATACGTTATACGTTATACGTTATACGTTATACGTTATACGTTATACGTTATACGCTGTACGTTATACGCTGTACGTTATACGCTGTACGTTATACGTTATACGTTACACGTTGTACGTTGTACGTTATACGTTGTACATTATACGTTGTACATTATACGTTGTACGTTATACGTTATACGCTGTACGTTATAAGTTATACGTTATACGTTATACGTTACACGTTGTACGTTGTACGTTATACGTTGTACATTATACGTTGTACGTTATACGTTATACGTTACATGTTGTACGTTGTACGTTATACGTTGTACGTTATACGTTGTACGTTATACGTTGTATGTTATACGTTATACGCTGTACGTTATACGTTATACGTTGTACGTTATACGTTGTATGTTATACGTTATACGCTGTACGTTATACGTTATACGTTGTACGTTATACGTTATACGTTATACGTTATACGCTGTACGTTATACGTTGTACGTTATACGTTATACGTTATACGTTATACGTTATACGTTATACGTTATACGTTATACGTTATACGTTATACGTTATACGTTATACGTTATACGTTATACGTTATACGTTATACGTTATACGTTATACGTTATACGTTATACGTTATACGTTATACGTTATACGTTATACGTTATACGTTATACGTTATACGTTATACGTTATACGTTATACGTTATACGTTATACGTTATACGTTATACGTTATACGTTATACGTTATACGTTATACGTTATACGTTATACGTTATACGTTATACGTTATACGTTATACGTTATACGTTATACGTTATACGTTATACGTTATACGTTATACGTTATACGTTATACGTTATACGTTATACGTTATACGTTATACGTTATACGTTATACGTTATACGTTATACGTTATACGTTATACGTTATACGTTATACGTTATACGTTATACGTTATACGTTATACGTTATACGTTATACGTTATACGTTATACGTTATACGTTATACGTTATACGTTATACGTTATACGTTATACGTTATACGTTGTACGTTATACGCTGTACGTTATACGCTGTACGTTATTTGTTACACGTTGTACGCTGTACGTTATACGTTGTACGTTATACGTTGTACATTGTACGTTATACGTTGTACGTTATACGTTGTACATTATGCGTTGTACGTTATACGTTGTACGTTATACGTTATACGTTATACGTTATACGTTATACGTTATACGTTATACGTTATACGTTATACGTTATACGTTATACGTTATACGTTATACGTTATACGTTATACGTTATAAGTTATACGTTATTCGTTATACGTTTTACGTTATACGTTATACGTTATACGTTATACGCTGTACGTTATACGTTATACGTTATACGTTACACGTTGTACGTTGTACGTTATACGTTATACGTTGTATGTTATACGTTGTACGTTATACGTTATACGTTGTACGTTATACGTTGTACATTATACGTTGTATGTTATACGTTATACGCTGTACGTTATACGTTATTCGTTATACGTTATACGTTATACGTTATACGTTATACGTTATACGTTATACGTTATACGTTATACGTTATACGTTATACGTTATACGTTGTACGTTATACGCTGTACGTTATACGCTGTACGTTATTTGTTACACGTTGTACGCTGTACGTTATACGTTGTACGTTATACGTTGTACATTGTACGTTATACGTTGTACGTTATACGTTGTACATTATGCGTTGTACGTTATACGTTGTACGTTATACGTTATACGTTATACGTTATACGTTATACGTTATACGTTATACGTTATACGTTATACGTTATACGTTATACGTTATACGTTATACGTTATAAGTTATACGTTATTCGTTATACGTTTTACGTTATACGTTATACGTTATACGTTATACGTTATACGTTATACGTTATACGTTATACGTTATACGTTATACGTTATACGTTATACGTTATACGTTATACGTTATAAGTTATACGTTATACGTTATACGTTATACGTCATACGTTATACGTTATACGTTATACGTTATACGTCATACGTTATACGTTATACGTTATACGTTATACGTTATACGGTATACGTTATACGTTATACGTTATACGTTATACGTTATACGTTATACGTTATACGCTGTACGTTATACGCTGTACGTTATACGCTGTACGTTATACGTTATACGTTACACGTTGTACGTTGTACGTTATACGTTGTACATTATACGTTGTACATTATACGTTGTACGTTATACGTTATACGCTGTACGTTATAAGTTATACGTTATACGTTATACGTTACACGTTGTACGTTGTACGTTATACGTTGTACATTATACGTTGTACGTTATACGTTATACGTTACATGTTGTACGTTGTACGTTATACGTTGTACGTTATACGTTGTACGTTATACGTTGTATGTTATACGTTATACGCTGTACGTTATACGTTATACGTTGTACGTTATACGTTGTATGTTATACGTTATACGCTGTACGTTATACGTTATACGTTGTACGTTATACGTTATACGTTATACGTTATACGCTGTACGTTATACGCTGTACGTTATACGTTATACGTTATACGTTATACGTTATACGTTATACGTTATACGTTATACGTTATACGTTATACGTTATACGTTATACGTTATACGTTATACGTTATACGTTATACGTTATACGTTATACGTTATACGTTATACGTTATACGTTATACGTTATACGTTATACGTTATACGTTATACGTTATACGTTATACGTTATACGTTATACGTTATACGTTATACGTTATACGTTATACGTTATACGTTATACGTTATACGTTATACGTTATACGTTATACGTTATACGTTATACGTTATACGTTATACGTTATACGTTATACGTTATACGTTATACGTTATACGTTATACGTTATACGTTATACGTTATACGTTATACGTTATACGTTATACGTTATACGTTATACGTTATACGTTATACGTTATACGTTATACGTTATACGTTATACGTTATACGTTATACGTTATACGTTATACGTTATACGTTATACGTTATACGTTATACGTTATACGTTATACGTTATACGTTATACGTTATACGTTATACGTTATACGTTATACGTTATACGTTATACGTTATACGTTATACGTTATACGTTATACGTTATACGTTATACGTTATACGTTATACGTTATACGTTATACGTTATACGTTATACGTTATACGTTATACGTTATACGTTATACGTTATACGTTATACGTTATACGTTATACGTTATACGTTATACGTTATACGTTATACGTTATACGTTATACGTTATACGTTATACGTTATACGTTATACGTTATACGTTATACGTTATACGTTATACGTTATACGTTATACGTTATACGTTATACGTTATACGTTATACGTTATACGTTATACGTTATACGTTATACGTTATACGTTATACGTTATACGTTATACGTTATACGTTATACGTTATACGTTATACGTTATACGTTATACGTTATACGTTATACGTTATACGTTATACGTTATACGTTATACGTTATACGTTATACGTTATACGTTATACGTTATACGTTATACGTTATACGTTATACGTTATACGTTATACGTTATACGTTATACGTTATACGTTATACGTTATACGTTATACGTTATACGTTATACGTTATACGTTATACGTTATACGTTATACGTTATACGTTATACGTTATACGTTATACGTTATACGTTATACGTTATACGTTATACGTTATACGTTATACGTTATACGTTATACGTTATACGTTATACGTTATACGTTATACGTTATACGTTATACGTTATACGTTATACGTTATACGTTATACGTTATACGTTATACGTTATACGTTATACGTTATACGTTATACGTTATACGTTATACGTTATACGTTATACGTTATACGTTATACGTTATACGTTATACGTTATACGTTATACGTTATACGTTATACGTTATACGTTATACGTTATACGTTATACGTTATACGTTATACGTTATACGTTATACGTTATACGTTATACGTTATACGTTATACGTTATACGTTATACGTTATACGTTATACGTTATACGTTATACGTTATACGTTATACGTTATACGTTATACGTTATACGTTATACGTTATACGTTATACGTTATACGTTATACGTTATACGTTATACGTTATACGTTATACGTTATACGTTATACGTTATACGTTATACGTTATACGTTATACGTTATACGTTATACGTTATACGTTATACGTTATACGTTATACGTTATACGTTATACGTTATACGTTATACGTTATACGTTATACGTTATACGTTATACGTTATACGTTATACGTTATACGTTATACGTTATACGTTATACGTTACACGTTGTACGTTGTACGTTATACGTTATACGTTGTATGTTATACGTTGTACGTTATACGTTATACGTTGTACGTTATACGTTGTACATTATACGTTGTACGTTATACGTTATACGCTGTACGTTATACGTTATACGTTATACGTTATACGCTGTACGTTATACGCTGTACGTTATACGCTGTACGTTATACGTTATACGTTATACGTTACTCGTTGTACGTTGTACGTTATACGTTGTACGTTGTACGTTATACGTTGTACGTTATATGTTATACGATATACGTTATACGTTATACGTTATACGTTATACGTTGTACGTTATACGCTGTACGTTATACCTTATACGTTATACGTTATACACTGTACGTTATACGCTGTACGTTATAAGTTATACGTTATACGTTATACGTTACACGTTGTACGTTGTACGTTACACGTTGTACATTATACGTTGTACGTTATACGTTATACGCTGTACGTTATACGTTATACGTTACATGTTGCACGTTGCACGTTATACGTTATACGTTGTATGTTATACGTTGTACGTTATACGTTATACGTTGTACGTTATACGTTGTACATTATACGTTGTATGTTATACGTTATACGCTGTACGTTATACGTTATTCGTTATACGTTATACGTTATACGTTATACGTTATACGTTATACGTTATACGTTATTCGTTATACGTTATACGTTATACGTTATACGTTGTACGTTATACGCTGTACGTTATACGCTGTACGTTGTACGTTACACGTTGTACGTTGTACGTTATACGTTGTACGTTATACGTTATACACTGTACGTTATACGCTGTACGTTATAAGTTATACGTTATACGTTATACGTTACACGTTGTACGTTGTACGTTACACGTTGTACATTATACGTTGTACGTTATACGTTATACGCTGTACGTTATACGTTATACGTTACATGTTGCACGTTGTACGTTATACGTTATACGTTGTATGTTATACGTTGTACGTTATACGTTATACGTTGTACGTTATACGTTGTACATTATACGTTGTATGTTATACGTTATACGCTGTACGTTATACGTTATTCGTTATACGTTATACGTTATACGTTATACGTTATACGTTATACGTTATACGTTATACGTTATACGTTATACGTTATACGTTATACGTTATACGTTATACGTTATACGTTATACGTTATACGTTATACGTTGTACGTTATACGCTGTACGTTATACGCTGTACGTTATACGTTACACGTTGTACGTTGTACGTTATACGTTGTACGTTATACGTTGTACATTGTACGTTATACGTTGTACGTTATACGTTGTACATTATGCGTTGTACGTTATACGTTGTACGTTATACGTTATACGTTATACGTTATACGTTATACGTTATACGTTATACGTTATACGTTATACGTTATACGTTATAAGGTATACGTTATTCGTTATACGTTTTACGTTATACGTTATACGTTATACGTTATACGTTATACGTTATACGTTATACGTTATACGTTATACGTTATACGTTATACGTTATACGTTATACGTTATACGTTATACGGTATACGTTATACGTTATACGTTATACGTTATACGTTATACGTTATACGTTATACGCTGTACGTTATACGCTGTACGTTATACGCTGTACGTTATACGTTATACGTTACACGTTGTACGTTATAAGTTATACGTTATACGTTATACGTTACACGTTGTACGTTGTACGTTATACGTTGTACATTATACGTTGTACGTTATACGTTATACGTTACATGTTGTACGTTGTACGTTATACGTTGTACGTTATACGTTGTACGTTATACGTTGTATGTTATACGTTATACGCTGTACGTTATACGTTATACGTTGTACGTTATACGTTGTATGTTATACGTTATACGCTGTACGCTGTACGTTATACGTTATACGTTATACGTTATACGTTATACGTTATACGTTATACGTTATACGTTATACATTATACGTTATACGTTATACGTTATACGTTATACGTTATACGTTATACGTTATACGTTATACGTTATACGTTATACGTTATACGTTGTACGTTATACGCTGTACGTTATACCTTATACGTTATACGTTATACACTGTACGTTATACGCTGTACGTTATAAGTTATACGTTATACGTTATACGTTACACGTTGTACGTTGTACGTTACACGTTGTACATTATACGTTGTACGTTATACGTTATACGCTGTAGGTTATACGTTATACGTTACATGTTGCACGTTGTACGTTATACGTTATACGTTGTATGTTATACGTTGTACGTTATACGTTGTACATTATACGTTGTATGTTATACGTTATACGCTGTACGTTATACGTTATTCGTTATACGTTATACGTTATACGTTATACGTTATACGTTATACGTTATACGTTATACGTTATACGTTATACGTTGTACGTTATACGCTGTACGTTATACGCTGTACGTTATACGTTACACGTTGTACGTTGTACGTTATACGTTGTACGTTATACGTTGTACATTGTACGTTATACGTTGTACGTTATACGTTGTACATTATGCGTTGTACGTTATACGTTGTACGTTATACGTTATACGTTATACGTTATACCTTATACGTTATACGTTATACGTTATACGTTATACGTTATACGTTATAAGTTATACGTTATTCGTTATACGTTTTACGTTATACGTTATACGTTATACGTTATACGTTATACGTTACACGTTATACGTTATACGTTATACGTTATACGTTATACGTAATACGTTATACGTTATACGTTATACGTTATACGTTATACGTTATACGTTATACGTTATACGGTATACGTTATACGTTATACGTTATACGTTATACGTTATACGTTATACGCTGTACGTTATACGCTGTACGTTATACGCTGTACGTTATACGTTATACGTTACACGTTGTACGTTGTACGTTATACGTTGTACGTTATACGTTGTACATTATACGTTGTACATTATACGTTGTACGTTATACGTTATACGCTGTACGTTATAAGTTATACGTTATACGTTATACGTTACACGTTGTACGTTGTACGTTATACGTTGTACATTATACGTTGTACGTTATACGTTATACGTTACATGTTGTACGTTTTACGTTATACGTTGTACGTTATACGTTGTACGTTATACGTTGTATGTTATACGTTATACGCTGTACGTTATACGTTATACGTTGTACGTTATACGTTGTACGTTATACGTTGTACGTTATACGTTACACGTTGTACGTTATACGTTGTACATTATACGTTGTATGTTATACGTTATACGCTGTACGTTATACGTTATTCGTTATACGTTATACGTTATACGTTATACGTTATACGTTATACGTTATACGTTATACGTTGTACGTTATACGCTGTACGTTATACCTTATACGTTATACGTTATACGCTGTACGTTATACGCTGTACGTTATACGTTATACGTTATACGTTATACGTTATACGTTATACGTTATACGTTATACGTTATACGTTATACGTTTTACGTTATACGTTATACGTTGTACGTTATACGTTGTACGCTGTACGTTATACGTTGTACGTTATACGTTGTACATTGTACGTTATACGTTGTACGTTATACGTTGTACATTATGCGTTGTACGTTATACGTTGTACGTTATACGTTATACGTCATACGTTATACGTTATACGTTATACGTTATACGTTATACGTTATACGTTATACGTTATACGTTATTCGTTATACGTTTTACGTTATACGTTATACGTTATACGTTATACGTTATACGTTATACGTTATACGTTATACGTTATACGTTATACGTTATACGTTATACGTTATACGTTATACGTCATACGTTATACGTTATACGTTATACGTTATACGTTATACGTTATACGTTATACGTTATACGTTATACGTTATACGTTATACGTTATACGTTGTACGTTATACGCTGTACGTTATACCTTATACGTTATACGTTATACGCTGTACGTTATACGCTGTACGTTATACGTTATACGTTATACGTAATACGTTATACGTTATACGTTATACGTTATACGTTATACGTTATACGTTATACGTTTTACGTTATACGTTATACGTTGTACGTTATACGTTGTACATTGTACGTTATACGTTGTACGTTATACGTTGTACATTATGCGTTGTACGTTATACGTTGTACGTTATACGTTATACGTTGTATGTTATACGTTGTACGTTATACGTTATACGTTGTACGTTATACGTTGTACATTATACGTTGTATGTTATACGTTATACGCTGTACGTTATACGTTATTCGTTATACGTTATACGTTATACGTTATACGTTATACGTTATACGTTATACGTTATACGTTATACGTTATACGTTATACGTTATACGTTATACGTTATACGTTATACGTTATACGTTATACGTTATACGTTGTACGTTATACGCTGTACGTTATACGCTGTACGTTATACGTTACACGTTGTACGTTGTACGTTATACGTTGTACGTTATACGTTGTACATTGTACGTTATACGTTGTACGTTATACGTTGTACATTATGCGTTGTACGTTATACGTTGTACGTTATACGTTATACGTTATACGTTATACGTTATACGTTATACGTTATACGTTACACGTTATACGTTATACGTTATACGTTATACGTTATACGTTATACGTTATAAGGTATACGTTATTCGTTATACGTTTTACGTTATACGTTATACGTTATACGTTATACGTTATACGTTATACGTTACACGTTATACGTTATACGTTATACGTTATACGTTATACGTAATACGTTATACGTTATACGTTATACGTTATACGTTATACGTTATACGTTATACGTTATACGGTATACGTTATACGTTATACGTTATACGTTATACGTTATACGTTATACGCTGTACGTTATACGCTGTACGTTATACGCTGTACGTTATACGTTATACGTTACACGTTGTACGTTGTACGTTATACGTTGTACGTTATACGTTGTACATTATACGTTGTACATTATACGTTGTACGTTATACGTTATACGCTGTACGTTATAAGTTATACGTTATACGTTATACGTTACACGTTGTACGTTGTACGTTATACGTTGTACATTATACGTTGTACGTTATACGTTATACGTTACATGTTGTACGTTGTACGTTATACGTTGTACGTTATACGTTGTACGTTATACGTTGTATGTTATACGTTATACGCTGTACGTTATACGTTATACGTTGTACGTTATACGTTGTACGTTATACGTTGTACGTTATACGTTACACGTTGTACGTTATACGTTGTACATTATACGTTGTATGTTATACGTTATACGCTGTACGTTATACGTTACACGTTATTCGTTATACGTTATACGTTATACGTTATACGTTATACGTTATACGTTATACGTTATACGTTGTACGTTATACGCTGTACGTTATACCTTATACGTTATACGTTATACGCTGTACGTTATACGCTGTACGTTATACGTTATACGTTATACGTTATACGTTATACGTTATACGTTATACGTTATACGTTATACGTTATACGTTTTACGTTATACGTTATACGTTGTACGTTATACGTTGTACGCTGTACGTTATACGTTGTACGTTATACGTTGTACATTGTACGTTATACGTTGTACGTTATACGTTGTACATTATGCGTTGTACGTTATACGTTGTACGTTATACGTTATACGTCATACGTTATACGTTATACGTTATACGTTATACGTTATACGTTATACGTTATACGTTATACGTTATTCGTTATACGTTTTACGTTATACGTTATACGTTATACGTTATACGTTATACGTTATACGTTATACGTTATACGTTATACGTTATACGTTATACGTTATACGTTATACGTTATACGTCATACGTTATACGTTATACGTTATACGTTATACGTTATACGTTATACGTTATACGTTGTACATTGTACGTTATACGTTGTACGTTATACGTTGTACATTATGCGTTGTACGTTATACGTTGTACGTTATACGTTATACGTTATACGTTATACGTTATACGTTATACGTTATACGTTACACGTTATACGTTATACGTTATACGTTATACGTTATACGTTATAAGGTATACGTTATACGTTATACGTTATACGTTATACGTTATACGTTATACGTTATACGTTATACGGTATACGTTATACGTTATACGTTATACGTTATACGTTATACGTTATACGCTGTACGTTATACGCTGTACGTTATACGCTGTACGTTATACGTTATACGTTACACGTTGTACGTTGTACGTTATACGTTGTACGTTATACGTTGTACATTATACGTTGTACATTATACGTTGTACGTTATACGTTATACGCTGTACGTTATAAGTTATACGTTATACGTTATACGTTACACGTTGTACGTTGTACGTTATACGTTGTACATTATACGTTGTACGTTATACGTTATACGTTACATGTTGTACGTTGTACGTTATACGTTGTACGTTATACGTTGTACGTTATACGTTGTATGTTATACGTTATACGCTGTACGTTATACGTTATACGTTGTACGTTATACGTTGTACGTTATACGTTGTACGTTATACGTTACACGTTGTACGTTATACGTTGTACATTATACGTTGTATGTTATACGTTATACGCTGTACGTTATACGTTATTCGTTATACGTTATACGTTATACGTTATACGTTATACGTTATACGTTATACGTTATACGTTGTACGTTATACGCTGTACGTTATACCTTATACGTTATACGTTATACGCTGTACGTTATACGCTGTACGTTATACGTTATACGTTATACGTTATACGTTATACGTTATACGTTATACGTTATACGTTATACGTTATACGTTATACGTTATACGTTATACGTTATACGTTGTACGTTATACGTTGTACGCTGTACGTTATACGTTGTACGTTATACGTTGTACATTGTACGTTATACGTTGTACGTTATACGTTGTACATTATGCGTTGTACGTTATACGTTGTACGTTATACGTTATACGTCATACGTTATACGTTATACGTTATACGTTATACGTTATACGTTATACGTTATACGTTATACGTTATTCGTTATACGTTTTACGTTATACGTTATACGTTATACGTTATACGTTATACGTTATACGTTATACGTTATACGTTATACGTTATACGTTATACGTTATACGTTATACGTTATACGTCATACGTTATACGTTATACGTTATACGTTATACGTTATACGTTATACGTTATACGTTATACGTTATACGTTATACGTTATACGTTATACGTTATACGTTGTACGTTATACGCTGTACGTTATACCTTATACGTTATACGTTATACGCTGTACGTTATACGCTGTACGTTATACGTTATACGTTATACGTTATACGTTATACGTTATACGTTATACGTTATACGTTATACGTTATACGTTTTACGTTATACGTTATACGTTGTACGTTATACGTTGTACATTGTACGTTATACGTTGTACGTTATACGTTGTACATTATGCGTTGTACGTTATACGTTGTACGTTATACGTTATACGTTGTATGTTATACGTTGTACGTTATACGTTATACGTTGTACGTTATACGTTGTACATTATACGTTGTATGTTATACGTTATACGCTGTACGTTATACGTTATTCGTTATACGTTATACGTTATACGTTATACGTTATACGTTATACGTTATACGTTATACGTTATACGTTATACGTTATACGTTATACGTTATACGTTATACGTTATACGTTATACGTTATACGTTATACGTTGTACGTTATACGCTGTACGTTATACGCTGTACGTTATACGTTACACGTTGTACGTTGTACGTTATACGTTGTACGTTATACGTTGTACATTGTACGTTATACGTTGTACGTTATACGTTGTACATTATGCGTTGTACGTTATACGTTGTACGTTATACGTTATACGTTATACGTTATACGTTATACGTTATACGTTATACGTTATACGTTATACGTTATAAGGTATACGTTATTCGTTATACGTTTTACGTTATACGTTATACGTTATACGTTATACGTTATACGTTATACGTTATACGTTATACGTTATACGTTATACGTTATACGTTATACGTTATACGTTATACGTTATACGTTATACGGTATACGTTATACGTTATACGTTATACGTTATACGTTATACGTTATACGTTATACGCTGTACGTTATACGCTGTACGTTATACGCTGTACGTTATACGTTATACGTTACACGTTGTACGTTATAAGTTATACGTTATACGTTATACGTTACACGTTGTACGTTGTACGTTATACGTTGTACATTATACGTTGTACGTTATACGTTATACGTTACATGTTGTACGTTGTACGTTATACGTTGTACGTTATACGTTGTACGTTATACGTTGTATGTTATACGTTATACGCTGTACGTTATACGTTATACGTTGTACGTTATACGTTGTATGTTATACGTTATACGCTGTACGCTGTACGTTATACGTTATACGTTATACGTTATACGTTATACGTTATACGTTATACGTTATACGTTATACGTTATACGTTATACGTTATACGTTATACGTTATACGTTATACGTTATACGTTATACGTTATACGTTATACGTTATACGTTATACGTTGTACGTTATACGCTGTACGTTATACCTTATACGTTATACGTTATACACTGTACGTTATACGCTGTACGTTATAAGTTATACGTTATACGTTATACGTTACACGTTGTACGTTGTACGTTACACGTTGTACATTATACGTTGTACGTTATACGTTATACGCTGTAGGTTATACGTTATACGTTACATGTTGCACGTTGTACGTTATACGTTATACGTTGTATGTTATACGTTGTACGTTATACGTTATACGTTGTACGTTATACGTTGTACATTATACGTTGTATGTTATACGTTATACGCTGTACGTTATACGTTATTCGTTATACGTTATACGTTATACGTTATACGTTATACGTTATACGTTATACGTTATACGTTATACGTTATACGTTGTACGTTATACGCTGTACGTTATACGCTGTACGTTATACGTTACACGTTGTACGTTGTACGTTATACGTTGTACGTTATACGTTGTACATTGTACGTTATACGTTGTACGTTATACGTTGTACATTATGCGTTGTACGTTATACGTTGTACGTTATACGTTATACGTTATACGTTATACCTTATACGTTATACGTTATACGTTATACGTTATACGTTATACGTTATACGTTATAAGTTATACGTTATTCGTTATACGTTTTACGTTATACGTTATACGTTATACGTTATACGTTATACGTTACACGTTATACGTTATACGTTATACGTTATACGTTATACGTAATACGTTATACGTTATACGTTATACGTTATACGTTATACGTTATACGTTATACGTTATACGGTATACGTTATACGTTATACGTTATACGTTATACGTTATACGTTATACGCTGTACGTTATACGCTGTACGTTATACGCTGTACGTTATACGTTATACGTTACACGTTGTACGTTGTACGTTATACGTTGTACGTTATACGTTGTACATTATACGTTGTACATTATACGTTGTACGTTATACGTTATACGCTGTACGTTATAAGTTATACGTTATACGTTATACGTTACACGTTGTACGTTGTACGTTATACGTTGTACATTATACGTTGTACGTTATACGTTATACGTTACATGTTGTACGTTGTACGTTATACGTTGTACGTTATACGTTGTACGTTATACGTTGTATGTTATACGTTATACGCTGTACGTTATACGTTATACGTTGTACGTTATACGTTGTACGTTATACGTTGTACGTTATACGTTACACGTTGTACGTTATACGTTGTACATTATACGTTGTATGTTATACGTTATACGCTGTACGTTATACGTTATACGTTATACGTTATACGTTATACGTTATACGTTATACGTTATACGTTATACGTTATACGTTGTACGTTATACGCTGTACGTTATACCTTATACGTTATACGTTATACGCTGTACGTTATACGCTGTACGTTATACGTTATACGTTATACGTTATACGTTATACGTTATACGTTATACGTTATACGTTATACGTTATACGTTTTACGTTATACGTTATACGTTGTACGTTATACGTTGTACGCTGTACGTTATACGTTGTACGTTATACGTTGTACATTGTACGTTATACGTTGTACGTTATACGTTGTACATTATGCGTTGTACGTTATACGTTGTACGTTATACGTTATACGTCATACGTTATACGTTATACGTTATACGTTATACGTTATACGTTATACGTTATACGTTATACGTTATTCGTTATACGTTTTACGTTATACGTTATACGTTATACGTTATACGTTATACGTTATACGTTATACGTTATACGTTATACGTTATACGTTATACGTTATACGTTATACGTCATACGTTATACGTTATACGTTATACGTTATACGTTATACGTTATACGTTATACGTTATACGTTATACGTTATACGTTATACGTTATACGTTATACGTTATACGTTGTACGTTATACGCTGTACGTTATACCTTATACGTTATACGTTATACGCTGTACGTTATACGCTGTACGTTATACGTTATACGTTATACGTTATACGTTATACGTTATACGTTATACGTTATACGTTATACGTTATACGTTATACGTTTTACGTTATACGTTATACGTTGTACGTTATACGTTGTACATTGTACGTTATACGTTGTACGTTATACGTTGTACATTATGCGTTGTACGTTATACGTTGTACGTTATACGTTATACGTTATACGTTATACGTTATACCTTATACGTTATACGTTATACGTTATACGTTATACGTTATAAGTTATACGTTATTCGTTATACGTTTTACGTTATACGTTATACGTTATACGTTATACGTTATACGTTACACGTTATACGTTATACGTTATACGTTATACGTTACACGTTATACGTTATACGTTATACGTTATACGTTATACGTAATACGTTATACGTTATACGTTATACGTTATACGTTATACGTTATACGTTATACGGTATACGTTATACGTTATACGTTATACGTTATACGTTATACGTTATACGCTGTACGTTATACGCTGTACGTTATACGCTGTACGTTATACGTTATACGTTACACGTTGTACGTTGTACGTTATACGTTGTACGTTATACGTTGTACATTATACGTTGTACATTATACGTTGTACGTTATACGTTATACGCTGTACGTTATAAGTTATACGTTATACGTTATACGTTACACGTTGTACGTTGTACGTTATACGTTGTACATTATACGTTGTACGTTATACGTTATACGTTACATGTTGTACGTTGTACGTTATACGTTGTACGTTATACGTTGTACGTTATACGTTGTATGTTATACGTTATACGCTGTACGTTATACGTTATACGTTGTACGTTATACGTTGTACGTTATACGTTGTACGTTATACGTTACACGTTGTACGTTATACGTTGTACATTATACGTTGTATGTTATACGTTATACGCTGTACGTTATACGTTATTCGTTATACGTTATACGTTATACGTTATACGTTATACGTTATACGTTATACGTTATACGTTATACGTTATACGTTATACGTTATACGTTATACGTTATACGTTATACGTTGTACGTTATACGCTGTACGTTATACGCTGTACGTTATACGTTACACGTTGTACGCTGTACGTTATACGTTGTACGTTATACGTTGTACATTGTACGTTATACGTTGTACGTTATACGTTGTACATTATGCGTTGTACGTTATACGTTGTACGTTATACGTTATACGTTATACGTTATACGTTATACGTTATACGTTATACGTTATACGTTATACGTTATACGTTATACGTTATTCGTTATACGTTTTACGTTATACGTTATACGTTATACGTTATACGTTATACGTTATACGTTATACGTTATACGTTATACGTTATACGTTATACGTTATACGTTATACGTCATACGTTATACGTTATACGTTATACGTTATACGTTATACGTTATACGTTATACGTTATACGTTAGACGTTATACGTTATACGTTATACGTTGTACGTTATACGCTGTACGTTATACCTTATACGTTATACGTTATACGCTGTACGTTATACGCTGTACGTTATACGTTATACGTTATACGTTATACGTTATACGTTATACGTTATACGTTATACGTTATACGTTATACGTTATACGTTATACGTTATACGTTATACGTTATACGTTTTACGTTATACGTTATACGTTATACGTTATACGTTATACGTTATACGTTATACGTTATACGTTATACGTTATACGTTATACGTTATACGTTATACGTTATACGTTATACGTTATACGTTATACGTTATACGTTATACGTTATACGTTATACGTTATATGTTATACGTTATACGTTATACGTTATACGTTATACGTTATACGTTATACGTTATACGTTATACGTTATACGTTATACGTTATACGTTATACGTTATACGTTATACGTTATACGTTATACGTTATACGTTATACGTTATACGTTATACGTTATACGTTATACGTTATACGTTATACGTTATACGTTATACGTTATACGTTATACGTTATACGTTATACGTTATACGTTATACGTTATACGTTATACGTTATACGTTATACGTTATACGTTATACGTTATACGTTATACGTTATACGTTATACGTTATACGTTATACGTTATACGTTATACGTTATACGTTATACGTTATACGTTATACGTTATACGTTATACGTTATACGTTATACGTTATACGTTATACGTTATACGTTATACGTTATACGTTATACGTTATACGTTATACGTTATACGTTATACGTTATACGTTATACGTTATACGTTATACGTTATACGTTATACGTTATACGTTATACGTTATACGTTATACGTTATACGTTATACGTTATACGTTATACGTTATACGTTAAACGTTATACGTTATACGTTGTACGTTATACGCTGTACGTTATACGCTGTACGTTATACGCTGTACGTTATACGTTATACGTTATACGTTACTCGTTGTACGTTGTACGTTATACGTTGTACGTTGTACGTTATACGTTGTACGTTATACGTTGTACGATATACGTTGTACGTTATACGTTGTACGATATACGTTGTACGTTATACGTTGTACGTTATATGTTATACGTTGCACGTTGTACGATGTACGTTATACGTTATACGTTATACGTTATACGTTATACGTTATACGTTATACGTTATACGGTATACGGTATACGGTATACGTTATACGTTGTACGTTATACGTTATACGTTATACGTTATACGTTATATGTTATACGATATACGTTATACGTTATACGTTATACGTTATACGTTGTACGTTATACGCTGTACGTTATACCTTATACGTTATACGTTATACACTGTACGTTATACGCTGTACGTTATAAGTTATACGTTATACGTTATACGTTACACGTTGTACGTTGTACGTTACACGTTGTACATTATACGTTGTACGTTATACGTTATACGCTGTACGTTATACGTTATACGTTACATGTTGCACGTTGTACGTTATACGTTATACGTTGTATGTTATACGTTGTACGTTATACGTTATACGTTGTACGTTATACGTTGTACATTATACGTTGTATGTTATACGTTATACGCTGTACGTTATACGTTATTCGTTATACGTTATACGTTATACGTTATACGTTATACGTTATACGTTATACGTTATACGTTATACGTTATACGTTATACGTTATACGTTATACGTTATACGTTATACGTTATACGTTGTACGTTATACGCTGTACGTTATACGCTGTACGTTATACGTTACACGTTGTACGTTGTACGTTATACGTTGTACGTTATACGTTGTACATTGTACGTTATACGTTGTACGTTATACGTTGTACATTATGCGTTGTACGTTATACGTTGTACGTTATACGTTATACGTTATACGTTATACGTTATACGTTATACGTTATACGTTATACGTTATACGTTATACGTTATACGTTATACGTTAAACGTTATACGTTATACGTTGTACGTTATACGCTGTACGTTATACGCTGTACGTTATACGCTGTACGTTATACGTTATACGTTATACGTTACTCGTTGTACGTTGTACGTTATACGTTGTACGTTGTACGTTATACGTTGTACGTTATACGTTGTACGATATACGTTGTACGTTATACGTTGTACGTTATATGTTATACGTTGCACGTTGTACGATGTACGTTATACGTTATACGTTATACGTTATACGTTATACGTTATACGTTATACGTTATACGTTATACGTTATACGTTATACGGTATACGGTATACGGTATACGTTATACGTTGTACGTTATACGTTATACGTTATACGTTATACGTTATATGTTATACGATATACGTTATACGTTATACGTTATACGTTATACGTTATACGTTGTACGTTATACGCTGTACGTTATACCTTATACGTTATACGTTATACACTGTACGTTATACGCTGTACGTTATAAGTTATACGTTATACGTTATACGTTACACGTTGTACGTTGTACGTTACACGTTGTACATTATACGTTGTACGTTATACGTTATACGCTGTAGGTTATACGTTATACGTTACATGTTGCACGTTGTACGTTATACGTTATACGTTGTATGTTATACGTTGTACGTTATACGTTATACGTTGTACGTTATACGTTGTACATTATACGTTGTATGTTATACGTTATACGCTGTACGTTATACGTTATTCGTTATACGTTATACGTTATACGTTATACGTTATACGTTATACGTTATACGTTATACGTTATACGTTATACGTTGTACGTTATACGCTGTACGTTATACGCTGTACGTTATACGTTACACGTTGTACGTTGTACGTTATACGTTGTACGTTATACGTTGTACATTGTACGTTATACGTTGTACGTTATACGTTGTACATTATGCGTTGTACGTTATACGTTGTACGTTATACGTTATACGTTATACGTTATACCTTATACGTTATACGTTATACGTTATACGTTATACGTTATAAGTTACACGTTATTCGTTATACGTTTTACGTTATACGTTATACGTTATACGTTATACGTTATACGTTATACGTTATACGTTATACGTTATACGTTATACGTTATACGTTATACGTTATACGTTATACGTTATACGTTATACGTTATACGTTATACGTTATACGTTATACGTTATACGTTATACGTTATACGTTATACGTTATACGTTATACGTTATACGTTATACGTTATACGTTATACGTTATACGTTATACGTTATACGTTATACGTTATACGTTATACGTTATACGTTATACGTTATACGTTATACGTTATACGTTATACGTTATACGTTATACGTTATACGTTATACGTTATACGTTATACGTTATACGTTATACGTTATACGTTATACGTTATACGTTATACGTTATACGTTATACGTTATACGTTATACGTTATACGTTATACGTTATACGTTATACGTTATACGTTATACGTTATACGTTATACGTTATACGTTATACGTTATACGTTATACGTTATACGTTATACGTTATACGTTATACGTTGTACGTTATACGTTGTACGTTATACGTTGTACATTATACGTTGTACATTATACGTTGTACGTTATACGTTATACGCTGTACGTTATAAGTTATACGTTATACGTTATACGTTACACGTTGTGCGTTGTACGTTATACGTTGTACATTATACGTTGTACGTTATACGTTATACGTTACATGTTGTACGTTGTACGTTATACGTTGTACGTTATACGTTGTACGTTATACGTTGTATGTTATACGTTATACGCTGTACGTTATACGTTATACGTTGTACGTTATACGTTGTATGTTATACGTTATACGGTGTACGCTGTACGTTATACGTTATACGTTATACGTTGTACGTTATACGCTGTACGTTATACCTTATACGTTATACGTTATACGTTATACGTTATACGTTATACGTTATACGTTATACGTTATACGTTATACGTTATACGTTATACGTTATACGTTATACGTTATACGTTATACGTTATACGTTTTACGTTATACGTTATACGTTATACGTTATACGTTATACGTTATACGTTATACGTTATACGTTATACGTTATACGTTATACGTTATACGTTATACGTTATACGTTATACGTTATACGTTATACGTTATACGTTATACGTTATACGTTATACGTTATACGTTATACGTTATACGTTAAACGTTATACGTTATACGTTGTACGTTATACGCTGTACGTTATACGCTGTACGTTATACGTTATACGTTATACGTTATACGTTATACGTTATACGTTATACGTTATACGTTATACGTTATACGTTATACGTTATACGTTATACGTTATACGTTATACGTTATACGTTATACGTTATACGTTATACGCTGTACGTTATACGTTATACGTTATACGTTACACGTTGTACGTTGTACGTTATACGTTATACGTTGTATGTTATACGTTGTACGTTATACGTTATACGTTGTACGTTATACGTTGTACATTATACGTTGTATGTTATACGTTATACGCTGTACGTTATACGTTATTCGTTATACGTTATACGTTATACGTTATACGTTATACGTTATACGTTATACGTTATACGTTATACGTTATACGTTATACGTTGTACGTTATACGCTGTACGTTATACGCTGTACGTTATTTGTTACACGTTGTACGCTGTACGTTATACGTTGTACGTTATACGTTGTACATTGTACGTTATACGTTGTACGTTATACGTTGTACATTATGCGTTGTACGTTATACGTTGTACGTTATACGTTATACGTTATACGTTATACGTTATACGTTATACGTTATACGTTATACGTTATTTATACGTTATACGTTATACGTTATACGTTATACGTTATACGTTATAAGTTATACGTTATTCGTTATACGTTTTACGTTATACGTTATACGTTATACGTTATACGTTATACGTTATACGTTATACGTTATACGTTATACGTTATACGTTATACGTTATACGTTATACGTTATAAGTTATAAGTTATACGTTATACGTTATACGTTATACGTTATACGTTATACGTTATACGTTATACGTTATACGTCATACGTTATACGTTATACGTTATACGTTATACGTTATACGTTATACGTTATACGTTATACGTTATACGTTATACGTTATACGTTATACGTTATACGTTATACGCTGTACGTTATACGCTGTACGTTATACGCTGTACGTTATACGTTATACGTTACACGTTGTACGTTGTACGTTATACGTTGTACATTATACGTTGTACATTATACGTTGTACGTTATACGTTATACGCTGTACGTTATAAGTTATACGTTATACGTTATACGTTACACGTTGTACGTTGTACGTTATACGTTGTACATTATACGTTGTACGTTATACGTTATACGTTACATGTTGTACGTTGTACGTTATACGTTGTACGTTATACGTTGTACGTTATACGTTGTACGTTATACGTTATACGCTGTACGTTATAAGTTATACGTTATACGTTATACGTTGTATGTTATACGTTATACGCTGTACGTTATACGTTATACGTTGTACGTTATACGTTATACGTTATACGTTATACGCTGTACGTTATACGCTGTACGTTACGTACAACGTATAACGTTATACGTTATACGTTATACGTTATACGTTATACGTTATACGTTATACGTTATACGTTATACGTTATACGTTATACGTTATACGTTATACGTTATACGTTATACGTTATACGTTATACGTTATACGTTATACGTTATACGTTATACGTTATACGTTATACGTTATACGTTATACGTTATACGTTATACGTTATACGTTATACGTTATACGTTATACGTTATACGTTATACGTTATACGTTATACGTTATACGTTATACGTTATACGTTATACGTTATACGTTATACGTTATACGTTATACGTTATACGTTATACGTTATACGTTATACGTTATACGTTATACGTTATACGTTATACGTTATACGTTATACGTTATACGTTATACGTTATACGTTATACGTTATACGTTATACGTTATACGTTATACGTTATACGTTATACGTTATACGTTATACGTTATACGTTATACGTTATACGTTATACGTTATACGTTATACGTTATACGTTATACGTTATACGTTATACGTTATACGTTATACGTTATACGTTATACGTTATACGTTATCGTTATACGTTATACGTTATACGTTATACGTTATACGTTATACGTTATACGTTATACGTTATACGTTATAATACGTTATACGTTATACGTTATACGTTATACGTTATACGTTATACGTTATACGTTATACGTTATACGTTATACGTTATACGTTATACGTTATACGTTATACGTTATACGTTATACGTTATACGTTATACGTTATACGTTATACGTTATACGTTATACGTTATACGTTATACGTTATACGTTATACGTTATACGTTATACGTTATACGTTATACGTTATACGTTATACGTTATACGTTATATACGTTATACGTTATACGTTATACGTTATACGTTATACGTTATACGTTATACGTTATACGTTATACGTTATACGTTATACGTTATACGTTATACGTTATACGTTATACGTTATACGTTATACGTTATACGTTATACGTTATACGTTATACGTTATACGTTATACGTTATACGTTATACGTTATACGTTATACGTTATACGTTATACGTTATACGTATAACGTATACGTTATACGTTATACGTTATACGTTATACGTTATAGGTTATACGTTATACGTTATACGTTATACGTTATACGTTATACGTTATACGTTATAGGTATACGTTATACGTTATACGTTATACGTTATAGGTTATACGTTATACGTTATACGTTATACGTTATATACGTTATACGTTATACGTTATACGTTATACGTTATACGTTATACGTTATACGTTATACGTTATACGTTATACGTTATACGTTATACGTTATACGTTATACGTTATACGTTATACGTTATACGTTATACGTTATACGTTATACGTTATACGTTATACGTTATACGTTATACGTTATACGTTATACGTTATACGTTATACGTTATACGTTATACGTTATACGTTATACGTTATACGTTACGTTATACGTTATACGTTATACGTTATACGTTATACGTTATACGTTATACGTTATACGCTGTACGTTATACGCTGTACGTTATACGCTGTACGTTATACGCTGTACGTTATACGCTGTACGTTATACGCTGTACGTTATACGTTATACGTTATACGTTACTCGTTGTACGTTGTACGTTATACGTTGTACGTTGTACGTTATACGTTGTACGTTATATGTTATACGATATACGTTATACGTTATACGTTATACGTTATACGTTATACGTTGTACGTTATACGCTGTACGTTATACCTTATACGTTATACGTTATACACTGTACGTTATACGCTGTACGTTATAAGTTATACGTTATACGTTATACGTTACACGTTGTACGTTGTACGTTACACGTTGTACATTATACGTTGTACGTTATACGTTATACGCTGTACGTTATACGTTATACGTTACATGTTGCACGTTGCACGTTATACGTTATACGTTGTATGTTATACGTTGTACGTTATACGTTATACGTTGTACGTTATACGTTGTACAATATACGTTGTATGTTATACGTTATACGCTGTACGTTATACGTTATTCGTTATACGTTATACGTTATACGTTATACGTTATACGTTATACGTTATTCGTTATACGTTATACGTTATACGTTATACGTTATACGTTGTACGTTATACGCTGTACGTTATACGCTGTACGTTGTACGTTACACGTTGTACGTTGTACGTTATACGTTGTACGTTATACGTTATACACTGTACGTTATACGCTGTACGTTATAAGTTATACGTTATACGTTATACGTTACACGTTGTACGTTGTACGTTACACGTTGTACATTATACGTTGTACGTTATACGTTATACGCTGTACGTTATACGTTATACGTTACATGTTGCACGTTGTACGTTATACGTTATACGTTGTATGTTATACGTTGTACGTTATACGTTATACGTTGTACGTTATACGTTGTACATTATACGTTGTATGTTATACGTTATACGCTGTACGTTATACGTTATTCGTTATACGTTATACGTTATACGTTATACGTTATACGTTATACGTTATACGTTATACGTTATACGTTATACGTTATACGTTATACGTTATACGTTATACGTTATACGTTATACGTTATACGTTATACGTTGTACGTTATACGCTGTACGTTATACGCTGTACGTTATACGTTACACGTTGTACGTTGTACGTTATACGTTGTACGTTATACGTTGTACATTGTACGTTATACGTTGTACGTTATACGTTGTACATTATGCGTTGTACGTTATACGTTGTACGTTATACGTTATACGTTATACGTTATACGTTATACGTTATACGTTATACGTTATACGTTATACGTTATAAGGTATACGTTATTCGTTATACGTTTTACGTTATACGTTATACGTTATACGTTATACGTTATACGTTATACGTTATACGTTATACGTTATACGTTATACGTTATACGTTATACGTTATACGTTATACGTTATACGGTATACGTTATACGTTATACGTTATACGTTATACGTTATACGTTATACGTTATACGCTGTACGTTATACGCTGTACGTTATACGCTGTACGTTATACGTTATACGTTACACGTTGTACGTTATAAGTTATACGTTATACGTTATACGTTACACGTTGTACGTTGTACGTTATACGTTGTACATTATACGTTGTACGTTATACGTTATACGTTACATGTTGTACGTTGTACGTTATACGTTGTACGTTATACGTTGTACGTTATACGTTGTATGTTATACGTTATACGCTGTACGTTATACGTTATACGTTGTACGTTATACGTTGTATGTTATACGTTATACGCTGTACGCTGTACGTTATACGTTATACGTTATACGTTATACGTTATACGTTATACGTTATACGTTATACGTTATACGTTATACGTTATACGTTATACGTTATACGTTATACGTTATACGTTATACGTTATACGTTATACGTTATACGTTATACGTTATACGTTATACGTTATACGTTATACGTTATACGTTATACGTTATACGTTATACGTTAAACGTTATACGTTATACGTTGTACGTTATACGCTGTACGTTATACGCTGTACGTTATACGCTGTACG
The DNA here is from genome assembly GCA_916610235.2 of Lasioglossum morio. Taxonomy (NCBI): domain Eukaryota; kingdom Metazoa; phylum Arthropoda; class Insecta; order Hymenoptera; family Halictidae; genus Lasioglossum; species Lasioglossum morio. Next base: position 523,497 of record CAKAJA020001038.1, read on the forward strand.
TTATACGTTATACGTTATACGTTACTCGTTGTACGTTGTACGTTATACGTTGTACGTTGTACGTTATACGTTGTACGTTATATGTTATACGATATACGTTATACGTTATACGTTATACGTTATACGTTATACGTTGTACGTTATACGCTGTACGTTATACGTTATACGTTATACGTTATACGTTATACGTTATACGTTATACGTTATACGTTATACGTTATACGTTATACGTTATACGTTATACGTTATACGTTATACGTTATACGTTATACGTTATACGTTATACGTTATACGTTATAGGTTATACGTTATACGTTATACGTTATACGTTATACGTTATACGTTATACGTTATACGTTATACGTTATACGTTATACGTTATACGTTATACGTTATACGTTATACGTTATACGTTATACGTTATACGTTATACGTTATACGTTATACGTTATACGTTATACGTTATACGTTATACGTTATACGTTATACGTTATACGTTATACGTTATACGTTATACGTTATACGTTATACGTTATACGTTATACGTTATACGTTATACGTTATACGTTATACGTTATACGTTATACGTTATACGTTATACGTTATAGGTTATACGTTATACGTTATACGTTATACGTTATACGTTATACGTTATACGTTATAGGTTATACGTTATAGGTTATACGTTATACGTTATACGTTATACGTTATACGTTATACGTTATACGTTATACGTTATACGTTATACGTTATACGTTATACGTTATACGTTATACGTTATACGTTATACGTTATACGTTATACGTTATACGTTATACGTTATACGTTATACGTTATACGTTATACGTTATACGTTATACGTTATACGTTATACGTTAAACGTTATACGTTATACGTTGTACGTTATACGCTGTACGTTATACGCTGTACGTTATACGCTGTACGTTATACGTTATACGTTATACGTTACTCGTTGTACGTTGTACGTTATACGTTGTACGTTGTACGTTATACGTTGTACGTTATACGTTGTACGATATACGTTGTACGTTATACGTTGTACGATATACGTTGTACGTTATACGTTGTACGTTATATGTTATACGTTGCACGTTGTACGATGTACGTTATACGTTATACGTTATACGTTATACGTTATACGTTATACGTTATACGTTATACGGTATACGGTATACGGTATACGTTATACGTTGTACGTTATACGTTATACGTTATACGTTATACGTTATATGTTATACGATATACGTTATACGTTATACGTTATACGTTATACGTTATACGTTGTACGTTATACGCTGTACGTTATACCTTATACGTTATACGTTATACACTGTACGTTATACGCTGTACGTTATAAGTTATACGTTATACGTTATACGTTACACGTTGTACGTTGTACGTTACACGTTGTACATTATACGTTGTACGTTATACGTTATACGCTGTACGTTATACGTTATACGTTACATGTTGCACGTTGTACGTTATACGTTATACGTTGTATGTTATACGTTGTACGTTATACGTTATACGTTGTACGTTATACGTTGTACATTATACGTTGTATGTTATACGTTATACGCTGTACGTTATACGTTATTCGTTATACGTTATACGTTATACGTTATACGTTATACGTTATACGTTATACGTTATACGTTATACGTTATACGTTATACGTTATACGTTATACGTTATACGTTATACGTTATACGTTGTACGTTATACGCTGTACGTTATACGCTGTACGTTATACGTTACACGTTGTACGTTGTACGTTATACGTTGTACGTTATACGTTGTACATTGTACGTTATACGTTGTACGTTATACGTTGTACATTATGCGTTGTACGTTATACGTTGTACGTTATACGTTATACGTTATACGTTATACGTTATACGTTATACGTTATACGTTATACGCTGTAGGTTATACGTTATACGTTACATGTTGCACGTTGTACGTTATACGTTATACGTTGTATGTTATACGTTGTACGTTATACGTTATACGTTGTACGTTATACGTTGTACATTATACGTTGTATGTTATACGTTATACGCTGTACGTTATACGTTATTCGTTATACGTTATACGTTATACGTTATACGTTATACGTTATACGTTATACGTTATACGTTATACGTTGTACGTTATACGCTGTACGTTATACGCTGTACGTTATACGTTACACGTTGTACGTTGTACGTTATACGTTGTACGTTATACGTTGTACATTGTACGTTATACGTTGTACGTTATACGTTGTACATTATGCGTTGTACGTTATACGTTGTACGTTATACGTTATACGTTATACGTTATACCTTATACGTTATACGTTATACGTTATACGTTATACGTTATAAGTTATAAGTTACACGTTATTCGTTATACGTTTTACGTTATACGTTATACGTTATACGTTATACGTTATACGTTATACGTTATACGTTATACGTTATACGTTATACGTTATACGTTATACGTTATACGTTATACGTTATACGTTATACGTTATACGTTATACGTTATACGTTATACGTTATACGTTATACGTTATACGTTATACGTTATACGTTATACGTTATACGTTATACGTTATACGTTATACGTTATACGTTATACGTTATACGTTATACGTTATACGTTATACGTTATACGTTATACGTTATACGTTATACGTTATACGTTATACGTTATACGTTATACGTTATACGTTATACGTTATACGTTATACGTTATACGTTATACGTTATACGTTATACGTTATACGTTATACGTTATACGTTATACGTTATACGTTATACGTTATACGTTATACGTTATACGTTATACGTTATACGTTATACGTTATACGTTATACGTTATACGTTATACGTTATACGTTATACGTTATACGTTATACGTTATACGTTATACGTTATACGTTATACGTTAAACGTTATACGTTATACGTTGTACGTTATACGCTGTACGTTATACGCTGTACGTTATACGCTGTACGTTATACGTTATACGTTATACGTTACTCGTTGTACGTTGTACGTTATACGTTGTACGTTGTACGTTATACGTTGTACGTTATATGTTATACGATATACGTTATACGTTACACGTTGTACGTTGTACGTTATACGTTGTACATTATACGTTGTACGTTATACGTTATACGTTACATGTTGTACGTTGTACGTTATACGTTGTACGTTATACGTTGTACGTTATACGTTGTATGTTATACGTTATACGCTGTACGTTATACGTTATACGTTGTACGTTATACGTTGTATGTTATACGTTATACGCTGTACGCTGTACGTTATACGTTATACGTTATACGTTATACGTTATACGTTATACGTTATACGTTATACGTTATACGTTATACGTTATACGTTATACGTTATACGTTATACGTTATACGTTATACGTTATACGTTATACGTTATACGTTATACGTTATACGTTATACGTTATACGTTATACGTTATACGTTATACGTTATACGTTATACGTTATACGTTATACGTTATACGTTATACGTTATACGTTATACGTTATACGTTAAACGTTATACGTTATACGTTGTACGTTATACGCTGTACGTTATACGCTGTACGTTATACGCTGTACGTTATACGTTATACGTTATACGTTACTCGTTGTACGTTGTACGTTATACGTTGTACGTTGTACGTTATACGTTGTACGTTATATGTTATACGATATACGTTATACGTTATACGTTATACGTTATACGTTATACGTTGTACGTTATACGCTGTACGTTATACGTTATACGTTATACGTTATACGTTATACGTTATACGTTATACGTTATACGTTATACGTTATACGTTATACGTTATACGTTATACGTTATACGTTATACGTTATACGTTATACGTTATACGTTATAGGTTATACGTTATACGTTATACGTTATACGTTATACGTTATACGTTATACGTTATACGTTATACGTTATACGTTATACGTTATACGTTATACGTTATACGTTATACGTTATACGTTATACGTTATACGTTATACGTTATACGTTATACGTTATACGTTATACGTTATACGTTATACGTTATACGTTATACGTTATACGTTATACGTTATACGTTATACGTTATACGTTATACGTTATACGTTATACGTTATACGTTATACGTTATACGTTATACGTTATACGTTATACGTTATACGTTATACGTTATAGGTTATACGTTATACGTTATACGTTATACGTTATACGTTATACGTTATACGTTATAGGTTATACGTTATAGGTTATACGTTATACGTTATACGTTATACGTTATACGTTATACGTTATACGTTATACGTTATACGTTATACGTTATACGTTATACGTTATACGTTATACGTTATACGTTATACGTTATACGTTATACGTTATACGTTATACGTTATACGTTATACGTTATACGTTATACGTTATACGTTATACGTTATACGTTATACGTTATACGTTATACGTTATACGTTATACGTTAAACGTTATACGTTATACGTTGTACGTTATACGCTGTACGTTATACGCTGTACGTTATACGCTGTACGTTATACGTTATACGTTATACGTTACTCGTTGTACGTTGTACGTTATACGTTGTACGTTGTACGTTATACGTTGTACGTTATACGTTGTACGATATACGTTGTACGTTATACGTTGTACGATATACGTTGTACGTTATACGTTGTACCTTATATGTTATACGTTGCACGTTGTACGATGTACGTTATACGTTATACGTTATACGTTATACGTTATACGTTATACGTTATACGTTATACGGTATACGGTATACGGTATACGTTATACGTTGTACGTTATACGTTATACGTTATACGTTATACGTTATATGTTATACGATATACGTTATACGTTATACGTTATACGTTATACGTTATACGTTGTACGTTATACGCTGTACGTTATACCTTATACGTTATACGTTATACACTGTACGTTATACGCTGTACGTTATAAGTTATACGTTATACGTTATACGTTACACGTTGTACGTTGTACGTTACACGTTGTACATTATACGTTGTACGTTATACGTTATACGCTGTACGTTATACGTTATACGTTACATGTTGCACGTTGTACGTTATACGTTATACGTTGTATGTTATACGTTGTACGTTATACGTTATACGTTGTACGTTATACGTTGTACATTATACGTTGTATGTTATACGTTATACGCTGTACGTTATACGTTATTCGTTATACGTTATACGTTATACGTTATACGTTATACGTTATACGTTATACGTTATACGTTATACGTTATACGTTATACGTTATACGTTATACGTTATACGTTATACGTTATACGTTGTACGTTATACGCTGTACGTTATACGCTGTACGTTATACGTTACACGTTGTACGTTGTACGTTATACGTTGTACGTTATACGTTGTACATTGTACGTTATACGTTGTACGTTATACGTTGTACATTATGCGTTGTACGTTATACGTTGTACGTTATACGTTATACGTTATACGTTATACGTTATACGTTATACGTTATACGTTATACGCTGTAGGTTATACGTTATACGTTACATGTTGCACGTTGTACGTTATACGTTATACGTTGTATGTTATACGTTGTACGTTATACGTTATACGTTGTACGTTATACGTTGTACATTATACGTTGTATGTTATACGTTATACGCTGTACGTTATACGTTATTCGTTATACGTTATACGTTATACGTTATACGTTATACGTTATACGTTATACGTTATACGTTATACGTTATACGTTGTACGTTATACGCTGTACGTTATACGCTGTACGTTATACGTTACACGTTGTACGTTGTACGTTATACGTTGTACGTTATACGTTGTACATTGTACGTTATACGTTGTACGTTATACGTTGTACATTATGCGTTGTACGTTATACGTTGTACGTTATACGTTATACGTTATACGTTATACCTTATACGTTATACGTTATACGTTATACGTTATACGTTATAAGTTATAAGTTACACGTTATTCGTTATACGTTTTACGTTATACGTTATACGTTATACGTTATACGTTATACGTTATACGTTATACGTTATACGTTATACGTTATACGTTATACGTTATACGTTATACGTTATACGTTATACGTTATACGTTATACGTTATACGTTATACGTTATACGTTATACGTTATACGTTATACGTTATACGTTATACGTTATACGTTATACGTTATACGTTATACGTTATACGTTATACGTTATACGTTATACGTTATACGTTATACGTTATACGTTATACGTTATACGTTATACGTTATACGTTATACGTTATACGTTATACGTTATACGTTATACGTTATACGTTATACGTTATACGTTATACGTTATACGTTATACGTTATACGTTATACGTTATACGTTATACGTTATACGTTATACGTTATACGTTATACGTTATACGTTATACGTTATACGTTATACGTTATACGTTATACGTTATACGTTATACGTTATACGTTATACGTTATACGTTATACGTTATACGTTATACGTTATACGTTATACGTTATACGGTATACGTTATACGTTATACGTTATACGTTATACGTTATACGTTATACGCTGTACGTTATACGCTGTACGTTATACGCTGTACGTTATACGTTATACGTTACACGTTGTACGTTGTACGTTATACGTTGTACGTTATACGTTGTACATTATACGTTGTACATTATACGTTGTACGTTATACGTTATACGCTGTACGTTATAAGTTATACGTTATACGTTATACGTTACACGTTGTACGTTGTACGTTATACGTTGTACATTATACGTTGTACGTTATACGTTATACGTTACATGTTGTACGTTGTACGTTATACGTTGTACGTTATACGTTGTACGTTATACGTTGTATGTTATACGTTATACGCTGTACGTTATACGTTATACGTTGTACGTTATACGTTGTATGTTATACGTTATACGGTGTACGCTGTACGTTATACGTTATACGTTATACGTTGTACGTTATACGCTGTACGTTATACCTTATATGTTATACGTTATACGTTATACGTTATACGTTATACGTTATACGTTATACGTTATACGTTATACGTTATACGTTATACGTTATACGTTATACGTTATACGTTATACGTTATACGTTATACGTTATACGTTATACGTTATACGTTATACGTTATACGTTATACGCTTTACGTTATACGTTATACGTTATACGTTATACGTTATACGTTATACGTTATACGTTATACGTTATACGTTATACGTTATACGTTATACGTTATACGTTATACGTTATACGTTATACGTTATACGTTATACGTTATACGTTATACGTTATACGTTATACGTTATACGTTATACGTTATACGTTATACGTTAAACGTTATACGTTATACGTTGTACGTTATACGCTGTACGTTATACGCTGTACGTTATACGTTATACGTTATACGTTATACGTTATACGTTATACGTTATACGTTGTACGTTACACGTTGTACGTTGTACGTTATACGTTGTACGTTATACGTTGTACATTGTACGTTATACGTTGTACGTTATACGTTGTACATTATGCGTTGTACGTTATACGTTGTACGTTATACGTTATACGTTATACGTTTTACGTTATACGTTATACGTTATACGTTATACGTTATACGTTATACGTTATACGTTAAACGTTATACGTTATACGTTGTACGTTATACGCTGTACGTTATACGCTGTACGTTATACGCTGTACGTTATACGTTATACGTTATACGTTACTCGTTGTACGTTGTACGTTATACGTTGTACGTTGTACGTTATACGTTGTACGTTATACGTTGTACGATATACGTTGTACGTTATACGTTGTACGTTATATGTTATACGCTGCACGTTGTACGATGTACGTTATACGTTATACGTTATACGTTATACGTTATACGTTATACGTTATACGTTATACGTTATACGTTATACGTTATACGGTATACGGTATACGGTATACGTTATACGTTGTACGTTATACGTTATACGTTATACGTTATACGTTATATGTTATACGATATACGTTATACGTTATACGTTATACGTTATACGTTATACGTTGTACGTTATACGCTGTACGTTATACCTTATACGTTATACGTTATACACTGTACGTTATACGCTGTACGTTATAAGTTATACGTTATACGTTATACGTTACACGTTGTACGTTGTACGTTACACGTTGTACATTATACGTTGTACGTTATACGTTATACGCTGTAGGTTATACGTTATACGTTACATGTTGCACGTTGTACGTTATACGTTATACGTTGTATGTTATACGTTGTACGTTATACGTTATACGTTGTACGTTATACGTTGTACATTATACGTTGTATGTTATACGTTATACGCTGTACGTTATACGTTATTCGTTATACGTTATACGTTATACGTTATACGTTATACGTTATACGTTATACGTTATACGTTATACGTTATACGTTGTACGTTATACGCTGTACGTTATACGCTGTACGTTATACGTTACACGTTGTACGTTGTACGTTATACATTGTACGTTATACGTTGTACATTGTACGTTATACGTTGTACGTTATACGTTGTACATTATGCGTTGTACGTTATACGTTGTACGTTATACGTTATACGTTATACGTTATACCTTATACGTTATACGTTATACGTTATACGTTATACGTTATAAGTTACACGTTATTCGTTATACGTTTTACGTTATACGTTATACGTTATACGTTATACGTTATACGTTATACGTTATACGTTATACGTTATACGTTATACGTTATACGTTATACGTTATACGTTATACGTTATACGTTATACGTTGTAACGAATATAACTGCCGCGAGACATTCCCCCCCAACACAATACACGAGCAAGCCACGCGAAACCGCGAAGGCACGACTTCCCGCCGCGACCACTAGGTGGATACCGCGACCACCGCGAATTCTCGCGAGTAAACCGATACCGGTACGCGTATAAATAAGGCCGCGAGAACAAGGTTAGTCAGTTCGTGCTACAGTGAGAGCGACTAGAGAAGCTTTTCTCGAATGCTACTGCTAATAGCTACGAACCATCCTAACTCACCCTGCGTACCGTTCCACGGCCCCAAGTGTCAAACGGCACGGGGAGACCCTACCTGCGAGAGACACAAATCTCCGCGGCTCGAAGTGGCAAACACCGCCGAGCATCCTTTAAAAAACCCAAGTGCCAAACGGCACGGGACTCTTCGCCCCAAGTGCCAAACGGCACGGGGCCTCCCAGACGCTCAAGCAGCAGACACTGCGAGCAACCGCTCCTGAACCCTTACTACATGCGGAAAGTTGTAAGACGCGAGTAAACCGCCGCCCGTCTATTAACCGATACCGATAAGTATAAGATAAGCCGTTAGCTTTAAGACGCGAGTAAACCGCCGCCCGTCTATTAACCGATACCGATAAGTATAAGATAAGCCGTTAGCTTTAAGACGCGAGTAAACCGCCGCCCGTCTATTAACCGATACCGATAAGTATAAGATAAGCCGTTAGCTTTAAGACGCGAGTAAACCGCCGTCCGTCGATTAACCGTCACCGATAATTATAAGATCCACCGTTAGATGTAAACCAATAGTAAATAAGCCGTCCGCCGATGCACTATCCGCGGTCCATTCGCGACTACGAAAAAACCCGCGTTACGTTCTATCCGCGTTCTAGCCGCGGATCCGCCCACTGAGGCCCCCTTGCTGTTAAATGTTAAATAAATAGAGCAGTGCGCATAATCTCAGTCTTGTTCATTCGTGGTGCCGAACAATCCTGGACAGCCGCCTGAGCTGGCACCCTCTCTCCCCACAGTCCGAGTGTTACAAAATGGCGCCCGAACAGGGTGTCCAGTAGGGAGAACCACGAATGAGCACTAGCTGGATATACCGCCTGCGTAAAAGCGAGCTCGTAGAGGAAGCCCGGCGACGGAGAATAGAGGAGGACGGAACTACAGACGAGCTTCGGGCAAGAATCGCTGCCCACGTCCGCGCCGAGATGGAAGAAAAAGTCGGGATAGACAACAACCTCCCAACCCCAACTTGCCAAACACAACCAATCATGGAGAGGGTCCGCCGTTGGGGGACACACTACGACGGAGGGAAAGGCGCAGAAGATTTCTTGGACCGCCTAAAAGACCTACACAGGGGGTTCATGGTCGAACCAAAAGACATTCTGCCCTGCCTGGCCGAAGTCTTCCGTGGAGAAGCATTACAGTGGTATTGGAATCGATACCTAGAGTGGGAAACCTGGGAAGACTTTCTCAAAGCCTTCCACAAAAATTTCTTACCACGTAATCGGCTCATCGACTTAGAAGACAATATCCGAGACAGGATACAAAAACCGGGAGAAAAAACCCGAACATATGTCAGAGACCTAGAAACGATGATGCGCCGCCACGGAGGATTCCAAGAGGACCAAAAATTGGAAAGGGCATACCGAAACCTCCGGGCGGAACTAAAAAAGTTCATTCGAAAAACAGAGGTGAAATCAATAGACGACCTCCTAGAACGAGCGGAGGAGCTAGAAGAAACCTTCGCAGAAGAAAAACGCCAGCAGCAAATAACACGACAAAACACAAACAGCGCGGCAGAAATTTGCAGCTCATACAATCGAGCTACATGCTGCTGGAGATGCGGCCAGCGGGGCCACCAGCGGGCAGAATGCCGCAGAACCCCGAAAATCTTCTGTTCGTACTGCGGCACCACTGGCACAACAACGATCAGATGCAACTGCAACCCAGTAACGGGAAACGGGAACAGGGTCGGCGGCCGGGGCACCGTCCGACCAAGCACTACGATGCCGCCACAGAACTAGATCAGGACACACGGATATTTATCCCTGTGACGATCTATGGGCAACACTTCCGGGCCCTGTTAGACACAGGAGCAACACGCTCCTACCTCCGCCAAGACGTAGCCGAGTGGTGTCAGCTGCAGGGAGCAAAGACAACCCCAAAAGAGACAACCGTCCGCGTAGCGAACGGCTCCATCGTCGAGATCAACAAGGAGATAGAAATCATGATCGACCTCTGCGAAGACACGCTGATACTTACTTGCCCGGTACTAACCACCTTGTCCCAAGAAATACTAATAGGCATAGACGCACTAACCGTCCTAGGGACAAACATCGCTGTGGGGACAAAAACCTGGAAACTACAGGAGGAATTAAACAACATCGAGAAAACAGACGGGCTGGCAGAATACACACCAGAGCAGAGCCAACAGATGCAGGAACTACTGGCCACCGAGATACCGAAATTCCAAAACTTACGGGGAACGACACACTTGGCCACGCACCGAATCCGGCTAAAAACAACAGAACCAATCAAACAACGGTACACACCACGAAACCCGGCAACACAACAAATAATCGACGAGGAAGTCGATCGAATGCTCCAGGATGAAATCATAGAGCCGTCAACCAGCCCATGGAGTTCGCCGGTGGTAATAGTGCGAAAAGCTAATGGTAAGCCTCGGTTCTGCATTGACTTCAGAAAAGTTAACAGTATAACAGAAAAAGACGCATATCCACTCCCGCAGGTCCAGGCAACACTGGAAAAACTACGGGGAGCAAAATATATTTCCACCATCGACCTGGCAAATGGGTACTGGCAGATACCCCTACATCCAGATAGCCGCCCAATCACAGCGTTCACAGTACCAGGAAGGGGCCTATTCCAATTTAAGGTCATGCCATTCGGCCTCCACTCCGCACCAGCGACCTTTCAACGCCTGCTCGATACAGTCATCGGACCACAACTAGAGCCGAGAGCCTTCGCCTACCTCGATGATATAATCGTCCTAGGTAAGACATTCGAAGAACACCTGGACAACCTACGGGAGGTGCTACACCGGCTACAACAAGCAGGCCTCCGTATTAACACGGACAAATGCCACTTCGGTCGAACCGAACTCCGCTACCTGGGGCACCTAGTAACAAACAAGGGCGTACACACCGACCCAGAAAAAGTACAGGCAATAAGAAGCATACCAGCCCCCACATGCCTCAAAGAATTGCGCCGGTTCCTGGGGATGGTATCTTGGTACCGCCGATATATACCCCACTTCGCGGACGCAGCCGAACCTCTGCACAAACTCCTACAAAAACGACGGAAATGGAGCTGGGGATATGCCGAGAACCAGGCGTTCGAAACACTGCGTGCACAATTAGCACAAGCACCAGTATTAGCCTGCCCAAACTTCAACAAGCCGTTCATACTACAAACAGACGCTAGTGGCCTTGGTCTCGGCGTAGTACTAACACAAAACATCGACAATGAAGAAAGAGTAATCGCGTACGCAAGTCGCACGCTAAACGGCGCGGAAAGAAACTACTCAGTAACGGAACAAGAATGTTTGGCGGTCGTATGGGGCATCCGAAAAATGCGCCCATACTTGGAAGGGTACCATTTCACGGTAATAACCGATCACCAGGCGCTACAATGGCTACGAAGAATGGAAAACCCGTCCGGAAGACTCGCCCGTTGGGGGCTGGAACTACAACAATACGATTTCACAGTGCAGTACCGACGCGGCGAACAAAATTTCGTAGCCGACGCCCTCTCACGGCAACCGGACGACCTAAGCCTCCTAGAACAACCACAGGACGCATGGATAGGAAAAATAATCAACGGCATGAAAAGGAGCCCCGAAAAATATCCAGAATACCAACAGCATCAGGGCCAACTATACCGCCGCATACCGGACACCACGGGATTACACCCTGACTGGGAATGGAAAAGATGTATCCCAACCGCCGAACGAGGCGAAATTCTACAGCGTATGCACGACAGTCCGACCGCCGGACACCTGGGCATCGCAAAAACAATAGCGCGACTCACACAGCGGTTCTACTGGCCACGTATGCGAAACGAAGCAGCAAAACATGTACGACACTGCCACAGCTGCCTGCAATACAAAGCAATGCAACAAGCACCAGCAGGAAATATGTTCACCACACCCGCTATAAGACCATGGGACGTGGCCACCGCCGACCTCATGGGACCTCTCCCTCGCACCAACCAAGGCTACACAGCACTACTGGTGCTACAAGATAAATTCAGCAAATGGGCCGAGGTACGACCACTACGACAAGCAACGGCACCGGCCGTCGCAAAGGCATTCGAAGAACTAATAATCCTCCGCCATGGATGCCCACGATTAGTCATTACAGACAATGGCCGACAGTTCGAAAGCCGCGAGTTCAGAAACCTACTACAGCGATACAAAATAGAACACCGGAAGACACCACCCTACACACCACAGTGCAACCCGGTGGAACGGACAAACCGGATACTGAAGACAATAATCGCGCAGTTCACCGCCGACAACCACCGAGCATGGGACAAAACCGTAGCCGCAGCAGTGTTCGCATACAACACCGCAAAACACGGATCAACAGGAATGACACCCGCGTACCTAATATACGGACGGGAGCTCGCAGCCGAAGGCACGGACCGACCCCCGATAGACAACCCGGGAGAAAAAGTAACAACAAAGGACATACAACAACGCAAAGCCGAAATCACTCGCCTCACGGATGCCCAACAACTCGCACGAAACTCCCAGGGACAGGCAACGAAAACGCAACAAAAATACTACAACCTACGGCGACGCCAATGGAAACCGAAAATTGGGGAGCAAGTCATGCGGAGAGAACACCCACTATCAAAGGCTAACGAAGGGTTCTGCGCCAAGCTAGCCCCGAAGTTCTCGGGACCGTTTAAAATCAGCGCGATTCTCGGCCCTACAGTAGTAGAAATCCGGGCCGATAGGGGGCAGCGCCATCGTGTCCACATACAAGACCTAAAACCTTGTGGAGAAAGAGGGGGAGAAAAAGAAGATGGCGAACCAGCCGGCTATTTAAACGGAGACGAGCAAAATGGAAACAGCAATCATGCCAAAGATGAGGAAGCGACAGCACCACTCAACCGCAAGGAGAGAAGCAGTACCGCTGAAGCCAGAACTCGCCAACCGACCAATGGAAGCCAGGACGAAGCACAGCCCAGGAAGCGGACACGCAGCAGGGCCGACACCCATCCGCGGCCCACCAGCCAAAATACGACCCCCGCCACCGAAGCCACTGGACGAGGTAGCACCAACAGCAGCAGTGGCCACAGAAGGACACGCAGCCAGAAGGGCGACACCATTCGAAAAAATGGCGGAAGCAGCCCGGAGGGAGCACGGGTCCGCCAGCACCAGGGACCCGCCAACAGACGAATCCATGCCGAGATTCAGCATGGAGGACGAGATGCGAGTACTAGACGAGTTACTCGCCAATCTCGACGGGACACCAGCACCACAGCAGCCGTCATTACCCTCAATCCACCAAGAGGGGACCAGGACAACCCCGGAGAACCCGCAGCACAGGACAACCGGCCCAGAGCTGCCAAAACAGGCACCAGGACCATCCAGGGTCGAACCTACGCCGAGGCCCTCAAAGGCGAGGGAAACAGCAACCACGGCAACCCGGCCGGGCAAACGGCCGCTCGCCAAACAATGGCCGAACGCACCAGCAACACAGCCAACGCCACCGACACCGAGAACATCTGGAGCACACCGCACAGCGAGACACGCGGTACAAGGAGGAACACACCCCTCAACAGCACCCGGGCCCAGAACGAGACCACCGATGCAGCCATGGCCCGCCCCACCCCCCCACTCCACACTCGCCGACCCTGTCATGGCAACGGACGACCAAAATTCGTTCCTCATGAGGTACGACAGGATGAGGGAGAGACACCTCTACCGACTTCCCGTCTCTGGAGGATACGTGACCGTCCGGAGGAACAAGGGCGGAACAATCCACATCAGTTTCCGACCGCGTGAATAGGATAAGTTAAGTTAGCTTGTACAGGTAATAAATAAATATATATACACACAAACAAGAACATGTAAATAACATAGCATAAGTAACCCAAGTCAACAAACCGACAATACAGCAGGTGGAAGTCTCGCGCCCCGAAGTAAGGGGGGGATGTAACGAATATAACTGCCGCGAGACATTCCCCCCCAACACAATACACGAGCAAGCCACGCGAAACCGCGAAGGCACGACTTCCCGCCGCGACCACTAGGTGGATACCGCGACCACCGCGAATTCTCGCGAGTAAACCGATACCGGTACGCGTATAAATAAGGCCGCGAGAACAAGGTTAGTCAGTTCGGGCTACAGTGAGAGCGACTAGAGAAGCTTTTCTCGAATGCTACTGCTAATAGCTACGAACCATCCTAACTCACCCTGCGTACCGTTCCACGGCCCCAAGTGTCAAACGGCACGGGGAGACCCTACCTGCGAGAGACACAAATCTCCGCGGCTCGAAGTGGCAAACACCGCCGAGCATCCTTTAAAAAACCCAAGTGCCAAACGGCACGGGACTCTTCGCCCCAAGTGCCAAACGGCACGGGGCCTCCCAGACGCTCAAGCAGCAGACACTGCGAGCAACCGCTCCTGAACCCTTACTACATGCGGAAAGTTGTAAGACGCGAGTAAACCGCCGCCCGTCTATTAACCGATACCGATAAGTATAAGATAAGCCGTTAGCTTTAAGACGCGAGTAAACCGCCGCCCGTCTATTAACCGATACCGATAAGTATAAGATAAGCCGTTAGCTTTAAGACGCGAGTAAACCGCCGCCCGTCTATTAACCGATACCGATAAGTATAAGATAAGCCGTTAGCTTTAAGACGCGAGTAAACCGCCGTCCGTCGATTAACCGTCACCGATAATTATAAGATCCACCGTTAGATGTAAACCAATAGTAAATAAGCCGTCCGCCGATGCACTATCCGCGGTCCATTCGCGACTACGAAAAAACCCGCGTTACGTTCTATCCGCGTTCTAGCCGCGGATCCGCCCACTGAGGCCCCCTTGCTGTTAAATGTTAAATAAATAGAGCAGTGCGCATAATCTCAGTCTTGTTCATTCGTGGTGCCGAACAATCCTGGACAGCCGCCTGAGCTGGCACCCTCTCTCCCCACAGTCCGAGTGTTACAACGTTATACGTTATACGTTATACGTTATACGTTATACGTTATACGTTATACGTTATACGTTATACGTTATACGTTATACGTTATACGTTATACGTTATACGTTATACGTTATACGTTATACGTTATACGTTATACGTTATACGTTATACGTTATACGTTATACGTTATACGTTATACGTTATACGTTATACGTTATACGTTATACGTTATACGTTATACGTTATACGTTATACGTTATACGTTATACGTTATACGTTATACGTTATACGTTATACGTTATACGTTATACGTTATACGTTATACGGTATACGTTATACGTTATACGTTATACGTTATACGTTATACGTTATACGTTATACGTTATACGCTGTACGTTATACGCTGTACGTTATACGCTGTACGTTATACGTTATACGTTACACGTTGTACGTTGTACGTTATACGTTGTACGTTATACGTTGTACATTATACGTTGTACATTATACGTTGTACGTTATACGTTATACGCTGTACGTTATAAGTTATACGTTATACGTTATACGTTACACACTGTACGTTGTACGTTATACGTTGTACATTATACGTTGTACGTTATACGTTATACGTTACATGTTGTACGTTGTACGTTATACGTTGTACGTTATACGTTGTACGTTATACGTTGTATGTTATACGTTATACGCTGTACGTTATACGTTATACGTTGTACGTTATACGTTGTATGTTATACGTTATACGGTGTACGCTGTACGTTATACGTTATACGTTATACGTTGTACGTTATACGCTGTACGTTATACGTTATACGTTATACGTTATACGTTATACGTTATACGTTATACGTTATACGTTATACGTTATACGTTATACGTTATACGTTATACGTTATACGTTATACGTTATACGTTATACGTTATACGTTATACGTTATACGTTATACGTTATACGTTTTACGTTATACGTTATACGTTATACGTTATACGTTATACGTTATACGTTATACGTTATACGTTATACGTTATACGTTATACGTTATACGTTATACGTTATACGTTATACGTTATACGTTATACGTTATACGTTATACGTTAAACGTTATACGTTATACGTTGTACGTTATACGCTGTACGTTATACGCTGTACGTTATACGTTATACGTTATACGTTATACGTTATACGTTATACGTTATACGTTATACGTTATACGTTATACGTTATACGTTATACGTTATACGTTATACGTTATACGTTATACGCAGTACGTTATACGTTATACGTTATACGTTACACGTTGTACGTTGTACGTTATACGTTATACGTTGTATGTTATACGTTGTACGTTATACGTTATACGTTGTACGTTATACGTTGTACATTATACGTTGTATGTTATACGTTATACGCTGTACGTTATACGTTATTCGTTATACGTTATACGTTATACGTTATACGTTATACGTTATACGTTATACGTTATACGTTATACGTTATACGTTGTACGTTATACGCTGTACGTTATACGCTGTACGTTATTTGTTACACGTTGTACGCTGTACGTTATACGTTGTACGTTATACGTTGTACATTGTACGTTATACGTTGTACGTTATACGTTGTACATTATGCGTTGTACGTTATACGTTGTACGTTATACGTTATACGTTATACGTTATACGTTATACGTTATACGTTATACGTTATACGTTATACGTTATACGTTATACGTTATACGTTATACGTTATACGTTATAAGTTATACGTTATTCGTTATACGTTTTACGTTATACGTTATACGTTATACGTTATACGTTATACGTTATACGTTATACGTTATACGTTATACGTTATACGTTATACGTTATACGTTATACGTTATACGTTATACGTTATACGTTATACGTTATACGTTATAAGTTATACGTTATACGTTATACGTTATACGTCATACGTTATACGTTATACGTTATACGTTATACGTCATACGTTATACGTTATACGTTATACGTTATACGTTATACGGTATACGTTATACGTTATACGTTATACGTTATACGTTATACGTTATACGCTGTACGTTATACGCTGTACGTTATACGCTGTACGTTATACGTTACACGTTGTACGTTGTACGTTATACGTTGTACATTATACGTTGTACATTATACGTTGTACGTTATACGTTATACGCTGTACGTTATAAGTTATACGTTATACGTTATACGTTATACGTTACACGTTGTACGTTGTACGTTATACGTTGTACATTATACGTTGTACGTTATACGTTATACGTTACATGTTGTACGTTGTACGTTATACGTTGTACGTTATACGTTGTACGTTATACGTTGTATGTTATACGTTATACGCTGTACGTTATACGTTATACGTTGTACGTTATACGTTGTATGTTATACGTTATACGCTGTACGTTATACGTTATACGTTGTACGTTATACGTTATACGTTATACGTTATACGCTGTACGTTATACGCTGTACGTTATACGTTATACGTTATACGTTATACGTTATACGTTATACGTTATACGTTATACGTTATACGTTATACGTTATACGTTATACGTTATACGTTATACGTTATACGTTATACGTTATACGTTATACGTTATACGTTATACGTTATACGTTATACGTTATACGTTATACGTTATACGTTATACGTTATACGTTATACGTTATACGTTATACGTTATACGTTATACGTTATACGTTATACGTTATACGTTATACGTTATACGTTATACGTTATACGTTATACGTTATACGTTATACGTTATACGTTATACGTTATACGTTATACGTTATACGTTATACGTTATACGTTATACGTTATACGTTATACGTTATACGTTATACGTTATACGTTATACGTTATACGTTATACGTTATACGTTATACGTTATACGTTATACGTTATACGTTATACGTTATACGTTATACGTTATACGTTATACGTTATACGTTATACGTTATACGTTATACGTTATACGTTATACGTTATACGTTATACGTTATACGTTATACGTTATACGTTATACGTTATACGTTATACGTTATACGTTATACGTTATACGTTATACGTTATACGTTATACGTTATACGTTATACGTTATACGTTATACGTTATACGTTATACGTTATACGTTATACGTTATACGTTATACGTTATACGTTATACGTTATACGTTATACGTTATACGTTATACGTTATACGTTATACGTTATACGTTATACGTTATACGTTATACGTTATACGTTATACGTTATACGTTATACGTTATACGTTATACGTTATACGTTATACGTTATACGTTATACGTTATACGTTATACGTTATACGTTATACGTTATACGTTATACGTTATACGTTATACGTTATACGTTATACGTTATACGTTATACGTTATACGTTATACGTTATACGTTATACGTTATACGTTATACGTTATACGTTATACGTTATACGTTATACGTTATACGTTATACGTTATACGTTATACGTTATACGTTATACGTTATACGTTATACGTTATACGTTATACGTTATACGTTATACGTTATACGTTATACGTTATACGTTATACGTTATACGTTATACGTTATACGTTATACGTTATACGTTATACGTTATACGTTATACGTTATACGTTATACGTTATACGTTATACGTTATACGTTATACGTTATACGTTATACGTTATACGTTATACGTTATACGTTATACGTTATACGTTTTACGTTATACGTTATACGTTATACGTTATACGTTATACGTTATACGTTATACGTTATACGTTATACGTTATACGTTATACGTTATACGTTATACGTTATACGTTATACGTTATACGTTATACGTTATACGTTATACGTTATACGTTAAACGTTATACGTTATACGTTGTACGTTATACGCTGTACGTTATACGCTGTACGTTATACGTTATACGTTATACGTTATACGTTATACGTTATACGTTATACGTTATACGTTATACGTTATACGTTATACGTTATACGTTATACGTTATACGTTATACGTTATACGTTATACGTTATACGTTATACGTTATACGTTTTACGTTATACGTTATACGTTATACGTTATACGTTATACGTTATACGTTATACGTTATACGTTATACGTTATACGTTATACGTTATACGTTATACGTTATACGTTATACGTTATACGTTATACGTTATACGTTATACGTTATACGTTATACGTTATACGTTAAACGTTATACGTTATACGTTGTACGTTATACGCTGTACGTTATACGCTGTACGTTATACGTTATACGTTATACGTTATACGTTATACGTTATACGTTATACGTTATACGTTATACGTTATACGTTATACGTTATACGTTATACGTTATACGTTATACGCTGTACGTTATACGTTATACGTTATACGTTACACGTTGTACGTTGTACGTTATACGTTATACGTTGTATGTTATACGTTGTACGTTATACGTTATACGTTGTACGTTATACGTTGTACATTATACGTTGTATGTTATACGTTATACGCTGTACGTTATACGTTATTCGTTATACGTTATACGTTATACGTTATACGTTATACGATATACGTTATACGTTATACGTTATACGTTATACGTTATACGTTGTACGTTATACGCTGTACGTTATACGCTGTACGTTATTTGTTACACGTTGTACGCTGTACGTTATACGTTGTACGTTATACGTTGTACATTGTACGTTATACGTTGTACGTTATACGTTGTACATTATGCGTTGTACGTTATACGTTGTACGTTATACGTTATACGTTATACGTTATACGTTATACGTTATACGTTATACGTTATACGTTATACGTTATACGTTATACGTTATACGTTATACGTTATACGTTATACGTTATACGTTATACGTTATAAGTTATACGTTATTCGTTATACGTTTTACGTTATACGTTATACGTTATACGTTATACGTTATACGTTATACGTTATACGTTATACGTTATACGTTATACGTTATACGTTATAAGTTATACGTTATACGTTATACGTTATACGTCATACGTTATACGTTATACGTTATACGTTATACGTCATACGTTATACGTTATACGTTATACGTTATACGTTATACGGTATACGTTATACGTTATACGTTATACGTTATACGTTATACGTTATACGTTATACGCTGTACGTTATACGCTGTACGTTATACGCTGTACGTTATACGTTATACGTTACACGTTGTACGTTGTACGTTATACGTTGTACATTATACGTTGTACATTATACGTTGTACGTTATACGTTATACGCTGTACGTTATAAGTTATACGTTATACGTTATACGTTACACGTTGTACGTTGTACGTTATACGTTGTACATTATACGTTGTACGTTATACGTTATACGTTACATGTTGTACGTTGTACGTTATACGTTGTACGTTATACGTTGTACGTTATACGTTGTATGTTATACGTTATACGCTGTACGTTATACGTTATACGTTGTACGTTATACGTTGTATGTTATACGTTATACGCTGTACGTTATACGTTATACGTTGTACGTTATACGTTATACGTTATACGTTATACGCTGTACGTTATACGCTGTACGTTATACGTTATACGTTATACGTTATACGTTATACGTTATACGTTATACGTTATACGTTATACGTTATACGTTATACGTTATACGTTATACGTTATAAGTTATACGTTATACGTTATACGCAATACGTTATACGTTATACGTTATACGTTATACGTTATACGTTATACGTTATACGTTATACGTTATACGTTATACGTTATACGTTATACGTTATACGTTATACGTTATACGTTATACGTTATACGTTATACGTTATACGTTATACGTTGTACGTTATACGCTGTACGTTATACGCTGTACGTTATACGCTGTACGTTATACGTTATACGTTGTACGTTATAAGTTATACGTTATACGTTATACGTTATACGTTATACGCTGTACGTTATACGCTGTACGTTATACGTTATACGTTATACGTTGTACGTTATACGCTGTACGTTATACCTTATACGTTATACGTTATACGCTGTACGTTATACGCTGTACGTTATACGTTATACGTTATACGTTATACGTTATACGTTATACGTTATACGTTATACGTTATACGTTATACGTTATACGTTATACGTTATACGTTATACGTTATACGTTATACGTTATACGTTATACGTTATACGTTATACGTTATACGTTATACGTTATACGTTATACGTTATACGTTATACGTTATACGTTATACGTTATACGTTATACGTTATACGTTATACGTTATACGTTATACGTTATACGTTATACGTTATACGTTATACGTTATACGTTATACGTTATACGTTATACGTTATACGTTATACGTTATACGTTATACGTTATACGTTATACGTTATACGTTATACGTTATACGTTATACGTTATACGTTATACGTTATACGTTATACGTTATACGTTATACGTTATACGTTATACGTTATACGTTATACGTTATACGTTATACGTTATACGTTATACGTTATACGTTATACGTTATACGTTATACGTTATACGTTATACGTTATACGTTATACGTTATACGTTATACGTTATACGTTATACGTTATACGTTATACGTTATACGTTACACGTTATACGTTACACGTTGTACGTTGTACGTTGTACGTTATACGTTGTACGTTATACGTTGTACATTATACGTTGTACATTATACGCTGTACGTTATACGTTATACGCTGTACGTTATAAGTTATACGTTATACGTTATACGTTACACGTTGTACGTTGTACGTTATACGTTGTACATTATACGTTGTACGTTATACGTTATACGTTACATGTTGTACGTTGTACGTTATACGTTGTACGTTATACGTTGTACGTTATACGTTGTATGTTATACGTTATACGCTGTACGTTATACGTTATACGTTGTACGTTATACGTTGTATGTTATACGTTATACGCTGTACGTTATACGTTATACGTTGTACGTTATACGTTATACGTTATACGTTATACGCTGTACGTTATACGCTGTACGTTATACGTTATACGTTATACGTTGTACGTTATACGCTGTACGTTATACGCTGTACGTTATACGTTATACGTTATACGTTATACGTTATACCTTATACGTTATACGTTATACGTTATACGCTGTACGTTATACGCTGTACGTTATACGTTATACGTTATACGTTATACGTTATACGTTATACGTTATACGTTATAAGTTATACGTTATACGTTATACGCAATACGTTATACGTTATACGTTATACGTTATACGTTATACGTTGTACGTTATACGTTATACGTTATACGTTATACGTTATACGTTATACGTTGTACGTTATACGCTGTACGTTATACGCTGTACGTTATACGCTGTACGTTATACGTTATACGTTGTACGTTATACGTTATACGTTGTACGTTATACGTTATACGTTATACGTTATACGCTGTACGTTATACGCTGTACGTTATACGTTATACGTTATACGTTGTACGTTATACGCTGTACGTTATACGCTGTACGTTATACGTTATACGTTATACGTTATACGTTATACCTTATACGTTATACGTTATACGTTATACGCTGTACGTTATACGCTGTACGTTATACGTTATACGTTATACGTTATACGTTATACGTTATACGTTATACGTTATAAGTTATACGTTATACGTTATACGCAATACGTTATACGTTATACGTTATACGTTATACGTTATACGTTGTACGTTATACGTTATACGTTATACGTTATACGTTATACGTTATACGTTGTACGTTATACGCTGTACGTTATACGCTGTACGTTATACGCTGTACGTTATACGTTATACGTTGTACGTTATACGTTATACGTTATACGTTATACGTTATACGTTATACGCTGTACGTTATACGCTGTACGTTATACGTATTACGTTATACGTTGTACGTTATACGCTGTACGTTATACCTTATACGTTATACGTTATACGCTGTACGTTGTACGCTGTACGTTATAGGCTGTACGTTATACGTTATACGTTATACGTTATACGTTATACGTTATACGTTATACGTTATACGTTATAAGTTATACGTTATACGTTATACGCAATACGTTATACGTTATACGTTATACGTTATACGTTATACGTTATACGTTATACGTTATACGTTATACGTTATACGTTATACGTTATACGTTATACGTTACACGTTGTACGTTATACGCTGTACGTTATACGCTGTACGTTATACGCTGTACGTTATACGTTATACGTTGTACGTTATAAGTTATACGTTATACGTTATACGTTATACGTTATACGCTGTACGTTATACGCTGTACGTTATACGTTATACGTTATACGTTGTACGTTATACGCTGTACGTTATACCTTATACGTTATACGTTATACGCTGTACGTTATACGCTGTACGTTATACGTTATACGTTATACGTTATACGTTATACGTTATACGTTATACGTTATACGTTATACGTTATACGTTATACGTTATACGTTATACGTTATACGTTATACGTTATACGTTATACGTTATACGTTATACGTTATACGTTATACGTTATACGTTATACGTTATACGTTATACGTTATACGTTATACGTTATACGTTATACGTTATACGTTATACGTTATACGTTATACGTTATACGTTATACGTTATACGTTATACGTTATACGTTATACGTTATACGTTATACGTTATACGTTATACGTTATACGTTATACGTTATACGTTATACGTTATACGTTATACGTTATACGTTATACGTTATACGTTATACGTTATACGTTATACGTTATACGTTATACGTTATACGTTATACGTTATACGTTATACGTTATACGTTATACGTTATACGTTATACGTTATACGTTATACGTTATACGTTATACGTTATACGTTATACGTTATACGTTATACGTTATACGTTATACGTTATACGTCATACGTTATACGTTATACGTTATACGTTATACGTTACACGTTGTACGTTGTACGTTACACGTTGTACATTATACGTTGTACGTTATACGTTATACGCTGTACGTTATACGTTATACGTTACATGTTGCACGTTGTACGTTATACGTTATACGTTGTATGTTATACGTTGTACGTTATACGTTATACGTTGTACGTTATACGTTGTACATTATACGTTGTATGTTATACGTTATACGCTGTACGTTATACGTTATTCGTTATACGTTATACGTTATACGTTATACGTTATACGTTATACGTTATACGTTATACGTTATACGTTATACGTTATACGTTGTACGTTATACGCTGCACGTTATACGCTGTACGTTATACGTTACACGTTGTACGTTGTACGTTATACGTTGTACGTTATACGTTGTACATTGTACGTTATACGTTGTACGTTATACGTTGTACATTATGCGTTGTACGTTATACGTTGTACGTTGTACGTTATACGTTGTACGTTATACGTTGTACATTGTACGTTATACGTTGTACGTTATACGTTATACGTTATACGTTATACGTTATACGTTATACGTTATACGTTATACGTTATACGTTATACGTTATACGTTATACGTTATACGTTATACGTTATACGTTATACGTTATACGTTATACGTTATACGTTATACGTTTTACGTTATACGTTATACGTTATACGTTATACGTTATACGTTATACGTTATACGTTATACGTTATACGTTATACGTTATACGTTATACGTTATACGTTATACGTTATACGTTATACGTTATACGTTATACGTTATACGTTATACGTTAAACGTTATACGTTATACGTTGTACGTTATACGCTGTACGTTATACGCTGTACGTTATACGTTATACGTTATACGTTATACGTTATACGTTATACGTTATACGTTATACGTTATACGTTATACGTTATACGTTATACGTTATACGTTATACGTTATACGTTATACGTTATACGCTGTACGTTATACGTTATACGTTATACGTTACACGTTGTACGTTGTACGTTATACGTTATACGTTGTATGTTATACGTTGTACGTTATACGTTATACGTTGTACGTTATACGTTGTACATTATACGTTGTATGTTATACGTTATACGCTGTACGTTATACGTTATTCGTTATACGTTATACGTTATACGTTATACGCTGTACGTTATACGTTATACGTTATACGTTATACGTTATACGTTATACGTTATACGTTATACGTTATACGTTATACGTTATACGTTATACGTTATACGTTATACGTTATACGTTATACGTTATACGTTATACGTTATACGTTATACGTTATACGTTATACGTTATACGTTATACGTTATACGTTATACGTTATACGTTATACGTTATACGTTATACGTCATACGTTATACGTTATACGTTATACGTTATACGTTATACGTTATACGTTAAACGTTATACGTTATACGTTGTACGTTATACGTTATACGTTACACGTTGTACGTTATACGCTGTACGTTATACGCTGTACGTTATACGCTGTACGTTATACGTTATACGTTGTACGTTATAAGTTATACGTTATACGTTATACGTTATACGTTATACGCTGTACGTTATACGCTGTACGTTATACGTTATACGTTATACGTTGTACGTTATACGCTGTACGTTATACCTTATACGTTATACGTTATACGCTGTACGTTATACGCTGTACGTTATACGTTATACGTTATACGTTATACGTTATACGTTATACGTTATACGTTATACGTTATACGTTATACGTTATACGTTATACGTTATACGTTATACGTTATACGTTATACTTTATACGTTATACGTTATACGTTATACGTTATACGTTATACGTTATACGTTATACGTTATACGTTATGCGTTATACGTTATACGTTATACGTTATACGTTATACGTTATACGTTATACGTTATACGTTATACGTTATACGTTATACGTTATACGTTATACGTTATACGTTATACGTTATACGTTATACGTTATACGTTATACGTTATACGTTATACGTTATACGTTATACGTTATACGTTATACGTTATACGTTATACGTTATACGTTATACGTTATACGTTATACGTTATACGTTATACGTTATACGTTATACGTTATACGTTATACGTTATACGTTATACGTTATACGTTATACGTTATACGTTATACGTTATACGTTATACGTTATACGTTATACGTTATACGTTATACGTTATACGTTATACGTTATACGTTATACGTTATACGTTATACGTTATACGTTATACGTTATACGTTATACGTCATACGTTATACGTTATACGTTATACGTTATACGTTACACGTTGTACGTTGTACGTTACACGTTGTACATTATACGTTGTACGTTATACGTTATACGCTGTACGTTATACGTTATACGTTACATGTTGCACGTTGTACGTTATACGTTATACGTTGTATGTTATACGTTGTACGTTATACGTTATACGTTGTACGTTATACGTTGTACATTATACGTTGTATGTTATACGTTATACGCTGTACGTTATACGTTATTCGTTATACGTTATACGTTATACGTTATACGTTATACGTTATACGTTATACGTTATACGTTATACGTTATACGTTATACGTTATACGTTATACGTTGTACGTTATACGCTGCACGTTATACGCTGTACGTTATACGTTACACGTTGTACGTTGTACGTTATACGCTGCACGTTATACGCTGTACGTTATACGTTACACGTTGTACGTTGTACGTTATACGTTGTACGTTATACGTTGTACATTGTACGTTATACGTTGTACGTTATACGTTGTACGTTGTACGTTATACGTTGTACGTTATACGTTGTACATTGTACGTTATACGTTGTACGTTATACGTTGTACATTATGCGTTGTACGTTATACGTTGTACGTTATACGTTATACGTTATACGTTATACGTTATACGTTATACGTTATACGTTATACGTTATACGTTACACGTTATACGTTATAAGTTATACGTTATTCGTTATACGTTTTACGTTATACGTTATACGTTATACGTTATACGTTATACGTTACACGTTATACGTTATACGTTATACGTTATACGTTATACGTAATACGTTATACGTTATACGTTATACGTTATACGTTATACGTTATACGTTATACGTTATACGGTATACGTTATACGTTATACGTTATACGTTATACGTTATACGTTATACGCTGTACGTTATACGCTGTACGTTATACGCTGTACGTTATACGTTATACGTTACACGGTGTACGTTGTACGTTATACGTTGTACGTTATACGTTGTACATTATACGTTGTACATTATACGTTGTACGTTATACGTTATACGCTGTACGTTATAAGTTATACGTTATACGTTATACGTTACACGTTGTACGTTGTACGTTATACGTTGTACATTATACGTTGTACGTTATACGTTATACGTTACATGTTGTACGTTGTACGTTATACGTTGTACGTTATACGTTGTACGTTATACGTTGTATGTTATACGTTATACGCTGTACGTTATACGTTATACGTTGTACGTTATACGTTGTACGTTATACGTTGTACGTTATACGTTACACGTTGTACGTTATACGTTGTACATTATACGTTGTATGTTATACGTTATACGCTGTACGTTATACGCTGTACGTTATACGTTATACGTTATACGTTATACGTTATACGTTATACGTTATACGTTATACGTTATACGTTATACGTTATACGTTATACGTTATACGTTATACGTTATACGTTATACGTTATACGTTATACGTTATACGTTATACGTTATACGTTATACGTTATACGTTATACGTTATACGTTATACGTTATACGTTATACGTTATACGTTATACGTTATACGTTATACGTTATACGTTATACGTTATACGTTATACGTCATACGTTATACGTTATACGTTATACGTTATACGTTATACGTTATACGTTATACGTTAAACGTTATACGTTATACGTTGTACGTTATACGCTGTACGTTATACGCTGTACGTTATACGCTGTACGTTATACGTTATACGTTATACGTTACTCGTTGTACGTTGTACGTTATACGTTGTACGTTGTACGTTATACGTTGTACGTTATACGTTGTACGATATACGTTGTACGTTATACGTTGTACGTTATATGTTATACGTTGCACGTTGTACGATGTACGTTATACGTTATACGTTGTACGTTATACGCTGCACGTTATACGCTGTACGTTATACGTTACACGTTGTACGTTGTACGTTATACGCTGCACGTTATACGCTGTACGTTATATGTTACACGTTGTACGTTGTACGTTATACGTTGTACGTTATACGTTGTACATTGTACGTTATACGTTGTACGTTATACGTTGTACGTTGTACGTTATACGTTGTACGTTATACGTTGTACATTGTACGTTATACGTTGTACGTTATACGTTGTACATTATGCGTTGTACGTTATACGTTGTACGTTATACGTTATACGTTATACGTTATACGTTATACGTTATACGTTATACGTTATACGTTACACGTTATACGTTATAAGTTATACGTTATTCGTTATACGTTTTACGTTATACGTTATACGTTATACGTTATACGTTATACGTTACACGTTATACGTTATACGTTATACGTTATACGTTATACGTAATACGTTATACGTTATACGTTATACGTTATACGTTATACGTTATACGTTATACGTTATACGGTATACGTTATACGTTATACGTTATACGTTATACGTTATACGTTATACGTTATACGCTGTACGTTATACGCTGTACGTTATACGCTGTACGTTATACGTTATACGTTACACGGTGTACGTTGTACGTTATACGTTGTACGTTATACGTTGTACATTATACGTTGTACATTATACGTTGTACGTTATACGTTATACGCTGTACGTTATAAGTTATACGTTATACGTTATACGTTACACGTTGTACGTTGTACGTTATACGTTGTACATTATACGTTGTACGTTATACGTTATACGTTACATGTTGTACGTTGTACGTTATACGTTGTACGTTATACGTTGTACGTTATACGTTGTATGTTATACGTTATACGCTGTACGTTATACGTTATACGTTGTACGTTATACGTTGTACGTTATACGTTGTACGTTATACGTTACACGTTGTACGTTATACGTTGTACATTATACGTTGTATGTTATACGTTATACGCTGTACGTTATACGCTGTACGTTATACGTTATACGTTATACGTTATACGTTATACGTTATACGTTATACGTTATACGTTATACGTTATACGTTATACGTTATACGTTATACGTTATACGTTATACGTTATACGTTATACGTTATACGTTATACGTTATACGTTATACGTTATACGTTATACGTTATACGTTATACGTTATACGTTATACGTTATACGTTATACGTTATACGTTATACGTTATACGTTATACGTTATACGTTATACGTTATACGTTAGACGTTATACGTTATACGTTATACGTTATACGTTATACGGTATACGGTATACGGTATACGTTATACGTTGTACGTTATACGTTATACGTTATACGTTATACGTTATATGTTATACGATATACGTTATACGTTATACGTTATACGTTATACGTTATACGTTATACGTTATACGTTATACGTTATACGTTATACGTTATACGTTATACGTTATACGTTATACGTTATACGTTATACGTTATACGTTATACGTTATACGTTATACGTTATACGTTATACGTTATACGTTATACGTTATACGTTATACGTTATACGTTATACGTTATACGTTAAACGTTATACGTTATACGTTGTACGTTATACGCTGTACGTTATACGCTGTAGGTTATACGCTGTACGTTATACGTTATACGTTATACGTTACTCGTTGTACGTTGTACGTTATACGTTGTACGTTGTACATTATACGTTGTACGTTATACGTTATACGCTGTACGTTATACGTTATACGTTACATGTTGCACGTTGTACGTTATACGTTATACGTTGTATGTTATACGTTGTACGTTATACGTTATACGTTGTACGTTATACGTTGTACATTATACGTTGTATGTTATACGTTATACGCTGTACGTTATACGTTATTCGTTATACGTTATACGTTACACGTTGTACGTTGGACGTTATACGTTGTACGTTATACGTTGTACATTGTACGTTATACGTTGTACGTTATACGTTATACGTTATACGTAATACGTTATACGTTATACGTTATACGTTATACGTTATACGTTATACGTTATACGGTATACGTTATACGTTATACGTTATACGTTATACGTTATACGTTATACGTTATACGTTATACGCTGTACGTTATACGCTGTACGTTATACGCTGTACGTTATACGTTATACGTTACACGTTGTACGTTGTACGTTATACGTTGTGGGTTATACGTTGTACATTATACGTTGTACATTATACGTTGTACGTTATACGTTATACGCTGTACGTTATAAGTTATACGTTATACGTTATACGTTACACGTTGTACGTTGTACGTTATACGTTGTACATTATACGTTGTACGTTATACGTTATACGTTACATGTTGTACGTTGTACGTTATACGTTGTACGTTATACGTTGTACGTTATACGTTGTACATTGTACGTTATACGTTGTACGTTATACGTTGTACGTTGTACGTTATACGTTGTACGTTATACGTTGTACATTGTACGTTATACGTTGTACGTTATACGTTGTACGTTGTACGTTATACGTTGTACGTTATACGTTGTACATTGTACGTTATACGTTGTACGTTATACGTTGTACATTATGCGTTGTACGTTATACGTTGTACGTTATACGTTATACGTTATACGTTATACGTTATACGTTATACGTTATACGTTACACGTTATACGTTATAAGTTATACGTTATTCGTTATACGTTTTACGTTATACGTTATAAGTTATACGTTATACGTTATACGTTACACGTTATACGTTATACGTTATACGTTATACGTTATACGTAATACGTTATACGTTATACGTTATACGTTATACGTTATACGTTATACGTTATACGGTATACGTTATACGTTATACGTTATACGTTATACGTTATACGTTATACGCTGTACGTTATACGCTGTACGTTATACGCTGTACGTTATACGTTATACGTTACACGTTGTACGTTGTACGTTATACGTTGTACGTTATACGTTGTACATTATACGTTGTACATTATACGTTGTACGTTATACGTTATACGCTGTACGTTATAAGTTATACGTTATACGTTATACGTTACACGTTGTACGTTGTACGTTATACGTTGTACATTATACGTTGTACGTTATACGTTATACGTTACATGTTGTACGTTGTACGTTATACGTTGTACGTTATACGTTGTACGTTATACGTTGTATGTTATACGTTATACGCTGTACGTTATACGTTATACGTTGTACGTTATACGTTGTACGTTATACGTTGTACGTTATACGTTACACGTTGTACGTTATACGTTGTACATTATACGTTGTATGTTATACGTTATACGCTGTACGTTATACGCTGTACGTTATACGTTATACGTTATACGTTATACGTTATACGTTATACGTTATACGTTATACGTTATACGTTATACGTTATACGTTATACGTTATACGTTATACGTTATACGTTATACGTTATACGTTATACGTTATACGTTATACGTTATACGTTATACGTTATACGTTATACGTTATACGTTATACGTTATACGTTATACGTTATACGTTATACGTTATACGTTATACGTCATACGTTATACGTTATACGTTATACGTTATACGTTATACGTTATACGTTAAACGTTATACGTTATACGTTGTACGTTATACGCTGTACGTTATACGCTGTACGTTATACGCTGTACGTTATACGTTATACGTTATACGTTACTCGTTGTACGTTGTACGTTATACGTTGTACGTTGTACGTTATACGTTGTACGTTATACGTTGTACGATATACGTTGTACGTTATACGTTGTACGTTATATGTTATACGTTGCACGTTGTACGATGTACGTTATACGTTATACGTTATACGTTATTCGTTATACGTTAGACGTTATACGTTATACGTTATACGTTATACGTTATACGGTATACGGTATACGGTATACGTTATACGTTGTACGTTATACGTTATACGTTATACGTTATACGTTATATGTTATACGATATACGTTATACGTTATACGTTATACGTTATACGTTATACGTTATACGTTATACGTTATACGTTATACGTTATACGTTATACGTTATACGTTATACGTTATACGTTATACGTTATACGTTATACGTTATACGTTATACGTTATACGTTATACGTTATACGTTATACGTTATACGTTATACGTTATACGTTATACGTTATACGTTATACGTTAAACGTTATACGTTATACGTTGTACGTTATACGCTGTACGTTATACGCTGTAGGTTATACGCTGTACGTTATACGTTATACGTTATACGTTACTCGTTGTACGTTGTACGTTATACGTTGTACGTTGTACATTATACGTTGTACGTTATACGTTATACGCTGTACGTTATACGTTATACGTTACATGTTGCACGTTGTACGTTATACGTTATACGTTGTATGTTATACGTTGTACGTTATACGTTATACGTTGTACGTTATACGTTGTACATTATACGTTGTATGTTATACGTTATACGCTGTACGTTATACGTTATTCGTTATACGTTATACGTTACACGTTGTACGTTGTACGTTATACGTTGTACGTTATACGTTGTACATTGTACGTTATACGTTGTACGTTATACGTTATACGTTATACGTAATACGTTATACGTTATACGTTATACGTTATACGTTATACGTTATACGTTATACGGTATACGTTATACGTTATACGTTATACGTTATACGTTATACGTTATACGCTGTACGTTATACGCTGTACGTTATACGCTGTACGTTATACGTTATACGTTACACGTTGTACGTTGTACGTTATACGTTGTGGGTTATACGTTGTAATAGGTGTACCGGTTAATTCGTGCGGTTTTCTAACACATGGCGTAACTTGACTTTTATTCCAGTGATTCACCTTTACAAATATGAGTTGGAAAGCTACTTTCATATAGTTTCACACTCAGTATGTGTCATTTAGCTGAAGCGTAAACAACAATCCTGTTTTTACTCTGAAAATGTCGAATTTCGTTCCGAATAAAGTGTTTTTGCGGGGAGTACTTCTTCATTACTTTAATATGAAGAAAAAGGCTGCCGAAAGTCATCGTATTTTGGTGGAAGTGTATGGTGTGCATGCTCTAGCTGAGCGTACGTGCCAGAAGTGGTATGCACGGTTTAAAAGTGGCAATTTTGACTTGGAGGACGATGAACGGCCCGGACAGCCAAAAAAGTGTGAAGATCACGAATTGGAGACATCCAAGATCCATCCCAAACGCAAGAAGAACTTGCAAAATCACTTGGCGTCGCTCAACAAACCATTTCCGATCGTCTAAAAGCAATGGGAATGATCCGGAAGGTAGGCCATTGGGTGCCGCATGATTGAAGCCAAGAGACGTCGAACGCCGATTTTTCAGTAGTGAACAACTGCTTCAACGGCACAAAAGAAAAAGTTTTTTGCATCGAATTGTCACTGGCGATGAAAAGTGGGTCCATTACGATAATCCAAAACGTCGAGCAACGTATGGATACCCCGGCCATGCATCATCATCGACGGCCGTTCAGAGTATTCATGGCCTGAAGGTTATGTTGTCTATTTGGTGGGACCAGCTGGGTGTGATCTAATATGAGCTGTTGCAACCGAATGAAACGATCACAGGGGAAGTCTACCGACGACAATTGATGCGTTTGAGCCGAGCACTGCGCGAAAAACGGCCGGAATATAAACAAAGGCACGGCAAGGTAATTTTGCAACATGACAATGCTCGGCCACATGTTGCAAAGGTCGTCAAAACCTACCTTGAAACGCTCAAATGGGATGTCCTACCCCACCCGCCGTATAGTCCGGACCTTGCGCCATCCGATTACTATCTCTTCCGATCAATGCAACATGGCCTGGTTGACCAGCACTTCTCCAATTATGAAGAAGTCAAAAATTGGATCGATTCGTGGATAGCGGAGAAGCCGGCCGAATTTTTGAGAAAGGGTATTCGTGAATTGCCAGAAAGATGGGAAAAAGTTATAGCTAGCGATGGACAATACTTCGAATATTAAATTGGTTAGCATTTTTTCACAATAAAGCTTCAATTTTCGAAAAAAACCGCACGAATTAACCGGTACCCCTATTACATTATACGTTGTACATTATACGTTGTACGTTATACGTTATACGCTGTACGTTATAAGTTATACGTTATACGTTATACGTTACACGTTGTACGTTGTACGTTATACGTTGTACATTATACGTTGTACGTTATACGTTATACGTTACATGTTGTACGTTGTACGTTATACGTTGTACGTTATACGTTGTACGTTATACGTTGTATGTTATACGTTATACGCTGTACGTTATACGTTATACGTTGTACGTTATACGTTGTACGTTATACGTTGTACGATATACGTTACACGTTGTACGTTATACGTTGTACATTATACGTTGTATGTTATACGTTATACGCTGTACGTTATACGCTGTACGTTATACGTTATACGTTATACGTTATACGTTATACGTTATACGTTATACGTTATACGTTATACGTTATACGTTATACGTTATACGTTATACGTTATACGTTATACGTTATACGTTATACGTTATACGTTATACGTTATACGTTATACGTTATACGTTATACGTTATACGTTATACGTTATACGTTATACGTTATACGTCATACGTTATACGTTATACGTTATACGTTATACGTTATACGTTAAACGTTATACGTTATACGTTGTACGTTATACGCTGTACGTTATACGCTGTACGTTATACGCTGTACGTTATACGTTATACGTTATACGTTACTCGTTGTACGTTGTACGTTATACGTTGTACGTTGTACGTTATACGTTGTACGTTATACGTTGTACGATATACGTTGTACGTTATACGTTGTACGTTATATGTTATACGTTGCACGTTGTACGATGTACGTTATACGTTATACGTTATACGTTATACGTTATACGTTATACGTTACTCGTTGTACGTTGTACGTTATACGTTGTACGTTGTACATTATACGTTGTACGTTATACGTTATACGCTGTACGTTATACGTTATACGTTACATGTTGCACGTTGTACGTTATACGTTATACGTTGTATGTTATACGTTATACGTTATACGTTATACGCTGTACGTTATACGCTGTACGTTATACGCTGTACGTTATACGTTATACGTTACACGTTGTACGTTGTACGTTATACGTTGTACGTTATACGTTGTACATTATACGTTGTACATTATACGTTGTACGTTATACGTTATACGCTGTACGTTATAAGTTATACGTTATACGTTATACGTTACACGTTGTACGTTGTACGTTATACGTTGTACATTATACGTTGTACGTTATACGTTATACGTTACATGTTGTACGTTGTACGTTATACGTTGTACGTTATACGTTGTACGTTATACGTTGTATGTTATACGTTATACGCTGTACGTTATACGTTATACGTTGTACGTTATACGTTGTACGTTATACGTTGTACGTTATACGTTACACGTTGTACGTTATACGTTGTACATTATACGTTGTATGTTATACGTTATACGCTGTACGTTATACGCTGTACGTTATACGTTATACGTTATACGTTATACGTTATACGTTATACGTTATACGTTATACGTTATACGTTATACGTTATACGTTATACGTTATACGTTATACGTTATACGTTATACGTTATACGTTATACGTTATACGTTATACGTTATACGTTATACGTTATACGTTATACGTTATACGTTATACGTTATACGTTATACGTTATACGTTATACGTTATACGTTATACGTTATACGTTATACGTTATACGTCATACGTTATACGTTATACGTTATACGTTATACGTTATACGTTATACGTTAAACGTTATACGTTATACGTTGTACGTTATACGCTGTACGTTATACGCTGTACGTTATACGCTGTACGTTATACGTTATACGTTATACGTTACTCGTTGTACGTTGTACGTTATACGTTGTACGTTGTACGTTATACGTTGTACGTTATACGTTGTACGATATACGTTGTACGTTATACGTTGTACGTTATATGTTATACGTTGCACGTTGTACGATGTACGTTATACGTTATACGTTATACGTTATTCGTTATACGTTAGACGTTATACGTTATACGTTATACGTTATACGTTATACGGTATACGGTATACGGTATACGTTATACGTTGTACGTTATACGTTATACGTTATACGTTATACGTTATATGTTATACGATATACGTTATACGTTATACGTTATACGTTATACGTTATACGTTATACGTTATACGTTATACGTTATACGTTATACGTTATACGTTATACGTTATACGTTATACGTTATACGTTATACGTTATACGTTATACGTTATACGTTATACGTTATACGTTATACGTTATACGTTATACGTTATACGTTATACGTTATACGTTATACGTTATACGTTATACGTTAAACGTTATACGTTATACGTTGTACGTTATACGCTGTACGTTATACGCTGTAGGTTATACGCTGTACGTTATACGTTATACGTTATACGTTACTCGTTGTACGTTGTACGTTATACGTTGTACGTTGTACATTATACGTTGTACGTTATACGTTATACGCTGTACGTTATACGTTATACGTTACATGTTGCACGTTGTACGTTATACGTTATACGTTGTATGTTATACGTTGTACGTTATACGTTATACGTTGTACGTTATACGTTGTACATTATACGTTGTATGTTATACGTTATACGCTGTACGTTATACGTTATTCGTTATACGTTATACGTTACACGTTGTACGTTGTACGTTATACGTTGTACGTTATACGTTGTACATTGTACGTTATACGTTGTACGTTATACGTTATACGGTATACGGTATACGGTATACGTTATACGTTGTACGTTATACGTTATACGTTATACGTTATACGTTATATGTTATACGATATACGTTATACGTTATACGTTATACGTTATACGTTATACGTTATACGTTATACGTTATACGTTATACGTTATACGTTATACGTTATACGTTATACGTTATACGTTATACGTTATACGTTATACGTTATACGTTATACGTTATACGTTATACGTTATACGTTATACGTTATACGTTATACGTTATACGTTATACGTTATACGTTATACGTTATACGTTAAACGTTATACGTTATACGTTGTACGTTATACGCTGTACGTTATACGCTGTAGGTTATACGCTGTACGTTATACGTTATACGTTATACGTTACTCGTTGTACGTTGTACGTTATACGTTGTACGTTGTACATTATACGTTGTACGTTATACGTTATACGCTGTACGTTATACGTTATACGTTACATGTTGCACGTTGTACGTTATACGTTATACGTTGTATGTTATACGTTGTACGTTATACGTTATACGTTGTACGTTATACGTTGTACATTATACGTTGTATGTTATACGTTATACGCTGTACGTTATACGTTATTCGTTATACGTTATACGTTACACGTTGTACGTTGTACGTTATACGTTGTACGTTATACGTTGTACATTGTACGTTATACGTTGTACGTTATACGTTATACGTTATACGTAATACGTTATACGTTATACGTTATACGTTATACGTTATACGTTATACGTTATACGGTATACGTTATACGTTATACGTTATACGTTATACGTTATACGTTATACGCTGTACGTTATACGCTGTACGTTATACGCTGTACGTTATACGTTATACGTTACACGTTGTACGTTGTACGTTATACGTTGTGGGTTATACGTTGTACATTATACGTTGTACATTATACGTTGTACGTTATACGTTATACGCTGTACGTTATAAGTTATACGTTATACGTTATACGTTACACGTTGTACGTTGTACGTTATACGTTGTACATTATACGTTGTACGTTATACGTTATACGTTACATGTTGTACGTTGTACGTTATACGTTGTACGTTATACGTTGTACGTTATACGTTGTATGTTATACGTTATACGCTGTACGTTATACGTTATACGTTGTACGTTATACGTTGTACGTTATACGTTGTACGATATACGTTACACGTTGTACGTTATACGTTGTACATTATACGTTGTATGTTATACGTTATACGCTGTACGTTATACGCTGTACGTTATACGTTATACGTTATACGTTATACGTTATACGTTATACGTTATACGTTATACGTTATACGTTATACGTTATACGTTATACGTTATACGTTATACGTTATACGTTATACGTTATACGTTATACGTTATACGTTATACGTTATACGTTATACGTTATACGTTATACGTTAAACGTTATACGTTATACGTTGTACGTTATACGCTGTACGTTATACGCTGTACGTTATACGCTGTACGTTATACGTTATACGTTATACGTTACTCGTTGTACGTTGTACGTTATACGTTGTACGTTGTACGTTATACGTTGTACGTTATACGTTGTACGATATACGTTGTACGTTATACGTTATACGTTATACGTTATACGTTATACGTTATACGTTATACGTTATACGTTATACGTTATACGTTATACGTTATACGTTATACGTTATACGTTATACGTTATACGTTATACGTTATACGTTATACGTTATACGTTATACGTTATACGTTGTACGTTATACGTTGTACGTTATACGTTGTACGTTATACGTTACACGTTGTACGTTATACGTTGTACATTATACGTTGTATGTTATACGTTATACGCTGTACGTTATACGCTGTACGTTATACGTTATACGTTATACGTTATACGTTATACGTTATACGTTATACGTTATACGTTATACGTTATACGTTATACGTTATACGTTATACGTTATACGTTATACGTTATACGTTATACGTTATACGTTATACGTTATACGTTATACGTTATACGTTATACGTTATACGTTATACGTTATACGTTATACGTTATACGTTATACGTTATACGTTATACGTTATACGTTATACGTTATACGTTATACGTTATACGTTATACGTCATACGTTATACGTTATACGTTATACGTTATACGTTATACGTTATACGTTAAACGTTATACGTTATACGTTGTACGTTATACGCTGTACGTTATACGCTGTACGTTATACGCTGTACGTTATACGTTATACGTTATACGTTACTCGTTGTACGTTGTACGTTATACGTTGTACGTTGTACGTTATACGTTGTACGTTATACGTTGTACGATATACGTTGTACGTTATACGTTGTACGTTATATGTTATACGTTGCACGTTGTACGATGTACGTTATACGTTATACGTTATACGTTATTCGTTATACGTTAGACGTTATACGTTATACGTTATACGTTATACGTTATACGGTATACGGTATACGGTATACGTTATACGTTGTACGTTATACGTTATACGTTATACGTTATACGTTATATGTTATACGATATACGTTATACGTTATACGTTATACGTTATACGTTATACGTTATACGTTATACGTTATACGTTATACGTTATACGTTATACGTTATACGTTATACGTTATACGTTATACGTTATACGTTATACGTTATACGTTATACGTTATACGTTATACGTTATACGTTATACGTTATACGTTATACGTTATACGTTATACGTTATACGTTATACGTTATACGTTATACGTTAAACGTTATACGTTATACGTTGTACGTTATACGCTGTACGTTATACGCTGTAGGTTATACGCTGTACGTTATACGTTATACGTTATACGTTACTCGTTGTACGTTGTACGTTATACGTTGTACGTTGTACATTATACGTTGTACGTTATACGTTATACGCTGTACGTTATACGTTATACGTTACATGTTGCACGTTGTACGTTATACGTTATACGTTGTATGTTATACGTTGTACGTTATACGTTATACGTTGTACGTTATACGTTGTACATTATACGTTGTATGTTATACGTTATACGCTGTACGTTATACGTTATTCGTTATACGTTATACGTTACACGTTGTACGTTGTACGTTATACGTTGTACGTTATACGTTGTACATTGTACGTTATACGTTGTACGTTATACGTTATACGTTATACGTAATACGTTATACGTTATACGTTATACGTTATACGTTATACGTTATACGTTATACGGTATACGTTATACGTTATACGTTATACGTTATACGTTATACGTTATACGCTGTACGTTATACGCTGTACGTTATACGCTGTACGTTATACGTTATACGTTACACGTTGTACGTTGTACGTTATACGTTGTGGGTTATACGTTGTACATTATACGTTGTACATTATACGTTGTACGTTATACGTTATACGCTGTACGTTATAAGTTATACGTTATACGTTATACGTTACACGTTG
This sequence comes from Lasioglossum morio, assembly GCA_916610235.2. Lineage (NCBI taxonomy): Eukaryota > Metazoa > Arthropoda > Insecta > Hymenoptera > Halictidae > Lasioglossum > Lasioglossum morio. The sequence goes on from CAKAJA020001038.1 coordinate 565,464, forward strand.
TACGTTGTACGTTATACGTTGTACATTATACGTTGTACGTTATACGTTATACGTTACATGTTGTACGTTGTACGTTATACGTTGTACGTTATACGTTGTACGTTATACGTTGTATGTTATACGTTATACGCTGTACGTTATACGTTATACGTTGTACGTTATACGTTGTACGTTATACGTTGTACGATATACGTTACACGTTGTACGTTATACGTTGTACATTATACGTTGTATGTTATACGTTATACGCTGTACGTTATACGCTGTACGTTATACGTTATACGTTATACGTTATACGTTATACGTTATACGTTATACGTTATACGTTATACGTTATACGTTATACGTTATACGTTATACGTTATACGTTATACGTTATACGTTATACGTTATACGTTATACGTTATACGTTATACGTTATACGTTATACGTTATACGTTATACGTTATACGTTATACGTTATACGTTATACGTCATACGTTATACGTTATACGTTATACGTTATACGTTATACGTTAAACGTTATACGTTATACGTTGTACGTTATACGCTGTACGTTATACGCTGTACGTTATACGCTGTACGTTATACGTTATACGTTATACGTTACTCGTTGTACGTTGTACGTTATACGTTGTACGTTGTACGTTATACGTTGTACGTTATACGTTGTACGATATACGTTGTACGTTATACGTTGTACGTTATATGTTATACGTTGCACGTTGTACGATGTACGTTATACGTTATACGTTATACGTTATACGTTATACGTTATACGTTACTCGTTGTACGTTGTACGTTATACGTTGTACGTTGTACATTATACGTTGTACGTTATACGTTATACGCTGTACGTTATACGTTATACGTTACATGTTGCACGTTGTACGTTATACGTTATACGTTGTATGTTATACGTTGTACGTTATACGTTATACGTTGTACGTTATACGTTGTACATTATACGTTGTATGTTATACGTTATACGCTGTACGTTATACGTTATTCGTTATACGTTATACGTTATACGTTATACGTTATACGTTATACGTTATACGTTATACGTTATACGTTATACGTTATACGTTATACGTTATACGTTATACGTTATACGTTATACGTTATACGTTAAACGTTATACGTTATACGTTGTACGTTATACGCTGTACGTTATACGCTGTAGGTTATACGCTGTACGTTATACGTTATACGTTATACGTTACTCGTTGTACGTTGTACGTTATACGTTGTACGTTGTACATTATACGTTGTACGTTATACGTTATACGCTGTACGTTATACGTTATACGTTACATGTTGCACGTTGTACGTTATACGTTATACGTTGTATGTTATACGTTGTACGTTATACGTTATACGTTGTACGTTATACGTTGTACATTATACGTTGTATGTTATACGTTATACGCTGTACGTTATACGTTATTCGTTATACGTTATACGTTACACGTTGTACGTTGTACGTTATACGTTGTACGTTATACGTTGTACATTGTACGTTATACGTTGTACGATATACGTTGTACATTATGCGTTGTACGTTATACGTTGTACGTTATACGTTATACGTTATACGTTATACGTTATACGTTATACGTTATACGTTATACGTTATACGTTATACGTTATAAGTTATACGTTATTCGTTATACGTTATACGTTATACGTTATACGTTATACGTTATACGTTATACGTTATACGTTATACGTTATACGTTATACGCTGTACGTTATACGCTGTACGTTATACGCTGTACGTTATACGTTATACGTTACACGTTGTACGTTGTACGTTATACGTTGTACGTTATACGTTGTACATTATACGTTGTACGTTATACGTTATACGCTGTACGTTATAAGTTATACGTTATACGTTATACGTTACACGTTGTACGTTGTACGTTATACGTTGTACATTATACGTTGTACGTTATACGTTATACGTTACATGTTGTACGTTGTACGTTATACGTTGTACGTTATACGTTGTACGTTATACGTTGTATGTTATACGTTATACGCTGTACGTTATACGTTATACGTTGTACGTTATACGTTGTATGTTATACGTTATACGCTGTACGCTGTACGTTATACGTTATACGTTATACGTTGTACGTTATACGCTGTACGTTATACCTTATACGTTATACGTTATACGCTGTACGTTATACGCTGTACGTTATACGTTATACGTTATACGTTATACGTTATACGTTATACGTTATACGTTATACGTTATACGTTATACGTTATACGTTATACGTTATACGTTATACGTTATACGTTATACGTTATACGCTGTACGTTATACGTTATACGTTATACGTTACACGTTGTACGTTGTACGTTATACGTTATACGTTGTATGTTATACGTTGTACGTTATACGTTATACGTTGTACGTTATACGTTGTACATTATACGTTGTATGTTATACGTTATACGCTGTACGTTATACGTTATTCGTTATACGTTATACGTTATACGTTATACGTTATACGTTATACGTTATACGTTATACGTTATACGTTATACGTTATACGTTATACGTTATACGTTGTACGTTATACGCTGTACGTTATACGCTGTACGTTATACGTTACACGTTGTACGCTGTACGTTATACGTTGTACGTTATACGTTGTACATTGTACGTTATACGTTGTACGTTATACGTTGTACATTATGCGTTGTACGTTATACGTTGTACGTTATACGTTATACGTTATACGTTATACGTTATACGTTATACGTTATACGTTATACGTTATACGTTATAAGTTATACGTTATACGGTATACGGTATACGGTATACGTTATACGTTGTACGTTATACGTTATACGTTATATGTTATACGATATACGTTATACGTTATACGTTATACGTTATACGTTATACGTTGTACGTTATACGCTGTACGTTATACCTTATACGTTATACGTTATACACTGTACGTTATACGCTGTACGTTATAAGTTATACGTTATACGTTATACGTTACACGTTGTACGTTGTACGTTACACGTTGTACATTATACGTTGTACGTTATACGTTATACGCTGTATGTTATACGTTATACGTTACATGTTGCACGTTGTACGTTATACGTTATACGTTGTATGTTATACGTTGTACGTTATACGTTATACGTTGTACGTTATACGTTGTACATTATACGTTGTATGTTATACGTTATACGCTGTACGTTATACGTTATTCGTTATACGTTATACGTTATACGTTATACGTTATACGTTATACGTTATACGTTATACGTTATACGTTATACGTTATACGTTATACGTTATACGTTGTACGTTATACGCTGTACGTTATACGCTGTACGTTATACGTTACACGTTGTACGTTGTACGTTATACGTTGTACGTTATACGTTGTACATTGTACGTTATACGTTGTACGTTATACGTTGTACATTATGCGTTGTGCGTTATACGTTGTACGTTATACGTTATACGTTATACGTTATACGTTATACGTTATACGTTATACGTTATACGTTATACGTTATACGTTATACGTTATACGTTATACGTTATACGCTGTACGTTATACGTTATACGTTATACGTTACACGTTGTACGTTGTACGTTATACGTTATACGTTGTATGTTATACGTTGTACGTTATACGTTATACGTTGTACGTTATACGTTGTACATTATACGTTGTATGTTATACGTTATACGCTGTACGTTATACGTTATTCGTTATACGTTATACGTTATACGTTATACGTTATACGTTATACGTTATACGTTATACGTTATACGTTATACGTTATACGTTATACGTTATACGTTATACGTTATACGATGTACGTTATACGCTGTACGTTATACGCTGTACGTTATACGTTACACGTTGTACGCTGTACGTTATACGTTGTACGTTATACGTTGTACATTGTACGTTATACGTTGTACGTTATACGTTGTACATTATGCGTTGTACGTTATACGTTGTACGTTATACGTTATACGTTATACGTTATACGTTATACGTTATACGTTATACGTTATACGTTATACGTTATAAGTTATACGTTATACGGTATACGGTATACGGTATACGTTATACGTTGTACGTTATACGTTATACGTTATACGTTATACGTTATATGTTATACGATATACGTTATACGTTATACGTTATACGTTATACGTTATACGTTGTACGTTATACGCTGTACGTTATACCTTATACGTTATACGTTATACACTGTACGTTATACGCTGTACGTTATAAGTTATACGTTATACGTTATACGTTACACGTTGTACGTTGTACGTTACACGTTGTACATTATACGTTGTACGTTATACGTTATACGCTGTACGTTATACGTTATACGTTACATGTTGCACGTTGTACGTTATACGTTATACGTTGTATGTTATACGTTGTACGTTATACGTTATACGTTGTACGTTATACGTTGTACATTATACGTTGTATGTTATACGTTATACGCTGTACGTTATACGTTATTCGTTATACGTTATACGTTATACGTTATACTTTATACGTTATACGTTATACGTTATACGTTATACGTTATACGTTGTACGTTATACGCTGTACGTTATACCTTATACGTTATACGTTATACACTGTACGTTATACGCTGTACGTTATAAGTTATACGTTATACGTTATACGTTACACGTTGTACGTTGTACGTTACACGTTGTACATTATACGTTGTACGTTATACGTTATACGCTGTACGTTATACGTTATACGTTACATGTTGCACGTTGTACGTTATACGTTATACGTTGTATGTTATACGTTGTACGTTATACGTTATACGTTGTACGTTATACGTTGTACATTATACGTTGTATGTTATACGTTATACGCTGTACGTTATACGTTATACGTTATACGTTATACGTTATAAGTTATACGTTATTCGTTATACGTTTTACGTTATACGTTATACGTTATACGGTATACGTTATACGTTGTACGTTATACGTTATACGTTATACGTTATACGTTATACGTTATACGTTATAAGTTATACGTTATTCGTTATACGTTTTACGTTATACGTTATACGTTATACGTTATACGTTATACGTTATACGTTATACGTTATACGTTATACGTTATACGTTATACGTTATACGTTATACGCTGTACGTTATACGCTGTACGTTATACGCTGTACGTTATACGTTATACGTTACACGTTGTACGTTGTACGTTATACGTTGTACGTTATACGTTACACGTTGTACGTTGTACGTTATACGTTATACGTTGTATGTTATACGTTGTACGTTATACGTTATACGTTGTACGTTATACGTTGTACATTATACGTTGTATGTTATACGTTATACGCTGTACGTTATACGTTATTCGTTATACGTTATACGTTATACGTTATACGTTATACGTTATACGTTATACGTTATACGTTATACGTTATACGTTATACGTTGTACGTTATACGCTGTACGTTATACGCTGTACGTTATACGTTACACGTTGTACGCTGTACGTTATACGTTGTACGTTATACGTTGTACATTGTACGTTATACGTTGTACGTTATACGTTGTACATTATGCGTTGTACGTTATACGTTGTACGTTATACGTTATACGTTATACGTTATACGTTATACGTTATACGTTATACGTTATACGTTATACGTTATAAGTTATACGTTATACGGTATACGGTATACGGTATACGTTATACGTTGTACGTTATACGTTATACGTTATACGTTATACGTTATATGTTATACGTTATACGTTATACGTTATACGTTATACGTTATACGTTATACGTTATACGTTATACGTTATACGTTATACGTTATACGTTATACGTTATACGTTATACGTTGTACGTTATACGCTGTACGTTATACGCTGTACGTTATACGTTACACGTTGTACGCTGTACGTTATACGTTGTACGTTATACGTTGTACATTGTACGTTATACGTTGTACGTTATACGTTGTACATTATGCGTTGTACGTTATACGTTGTACGTTATACGTTATACGTTATACGTTATACGTTATACGTTATACGTTATACGTTATACGTTATACGTTATAAGTTATACGTTATACGGTATACGGTATACGGTATACGTTATACGTTGTACGTTATACGTTATACGTTATATGTTATACGATATACGTTATACGTTATACGTTATACGTTATACGTTATACGTTGTACGTTATACGCTGTACGTTATACCTTATACGTTATACGTTATACACTGTACGTTATACGCTGTACGTTATAAGTTATACGTTATACGTTATACGTTACACGTTGTACGTTGTACGTTACACGTTGTACATTATACGTTGTACGTTATACGTTATACGCTGTACGTTATACGTTATACGTTACATGTTGCACGTTGTACGTTATACGTTATACGTTGTATGTTATACGTTGTACGTTATACGTTATACGTTGTACGTTATACGTTGTACATTATACGTTGTATGTTATACGTTATACGCTGTACGTTATACGTTATTCGTTATACGTTATACGTTATACGTTATACGTTATACGTTATACGTTATACGTTATACGTTATACGTTATACGTTATACGTTATACGTTATACGTTATACGTTGTACGTTATACGCTGTACGTTATACGCTGTACGTTATACGTTACACGTTGTACGTTGTACGTTATACGTTGTACGTTATACGTTGTACATTGTACGTTATACGTTGTACGTTATACGTTGTACATTATGCGTTGTGCGTTATACGTTGTACGTTATACGTTATACGTTATACGTTATACGTTATACGTTATACGTTATACGTTATACGTTATACGTTATACGTTATACGTTATACGTTATACGTTATACGTTATACGCTGTACGTTATACGTTATACGTTATACGTTACACGTTGTACGTTGTACGTTATACGTTATACGTTGTATGTTATACGTTGTACGTTATACGTTATACGTTGTACGTTATACGTTGTACATTATACGTTGTATGTTATACGTTATACGCTGTACGTTATACGTTATTCGTTATACGTTATACGTTATACGTTATACGTTATACGTTATACGTTATACGTTATACGTTATACGTTATACGTTATACGTTATACGTTATACGTTATACGTTATACGTTATACGATGTACGTTATACGCTGTACGTTATACGCTGTACGTTATACGTTACACGTTGTACGCTGTACGTTATACGTTGTACGTTATACGTTGTACATTGTACGTTATACGTTGTACGTTATACGTTGTACATTATGCGTTGTACGTTATACGTTGTACGTTATACGTTATACGTTATACGTTATACGTTATACGTTATACGTTATACGTTATACGTTATACGTTATAAGTTATACGTTATACGGTATACGGTATACGGTATACGTTATACGTTGTACGTTATACGTTATACGTTATACGTTATACGTTATATGTTATACGATATACGTTATACGTTATACGTTATACGTTATACGTTATACGTTGTACGTTATACGCTGTACGTTATACCTTATACGTTATACGTTATACACTGTACGTTATACGCTGTACGTTATAAGTTATACGTTATACGTTATACGTTACACGTTGTACGTTGTACGTTACACGTTGTACATTATACGTTGTACGTTATACGTTATACGCTGTACGTTATACGTTATACGTTACATGTTGCACGTTGTACGTTATACGTTATACGTTGTATGTTATACGTTGTACGTTATACGTTATACGTTGTACGTTATACGTTGTACATTATACGTTGTATGTTATACGTTATACGCTGTACGTTATACGTTATTCGTTATACGTTATACGTTATACGTTATACTTTATACGTTATACGTTATACGTTATACGTTATACGTTATACGTTGTACGTTATACGCTGTACGTTATACCTTATACGTTATACGTTATACACTGTACGTTATACGCTGTACGTTATAAGTTATACGTTATACGTTATACGTTACACGTTGTACGTTGTACGTTACACGTTGTACATTATACGTTGTACGTTATACGTTATACGCTGTACGTTATACGTTATACGTTACATGTTGCACGTTGTACGTTATACGTTATACGTTGTATGTTATACGTTGTACGTTATACGTTATACGTTGTACGTTATACGTTGTACATTATACGTTGTATGTTATACGTTATACGCTGTACGTTATACGTTATACGTTATACGTTATACGTTATAAGTTATACGTTATTCGTTATACGTTTTACGTTATACGTTATACGTTATACGGTATACGTTATACGTTGTACGTTATACGTTATACGTTATACGTTATACGTTATACGTTATACGTTATAAGTTATACGTTATTCGTTATACGTTTTACGTTATACGTTATACGTTATACGTTATACGTCATACGTTATACGTTATACGTTATACGTTATACGTTATACGTTATACGTTATACGCTGTACGTTATACGCTGTACGTTATACGCTGTACGTTATACGTTATACGTTACACGTTGTACGTTGTACGTTATACGTTGTACGTTATACGTTGTACATTATACGTTGTACATTATACGTTGTACGTTATACGTTATACGCTGTACGTTATAAGTTATACGTTATACGTTATACGTTACACGTTGTACGTTGTACGTTATACGTTGTACGTTATACGTTGTATGTTATACGTTATACGCTGTACGTTATACGTTATACGTTGTACGTTATACGTTGTATGTTATACGTTATACGCTGTACGCTGTACGTTATACGTTATACGTTATACGTTGTACGTTATACGCTGTACGTTATACCTTATACGTTATACGTTATACGCTGTACGTTATACGCTGTACGTTATACGTTATACGTTATACGTTATACGTTATACGTTATACGTTATACGTTATACGCTGTACGTTATACGTTATACGTTATACGTTACACGTTGTACGTTGTACGTTATACGTTATACGTTGTATGTTATACGTTGTACGTTATACGTTATACGTTGTACGTTATACGTTGTACATTATACGTTGTATGTTATACGTTATACGCTGTACGTTATACGTTATTCGTTATACGTTATACGTTATACGTTATACGTTATACGTTATACGTTATACGTTATACGTTATACGTTATACGTTATACGTTATACGTTGTACGTTATACGCTGTACGTTATACGCTGTACGTTATACGTTACACGTTGTACGCTGTACGTTATACGTTGTACGTTATACGTTGTACATTGTACGTTATACGTTGTACGTTATACGTTGTACATTATGCGTTGTACGTTATACGTTGTACGTTATGCGTTATACGTTATACGTTATACGTTATACGTTATACGTTATACGTTATACGTTATACGTTATAAGTTATACGTTATACGGTATACGGTATACGGTATACGTTATACGTTGTACGTTATACGTTATACGTTATACGTTATACGTTATATGTTATACGATATACGTTATACGTTATACGCTGTACGCTGTACGTTATACGTTATACGTTATACGTTGTACGTTATACGCTGTACGTTATACCTTATACGTTATACGTTATACGCTGTACGTTATACGCTGTACGTTATACGTTATACGTTATACGTTATACGTTATACGTTATACGTTATACGTTATACGTTATACGTTATACGTTATACGCTGTACGTTATACGTTATACGTTATACGTTACACGTTGTACGTTGTACGTTATACGTTATACGCTGTACGTTATACGTTATACGTTACATGTTGCACGTTGTACGTTATACGTTATACGTTGTATGTTATACGTTGTACGTTATACGTTATACGTTGTACGTTATACGTTGTACATTATACGTTGTATGTTATACGTTATACGCTGTACGTTATACGTTATTCGTTATACGTTATACGTTATACGTTATACGTTATACGTTATACGTTATACGTTATACGTTATACGTTATACGTTGTACGTTATACGCTGTACGTTATACGCTGTACGTTATACGTTACACGTTGTACGTTGTACGTTATACGTTGTACGTTATACGTTGTACATTGTACGTTATACGTTGTACGTTATACGTTGTACATTATGCGTTGTGCGTTATACGTTATACGTTATACGTTATACGTTATACGTTATACGTTGTACGTTATACGCTGTACGTTATACCTTATACGTTATACGTTATACACTGTACGTTATACGCTGTACGTTATAAGTTATACGTTATACGTTATACGTTACACGTTGTACGTTGTACGTTACACGCTGTACATTATACGTTGTACGTTATACGTTATACGCTGTACGTTATACGTTATACGTTACATGTTGCACGTTGTACGTTATACGTTATACGTTGTATGTTATACGTTGTACGTTATACGTTATACGTTGTACGTTATACGTTGTACATTATACGTTGTATGTTATACGTTATACGCTGTACGTTATACGTTATTCGTTATACGTTATACGTTATACGTTATACGTTATACGTTATACGTTATATGTTATACGATATACGTTATACGTTATACGTTATACGTTATACGTTATACGTTGTACGTTATACGCTGTACGTTATACCTTATACGTTATACGTTATACACTGTACGTTATACGCTGTACGTTATAAGTTATACGTTATACGTTATACGTTACACGTTGTACGTTGTACGTTACACGTTGTACATTATACGTTGTACGTTATACGTTATACGCTGTACGTTATACGTTATACGTTACATGTTGCACGTTGTACGTTATACGTTATACGTTGTATGTTATACGTTGTACGTTATACGTTATACGTTGTACGTTATACGTTGTACATTATACGTTGTATGTTATACGTTATACGCTGTACGTTATACGTTATTCGTTATACGTTATACGTTATACGTTATACTTTATACGTTATACGTTATACGTTATACGTTATACGTTGTACGTTATACGCTGTACGTTATACGCTGTACGTTATACGTTACACGTTGTACGTTGTACGTTATACGTTGTACGTTATACGTTGTACATTGTACGTTATACGTTGTACGTTATACGTTGTACATTATGCGTTGTGCGTTATACGTTGTACGTTATACGTTATACGTTATACGTTATACGTTATACGTTATACGTTATACGTTATACGTTATACGTTATACGTTATAAGTTATACGTTATTCGTTATTCGTTATACGTTTTACGTTATACGTTATACGTTATACGTTATACGTTATACGTTACACGTTATACGTTATACGTTATACGTTATACGTAATACGTTATACGTTATACGTTATACGTTATACGTTATACGTTATACGGTATACGTTATACGTTATACGTTATACGTTATACGTTATACGTTATACGTTATACGTTATACGTTATACGTTATACGTTATACGTTATACGGTATACGGTATACGGTATACGTTATACGTTGTACGTTATACGTTATACGTTATACGTTATACGTTATACGTTATACGTTATAAGTTATACGTTATTCGTTATACGTTTTACGTTATACGTTATACGTTATACGTTATACGTTATACGTTATACGTTATACGTTATACGTTATACGTTATACGTTATACGTTATACGCTGTACGTTATACGCTGTACGTTATACGCTGTACGTTATACGTTATACGTTACACGTTGTACGTTGTACGTTATACGTTGTACGTTATACGTTGTACATTATACGTTGTACATTATACGTTGTACGTTATACGTTGTACGCTGTACGTTATAAGTTATACGTTATACGTTATACGTTACACGTTGTACGTTGTACGTTATACGTTGTACATTATACGTTGTACGTTATACGTTATACGTTACATGTTGTACGTTGTACGTTATACGTTGTACGTTATACGTTGTACGTTATACGTTGTATGTTATACGTTATACGCTGTACGTTATACGTTATACGTTGTACGTTATACGTTGTATGTTATACGTTATACGCTGTACGCTGTACGTTATACGTTATACGTTATACGTTGTACGTTATACGCTGTACGTTATACCTTATACGTTATACGTTATACGCTGTACGTTATACGCTGTACGTTATACGTTATACGTTATACGTTATACGTTATACGTTATACGTTATACGTTATACGCTGTACGTTATACGTTATACGTTATACGTTACACGTTGTACGTTGTACGTTATACGTTATACGTTGTATGTTATACGTTGTACGTTATACGTTATACGTTGTACGTTATACGTTGTACATTATACGTTGTATGTTATACGTTATACGCTGTACGTTATACGTTATTCGTTATACGTTATACGTTATACGTTATACGTTATACGTTATACGTTATACGTTATACGTTATACGTTATACGTTATACGTTATACGTTGTACGTTATACGCTGTACGTTATACGCTGTACGTTATACGTTACACGTTGTACGCTGTACGTTATACGTTGTACGTTATACGTTGTACATTGTACGTTATACGTTGTACGTTATACGTTGTACATTATGCGTTGTACGTTATACGTTGTACGTTATACGTTATACGTTATACGTTATACGTTATACGTTATACGTTATACGTTATACGTTATACGTTATACGTTATAAGTTATACGTTATACGGTATACGGTATACGGTATACGTTATACGTTGTACGTTATACGTTATACGTTATACGTTATACGTTATATGTTATACGATATACGTTATACGTTACACGTTGTACGTTGTACGTTATACGTTGTACATTATACGTTGTACGTTATACGTTATACGTTACATGTTGTACGTTGTACGTTATACGTTGTACGTTATACGTTGTACGTTATACGTTGTATGTTATACGTTATACGCTGTACGTTATACGTTATACGTTGTACGTTATACGTTGTATGTTATACGTTATACGCTGTACGCTGTACGTTATACGTTATACGTTATACGTTATACGTTGTACGTTATACGCTGTACGTTATACCTTATACGTTATACGTTATACGCTGTACGTTATACGCTGTACGTTATACGTTATACGTTATACGTTATACGTTATACGTTATACGTTATACGTTATACGTTATACGTTATACGTTATACGTTATACGCTGTACGTTATACGTTATACGTTATACGTTACACGTTGTACGTTGTACGTTATACGTTATACGCTGTACGTTATACGTTATACGTTATACGTTATACGTTATACGTTATACGTTATACGTTATACGTTATACGTTATACGTTGTACGTTATACGTTATACGTTATACGTTATACGTTATACGTTATACGTTATACGTTATACGTTATACGTTATAAGTTATACGTTATACGGTATACGGTATACGGTATACGTTATAAGTTATACGTTATACGGTATACGGTATACGGTATACGTTATACGTTGTACGTTATACGTTATACGTTATACGTTATACGTTATATGTTATACGATATACGTTATACGTTATACGTTATACGTTATACGTTATACGTTGTACGTTATACGCTGTACGTTATACCTTATACGTTATACGTTATACACTGTACGTTATACGCTGTACGTTATAAGTTATACGTTATACGTTATACGTTACACGTTGTACGTTGTACGTTACACGTTGTACATTATACGTTGTACGTTATACGTTATACGCTGTACGTTATACGTTATACGTTACATGTTGCACGTTGTACGTTATACGTTATACGTTGTATGTTATACGTTGTACGTTATACGTTATACGTTGTACGTTATACGTTGTACATTATACGTTGTATGTTATACGTTATACGCTGTACGTTATACGTTATTCGTTATACGTTATACGTTATACGTTATACTTTATACGTTATACGTTATACGTTATACGTTATACGTTATACGTTGTACGTTATACGCTGTACGTTATACCTTATACGTTATACGTTATACACTGTACGTTATACGCTGTACGTTATAAGTTATACGTTATACGTTATACGTTACACGTTGTACGTTGTACGTTACACGTTGTACATTATACGTTGTACGTTATACGTTATACGCTGTACGTTATACGTTATACGTTACATGTTGCACGTTGTACGTTATACGTTATACGTTGTATGTTATACGTTGTACGTTATACGTTATACGTTGTACGTTATACGTTGTACATTATACGTTGTATGTTATACGTTATACGCTGTACGTTATACGTTATACGTTATACGTTATACGTTATAAGTTATACGTTATTCGTTATACGTTTTACGTTATACGTTATACGTTATACGGTATACGTTATACGTTGTACGTTATACGTTATACGTTATACGTTATACGTTATACGTTATACGTTATAAGTTATACGTTATTCGTTATACGTTTTACGTTATACGTTATACGTTATACGTTATACGTTATACGTTATACGTTATACGTTATACGTTATACGTTATACGTTATACGTTATACGCTGTACGTTATACGCTGTACGTTATACGCTGTACGTTATACGTTATACGTTACACGTTGTACGTTGTACGTTATACGTTGTACGTTATACGTTGTACATTATACGTTGTACATTATACGTTGTACGTTATACGTTATACGCTGTACGTTATAAGTTATACGTTATACGTTATACGTTACACGTTGTACGTTGTACGTTATACGTTGTACATTATACGTTGTACGTTATACGTTATACGTTACATGTTGTACGTTGTACGTTATACGTTGTACGTTATACGTTGTACGTTATACGTTGTATGTTATACGTTATACGCTGTACGTTATACGTTATACGTTGTACGTTATACGTTGTATGTTATACGTTATACGCTGTACGCTGTACGTTATACGTTATACGTTATACGTTGTACGTTATACGCTGTACGTTATACCTTATACGTTATACGTTATACGCTGTACGTTATACGCTGTACGTTATACGTTATACGTTATACGTTGTACGTTATACGTTGTATGTTATACGTTATACGCTGTACGTTATACGTTATACGTTATACGTTACACGTTGTACGTTGTACGTTATACGTTATACGTTGTATGTTATACGTTGTACGTTATACGTTATACGTTGTACGTTATACGTTGTACATTATACGTTGTATGTTATACGTTATACGCTGTACGTTATACGTTATTCGTTATACGTTATACGTTATACGTTATACGTTATACGTTATACGTTATACGTTATACGTTATACGTTATACGTTATACGTTATACGTTGTACGTTATACGCTGTACGTTATACGCTGTACGTTATACGTTACACGTTGTACGCTGTACGTTATACGTTGTACGTTATACGTTGTACATTGTACGTTATACGTTGTACGTTATACGTTGTACATTATGCGTTGTACGTTATACGTTGTACGTTATACGTTATACGTTATACGTTATACGTTATACGTTATACGTTATACGTTATACGTTATACGTTATAAGTTATACGTTATACGGTATACGGTATACGGTATACGTTATACGTTGTACGTTATACGTTATACGTTATACGTTATACGTTATATGTTATACGATATACGTTATACGTTATACGCTGTACGCTGTACGTTATACGTTATACGTTATACGTTGTACGTTATACGCTGTACGTTATACCTTATACGTTATACGTTATACGCTGTACGTTATACGCTGTACGTTATACGTTATACGTTATACGTTATACGTTATACGTTATACGTTATACGTTATACGTTATACGTTATACGTTATACGTTATACGCTGTACGTTATACGTTATACGTTATACGTTACACGTTGTACGTTGTACGTTATACGTTATACGCTGTACGTTATACGTTATACGTTACATGTTGCACGTTGTACGTTATACGTTATACGTTGTATGTTATACGTTGTACGTTATACGTTATACGTTGTACGTTATACGTTGTACATTATACGTTGTATGTTATACGTTATACGCTGTACGTTATACGTTATTCGTTATACGTTATACGTTATACGTTATACGTTATACGTTATACGTTATACGTTATACGTTATACGTTGTACGTTATACGCTGTACGTTATACGCTGTACGTTATACGTTACACGTTGTACGTTGTACGTTATACGTTGTACGTTATACGTTGTACATTGTACGTTATACGTTGTACGTTATACGTTGTACATTATGCGTTGTGCGTTATACGTTATACGTTATACGTTATACGTTATACGTTATACGTTGTACGTTATACGCTGTACGTTATACCTTATACGTTATACGTTATACACTGTACGTTATACGCTGTACGTGATAAGTTATACGTTATACGTTATACGTTACACGTTGTACGTTGTACGTTACACGCTGTACATTATACGTTGTACGTTATACGTTATACGCTGTACGTTATACGTTATACGTTACATGTTGCACGTTGTACGTTATACGTTATACGTTGTATGTTATACGTTGTACGTTATACGTTATACGTTGTACGTTATACGTTGTACATTATACGTTGTATGTTATACGTTATACGCTGTACGTTATACGTTATTCGTTATACGTTATACGTTATACGTTATACGTTATACGTTATACGTTATATGTTATACGATATACGTTATACGTTATACGTTATACGTTATACGTTATACGTTGTACGTTATACGCTGTACGTTATACCTTATACGTTATACGTTATACACTGTACGTTATACGCTGTACGTTATAAGTTATACGTTATACGTTATACGTTACACGTTGTACGTTGTACGTTACACGTTGTACATTATACGTTGTACGTTATACGTTATACGCTGTACGTTATACGTTATACGTTACATGTTGCACGTTGTACGTTATACGTTATACGTTGTATGTTATACGTTGTACGTTATACGTTATACGTTGTACGTTATACGTTGTACATTATACGTTGTATGTTATACGTTATACGCTGTACGTTATACGTTATTCGTTATACGTTATACGTTATACGTTATACTTTATACGTTATACGTTATACGTTATACGTTATACGTTGTACGTTATACGCTGTACGTTATACGCTGTACGTTATACGTTACACGTTGTACGTTGTACGTTATACGTTGTACGTTATACGTTGTACATTGTACGTTATACGTTGTACGTTATACGTTGTACATTATGCGTTGTGCGTTATACGTTGTACGTTATACGTTATACGTTATACGTTATACGTTATACGTTATACGTTATACGTTATACGTTATACGTTATACGTTATAAGTTATACGTTATTCGTTATTCGTTATACGTTTTACGTTATACGTTATACGTTATACGTTATACGTTACACGTTATACGTTATACGTTATACGTTATACGTTATACGTAATACGTTATACGTTATACGTTATACGTTATACGTTATACGTTATACGGTATACGTTATACGTTATACGTTATACGTTATACGTTATACGTTATACGTTATACGTTATACGTTATACGTTATACGTTATACGTTATACGGTATACGGTATACGGTATACGTTATACGTTGTACGTTATACGTTATACGTTATACGTTATACGTTATACGTTATACGTTATAAGTTATACGTTATTCGTTATACGTTTTACGTTATACGTTATACGTTATACGTTATACGTTATACGTTATACGTTATACGTTATACGTTATACGTTATACGTTATACGTTATACGCTGTACGTTATACGCTGTACGTTATACGCTGTACGTTATACGTTATACGTTACACGTTGTACGTTGTACGTTATACGTTGTACGTTATACGTTGTACATTATACGTTGTACATTATACGTTGTACGTTATACGTTATACGCTGTACGTTATAAGTTATACGTTATACGTTATACGTTACACGTTGTACGTTGTACGTTATACGTTGTACATTATACGTTGTACGTTATACGTTATACGTTACATGTTGTACGTTGTACGTTATACGTTGTACGTTATACGTTGTACGTTATACGTTGTATGTTATACGTTATACGCTGTACGTTATACGTTATACGTTGTACGTTATACGTTGTATGTTATACGTTATACGCTGTACGCTGTACGTTATACGTTATACGTTATACGTTGTACGTTATACGCTGTACGTTATACCTTATACGTTATACGTTATACGCTGTACGTTATACGCTGTACGTTATACGTTATACGTTATACGTTATACGTTATACGTTATACGTTATACGTTATACGCTGTACGTTATACGTTATACGTTATACGTTACACGTTGTACGTTGTACGTTATACGTTATACGTTGTATGTTATACGTTGTACGTTATACGTTATACGTTGTACGTTATACGTTGTACATTATACGTTGTATGTTATACGTTATACGCTGTACGTTATACGTTATTCGTTATACGTTATACGTTATACGTTATACGTTATACGTTATACGTTATACGTTATACGTTATACGTTATACGTTATACGTTGTACGTTATACGCTGTACGTTATACGCTGTACGTTATACGTTACACGTTGTACGCTGTACGTTATACGTTGTACGTTATACGTTGTACATTGTACGTTATACGTTGTACGTTATACGTTGTACATTATGCGTTGTACGTTATACGTTGTACGTTATACGTTATACGTTATACGTTATACGTTATACGTTATACGTTATACGTTATACGTTATACGTTATACGTTATAAGTTATACGTTATACGGTATACGGTATACGGTATACGTTATACGTTGTACGTTATACGTTATACGTTATACGTTATACGTTATATGTTATACGATATACGTTATACGTTACACGTTGTACGTTGTACGTTATACGTTGTACATTATACGTTGTACGTTATACGTTATACGTTACATGTTGTACGTTGTACGTTATACGTTGTACGTTATACGTTGTACGTTATACGTTGTATGTTATACGTTATACGCTGTACGTTATACGTTATACGTTGTACGTTATACGTTGTATGTTATACGTTATACGCTGTACGCTGTACGTTATACGTTATACGTTATACGTTGTACGTTATACGCTGTACGTTATACCTTATACGTTATACGTTATACGCTGTACGTTATACGCTGTACGTTATACGTTATACGTTATACGTTATACGTTATACGTTATACGTTATACGTTATACGTTATACGTTATACGTTATACGTTATACGTTATACGCTGTACGTTATACGTTATACGTTATACGTTACACGTTGTACGTTGTACGTTATACGTTATACGCTGTACGTTATACGTTATACGTTATACGTTATACGTTATACGTTATACGTTATACGTTATACGTTATACGTTATACGCTGTACGTTATACGTTGTACGTTATACGTTGTACATTATACGTTGTATGTTATACGTTATACGCTGTACGTTATACGTTATTCGTTATACGTTATACGTTATACGTTATACGTTATACGTTATACGTTATACGTTATACGTTATACGTTATACGTTATACGTTATACGTTATACGTTGTACGTTATACGCTGTACGTTATACGCTGTACGTTATACGTTACACGTTGTACGTTATACGTTACACGTTGTACGTTGTACGTTATACGTTGTACATTATACGTTGTACGTTATACGTTATACGTTACATGTTGTACGTTGTACGTTATACGTTATACGTTATACGTTATACGTTATACGTTATACGCTGTACGTTATACGTTGTACGTTATACGTTGTACATTATACGTTGTATGTTATACGTTATACGCTGTACGTTATACGTTATTCGTTATACGTTATACGTTATACGTTATACGTTATACGTTATACGTTATACGTTATACGTTATACGTTATACGTTATACGTTATACGTTATACGTTATACGTTGTACGTTATACGCTGTACGTTATACGCTGTACGTTATAAGTTATACGTTATACGTTATACGTTACACGTTGTACGTTGTACGTTATACGTTGTACATTATACGTTGTACGTTATACGTTATACGTTACATGTTGTACGTTGTACGTTATACGTTGTACGTTATACGTTGTACGTTATACGTTGTATGTTATACGTTATACGCTGTACGTTATACGTTATACGTTGTACGTTATACGTTGTATGTTATACGTTATACGCTGTACGCTGTACGTTATACGTTATACGTTATACGTTGTACGTTATACGCTGTACGTTATACCTTATACGTTATACGTTATACGCTGTACGTTATACGCTGTACGTTATACGTTATACGTTATACGTTATACGTTATACGTTATACGTTATACGTTATACGCTGTACGTTATACGTTATACGTTATACGTTACACGTTGTACGTTGTACGTTATACGTTATACGTTGTATGTTATACGTTGTACGTTATACGTTATACGTTGTACGTTATACGTTGTACATTATACGTTGTATGTTATACGTTATACGCTGTACGTTATACGTTATTCGTTATACGTTATACGTTATACGTTATACGTTATACGTTATACGTTATACGTTATACGTTATACGTTATACGTTATACGTTATACGTTGTACGTTATACGCTGTACGTTATACGCTGTACGTTATACGTTACACGTTGTACGCTGTACGTTATACGTTGTACGTTATACGTTGTACATTGTACGTTATACGTTGTACGTTATACGTTGTACATTATGCGTTGTACGTTATACGTTGTACGTTATACGTTATACGTTATACGTTATACGTTATACGTTATACGTTATACGTTATACGTTATACGTTATACGTTATAAGTTATACGTTATACGGTATACGGTATACGGTATACGTTATACGTTGTACGTTATACGTTATACGTTATACGTTATACGTTATATGTTATACGATATACGTTATACGTTACACG
Organism: Lasioglossum morio; assembly: GCA_916610235.2. NCBI lineage: Eukaryota > Metazoa > Arthropoda > Insecta > Hymenoptera > Halictidae > Lasioglossum > Lasioglossum morio. Next base: position 586,517 of record CAKAJA020001038.1, read on the forward strand.
TTGTACGTTGTACGTTATACGTTGTACATTATACGTTGTACGTTATACGTTATACGTTACATGTTGTACGTTGTACGTTATACGTTGTACGTTATACGTTGTACGTTATACGTTGTATGTTATACGTTATACGCTGTACGTTATACGTTATACGTTGTACGTTATACGTTGTATGTTATACGTTATACGCTGTACGCTGTACGTTATACGTTATACGTTATACGTTGTACGTTATACGCTGTACGTTATACCTTATACGTTATACGTTATACGCTGTACGTTATACGCTGTACGTTATACGTTATACGTTATACGTTATACGTTATACGTTATACGTTATACGTTATACGTTATACGTTATACGTTATACGTTATACGTTATACGCTGTACGTTATACGTTATACGTTATACGTTACACGTTGTACGTTGTACGTTATACGTTATACGCTGTACGTTATACGTTATACGTTATACGTTATACGTTATACGTTATACGTTATACGTTATACGTTATACGTTATACGCTGTACGTTATACGTTGTACGTTATACGTTGTACATTATACGTTGTATGTTATACGTTATACGCTGTACGTTATACGTTATTCGTTATACGTTATACGTTATACGTTATACGTTATACGTTATACGTTATACGTTATACGTTATACGTTATACGTTATACGTTATACGTTGTACGTTATACGCTGTACGTTATACGCTGTACGTTATACGTTACACGTTGTACGTTGTACGTTATACGTTGTACGTTATACGTTGTACATTGTACGTTATACGTTGTACGTTATACGTTGTACATTATGCGTTGTGCGTTATACGTTGTACGTTATACGTTATACGTTATACGTTATACGTTATACGTTATACGTTATACGTTATACGTTATACGTTATACGTTATAAGTTATACGTTATTCGTTATTCGTTATACGTTTTACGTTATACGTTATACGTTATACGTTATACGTTTTACGTTATACGTTATACGTTATACGTTATACGTTATACGTTACACGTTATACGTTATACGTTATACGTTATACGTTATACGTAATACGTTATACGTTATACGTTATACGTTATACGTTATACGGTATACGTTATACGTTATACGTTATACGTTATACGTTATACGTTATACGTTATACGTTATACGTTATACGTTATACGTTATACGTTATACGCTGTACGTTATACGCTGTACGTTATACGCTGTACGTTATACGTTATACGTTACACGTTATACGTTGTACGTTATACGCTGTACGTTATACGCTGTACGTTATACGTTACACGTTGTACGCTGTACGTTATACGTTGTACGTTATACGTTGTACATTGTACGTTATACGTTGTACGTTATACGTTGTACATTATGCGTTGTACGTTATACGTTGTACGTTATACGTTATACGTTATACGTTATACGTTATACGTTATAAGTTATACGTTATTCGTTATTCGTTATACGTTTTACGTTATACGTTATACGTTATACGTTATACGTTATACGTTACACGTTATACGTTATACGTTATACGTTATACGTTATACGTAATACGTTATACGTTATACGTTATACGTTATACGTTATACGGTATACGTTATACGTTATACGTTATACGTTATACGTTATACGTTATACGTTATACGTTATACGTTATACGTTATACGTTATACGTTATACGCTGTACGTTATACGCTGTACGTTATACGCTGTACGTTATACGTTATACGTTACACGTTATACGTTGTACGTTATACGCTGTACGTTATACGCTGTACGTTATACGTTACACGTTGTACGCTGTACGTTATACGTTGTACGTTATACGTTGTACATTGTACGTTATACGTTGTACGTTATACGTTGTACATTATGCGTTGTACGTTATACGTTGTACGTTATACGTTATACGTTATACGTTATACGTTATACGTTATACGTTATACGTTATACGTTATACGTTATACGTTATAAGTTATACGTTATACGGTATACGGTATACGGTATACGGTATACGGTATACGTTATACGTTGTACGTTATACGTTATACGTTATACGTTATACGTTATATGTTATACGATATACGTTATACGTTATACGTTATACGTTATACGTTATACGTTGTACGTTATACGCTGTACGTTATACCTTATACGTTATACGTTATACACTGTACGTTATACGCTGTACGTTATAAGTTATACGTTATACGTTATACGTTACACGTTGTACGTTGTACGTTACACGCTGTACATTATACGTTGTACGTTATACGTTATACGCTGTACGTTATACGTTATACGTTACATGTTGCACGTTGTACGTTATACGTTATACGTTGTATGTTATACGTTGTACGTTATACGTTATACGTTGTACGTTATACGTTGTACATTATACGTTGTATGTTATACGTTATACGCTGTACGTTATACGTTATTCGTTATACGTTATACGTTATACGTTATACGTTATACGTTATACGTTATACGTTATACGTTATACGTTATACGTTATACGTTGTACGTTGTACGTTATACGCTGTACGTTATACGCTGTACGTTATACGTTACACGTTGTACGTTGTACGTTATACGTTGTACGTTATACGTTGTACATTGTACGTTATACGTTGTACGTTATACGTTGTACATTATGCGTTGTGCGTTATACGTTGTACGTTATACGTTATACGTTATACGTTATACGTTATACGTTATACGTTATACGTTATACGTTATACGTTATACGTTATAAGTTATACGTTATTCGTTATACGTTTTACGTTATACGTTATACGTTATACGTTATACGTTATACGTTACACGTTATACGTTATACGTTATACGTTATACGTTATACGTAATACGTTATACGTTATACGTTATACGTTATACGTTATACGTTATACGTTATACGGTATACGTTATACGTTCTACGTTATACGTTATACGTTATACGTTATACGTTATACGTTATACGTTATACGTTATACGTTATACGTTATACATTATACGTTATACGTTATACGTTATACGGTATACGGTATACGGTATACGTTATACGTTGTACGTTATACGTTATACGTTATACGTTATACGTTATACGTTATACGTTATACGTTATAAGTTATACGTTATTCGTTATACGTTTTACGTTATACGTTATACGTTATACGTTATACGTTATACGTTATACGTTATACGTTATACGTTATACGTTATACGTTATACGCTGTACGTTATACGCTGTACGTTATACGCTGTACGTTATACGTTATACGTTACACGTTGTACGTTGTACGTTATACGTTGTACGTTATACGTTGTACATTATACGTTGTACATTATACGTTGTACGTTATACGTTATACGCTGTACGTTATAAGTTATACGTTATACGTTATACGTTACACGTTGTACGTTGTACGTTATACGTTGTACATTATACGTTGTACGTTATACGTTATACGTTACATGTTGTACGTTGTACGTTATACGTTGTACGTTATACGTTGTACGTTATAGGTTGTATGTTATACGTTATACGCTGTACGTTATACGTTATACGTTGTACGTTATACGTTGTATGTTATACGTTATACGCTGTACGCTGTACGTTATACGTTATACGTTATACGTTGTACATTGTACGTTATACGTTGTACGTTATACGTTGTACATTATGCGTTGTGCGTTATACGTTGTACGTTATACGTTATACGTTATACGTTATACGTTATACGTTATACGTTATACGTTATACGTTATACGTTATACGTTATACGTTATACGTTATACGTTATACGTTATACGTTATACGTTATACGTTATACGTTATACGTTATACGTTATACGTTATACGGTATACGGTATACGGTATACGTTATACGTTGTACGTTATACGTTATACGTTATACGTTATACGTTATACGTTATACGTTATACGTTATAAGTTATACGTTATTCGTTATACGTTTTACGTTATACGTTATACGTTATACGTTATACGTTATACGTTATACGTTATACGTTATACGTTATACGTTATACGTTATACGCTGTACGTTATACGCTGTACGTTATACGCTGTACGTTATACGTTATACGTTACACGTTATACGTTGTACGTTATACGCTGTACGTTATACGCTGTACGTTATACGTTACACGTTGTACGCTGTACGTTATACGTTGTACGTTATACGTTGTACATTGTACGTTATACGTTGTACGTTATACGTTGTACATTATGCGTTGTACGTTATACGTTGTACGTTATACGTTATACGTTATACGTTATACGTTATACGTTATACGTTATACGTTATACGTTATACGTTATACGTTATACGTTATAAGTTATACGTTATACGGTATACGGTATACGGTATACGTTATACGTTGTACGTTATACGTTATACGTTATACGTTATACGTTATATGTTATACGATATACGTTATACGTTATACGTTATACGTTATACGTTATACGTTGTACGTTATACGCTGTACGTTATACCTTATACGTTATACGTTATACACTGTACGTTATACGCTGTACGTTATAAGTTATACGTTATACGTTATACGTTACACGTTGTACGTTGTACGTTACACGCTGTACATTATACGTTGTACGTTATACGTTATACGCTGTACGTTATACGTTATACGTTACATGTTGCACGTTGTACGTTATACGTTATACGTTGTATGTTATACGTTGTACGTTATACGTTATACGTTGTACGTTATACGTTGTACATTATACGTTGTATGTTATACGTTATACGCTGTACGTTATACGTTATTCGTTATACGTTATACGTTATACGTTATACGTTATACGTTATACGTTATACGTTATACGTTATACGTTATACGTTGTACGTTATACGCTGTACGTTATACGCTGTACGTTATACGTTACACGTTGTACGTTGTACGTTATACGTTGTACGTTATACGTTGTACATTGTACGTTATACGTTGTACGTTATACGTTGTACATTATGCGTTGTGCGTTATACGTTGTACGTTATACGTTATACGTTATACGTTATACGTTATACGTTATACGTTATACGTTATACGTTATACGTTATACGTTATACGTTATAAGTTATACGTTATTCGTTATACGTTTTACGTTATACGTTATACGTTATACGTTATACGTTATACGTTACACGTTATACGTTATACGTTATACGTTATACGTTATACGTAATACGTTATACGTTATACGTTATACGTTATACGTTATACGTTATACGTTATACGGTATACGTTATACGTTATACGTTATACGTTATACGTTATACGTTATACGTTATACGTTATACGTTATACGTTATACGTTATACATTATACGTTATACGTTATACATTATACGGTATACGGTATACGGTATACGTTATACGTTGTACGTTATACGTTATACGTTATACGTTATACGTTATACGTTATACGTTATACGTTATACGTTATTCGTTATACGTTTTACGTTATACGTTATACGTTATACGTTATACGTTATACGTTATACGTTATACGTTATACGTTATACGCTGTACGTTATACGCTGTACGTTATACGCTGTACGTTATACGTTATACGTTACACGTTGTACGTTGTACGTTATACGTTGTACGTTATACGTTGTACATTATACGTTGTACATTATACGTTGTACGTTATACGTTATACGCTGTACGTTATAAGTTATACGTTATACGTTATACGTTACACGTTGTACGTTGTACGTTATACGTTGTACATTATACGTTGTACGTTATACGTTATACGTTACATGTTGTACGTTGTACGTTATACGTTGTACGTTATACGTTGTACGTTATACGTTGTATGGTATACGTTATACGCTGTACGTTATACGTTATACGTTGTACGTTATACGTTGTATGTTATACGTTATACGCTGTACGCTGTACGTTATACGTTATACGTTATACGTTGTACGTTATACGCTGTACGTTATACCTTATACGTTATACGTTATACGCTGTACGTTATACGCTGTACGTTATACGTTATACGTTATACGTTATACGTTATACGTTATACGTTATACGTTATACGTTATACGTTATACGCTGTACGTTATACGTTATACGTTATACGTTACACGTTGTACGTTGTACGTTATACGTTATACGTTGTATGTTATACGTTGTACGTTATACGTTATACGTTGTACGTTATACGTTGTACATTGTACGTTGTATGTTATACGTTATACGCTGTACGTTATACGTTATTCGTTATACGTTATACGTTATACGTTATACGTTATACGTTATACGTTATACGTTATACGTTATACGTTGTACGTTATACGCTGTACGTTATACGCTGTACGTTATACGTTACACGTTGTACGCTGTACGTTATACGTTGTACGTTATACGTTGTACATTGTACGTTATACGTTGTACGTTATACGTTGTACATTATGCGTTGTACGTTATACGTTGTACGTTATACGTTATACGTTATACGTTATACGTTATACGTTATACGTTATACGTTATACGTTATACGTTATACGTTATACGTTATAAGTTATACGTTATACGGTATACGGTATACGGTATACGTTATACGTTGTACGTTATACGTTATACGTTATACGTTATACGTTATATGTTATACGATATACGTTATACGTTATACGTTATACGTTATACGTTATACGTTATACGTTGTACGTTATACGCTGTACGTTATACCTTATACGTTATACGTTATACACTGTACGTTATACGCTGTACGTTATAAGTTATACGTTATACGTTATACGTTACACGTTGTACGTTGTACGTTACACGTTGTACATTATACGTTGTACGTTATACGTTATACGCTGTACGTTATACGTTATACGTTACATGTTGCACGTTGTTCGTTATACGTTATACGTTGTATGTTATACGTTGTACGTTATACGTTATACGTTGTACGTTATACGTTGTACATTATACGTTGTATGTTATACGTTATACGCTGTACGTTATACGTTATTCGTTATACGTTATACGTTATACGTTATACGTTATACGTTATACGTTATACGTTATACGTTATACGTTATACGTTATACGTTATACGTTGTACGTTATACGCTGTACGTTATACGCTGTACGTTATACGTTACACGTTGTACGTTGTACGTTATACGTTGTACGTTATACGTTGTACATTGTACGTTATACGTTGTACGTTATACGTTGTACATTATGCGTTGTGCGTTATACGTTGTACGTTATACGTTATACGTTATACGTTATACGTTATACGTTATACGTTATACGTTATACGTTATACGTTATACGTTATACGTTATAAGTTATACGTTATTCGTTATACGTTTTACGTTATACGTTATACGTTATACGTTATACGTTATACGTTACACGTTATACGTTATACGTTATACGTTATACGTTATAAGTTATACGTTATTCGTTATACGTTTTACGTTATACGTTATACGTTATACGTTATACGTTGTACATTATGCGTTGTACGTTATACGTTGTACGTTATACGTTATACGTTATACGTTATACGTTATACGTTATACGTTATACGTTATACGTTATACGTTATACGTTATACGTTATACGCTGTACGTTATACGTTGTACGTTATACGTTGTACATTGTACGTTATACGTTGTACGTTATACGTTATACGTTATACGGTATACGGTATACGGTATACGTTATACGTTGTACGTTATACGTTATACGTTATACGTTATACGTTATACGTTATACGTTATACGTTATAAGTTATACGTTATTCGTTATACGTTTTACGTTATACGTTATACGTTATACGTTATACGTTATACGTTATACGTTATACGTTATACGCTGTACGTTATACGCTGTACGTTATACGCTGTACGTTATACGTTATACGTTACACGTTATACGTTGTACGTTATACGCTGTACGTTATACGCTGTACGTTATACGTTACACGTTGTACGCTGTACGTTATACGTTGTACGTTATACGTTGTACATTGTACGTTATACGTTGTACGTTATACGTTGTACATTATGCGTTGTACGTTATACGTTGTACGTTATACGTTATACGTTATACGTTATACGTTATACGTTATACGTTATACGTTATACGTTATACGTTATACGTTATACGTTATACGTTATACGTTATAAGTTATACGTTATACGGTATACGGTATACGGTATACGTTATACGTTGTACGTTATACGTTATACGTTATACGTTATACGTTATATGTTATACGATATACGTTATACGTTATACGTTATACGTTATACGTTATACGTTGTACGTTATACGCTGTACGTTATACCTTATACGTTATACGTTATACACTGTACGTTATACGCTGTACGTTATAAGTTATACGTTATACGTTATACGTTACACGTTGTACGTTGTACGTTACACGCTGTACATTATACGTTGTACGTTATACGTTATACGCTGTACGTTATACGTTATACGTTACATGTTGCACGTTGTACGTTATACGTTATACGTTGTATGTTATACGTTGTACGTTATACGTTATACGTTGTACGTTATACGTTGTACATTATACGTTGTATGTTATACGTTATACGCTGTACGTTATACGTTATTCGTTATACGTTATACGTTATACGTTATACGTTATACGTTATACGTTATACGTTATACGTTATACGTTATACGTTATACGTTATACGTTATACGTTATACGTTATACGTTGTACGTTATACGCTGTACGTTATACGCTGTACGTTATACGTTACACGTTGTACGTTGTACGTTATACGTTGTACGTTATACGTTGTACATTGTACGTTATACGTTGTACGTTATACGTTGTACATTATGCGTTGTGCGTTATACGTTGTACGTTATACGTTATACGTTATACGTTATACGTTATACGTTATACGTTATACGTTATACGTTATACGTTATACTTTATACGTTATACGTTATACGTTATAAGTTATACGTTATTCGTTATACGTTTTACGTTATACGTTATACGTTATACGTTACACGTTATACGTTATACGTTATACGTTATACGTTATACGTAATACGTTATACGTTATACGTTATACGTTATACGTTATACGTTATACGTTATACGGTATACGTTATACGTTATACGTTATACGTTATACGTTATACGTTATACGTTATACGTTATACGTTATACGTTATACGTTATACGCTATACATTATACGTTATACGTTATACGTTATACGGTATACGGTATACGGTATACGTTATACGTTGTACGTTATACGTTATACGTTATACGTTATACGTTATACGTTATACGTTATAAGTTATACGTTATTCGTTATACGTTTTACGTTATACGTTATACGTTATACGTTATACGTTATACGTTATACGTTATACGTTATACGTTATACGTTATACGTTGTACGTTATACGTTATACGCTGTACGTTATACGTTATACGTTACATGTTGCACGTTGTACGTTATACGTTATACGTTGTATGTTATACGTTGTACGTTATACGTTATACGTTGTACGTTATACGTTGTACATTATACGTTGTATGTTATACGTTATACGCTGTACGTTATACGTTATTCGTTATACGTTATACGTTATACGTTATACGTTATACGTTATACGTTATACGTTATACGTTATACGTTATACGTTATACGTTATACGTTATACGTTATACGTTATACGTTGTACGTTATACGCTGTACGTTATACGCTGTACGTTATACGTTACACGTTGTACGTTGTACGTTATACGTTGTACGTTATACGTTGTACATTGTACGTTATACGTTGTACGTTATACGTTGTACATTATGCGTTGTGCGTTATACGTTGTACGTTATACGTTATACGTTATACGTTATACGTTATACGTTATACGTTATACGTTATACGTTATACGTTATACTTTATACGTTATACGTTATACGTTATAAGTTATACGTTATTCGTTATACGTTTTACGTTATACGTTATACGTTATACGTTACACGTTATACGTTATACGTTATACGTTATACGTTATACGTAATACGTTATACGTTATACGTTATACGTTATACGTTATACGTTATACGTTATACGGTATACGTTATACGTTATACGTTATACGTTATACGTTATACGTTATACGTTATACGTTATACGTTATACGTTATACGTTATACGCTATACATTATACGTTATACGTTATACGTTATACGGTATACGGTATACGGTATACGTTATACGTTGTACGTTATACGTTATACGTTATACGTTATACGTTATACGTTATACGCTGTACGTTATACGCTGTACGTTATACGCTGTACGTTATACGTTATACGTTACACGTTGTACGTTGTACGTTATACGTTGTACGTTATACGTTGTACATTATACGTTGTACATTATACGTTGTACGTTATACGTTATACGCTGTACGTTATAAGTTATACGTTATACGTTATACGTTACACGTTGTACGTTGTACGTTATACGTTGTACATTATACGTTGTACGTTATACGTTATACGTTACATGTTGTACGTTGTACGTTATACGTTGTACGTTATACGTTGTACGTTATACGTTGTATGTTATACGTTATACGCTGTACGTTATACGTTATACGTTGTACGTTATACGTTGTATGTTATACGTTATACGCTGTACGCTGTACGTTATACGTTATACGTTATACGTTGTACGTTATACGCTGTACGTTATACCTTATACGTTATACGTTATACGCTGTACGTTATACGCTGTACGTTATACGTTATACGTTATACGTTATACGTTATACGTTATACGTTATACGTTATACGTTATACGTTATACGCTGTACGTTATACGTTATACGTTATACGTTACACGTTGTACGTTGTACGTTATACGTTATACGTTGTATGTTATACGTTGTACGTTATACGTTATACGTTGTACGTTATACGTTGTACATTGTACGTTGTATGTTATACGTTATACGCTGTACGTTATACGTTATTCGTTATACGTTATACGTTATACGTTATACGTTATACGTTATACGTTATACGTTATACGTTATACGTTATACGTTATACGTTATACGTTATACGTTATACGTTGTACGTTATACGCTGTACGTTATACGCTGTACGTTATACGTTACACGTTGTACGCTGTACGTTATACGTTGTACGTTATACGTTGTACATTGTACGTTATACGTTGTACGTTATACGTTGTACATTATGCGTTGTACGTTATACGTTGTACGTTATACGTTATACGTTATACGTTATACGTTATACGTTATACGTTATACGTTGTACGTTATACGTTATACGTTATACGTTATACGTTATATGTTATACGATATACGTTATACGTTATACGTTATACGTTATACGTTATACGTTGTACGTTATACGCTGTACGTTATACCTTATACGTTATACGTTATACACTGTACGTTATACGCTGTACGTTACAAGTTATACGTTATACGTTATACGTTACACGTTGTACGTTGTACGTTACACGTTGTACATTATACGTTGTACGTTATACGTTATACGCTGTACGTTATACGTTATACGTTACATGTTGCACGTTGTACGTTATACGTTATACGTTGTATGTTATACGTTGTACGTTATACGTTATACGTTGTACGTTATACGTTGTACATTATACGTTGTATGTTATACGTTATACGCTGTACGTTATACGTTATTCGTTATACGTTATACGTTATACGTTATACGTTATACGTTATACGTTATACGTTATACGTTATACGTTATACGTTATACGTTATACGTTGTACGTTATACGCTGTACGTTATACGTTACACGTTGTACGTTGTACGTTATACGTTGTACGTTATACGTTGTACATTGTACGTTATACGTTGTACGTTATACGTTGTACATTATGCGTTGTGCGTTATACGTTGTACGTTATACGTTATACGTTATACGTTATACGTTATACGTTATACGTTATACGTTATACGTTATACGTTATACGTTATACGTTATACGTTATACGTTATAAGTTATACGTTATTCGTTATACGTTTTACGTTATACGTTATACGTTATACGTTATACGTTATACGTTACACGTTATACGTTATACGTTATACGTTATACGTTATACGTAATACGTTATACGTTATACGTTATACGTTATACGTTATACGTTATACGTTATACGGTATACGTTATACGTTATACGTTATACGTTATACGTTATACGTTATACGTTATACGGTATACGTTATACGTTATACGGTATACGGTATACGGTATACGTTATACGTTGTACGTTATACGTTATACGTTATACGTTATACGTTATACGTTATACGTTATAAGTTATACGTTATTCGTTATACGTTTTACGTTATACGTTATACGTTATACGTTATACGTTATACGTTATACGTTATACGTTATACGCTGTACGTTATACGCTGTACGTTATACGCTGTACGTTATACGTTATACGTTACACGTTGTACGTTGTACGTTATACGTTGTACGTTATACGTTGTACATTATACGTTGTACATTATACGTTGTACGTTATACGTTATACGCTGTACGTTATAAGTTATACGTTATACGTTATACGTTACACGTTGTACGTTGTACGTTATACGTTGTATGTTATACGTTATACGCTGTACGTTATACGTTATACGTTGTACGTTATACGTTGTATGTTATACGTTATACGCTGTACGCTGTACGTTATACGTTATACGTTATACGTTATACGTTGTACGTTATACGCTGTACCTTATACGCTGTACGTTATACGTTACACGTTGTACGCTGTACGTTATACGTTGTACGTTATACGTTGTACATTGTACGTTATACGTTGTACGTTATACGTTGTACATTATGCGTTGTACGTTATACGTTGTACGTTATACGTTATACGTTATACGTTATACGTTATACGCTGTACGTTATACGTTATACGTTATACGTTACACGTTGTACGTTGTACGTTATACGTTATACGTTGTATGTTATACGTTGTACGTTATACGTTATACGTTGTACGTTATACGTTGTACATTATACGTTGTATGTTATACGTTATACGCTGTACGTTATACGCTATTCGTTATACGTTATACGTTATACGTTATACGTTATACGTTATACGTTATACGTTATACGTTATACGTTATACGTTATACGTTATACGTTATACGTTATACGTTATACGTTATACGTTATACGTTATACGTTATACGTTATACGTTATACGTTATACGTTATACGTTATACGTTATACGTTATACGTTACACGTTATACGTTATACGTTATACGTTATACGTTATACGTAATACGTTATACGTTATACGTTATACGTTATACGTTATACGTTATACGTTATACGGTATACGTTATACGTTATACGTTATACGTTATACGTTATACGTTATACGTTATACGCTGTACGTTATACGCTGTACGTTATACGCTGTACGTTATACGTTATACGTTACACGTTGTACGTTGTACGTTATACGTTGTACGTTATACGTTGTACATTATACGTTGTACATTATACGTTGTACGTTATACGTTATACGCTGTACGTTATAAGTTATACGTTATACGTTATACGTTACACGTTGTACGTTGTACGTTATACGTTGTACATTATACGTTGTACGTTATACGTTATACGTTACATGTTGTACGTTGTACGTTATACGTTGTACGTTATACGTTTTACGTTATACGTTTTATGTTATACGTTATACGCTGTACGTTATACGTTATACGTTGTACGTTATACGTTGTACGTTATACGTTGTACGTTATACGTTACACGTTGTACGTTATACGTTGTACATTATACGTTGTATGTTATACGTTATACGCTGTACGTTATACGTTATTCGTTATACGTTATACGTTATACGTTATACGTTATACGTTATACGTTATACGTTATACGTTGTACGTTATACGCTGTACGTTATACCTTATACGTTATACGTTATACGCTGTACGTTATACGCTGTACGTTATACGTTATACGTTATACGTTATACGTTATACGTTATACGTTATACGTTATACGTTATACGTTATACGTTTTACGTTATACGTTATACGTTGTACGTTATACGTTGTACGCTGTACGTTATACGTTGTACGTTATACGTTGTACATTGTATGTTATACGTTGTACGTTATACGTTGTACATTATGCGTTGTACGTTATACGTTGTACGTTATACGTTATACGTCATACGTTATACGTTATACGTTATACGTTATACGTTATACGTTACACGTTATACGTTATACGTTATTCGTTATACGTTTTACGTTATACGTTATACGTTATACGTTATACGTTATACGTTATACGTTATACGTTATACGTTATACGTTATACGTTATACGTTATACGTTATACGTTATACGTCATACGTTATACGTTATACGTTATACGTTATACGTTATACGTTATACGTTATACGTTATACGTTATACGTTATACGTTATACGTTATACGTTATACGTTATACGTTATACGTTGTACGTTATACGCTGTACGTTATACGCTGTACGTTATACGTTACACGTTGTACGCTGTACGTTATACGTTGTACGTTATACGTTGTACATTGTACGTTATACGTTGTACGTTATACGTTGTACATTATGCGTTGTACGTTATACGTTGTACGTTATACGTTATACGTTATACGTTATACGTTATACGTTATACGTTATACGTTATACGTTATAAGTTATACGTTATACGGTATACGGTATACGGTATACGTTATACGTTGTACGTTATACGTTATACGTTATACGTTATACGTTATATGTTATACGATATACGTTATACGTTATACGTTATACGTTATACGTTATACGTTGTACGTTATACGCTGTACGTTATACCTTATACGTTATACGTTATACACTGTACGTTATACGCTGTACGTTATAAGTTATACGTTATACGTTATACGTTACACGTTGTACGTTGTACGTTACACGTTGTACATTATACGTTGTACGTTATACGTTATACGCTGTACGTTATACGTTATACGTTACATGTTGCACGTTGTACGTTATACGTTATACGTTGTATGTTATACGTTGTACGTTATACGTTATACGTTGTACGTTATACGTTGTACATTATACGTTGTATGTTATACGTTATACGCTGTACGTTATACGTTATTCGTTATACGTTATACGTTATACGTTATACGTTATACGTTATACGTTATACGTTATACGTTATACGTTGTACGTTATACGCTGTACGTTATACGCTGTACGTTATACGTTACACGTTGTACGTTGTACGTTATACGTTGTACGTTATACGTTGTACATTGTACGTTATACGTTGTACGTTATACGTTGTACATTATGCGTTGTGCGTTATACGTTGTACGTTATACGTTATACGTTATACGTTATACGTTATACGTTATACGTTATACGTTATACGTTATACGTTATACGTTATACGTTATACGTTATACGTTATAAGTTATACGTTATTCGTTATACGTTTTACGTTATACGTTATACGTTATACGTTATACGTTATACGTTACACGTTATACGTTATACGTTATACGTTATACGATATACGTAATACGTTATACGTTATACGTTATACGTTATACGTTATACGTTATACGTTATACGGTATACGTTATACGTTATACGTTATACGTTATACGTTATACGTTATACGTTATACGTTACACGTTGTACGTTGTACGTTATACGTTATACGTTGTATGTTATACGTTGTACGTTATACGTTATACGTTGTACGTTATACGTTGTACATTATACGTTGTATGTTATACGTTATACGCTGTACGTTATACGTTATTCGTTATACGTTATACGTTATACGTTATACGTTATACGTTATACGTTATACGTTATACGTTATACGTTATACGTTATACGTTATACGTTATACGTTATACGTTATACGTTATACGTTATACGTTATACGTTATACGTTATACGTTATACGTTATACGTTATACGTTATACGTTATACGTTATACGTTATACGTTATACGTTACACGTTATACGTTATACGTTATACGTTATACGTTATACGTAATACGTTATACGTTATACGTTATACGTTATACGTTATACGTTATACGTTATACGGTATACGTTATACGTTATACGTTATACGTTATACGTTATACGTTATACGTTATACGTTATACGGTATACGTTATACGTTATACGTTATACGTTATACGTTATACGTTATACGTTATACGCTGTACGTTATACGCTGTACGTTATACGCTGTACGTTATACGTTATACGTTACACGTTGTACGTTGTACGTTATACGTTGTACGTTATACGTTGTACATTATACGTTGTACATTATACGTTGTACGTTATACGTTATACGCTGTACGTTATAAGTTATACGTTATACGTTATACGTTACACGTTGTACGTTGTACGTTATACGTTGTACATTATACGTTGTACGTTATACGTTATACGTTACATGTTGTACGTTGTACGTTATACGTTGTACGTTATACGTTGTACGTTATACGTTGTATGTTATACGTTATACGCTGTACGTTATACGTTATACGTTGTACGTTATACGTTGTACGTTATACGTTGTACGTTATACGTTACACGTTGTACGTTATACGTTGTACATTATACGTTGTATGTTATACGTTATACGCTGTACGTTATACGTTATTCGTTATACGTTATACGTTATACGTTATACGTTATACGTTATACGTTATACGTTATACGTTGTACGTTATACGCTGTACGTTATACCTTATACGTTATACGTTATACGCTGTACGTTATACGCTGTACGTTATACGTTATACGTTATACGTTATACGTTATACGTTATACGTTATACGTTATACGTTATACGTTATACGTTTTACGTTATACGTTATACGTTGTACGTTATACGTTGTACGCTGTACGTTATACGTTGTACGTTATACGTTGTACATTGTATGTTATACGTTGTACGTTATACGTTGTACATTATGCGTTGTACGTTATACGTTGTACGTTATACGTTATACGTCATACGTTATACGTTATACGTTATACGTTATACGTTATACGTTACACGTTATACGTTATACGTTATTCGTTATACGTTTTACGTTATACGTTATACGTTATACGTTATACGTTATACGTTATACGTTATACGTTATACGTTATACGTTATACGTTATACGTTATACGTTATACGTTATACGTTATACGTTATACGTTATACGTTGTACGTTATACGCTGTACGTTATACCTTATACGTTATACGTTATACACTGTACGTTATACGCTGTACGTTATAAGTTATACGTTATACGTTATACGTTACACGTTGTACGTTGTACGTTACACGTTGTACATTATACGTTGTACGTTATACGTTATACGCTGTACGTTATACGTTATACGTTACATGTTATACGTTATACGTTATAAGTTATACGTTATACGGTATACGGTATACGGTATACGTTATACGTTGTACGTTATACGTTATAAGTTATACGTTATACGGTATACGGTATACGGTATACGTTATACGTTGTACGTTATACGTTATACGTTATACGGTATACGGTATACGGTATACGTTATACGTTATACGTTATATGTTATACGATATACGTTATACGTTATACGTTATACGTTATACGTTATACGTTGTACGTTATACGCTGTACGTTATACCTTATACGTTATACGTTATACACTGTACGTTATACGCTGTACGTTATAAGTTATACGTTATACGTTATACGTTACACGTTGTACGTTGTACGTTACACGTTGTACATTATACGTTGTACGTTATACGTTATACGCTGTACGTTATACGTTATACGTTACATGTTGCACGTTGTACGTTATACGTTATACGTTGTATGTTATACGTTGTACGTTATACGTTATACGTTGTACGTTATACGTTGTACATTATACGTTGTATGTTATACGTTATACGCTGTACGTTATACGTTATTCGTTATACGTTATACGTTATACGTTATACGTTATACGTTATACGTTATACGTTATACGTTATACGTTATACGTTATACGTTATACGTTGTACGTTATACGCTGTACGTTATACGCTGTACGTTATACGTTACACGTTGTACGTTGTACGTTATACGTTGTACATTGTACGTTATACGTTGTACGTTATACGTTGTACATTATGCGTTGTGCGTTATACGTTGTACGTTATACGTTATACGTTATACGTTATACGTTATACGTTATACGTTATACGTTATACGTTATACGTTATACGTTATACGTTATACGTTATACGTTATACGTTATAAGTTATACGTTATTCGTTATACGTTTTACGTTATACGTTATACGTTATACGTTATACGTTATACGTTACACGTTATACGTTATACGTTATACGTTATACGTTATACGTAATACGTTATACGTTATACGTTATACGTTATACGTTATACGTTATACGTTATACGGTATACGTTATACGTTATACGTTATACGTTATACGTTATACGTTATACGTTATACGTTATACGGTATACGTTATACGTTATACGGTATACGGTATACGGTATACGTTATACGTTGTACGTTATACGTTATACGTTATACGTTATACGTTATACGTTATACGTTATAAGTTATACGTTATTCGTTATACGTTTTACGTTATACGTTATACGTTATACGTTATACGTTATACGTTATACGTTATACGTTATACGTTATACGCTGTACGTTATACGCTGTACGTTATACGCTGTACGTTATACGTTATACGTTACACGTTGTACGTTGTACGTTATACGTTGTACGTTATACGTTGTACATTATACGTTGTACATTATACGTTGTACGTTATACGTTATACGCTGTACGTTATAAGTTATACGTTATACGTTATACGTTACACGTTGTACGTTGTACGTTATACGTTGTACATTATACGTTGTACGTTATACGTTATACGTTACATGTTGTACGTTGTACGTTATACGTTGTACGTTATACGTTGTACGTTATACGTTGTATGTTATACGTTATACGCTGTACGTTATACGTTATACGTTGTACGTTATACGTTGTATGTTATACGTTATACGCTGTACGCTGTACGTTATACGTTATACGTTATACGTTATACGTTGTACGTTATACGCTGTACCTTATACGCTGTACGTTATACGTTACACGTTGTACGCTGTACGTTATACGTTGTACGTTATACGTTGTACATTGTACGTTATACGTTGTACGTTATACGTTGTACATTATGCGTTGTACGTTATACGTTGTACGTTATACGTTATACGTTATACGTTATACGTTATACGCTGTACGTTATACGCTATACGTTATACGTTACACGTTGTACGTTGTACGTTATACGTTATACGTTGTATGTTATACGTTGTACGTTATACGTTATACGTTGTACGTTATACGTTGTACATTATACGTTGTATGTTATACGTTATACGCTGTACGTTATACGTTATTCGTTATACGTTATA
The DNA here is from genome assembly GCA_916610235.2 of Lasioglossum morio. Classification (NCBI taxonomy): domain Eukaryota; kingdom Metazoa; phylum Arthropoda; class Insecta; order Hymenoptera; family Halictidae; genus Lasioglossum; species Lasioglossum morio. The sequence continues at coordinate 606,227 of CAKAJA020001038.1, forward strand.
CGTTATACGTTATACGTTATACGTTATACGTTATACGTTATACGTTATACGTTATACGTTATACGTTATACGTTATACGTTATACGTTATACGTTATACGTTATACGTTATACGTTATACGTTATACGTTATACGTTATACGTTATACGTTATACGTTATACGTTATACGTTATACGTTACACGTTATACGTTATACGTTATACGTTATACGTTATACGTAATACGTTATACGTTATACGTTATACGTTATACGTTATACGTTATACGTTATACGGTATACGTTATACGTTATACGTTATACGTTATACGTTATACGTTATACGTTATACGCTGTACGTTATACGCTGTACGTTATACGCTGTACGTTATACGTTATACGTTACACGTTGTACGTTGTACGTTATACGTTGTACGTTATACGTTGTACATTATACGTTGTACATTATACGTTGTACGTTATACGTTATACGCTGTACGTTATAAGTTATACGTTATACGTTATACGTTACACGTTGTACGTTGTACGTTATACGTTGTACATTATACGTTGTACGTTATACGTTATACGTTACATGTTGTACGTTGTACGTTATACGTTGTACGTTATACGTTGTACGTTATACGTTGTATGTTATACGTTATACGCTGTACGTTATACGTTATACGTTGTACGTTATACGTTGTACGTTATACGTTGTACGTTATACGTTACACGTTGTACGTTATACGTTGTACATTATACGTTGTATGTTATACGTTATACGCTGTACGTTATACGTTATTCGTTATACGTTATACGTTATACGTTATACGTTATACGTTATACGTTATACGTTATACGTTGTACGTTATACGCTGTACGTTATACCTTATACGTTATACGTTATACGCTGTACGTTATACGCTGTACGTTATACGTTATACGTTATACGTTATACGTTATACGTTATACGTTATACGTTATACGTTATACGTTATACGTTTTACGTTATACGTTATACGTTGTACGTTATACGTTGTACGCTGTACGTTATACGTTGTACGTTATACGTTGTACATTGTATGTTATACGTTGTACGTTATACGTTGTACATTATGCGTTGTACGTTATACGTTGTACGTTATACGTTATACGTCATACGTTATACGTTATACGTTATACGTTATACGTTATACGTTACACGTTATACGTTATACGTTATTCGTTATACGTTTCACGTTATACGTTATACGTTATACGTTATACGTTATACGTTATACGTTATACGTTATACGTTATACGTTATACGTTATACGTTATACGTTATACGTTATACGTCATACGTTATACGTTATACGTTATACGTTATACGTTATACGTTATACGTTATACGTTATACGTTATACGTTATACGTTATACGTTATACGTTGTACGTTATACGCTGTACGTTATACCTTATACGTTATACGTTATACGCTGTACGTTATACGCTGTACGTTATACGTTATACGTTATACGTTATACGTTATACGTTATACGTTATACGTTATACGTTATACGTTATACGTTATACGTTTTACGTTATACGTTATACGTTGTACGTTATACGTTGTACATTGTACGTTATACGTTGTACGTTATACGTTGTACATTATGCGTTGTACGTTATACGTTGTACGTTATACGTTATACGTTATACGTTATACCTTATACGTTATACGTTATACGTTATACGTTATACGTTATAAGTTATACGTTATTCGTTATACGTTTTACGTTATACGTTATACGTTATACGTTATACGTTATACGTTACACGTTATACGTTATACGTTATACGCTGTACGTTATACGCTGTACGTTATACGCTGTACGTTATACGTTATACGTTACACGTTGTACGTTGTACGTTATACGTTGTACGTTATACGTTGTACATTATACGTTGTACATTATACGTTGTACGTTATACGTTATACGCTGTACGTTATAAGTTATACGTTATACGTTATACGTTACACGTTGTACGTTGTACGTTATACGTTGTACATTATACGTTGTACGTTATACGTTATACGTTACATGTTGTACGTTGTACGTTATACGTTGTACGTTATACGTTGTACGTTATACGTTGTATGTTATACGTTATACGCTGTACGTTATACGTTATACGTTGTACGTTATACGTTGTACGTTATACGTTGTACGTTATACGTTATACGTTGTACGTTATACGTTGTACATTATACGTTGTATGTTATACGTTATACGCTGTACGTTATACGTTATTCGTTATACGTTATACGTTATACGTTATACGTTATACGTTATACGTTATACGTTATACGTTATACGTTATACGTTATACGTTATACGTTATACGTTATACGTTATACGTTATACGTTGTACGTTATACGCTGTACGTTATACGCTGTACGTTATACGTTACACGTTGTACGCTGTACGTTATACGTTGTACGTTATACGTTGTACATTGTACGTTATACGTTGTACGTTATACGTTGTACATTATGCGTTGTACGTTATACGTTGTACGTTATACGTTATACGTTATACGTTATACGTTATACGTTATACGTTATACGTTATACGTTATACGTTATACGTTATTCGTTATACGTTTTACGTTATACGTTATACGTTATACGTTATACGTTATACGTTATACGTTATACGTTATACGTTATACGTTATACGTTATACGTTATACGTTATACGTTATACGTTATACGTCATACGTTATACGTTATACGTTATACGTTATACGTTATACGTTATACGTTATACGTTATACGTTAGACGTTATACGTTATACGTTATACGTTGTACGTTATACGCTGTACGTTATACCTTATACGTTATACGTTATACGCTGTACGTTATACGCTGTACGTTATACGTTATACGTTATACGTTATACGTTATACCTTATACGTTATACGTTATACGTTATACGTTATACGTTATAAGTTATACGTTATTCGTTATACGTTTTACGTTATACGTTATACGTTATACGTTATACGTTATACGTTACACGTTATACGTTATACGTTATACGCTGTACGTTATACGCTGTACGTTATACGCTGTACGTTATACGTTATACGTTACACGTTGTACGTTGTACGTTATACGTTGTACGTTATACGTTGTACATTATACGTTGTACATTATACGTTGTACGTTATACGTTATACGCTGTACGTTATAAGTTATACGTTATACGTTATACGTTACACGTTGTACGTTGTACGTTATACGTTGTACATTATACGTTGTACGTTATACGTTATACGTTACATGTTGTACGTTGTACGTTATACGTTGTACGTTATACGTTGTACGTTATACGTTGTATGTTATACGTTATACGCTGTACGTTATACGTTATACGTTGTACGTTATACGTTATACGTTAGACGTTATACGTTATACGTTATACGTTGTACGTTATACGCTGTACGTTATACCTTATACGTTATACGTTATACGCTGTACGTTATACGCTGTACGTTATACGTTATACGTTATACGTTATACGTTATACCTTATACGTTATACGTTATACGTTATACGTTATACGTTATAAGTTATACGTTATTCGTTATACGTTTTACGTTATACGTTATACGTTATACGTTATACGTTATACGTTACACGTTATACGTTATACGTTATACGCTGTACGTTATACGCTGTACGTTATACGCTGTACGTTATACGTTATACGTTACACGTTGTACGTTGTACGTTATACGTTGTACGTTATACGTTGTACATTATACGTTGTACATTATACGTTGTACGTTATACGTTATACGCTGTACGTTATAAGTTATACGTTATACGTTATACGTTACACGTTGTACGTTGTACGTTATACGTTGTACATTATACGTTGTACGTTATACGTTATACGTTACATGTTGTACGTTGTACGTTATACGTTGTACGTTATACGTTGTACGTTATACGTTGTATGTTATACGTTATACGCTGTACGTTATACGTTATACGTTGTACGTTATACGTTGTACGTTATACGTTGTACGTTATACGTTACACGTTGTACGTTATACGTTGTACATTATACGTTGTATGTTATACGTTATACGCTGTACGTTATACGTTATTCGTTATACGTTATACGTTATACGTTATACGTTATACGTTATACGTTATACGTTATACGTTATACGTTATACGTTATACGTTATACGTTATACGTTATACGTTATACGTTGTACGTTATACGCTGTACGTTATACGCTGTACGTTATACGTTACACGTTGTACGCTGTACGTTATACGTTGTACGTTATACGTTGTACATTGTACGTTATACGTTGTACGTTATACGTTGTACATTATGCGTTGTACGTTATACGTTGTACGTTATACGTTATACGTTATACGTTATACGTTATACGTTATACGTTATACGTTATACGTTATTCGTTATACGTTTTACGTTATACGTTATACGTTATACGTTATACGTTATACGTTATACGTTATACGTTATACGTTATACGTTATACGTTATACGTTATACGTTATACGTTATACGTCATACGTTATACGTTATACGTTATACGTTATACGTTATACGTTATACGTTATACGTTATACGTTAGACGTTAGACGTTATACGTTATACGTTATACGTTGTACGTTATACGCTGTACGTTATACCTTATACGTTATACGTTATACGCTGTACGTTATACGCTGTACGTTATACGTTATACGTTATACGTTATACGTTATACGTTATACGTTATACGTTATACGTTATACGTTATACGTTATACGTTATACGTTATACGTTATACGTTATACGTTATACGTTATACGTTATACGTTATACGTTATACGTTATACGTTATACGTTATACGTTATACGTTATACGTTATACGTTATACGTTATACGTTATACGTTATACGTTATACGTTATACGTTATACGTTATACGTTGTACGTTATACGCTGTACGTTATACCTTATACGTTATACGTTATACGCTGTACGTTATACGCTGTACGTTATACGTTATACGTTATACGTTATACGTTATACGTTATACGTTATACGTTATACGTTATACGTTATACGTTATACGTTATACGTTATACGTTATACGTTATACGTTATACGTTATACGTTATACGTTATACGTTATACGTTATACGTTATACGTTATACGTTATACGTTATACGTTATACGTTATACGTTATACGTTATACGTTATACGTTATACGTTATACGTTATACGTTATACGTTATACGTTATACGTTATACGTTATACGTTATACGTTATACGTTATACGTTATACGTTATACGTTATACGTTATACGTTATACGTTATACGTTATACGTTATACGTTATACGTTATACGTTATACGTTATACGTTATACGTTATACGTTATACGTTATACGTTATACGTTATACGTTATACGTTATACGTTATACGTTATACGTTATACGTTATACGTTATACGTTATACGTTATACGTTATACGTTATACGTTATACGTTATACGTTATACGTTATACGTTATACGTTATACGTTATACGTTATAGGTTATACGTTATACGTTATACGTTATACGTTATACGTTATACGTTATACGTTATACGTTATACGTTATACGTTATACGTTATACGTTATACGTTATACCTTATACGTTATACGTTATACGTTATACGTTATACGTTATACGTTATACGTTATACGTTATACGTTATACGTTATACGTTATACGTTATACGTTATACGTTATACGTTATACGTTAAACGTTATACGTTATACGTTGTACGTTATACGCTGTACGTTATACGCTGTACGTTATACGCTGTACGTTATACGTTATACGTTATACGTTACTCGTTGTACGTTGTACGTTATACGTTGTACGTTGTACGTTATACGTTGTACGTTATACGTTGTACGATATACGTTGTACGTTATACGTTGTACGATATACGTTGTACGTTATACGTTGTACGTTATATGTTATACGTTGCACGTTGTACGATGTACGTTATACGTTATACGTTATACGTTATACGTTATACGTTATACGTTATACGTTATACGGTATACGGTATACGGTATACGTTATACGTTGTTCGTTATACGTTATATGTTATACGATATACGTTATACGTTATACGTTATACGTTATACGTTATACGTTGTACGTTATACGCTGTACGTTATACCTTATACGTTATACGTTATACACTGTACGTTATACGCTGTACGTTATAAGTTATACGTTATACGTTATACGTTACACGTTGTACGTTGTACGTTACACGTTGTACATTATACGTTGTACGTTATACGTTATACGCTGTAGGTTATACGTTATACGTTACATGTTGCACGTTGTACGTTATACGTTATACGTTGTATGTTATACGTTGTACGTTATACGTTATACGTTGTACGTTATACGTTGTACATTATACGTTGTATGTTATACGTTATACGCTGTACGTTATACGTTATTCGTTATACGTTATACGTTATACGTTATACGTTATACGTTATACGTTATACGTTATACGTTATACGTTGTACGTTATACGCTGTACGTTATACGCTGTACGTTATACGTTACACGTTGTACGTTGTACGTTATACGTTGTACGTTATACGTTGTACATTGTACGTTATACGTTGTACGTTATACGTTGTACATTATGCGTTGTACGTTATACGTTGTACGTTATACGTTATACGTTATACGTTATACCTTATACGTTATACGTTATACGTTATACGTTATACGTTATAAGTTACACGTTATTCGTTATACGTTTTACGTTATACGTTATACGTTATACGTTATACGTTATACGTTATACGTTATACGTTATACGTTATACGTTATACGTTATACGTTATACGTTATACGTTATACGTTATACGTTATACGTTATACGTTATACGTTATACGTTATACGTTATACGTTATACGTTATACGTTATACGTTATACGTTATACGTTATACGTTATACGTTATACGTTATACGTTATACGTTATACGTTATACGTTATACGTTATACGTTATACGTTATACGTTATACGTTATACGTTATACGTTATACGTTATACGTTATACGTTATACGTTATACGTTATACGTTATACGTTATACGTTATACGTTATACGTTATACGTTATACGGTATACGTTATACGTCATACGTTATACGTTATACGTTATACGTTATACGCTGTACGTTATACGCTGTACGTTATACGCTGTACGTTATACGTTATACGTTACACGTTGTACGTTGTACGTTATACGTTGTACGTTATACGTTGTACATTATACGTTGTACATTATACGTTGTACGTTATACGTTATACGCTGTACGTTATAAGTTATACGTTATACGTTATACGTTACACGTTGTACGTTGTACGTTATACGTTGTACATTATACGTTGTACGTTATACGTTATACGTTACATGTTGTACGTTGTACGTTATACGTTGTACGTTATACGTTGTACGTTATACGTTGTATGTTATACGTTATACGCTGTACGTTATACGTTATACGTTGTACGTTATACGTTGTATGTTATACGTTATACGGTGTACGCTGTACGTTATACGTTATACGTTATACGTTGTACGTTATACGCTGTACGTTATACCTTATACGTTATACGTTATACGTTGTACGTTGTACGTTATACGTTGTACGTTGTACGTTATACGTTGTACGTTATACGTTATACGTTATACGTTATACGTTATACGTTATACGTTATACGTTATACGTTATACGTTATACGTTATACGTTATACGTTATACGTTATACGGTATACGTTATACGTTATACGGTATACGTTATACGTTATACGTTATACGTTATACGTTATACGTTATACGCTGTACGTTATACGCTGTACGTTATACGCTGTACGTTATACGTTATACGTTACACGTTGTACGTTGTACGTTATACGTTGTACGTTATACGTTGTACATTATACGTTGTACATTATACGTTGTACGTTATACGTTATACGCTGTACGTTATAAGTTATACGTTATACGTTATACGTTACACGTTGTACGTTGTACGTTATACGCTGTACGTTATACGTTATACGTTATACGTTATACGTTATACGTTATACGTTATACGTTATACGTTATACGTTATACGTTATACGTTATACGTTATACGTTATACGTTATACGTTATACGTTATACGTTATACGTTATACGTTATACGTTAAACGTTATACGTTATACGTTGTACGTTATACGCTGTACGTTATACGCTGTACGTTATACGCTGTACGTTATACGTTATACGTTATACGTTACTCGTTGTACGTTGTACGTTATACGTTGTACGTTGTACGTTATACGTTGTACGTTATACGTTGTACGATATACGTTGTACGTTATACGTTGTACGATATACGTTGTACGTTATACGTTGTACGTTATATGTTATACGTTGCACGTTGTACGATGTACGTTATACGTTATACGTTATACGTTATACGTTATACGTTATACGTTATACGTTATACGTTATACGGTATACGGTATACGGTATACGTTATACGTTGTACGTTATACGTTATACGTTATACGTTATACGTTATATGTTATACGATATACGTTATACGTTATACGTTATACGTTATACGTTGTACGTTATACGCTGTACGTTATACCTTATACGTTATACGTTATACACTGTACGTTATACGCTGTACGTTATAAGTTATACGTTATACGTTATACGTTACACGTTGTACGTTGTACGTTACACGTTGTACATTATACGTTGTACGTTATACGTTATACGCTGTACGTTATACGTTATACGTTACATGTTGCACGTTGTACGTTATACGTTATACGTTGTATGTTATACGTTGTACGTTATACGTTATACGTTGTACGTTATACGTTGTACATTATACGTTGTATGTTATACGTTATACGCTGTACGTTATACGTTATTCGTTATACGTTATACGTTATACGTTATACGTTATACGTTATACGTTATACGTTATACGTTATACGTTATACGTTATACGTTATACGTTATACGTTATACGTTGTACGTTATACGCTGTACGTTATACGCTGTACGTTATACGTTACACGTTGTACGTTGTACGTTATACGTTGTACGTTATACGTTGTACATTGTACGTTATACGTTGTACGTTATACGTTGTACATTATGCGTTGTACGTTATACGTTGTACGTTATACGTTATACGTTATACGTTATACGTTATACGTTATACGTTATACGTTATACGTTATACGTTATACGTTATACGTTATACGTTATACGTTATACGTTAAACGTTATACGTTATACGTTGTACGTTATACGCTGTACGTTATACGCTGTACGTTATACGCTGTACGTTATACGTTATACGTTATACGTTACTCGTTGTACGTTGCACGTTATACGTTGTACGTTGTACGTTATACGTTGTACGTTATACGTTGTACGATATACGTTGTACGTTATACGTTGTACGTTATATGTTATACGTTGCACGTTGTACGATGTACGTTATACGTTATACGTTATACGTTATACGTTATACGTTATACGTTATACGTTATACGTTATACGTTATACGTTATACGTTATACGGTATACGGTATACGGTATACGTTATACGTTGTACGTTATACGTTATACGTTATACGTTATACGTTATACGTTATATGTTATACGATATACGTTATACGTTATACGTTATACGTTATACGTTATACGTTGTACGTTATACGCTGTACGTTATACCTTATACGTTATACGTTATACACTGTACGTTATACGCTGTACGTTATAAGTTATACGTTATACGTTATACGTTACACGTTGTACGTTGTACGTTACACGTTGTACATTATACGTTGTACGTTATACGTTATACGCTGTAGGTTATACGTTATACGTTACATGTTGCACGTTGTACGTTATACGTTATACGTTGTATGTTATACGTTGTACGTTATACGTTATACGTTGTACGTTATACGTTGTACATTATACGTTGTATGTTATACGTTATACGCTGTACGTTATACGTTATTCGTTATACGTTATACGTTATACGTTATACGTTATACGTTATACGTTATACGTTATACGTTATACGTTGTACGTTATACGCTGTACGTTATACGCTGTACGTTATACGTTACACGTTGTACGTTGTACGTTATACGTTGTACGTTATACGTTGTACATTGTACGTTATACGTTGTACGTTATACGTTGTACATTATGCGTTGTACGTTATACGTTGTACGTTATACGTTATACGTTATACGTTATACCTTATACGTTATACGTTATACGTTATACGTTATACGTTGTAAGTTACACGTTATTCGTTATACGTTTTACGTTATACGTTATACGTTATACGTTATACGTTATACGTTATACGTTATACGTTATACGTTATACGTTATACGTTATACGTTATACGTTATACGTTATACGTTATACGTTATACGTTATACGTTATACGTTATACGTTATACGTTATACGTTATACGTTATACGTTATACGTTATACGTTATACGTTATACGTTATACGTTATACGTTATACGTTATACGTTATACGTTATACGTTATACGTTATACGTTATACGTTATACGTTATACGTTATACGTTATACGTTATACGTTATACGTTATACGTTATACGTTATACGTTATACGTTATACGTTATACGTTATACGTTATACGTTATACGTTATACGTTATACGTTATACGTTATACGTTATACGTTATACGGTATACGTTATACGTTATACGTTATACGTTATACGTTATACGTTATACGCTGTACGTTATACGCTGTACGTTATACGCTGTACGTTATACGTTATACGTTACACGTTGTACGTTGTACGTTATACGTTGTACGTTATACGTTGTACATTATACGTTGTACATTATACGTTGTACGTTATACGTTATACGCTGTACGTTATAAGTTATACGTTATACGTTATACGTTACACGTTGTACGTTGTACGTTATACGTTGTACATTATACGTTGTACGTTATACGTTATACGTTACATGTTGTACGTTGTACGTTATACGTTGTACGTTATACGTTGTACGTTATACGTTGTATGTTATACGTTATACGCTGTACGTTATACGTTATACGTTGTACGTTATACGTTGTATGTTATACGTTATACGGTGTACGCTGTACGTTATACGTTATACGTTATACGTTGTACGTTATACGCTGTACGTTATACCTTATACGTTATACGTTATACGTTATACGTTATACGTTATACGTTATACGTTATACGTTATACGTTATACGTTATACGTTATACGTTATACGTTATACGTTATACGTTATACGTTATACGTTATACGTTATACGTTATACGTTATACGTTTTACGTTATACGTTATACGTTATACGTTATACGTTATACGTTATACGTTATACGTTATACGTTATACGTTATACGTTATACGTTATACGTTATACGTTATACGTTATACGTTATACGTTATACGTTATACGTTATACGTTATACGTTATACGTTATACGTTATACGTTATACGTTAAACGTTATACGTTATACGTTGTACGTTATACGCTGTACGTTATACGCTGTACGTTATACATTATACGTTATACGTTATACGTTATACGTTATACGTTATACGTTATACGTTATACGTTATACGTTATACGTTATACGTTATACGTTATACGTTATACGTTATACGCTGTACGTTATACGTTATACGTTATACGTTACACGTTGTACGTTGTACGTTATACGTTATACGTTGTATGTTATACGTTGTACGTTATACGTTATACGTTGTACGTTATACGTTGTACATTATACGTTGTATGTTATACGTTATACGCTGTACGTTATACGTTATTCGTTATACGTTATACGTTATACGTTATACGTTATACGTTATACGTTATACGTTATACGTTATACGTTATACGTTATACGTTATACGTTATACGTTATACGTTATACGTTATACGTTATACGTTGTACGTTATACGCTGTACGTTATACGCTGTACGTTATTTGTTACACGTTGTACGCTGTACGTTATACGTTGTACGTTATACGTTGTACATTGTACGTTATACGTTGTACGTTATACGTTGTACATTATGCGTTGTACGTTATACGTTGTACGTTATACGTTATACGTTATACGTTATACGTTATACGTTATGCGTTATACGTTATACGTTATACGTTATACGTTATACGTTATACGTTATACGTTATAAGTTATACGTTATTCGTTATACGTTTTACGTTATACGTTATACGTTATACGTTATACGTTATACGTTATACGTTATACGTTATACGTTATACGTTATACGTTATACGTTATACGTTATACGTTATAAGTTATACGTTATACGTTATACGTTATACGTCATACGTTATACGTTATACGTTATACGTTATACGTCATACGTTATACGTTATACGTTATACGTTATACGTTATACGGTATACGTTATACGTTATACGTTATACGTTATACGTTATACGTTATACGTTATACGCTGTACGTTATACGCTGTACGTTATACGCTGTACGTTATACGTTATACGTTACACGTTGTACGTTGTACGTTATACGTTGTACATTATACGTTGTACATTATACGTTGTACGTTATACGTTATACGCTGTACGTTATAAGTTATACGTTATACGTTATACGTTACACGTTGTACGTTGTACGTTATACGTTGTACATTATACGTTGTACGTTATACGTTATACGTTACATGTTGTACGTTGTACGTTATACGTTGTACGTTATACGTTGTACGTTATACGTTGTATGTTATACGTTATACGCTGTACGTTATACGTTATACGTTGTACGTTATACGTTGTATGTTATACGTTATACGCTGTACGTTATACGTTATACGTTGTACGTTATACGTTATACGTTATACGTTATACGCTGTACGTTATACGCTGTACGTTATACGTTATACGTTATACGTTATACGTTATACGTTGTACGTTATACGTTATACGTTATACGTTATACGTTATACGTTATACGTTATACGTTATACGTTATACGTTATACGTTATACGTTATACGTTATACGTTATACGTTATACGTTATACGTTATACGTTATACGTTATACGTTATACGTTATACGTTATACGTTATACGTTATACGTTATACGTTATACGTTATACGTTATACGTTATACGTTATACGTTATACGTTATACGTTATACGTTATACGTTATACGTTATACGTTATACGTTATACGTTATACGTTATACGTTATACGTTATACGTTATACGTTATACGTTATACGTTATACGTTATACGTTATACGTTATACGTTATACGTTATACGTTATACGTTATACGTTATACGTTATACGTTATACGTTATACGTTATACGTTATACGTTATACGTTATACGTTATACGTTATACGTTATACGTTATACGTTATACGTTATACGTTATACGTTATACGTTATACGTTATACGTTATACGTTATACGTTATACGTTATACGTTATACGTTATACGTTATACGTTATACGTTATACGTTATACGTTATACGTTATACGTTATACGTTATACGTTATACGTTATACGTTATACGTTATACGTTATACGTTATACGTTATACGTTATACGTTATACGTTATACGTTATACGTTATACGTTATACGTTATACGTTATACGTTATACGTTATACGTTATACGTTATACGTTATACGTTATACGTTATACGTTATACGTTATACGTTATACGTCATACGTTATACGTTATACGTTATACGTTATACGTTATACGTTATACGTTATACGTTATACGTTATACGTTATACGTTATACGTTATACGTTATACGTTATACGTTATACGTTATACGTTATACGTTATACGTTATACGTTATACGTTATACGTTATACGTTATACGTTATACGTTATACGTTATACGTTATACGTTATACGTTATACGTTATACGTTATACGTTATACGTTATACGTTATACGTTATACGTTATACGTTGTACGATATACGCTGTACGTTATACGCTGTACGTTATTTGTTACACGTTGTACGCTGTACGTTATACGTTGTACGTTATACGTTGTACATTGTACGTTATACGTTGTACGTTATACGTTGTACATTATGCGTTGTACGTTATACGTTGTACGTTATACGTTATACGTTATACGTTATACGTTATACGTTATGCGTTATACGTTATACGTTATACGTTATACGTTATACGTTATACGTTATACGTTATAAGTTATACGTTATTCGTTATACGTTTTACGTTATACGTTATACGTTATACGTTATACGTTATACGTTATACGTTATACGTTATACGTTATACGTTATACGTTATACGTTATACGTTATACGTTATAAGTTATACGTTATACGTTATACGTTATACGTCATACGTTATACGTTATACGTTATACGTTATACGTCATACGTTATACGTTATACGTTATACGTTATACGTTATACGGTATACGTTATACGTTATACGTTATACGTTATACGTTATACGTTATACGTTATACGCTGTACGTTATACGCTGTACGTTATACGCTGTACGTTATACGTTATACGTTACACGTTGTACGTTGTACGTTATACGTTGTACATTATACGTTGTACATTATACGTTGTACGTTATACGTTATACGCTGTACGTTATAAGTTATACGTTATACGTTATACGTTACACGTTGTACGTTGTACGTTATACGTTGTACATTATACGTTGTACGTTATACGTTATACGTTATACGTTTTACGTTATACGTTATACGTTATACGTTATACGTTATACGTTATACGTTATACGTTATAAGTTATACGTTATTCGTTATACGTTTTACGTTATACGTTATACGTTATACGTTATACGTTATACGTTATACGTTATACGTTATACGTTATACGTTATACGTTATACGTTATACGTTATACGTTATACGTTATACGTTATACGTTATACGTTATACGTCATACGTTATACGTTATACGTTATACGTTATACGTTATACGTTATACGTTATACGTTATACGTTATACGTTATACGGTATACGTTATACGTTATAAGTTATACGTTATACGTTATACGTTACACGTTGTACGTTGTACGTTATACGTTGTACATTATACGTTGTACGTTATACGTTATACGTTATACGTTATGCGTTATACGTTATACGTTATACGTTATACGTTATACGTTATACGTTATACGTTATAAGTTATACGTTATTCGTTATACGTTTTACGTTATACGTTATACGTTATACGTTATACGTTATACGTTATACGTTATACGTTATACGTTATACGTTATACGTTATACGTTATACGTTATACGTTATAAGTTATACGTTATACGTTATACGTTATACGTCATACGTTATACGTTATACGTTATACGTTATACGTCATACGTTATACGTTATACGTTATACGTTATACGTTATACGGTATACGTTATACGTTATACGTTATACGTTATACGTTATACGTTATACGTTATACGCTGTACGTTATACGCTGTACGTTATACGCTGTACGTTATACGTTATACGTTACACGTTGTACGTTGTACGTTATACGTTGTACATTATACGTTGTACATTATACGTTGTACGTTATACGTTATACGCTGTACGTTATAAGTTATACGTTATACGTTATACGTTACACGTTGTACGTTGTACGTTATACGTTGTACATTATACGTTGTACGTTATACGTTATACGTTACATGTTGTACGTTGTACGTTATACGTTGTACGTTATACGTTGTACGTTATACGTTGTATGTTATACGTTATACGCTGTACGTTATACGTTATACGTTGTACGTTATACGTTGTATGTTATACGTTATACGCTGTACGTTATACGTTATACGTTGTACGTTATACGTTATACGTTATACGTTATACGCTGTACGTTATACGCTGTACGTTATACGTTATACGTTATACGTTATACGTTATACGTTATACGTTATACGTTATACGTTATACGTTATACGTTATACGTTATACGTTATACGTTATACGTTATACGTTGTACGTTATACGCTGTACGTTATACGCTGTACGTTATTTGTTACACGTTGTACGCTGTACGTTATACGTTGTACGTTATACGTTGTACATTGTACGTTATACGTTGTACGTTATACGTTATACGTTATACGTTATACGTTATACGTTATACGTTATACGTTATACGTTATACGTTATACGTTATACGTTATACGTTATACGTTATACGTTATACGTTATACGTTATACGTTATACGTTATACGTTATACGTTATACGTTGTACGTTATACGCTGTACGTTATACGCTGTACGTTATTTGTTACACGTTGTACGCTGTACGTTATACGTTGTACGTTATACGTTGTACATTGTACGTTATACGTTGTACGTTATACGTTGTACATTATGCGTTGTACGTTATACGTTGTACGTTATACGTTATACGTTATACGTTATACGTTATACGTTATGCGTTATACGTTATACGTTATACGTTATACGTTATACGTTATACGTTATACGTTATAAGTTATACGTTATTCGTTATACGTTTTACGTTATACGTTATACGTTATACGTTATACGTTATACGTTATACGTTATACGTTATACGTTATACGTTATACGTTATACGTTATACGTTATACGTTATAAGTTATACGTTATACGTTATACGTTATACGTCATACGTTATACGTTATACGTTATACGTTATACGTCATACGTTATACGTTATACGTTATACGTTATACGTTATACGGTATACGTTATACGTTATACGTTATACGTTATACGTTATACGTTATACGTTATACGCTGTACGTTATACGCTGTACGTTATACGCTGTACGTTATACGTTATACGTTACACGTTGTACGTTGTACGTTATACGTTGTACATTATACGTTGTACATTATACGTTGTACGTTATACGTTATACGCTGTACGTTATAAGTTATACGTTATACGTTATACGTTACACGTTGTACGTTGTACGTTATACGTTGTACATTATACGTTGTACGTTATACGTTATACGTTATACGTTTTACGTTATACGTTATACGTTATACGTTATACGTTATACGTTATACGTTATACGTTATAAGTTATACGTTATTCGTTATACGTTTTACGTTATACGTTATACGTTATACGTTATACGTTATACGTTATACGTTATACGTTATACGTTATACGTTATACGTTATACGTTATACGTTATACGTTATAAGTTATACGTTATACGTTATACGTTATACGTCATACGTTATACGTTATACGTTATACGTTATACGTCATACGTTATACGTTATACGTTATACGTTATACGTTATACGGTATACGTTATACGTTATAAGTTATACGTTATACGTTATACGTTACACGTTGTACGTTGTACGTTATACGTTGTACATTATACGTTGTACGTTATACGTTATACGTTATACGTTATGCGTTATACGTTATACGTTATACGTTATACGTTATACGTTATACGTTATACGTTATAAGTTATACGTTATTCGTTATACGTTTTACGTTATACGTTATACGTTATACGTTATACGTTATACGTTATACGTTATACGTTATACGTTATACGTTATACGTTATACGTTATACGTTATACGTTATAAGTTATACGTTATACGTTATACGTTATACGTCATACGTTATACGTTATACGTTATACGTTATACGTCATACGTTATACGTTATACGTTATACGTTATACGTTATACGGTATACGTTATACGTTATACGTTATACGTTATACGTTATACGTTATACGTTATACGCTGTACGTTATACGCTGTACGTTATACGCTGTACGTTATACGTTATACGTTACACGTTGTACGTTGTACGTTATACGTTGTACATTATACGTTGTACATTATACGTTGTACGTTATACGTTATACGCTGTACGTTATAAGTTATACGTTATACGTTATACGTTACACGTTGTACGTTGTACGTTATACGTTGTACATTATACGTTGTACGTTATACGTTATACGTTACATGTTGTACGTTGTACGTTATACGTTGTACGTTATACGTTGTACGTTATACGTTGTATGTTATACGTTATACGCTGTACGTTATACGTTATACGTTGTACGTTATACGTTGTATGTTATACGTTATACGCTGTACGTTATACGTTATACGTTGTACGTTATACGTTATACGTTATACGTTATACGCTGTACGTTATACGCTGTACGTTATACGTTATACGTTATACGTTATACGTTATACGTTATACGTTATACGTTATACGTTATACGTTATACGTTATACGTTATACGTTATACGTTATACGTTATACGTTATACGTTATACGTTATACGTTATACGTTATACGTTATACGTTATACGTTATACGTTATACGTTATACGTTATACGTTATACGTTATACGTTATACGTTATACGTTATACGTTATACGTTATACGTTATACGTTATACGTTATACGTTATACGTTATACGTTATACGTTATACGTTATACGTTATACGTTATACGTTATACGTTATACGTTATACGTTATACGTTATACGTTATACGTTATACGTTATACGTTATACGTTATACGTTATACGTTATACGTTATACGTTATACGTTATACGTTATACGTTATACGTTATAAGTTATACGTTATTCGTTATACGTTTTACGTTATACGTTATACGTTATACGTTATACGTTATACGTTATACGTTATACGTTATACGTTATACGTTATACGTTATACGTTATACGTTATACGTTATAAGTTATACGTTATACGTTATACGTTATACGTCATACGTTATACGTTATACGTTATACGTTATACGTCATACGTTATACGTTATACGTTATACGTTATACGTTATACGGTATACGTTATACGTTATAAGTTATACGTTATACGTTATACGTTACACGTTGTACGTTGTACGTTATACGTTGTACATTATACGTTATACGTTATACGTTATACGTTATACGTTATACGTTATACGTTATACGTTATACGTTATACGTTATACGTTATACGTTATACGTTATACGTTATACGTTATACGTTATACGTTATACGTTATACGTTATACGTTATACGTTATACGTTATACGTTATACGTTATACGTTATACGTTATACGTTATACGTTATACGTTATACGTTATACGTTATACGTTATACGTTATACGTTATACGTTATACGTTATACGTTATACGTTATACGTTATACGTTATACGTTATACGTTATACGTTATACGTTATACGTTATACGTTATACGTTATACGTTATACGTTATACGTTATACGTTATACGTTATACGTTATACGTTATACGTTATACGTTATACGTTATACGTTATACGTTATACGTTATACGTTATACGTTATACGTTATACGTTATACGTTATACGTTATACGTTATACGTTATACGTTATACGTTATACGTTATACGTTATACGTTATACGTTATACGTTATACGTTATACGTTATACGTTATACGTTATACGTTATACGTTATACGTTATACGTTATACGTTATACGTTATACGTTATACGTTATACGTTATACGTTATACGTTATACGTTATACGTTATACGTTATACGTTATACGTTATACGTTATACGTTATACGTTATACGTTATACGTTATACGTTATACGTTATACGTTATACGTTATACGTTATACGTTATACGTTATACGTTATACGTTATACGTTATACGTTATACGTTATACGTTATACGTTATACGTTATACGTTAAACGTTATACGTTATACGTTGTACGTTATACGCTGTACGTTATACGCTGTACGTTATACGCTGTACGTTATACGTTATGCGTTATACGTTACTCGTTGTACGTTGTACGTTATACGTTGTACGTTGTACGTTATACGTTGTACGTTATATGTTATACGATATACGTTATACGTTATACGTTATACGTTATACGTTATACGTTATACGTTATACGTTGTACGTTATACGCTGTACGTTATACCTTATACGTTATATGTTATACACTGTACGTTATACGCTGTACGTTATAAGTTATACGTTATACGTTATACGTTACACGTTGTACGTTGTACGTTACACGTTGTACATTATACGTTGTACGTTATACGTTATACGCTGTACGTTATACGTTATACGTTACATGTTGCACGTTGCACGTTATACGTTATACGTTGTATGTTATACGTTGTACGTTATACGTTATACGTTGTACGTTATACGTTGTACATTATACGTTGTATGTTATACGTTATACGCTGTACGTTATACGTTATTCGTTATACGTTATACGTTATACGTTATACGTTATACGTTATACGTTATACGTTATTCGTTATACGTTATACGTTATACGTTATACGTTATACGTTGTACGTTATACGCTGTACGTTATACGCTGTACGTTGTACGTTACACGTTGTACGTTGTACGTTATACGTTGTACGTTATACGTTATACACTGTACGTTATACGCTGTACGTTATAAGTTATACGTTATACGTTATACGTTACACGTTGTACGTTGTACGTTACACGTTGTACATTATACGTTGTACGTTATACGTTATACGCTGTACGTTATACGTTATACGTTACATGTTGCACGTTGTACGTTATACGTTATACGTTGTATGTTATACGTTGTACGTTATACGTTATACGTTGTACGTTATACGTTGTACATTATACGTTGTATGTTATACGTTATACGCTGTACGTTATACGTTATTCGTTATACGTTATACGTTATACGTTATACGTTATACGTTATACGTTATACGTTATACGTTATACGTTATACGTTATACGTTATACGTTATACGTTATACGTTATACGTTATACGTTGTACGTTATACGCTGTACGTTATACGCTGTACGTTATACGTTACACGTTGTACGTTGTACGTTATACGTTGTACGTTATACGTTGTACATTGTACGTTATACGTTGTACGTTATACGTTGTACATTATGCGTTGTACGTTATACGTTGTACGTTATACGTTATACGTTATACGTTATACGTTATACGTTATACGTTATACGTTATACGTTATACGTTATACGTTATACGTTATACGTTATACGTTATACGTTATACGTTATACGTTATACGTTATACGTTATACGTTATACGTTATACGTTATACGTTATACGTTATACGTTATACGTTATACGTTATACGTTATACGTTATACGTTATACGTTATACGTTATACGTTATACGTTATACGTTATACGTTATACGTTATACGTTATACGTTATACGTTATACGTTATACGTTATACGTTATACGTTATACGTTATACGTTATACGTTATACGTTATACGTTATACGTTATACGTTATACGTTGTACGTTATACGCTGTACGTTATACGCTGTACGTTATTTGTTACACGTTGTACGCTGTACGTTATACGTTGTACGTTATACGTTGTACATTGTACGTTATACGTTGTACGTTATACGTTGTACATTATGCGTTGTACGTTATACGTTGTACGTTATACGTTATACGTTATACGTTATACGTTATACGTTATACGTTATACGTTATACGTTATACGTTATACGTTATACGTTATACGTTATAAGTTATACGTTATTCGTTATACGTTTTACGTTATACGTTATACGTTATACGTTATACGCTGTACGTTATACGTTATACGTTATACGTTACACGTTGTACGTTGTACGTTATACGTTATACGTTGTATGTTATACGTTGTACGTTATACGTTATACGTTGTACGTTATACGTTGTACATTATACGTTGTATGTTATACGTTATACGCTGTACGTTATACGTTATTCGTTATACGTTATACGTTATACGTTATACGTTATACGTTATACGTTATACGTTATACGTTATACTTTATACGTTATACGTTATACGTTATACGTTATACGTTAAACGTTATACGTTATACGTTGTACGTTATACGCTGTACGTTATACGCTGTACGTTATACGCTGTACGTTATACGTTATACGTTATACGTTACTCGTTGTACGTTGTACGTTATACGTTGTACGTTGTACGTTATACGTTGTACGTTATACGTTGTACGATATACGTTGTACGTTATACGTTGTACGATATACGTTGTACGTTATACGTTGTACGTTATATGTTATACGTTGCACGTTGTACGATGTACGTTATACGTTATACGTTATACGTTATACGTTATACGTTATACGTTATACGTTATACGGTATACGGTATACGGTATACGTTATACGTTGTACGTTATACGTTATACGTTATACGTTATACGTTATATGTTATACGATATACGTTATACGTTATACGTTATACGTTATACGTTGTACGTTATACGCTGTACGTTATACCTTATACGTTATACGTTATACACTGTACGTTATACGCTGTACGTTATAAGTTATACGTTATACGTTATACGTTACACGTTGTACGTTGTACGTTACACGTTGTACATTATACGTTGTACGTTATACGTTATACGCTGTACGTTATACGTTATACGTTACATGTTGCACGTTGTACGTTATACGTTATACGTTGTATGTTATACGTTGTACGTTATACGTTATACGTTGTACGTTATACGTTGTACATTATACGTTGTATGTTATACGTTATACGCTGTACGTTATACGTTATTCGTTATACGTTATACGTTATACGTTATACGTTATACGTTATACGTTATACGTTATACGTTATACGTTATACGTTATACGTTATACGTTATACGTTGTACGTTATACGCTGTACGTTATACGCTGTACGTTATACGTTACACGTTGTACGTTGTACGTTATACGTTGTACGTTATACGTTGTACATTGTACGTTATACGTTGTACGTTATACGTTGTACATTATGCGTTGTACGTTATACGTTGTACGTTATACGTTATACGTTATACGTTATACGTTATACGTTATACGTTATACGTTATACGTTATACGTTATACGTTATACGTTAAACGTTATACGTTATACGTTGTACGTTATACGCTGTACGTTATACGCTGTACGTTATACGCTGTACGTTATACGTTATACGTTATACGTTACTCGTTGTACGTTGTACGTTATACGTTGTACGTTGTACGTTATACGTTGTACGTTATACGTTGTACGATATACGTTGTACGTTATACGTTGTACGTTATATGTTATACGTTGCACGTTGTACGATGTACGTTATACGTTATACGTTATACGTTATACGTTATACGTTATACGTTATACGTTATACGTTATACGTTATACGTTATACGGTATACGGTATACGGTATACGTTATACGTTGTACGTTATACGTTATACGTTATACGTTATACGTTATATGTTATACGATATACGTTATACGTTATACGTTATACGTTATACGTTATACGTTGTACGTTATACGCTGTACGTTATACCTTATACGTTATACGTTATACACTGTACGTTATACGCTGTACGTTATAAGTTATACGTTATACGTTATACGTTACACGTTGTACGTTGTACGTTACACGTTGTACATTATACGTTGTACGTTATACGTTATACGCTGTAGGTTATACGTTATACGTTACATGTTGCACGTTGTACGTTATACGTTATACGTTGTATGTTATACGTTGTACGTTATACGTTATACGTTGTACGTTATACGTTGTACATTATACGTTGTATGTTATACGTTATACGCTGTACGTTATACGTTATTCGTTATACGTTATACGTTATACGTTATACGTTATACGTTATACGTTATACGTTATACGTTATACGTTATACGTTATACGTTATACGTTGTACGTTATACGCTGTACGTTATACGCTGTACGTTATACGTTACACGTTGTACGTTGTACGTTATACGTTGTACGTTATACGTTGTACATTGTACGTTATACGTTGTACGTTATACGTTGTACATTATGCGTTGTACGTTATACGTTGTACGTTATACGTTATACGTTATACGTTATACCTTATACGTTATACGTTATACGTTATACGTTATACGTTATACGTTATACGTTATACGTTATACGTTATACGTTATACGTTATACGTTATACGTTATACGTTATACGTTATACGTTATACGTTATACGTTATACGTTATACGTTATACGTTATACGTTATACGTTATACGTTATACGTTATACGGTATACGTTATACGTTATACGTTATACGTTATACGTTATACGTTATACGCTGTACGTTATACGCTGTACGTTATACGCTGTACGTTATACGTTATACGTTACACGTTGTACGTTGTACGTTATACGTTGTACGTTATACGTTGTACATTATACGTTGTACATTATACGTTGTACGTTATACGTTATACGCTGTACGTTATAAGTTATACGTTATACGTTATACGTTACACGTTGTACGTTGTACGTTATACGTTGTACATTATACGTTGTACGTTATACGTTATACGTTACATGTTGTACGTTGTACGTTATACGTTGTACGTTATACGTTGTACGTTATACGTTGTATGTTATACGTTATACGCTGTACGTTATACGTTATACGTTGTACGTTATACGTTGTATGTTATACGTTATACGGTGTACGCTGTACGTTATACGTTATACGTTATACGTTGTACGTTATACGCTGTACGTTATACCTTATACGTTATACGTTATACGATATACGTTATACGTTATACGTTATACGTTATACGTTATACGTTATACGTTATACGTTATACGTTATACGTTATACGTTATACGTTATACGTTATACGTTATACGTTATACGTTATACGTTTTACGTTATACGTTATACGTTATACGTTATACGTTATACGTTATACGTTATACGTTATACGTTATACGTTATACGTTATACGTTATACGTTATACGTTATACGTTATACGTTATACGTTATACGTTATACGTTATACGTTATACGTTATACGTTATACGTTATACGTTATACGTTATACGTTATACGTTATACGTTATACGTTAAACGTTATACGTTATACGTTGTACGTTATACGCTGTACGTTATACGCTGTACGTTATACGTTATACGTTATACGTTATACGTTATACGTTATACGTTATACGTTATACGTTATACGTTATACGTTATACGTTATACGTTATACGTTATACGTTATACGTTATACGTTATACGCTGTACGTTATACGTTATACGTTATACGTTACACGTTGTACGTTGTACGTTATACGTTATACGTTGTATGTTATACGTTGTACGTTATACGTTATACGTTGTACGTTATACGTTGTACATTATACGTTGTATGTTATACGTTATACGCTGTACGTTATACGTTATTCGTTATACGTTATACGTTATACGTTATACGTTATACGTTATACGTTATACGTTATACGTTATACGTTATACGTTATACGTTATACGTTATACGTTATACGTTGTACGTTATACGCTGTACGTTATACGCTGTACGTTATTTGTTACACGTTGTAAGCTGTACGTTATACGTTGTACGTTATACGTTGTACATTGTACGTTATACGTTGTACGTTATACGTTGTACATTATGCGTTGTACGTTATACGTTGTACGTTATACGTTATACGTTATACGTTATACGTTATACGTTATACGTTATACGTTATACGTTATACGTTATACGTTATACGTTATACGTTATACGTTATACGTTATACGTTATACGTTATAAGTTATACGTTATTCGTTATACGTTTTACGTTATACGTTATACGTTATACGTTATACGCTGTACGTTATACGTTATACGTTATACGTTACACGTTGTACGTTGTACGTTATACGTTATACGTTGTATGTTATACGTTGTACGTTATACGTTATACGTTGTACGTTATACGTTGTACATTATACGTTGTATGTTATACGTTATACGCTGTACGTTATACGTTATTCGTTATACGTTATACGTTATACGTTATACGTTATACGTTATACGTTATACGTTATACGTTATACGTTATACGTTATACGTTATACGTTATACGTTGTACGTTATACGCTGTACGTTATACGCTGTACGTTATTTGTTACACGTTGTACGCTGTACGTTATACGTTGTACGTTATACGTTATACGTTGTACGTTATACGTTGTACATTGTACGTTATACGTTGTACGTTATACGTTGTACATTATGCGTTGTACGTTATACGTTGTACGTTATACGTTATACGTTATACGTTATATGTTATACGTTATACGTTATACGTTATACGTTATACGTTATACGTTATACGTTATACGTTATACGTTATACGTTATACGTTATACGTTATAAGTTATACGTTATTCGTTATACGTTTTACGTTATACGTTATACGTTATACGTTATACGTTATACGTTATACGTTATACGTTATACGTTATACGTTATACGTTATACGTTATACGTTATACGTTATACGTTATAAGTTATACGTTATACGTTATACGTTATACGTCATACGTTATACGTTATACGTTATACGTTATACGTCATACGTTATACGTTATACGTTATACGTTATACGTTATACGGTATACGTTATACGTTATACGTTATACGTTATACGTTATACGTTATACGTTATACGCTGTACGTTATACGCTGTACGTTATACGCTGTACGTTATACGTTATACGTTACACGTTGTACGTTGTACGTTATACGTTGTACATTATACGTTGTACATTATACGTTGTACGTTATACGTTATACGCTGTACGTTATAAGTTATACGTTATACGTTATACGTTACACGTTGTACGTTGTACGTTATACGTTGTACATTATACGTTGTACGTTATACGTTATACGTTACATGTTGTACGTTGTACGTTATACGTTGTACGTTATACGTTGTACGTTATACGTTGTATGTTATACGTTATACGCTGTACGTTATACGTTATACGTTGTACGTTATACGTTGTATGTTATACGTTATACGCTGTACGTTATACGTTATACGTTGTACGTTACACGTTATACGTTATACGTTATACGCTGTACGTTATACGCTGTACGTTATACGTTATACGTTATACGTTATACGTTATACGTTATACGTTATACGTTATACGTTATACGTTATACGTTATACGTTATACGTTATACGTTATACGTTATACGTTATACGTTATACGTTATACGTTATACGTTATACGTTATACGTTATACGTTATACGTTATACGTTATACGTTATACGTTATACGTTATACGTTATACGTTATACGTTATACGTTATACGTTATACGTTATACGTTATACGTTATACGTTATACGTTATACGTTATACGTTATACGTTATACGTTATACGTTATACGTTATACGTTATACGTTATACGTTATACGTTGTACGTTATACGCTGTACGTTATACGCTGTACGTTATTTGTTACACGTTGTACGCTGTACGTTATACGTTGTACGTTATACGTTGTACATTGTACGTTATACGTTGTACGTTATACGTTGTACATTATGCGTTATACGTTATACGTTGTACGTTATACGTTATACGTTATACGTTATACGTTATACGTTATACGTTATACGTTATACGTTATACGTTATACGTTATACGTTATACGTTATACGTTATAAGTTATACGTTATTCGTTATACGTTTTACGTTATACGTTATACGTTATACGTTATACGCTGTACGTTATACGTTATACGTTATACGTTACACGTTGTACGTTGTACGTTATACGTTATACGTTGTATGTTATACGTTGTACGTTATACGTTATACGTTGTACGTTATACGTTGTACATTATACGTTGTATGTTATACGTTATACGCTGTACGTTATACGTTATTCGTTATACGTTATACGTTATACGTTATACGTTATACGTTATACGTTATACGTTATACGTTATACGTTATACGTTATACGTTATACGTTATACGTTGTACGTTATACGCTGTACGTTATACGCTGTACGTTATTTGTTACACGTTGTACGCTGTACGTTATACGTTGTACGTTATACGTTGTACATTGTACGTTATACGTTGTACGTTATACGTTGTACATTATGCGTTGTACGTTATACGTTGTACGTTATACGTTATACGTTATACGTTATACGTTATACGTTATACGTTATACGTTATACGTTATACGTTATACGTTATACGTTATACGTTATACGTTATACGTTATAAGTTATACGTTATTCGTTATACGTTTTACGTTATACGTTATACGTTATACGTTATACGTTATACGTTATACGTTATACGTTATACGTTATACGTTATACGTTATACGTTATACGTTATACGTTATACGTTATACGTTATAAGTTATACGTTATACGTTATACGTTATACGTCATACGTTATACGTTATACGTTATACGTTATACGTCATACGTTATACGTTATACGTTATACGTTATACGTTATACGGTATACGTTATACGTTATACGTTATACGTTATACGTTATACGTTATACGTTATACGCTGTACGTTATACGCTGTACGTTATACGCTGTACGTTATACGTTATACGTTACACGTTGTACGTTGTACGTTATACGTTGTACATTATACGTTGTACATTATACGTTGTACGTTATACGTTATACGCTGTACGTTATAAGTTATACGTTATACGTTATACGTTACACGTTGTACGTTGTACGTTATACGTTGTACATTATACGTTGTACGTTATACGTTATACGTTACATGTTGTACGTTGTACGTTATACGTTGTACGTTATACGTTGTACGTTATACGTTGTATGTTATACGTTATACGCTGTACGTTATACGTTATACGTTGTACGTTATACGTTGTATGTTATACGTTATACGCTGTACGTTATACGTTATACGTTGTACGTTATACGTTATACGTTATACGTTATACGCTGTACGTTATACGCTGTACGTTATACGTTATACGTTATACGTTATACGTTATACGTTATACGTTATACGTTATACGTTATACGTTATACGTTATACGTTATACGTTATACGTTATACGTTATACGTTATACGTTATACGTTATACGTTATACGTTATACGTTATACGTTATACGTTATACGTTATACGTTATACGTTATACGTTATACGTTATACGTTATACGTTATACGTTATACGTTATACGTTATACGTTATACGTTATACGTTATACGTTATACGTTATACGTTATACGTTATACGTTATACGTTATACGTTATACGTTATACGTTATACGTTATACGTTATACGTTATACGTTATACGTTATACGTTATACGTTATACGTTATACGTTATACGTTATACGTTATACGTTATACGTTATCGTTATACGTTATACGTTATACGTTATACGTTATACGTTATACGTTATACGTTATACGTTATACGTTATACGTTATACGTTATACGTTATACGTTATACGTTATACGTTATACGTTATACGTTATACGTTATACGTTATACGTTATACGTTATACGTTATACGTTATACGTTATACGTTATACGTTATACGTTATACGTTATACGTTATACGTTATACGTTATACGTTATACGTTATACGTTATACGTTATACGTTATACGTTATACGTTATACGTTATACGTTATACGTTATACGTTATACGTTATACGTTATACGTTATACGTTATACGTTATACGTTATACGTTATACGTTATACGTTATACGTTATACGTTATACGTTATACGTTATACGTTATAAGTTATACGTTATACGTTATACGTTACACGTTGTACGTTGTACGTTATACGTTGTACATTATACGTTGTACGTTATACGTTATACGTTACATGTTGTACGTTGTACGTTATACGTTGTACGTTATACGTTGTACGTTATACGTTGTATGTTATACGTTATACGCTGTACGTTATACGTTATACGTTGTACGTTATACGTTGTATGTTATACGTTATACGCTGTACGTTATACGTTATACGTTGTACGTTACACGTTATACGTTATACGTTATACGCTGTACGTTATACGCTGTACGTTATACGTTATACGTTATACGTTATACGTTATACGTTATACGTTATACGTTATACGTTATACGTTATACGTTATACGTTATACGTTATACGTTATACGTTATACGTTATACGTTATACGTTATACGTTATACGTTATACGTTATACGTTATACGTTATACGTTATACGTTATACGTTATACGTTATACGTTATACGTTATACGTTATACGTTATACGTTATACGTTATACGTTATACGTTATACGTTATACGTTATACGTTATACGTTATACGTTATACGTTATACGTTATACGTTATACGTTGTACGTTATACGCTGTACGTTATACGCTGTACGTTATTTGTTACACGTTGTACGCTGTACGTTATACGTTGTACGTTATACGTTGTACATTGTACGTTATACGTTGTACGTTATACGTTGTACATTATGCGTTGTACGTTATACGTTGTACGTTATACGTTATACGTTATACGTTATACGTTATACGTTATACGTTATACGTTATACGTTATACGTTATACGTTATACGTTATACGTTATACGTTATAAGTTATACGTTATTCGTTATACGTTTTACGTTATACGTTATACGTTATACGTTATACGCTGTACGTTATACGTTATACGTTATACGTTACACGTTGTACGTTGTACGTTATACGTTATACGTTGTATGTTATACGTTGTACGTTATACGTTATACGTTGTACGTTATACGTTGTACATTATACGTTGTATGTTATACGTTATACGCTGTACGTTATACGTTATTCGTTATACGTTATACGTTATACGTTATACGTTATACGTTATACGTTATACGTTATACGTTATACGTTATACGTTATACGTTATACGTTATACGTTATACGTTATACGTTGTACGTTATACGCTGTACGTTATACGCTGTACGTTATTTGTTACACGTTGTACGCTGTACGTTATACGTTGTACGTTATACGTTGTACATTGTACGTTATACGTTGTACGTTATACGTTGTACATTATGCGTTGTACGTTATACGTTGTACGTTATACGTTATACGTTATACGTTATACGTTATACGTTATACGTTATACGTTATACGTTATACGTTATACGTTATACGTTATACGTTATACGTTATACGTTATACGTTATACGTTATACGTTATACGTTATAAGTTATACGTTATTCGTTATACGTTTTACGTTATACGTTATACGTTATACGTTATACGTTATACGTTATACGTTATACGTTATACGTTATACGTTATACGTTATACGTTATACGTTATACGTTATACGTTATACGTTATACGTTATAAGTTATACGTTATACGTTATACGTTATACGTCATACGTTATACGTTATACGTTATACGTTATACGTCATACGTTATACGTTATACGTTATACGTTATACGTTATACGGTATACGTTATACGTTATACGTTATACGTTATACGTTATACGTTATACGTTATACGCTGTACGTTATACGCTGTACGTTATACGCTGTACGTTATACGTTATACGTTACACGTTGTACGTTGTACGTTATACGTTGTACATTATACGTTGTACATTATACGTTGTACGTTATACGTTATACGCTGTACGTTATAAGTTATACGTTATACGTTATACGTTACACGTTGTACGTTGTACGTTATACGTTGTACATTATACGTTGTACGTTATACGTTATACGTTACATGTTGTACGTTGTACGTTATACGTTGTACGTTATACGTTGTACGTTATACGTTGTATGTTATACGTTATACGCTGTACGTTATACGTTATACGTTGTACGTTATACGTTGTATGTTATACGTTATACGCTGTACGTTATACGTTATACGTTGTACGTTATACGTTATACGTTATACGTTATACGCTGTACGTTATACGCTGTACGTTATACGTTATACGTTATACGTTATACGTTATACGTTATACGTTATACGTTATACGTTATACGTTATACGTTATACGTTATACGTTATACGTTATACGTTATACGTTATACGTTATACGTTATACGTTATACGTTATACGTTATACGTTATACGTTATACGTTATACGTTATACGTTATACGTTATACGTTATACGTTATACGTTATACGTTATACGTTATACGTTATACGTTATACGTTATACGTTATACGTTATACGTTATACGTTATACGTTATACGTTATACGTTATACGTTATACGTTATACGTTATACGTTATACGTTATACGTTATACGTTATACGTTATACGTTATACGTTATACGTTATACGTTATACGTTATACGTTATACGTTATACGTTATACGTTATACGTTATACGTTATACGTTATACGTTATACGTTATACGTTATACGTTATACGTTATACGTTATACGTTATACGTTATACGTTATACGTTATACGTTATACGTTATACGTTATACGTTATACGTTATACGTTATACGTTATACGTTATACGTTATACGTTATACGTTATACGTTATACGTTATACGTTATACGTTATACGTTATACGTTATACGTTATACGTTATACGTTATACGTTATACGTTATACGTTATACGTTATACGTTATACGTTATACGTTATACGTTATACGTTATACGTTATACGTTATACGTTATACGTTATACGTTATACGTTATACGTTATACGTTATACGTTATACGTTATACGTTATACGTTATACGTTATACGTTATACGTTATACGTTATACGTTATACGTTATACGTTATACGTTATACGTTATACGTTATACGTTATACGTTATACGTTATACGTTATACGTTATACGTTATACGTTATACGTTATACGTTATACGTTATACGTTATACGTTATACGTTATACGTTATACGTTATACGTTATACGTTATACGTTATACGTTATACGTTATACGTTATACGTTGTACGTTACACGTTGTACATTATACGTTGTACGTTATACGTTATACGCTGTACGTTATACGTTATACGTTACATGTTGCACGTTGCACGTTATACGTTATACGTTGTATGTTATACGTTGTACGTTATACGTTATACGTTGTACGTTATACGTTGTACATTATACGTTGTATGTTATACGTTATACGCTGTACGTTATACGTTATTCGTTATACGTTATACGTTATACGTTATACGTTATACGTTATACGTTATACGTTATTCGTTATACGTTATACGTTATACGTTATACGTTGTACGTTATACGCTGTACGTTATACGCTGTACGTTGTACGTTACACGTTGTACGTTGTACGTTATACGTTGTACGTTATACGTTATACACTGTACGTTATACGCTGTACGTTATAAGTTATACGTTATACGTTATACGTTACACGTTGTACGTTGTACGATACACGTTGTACATTATACGTTGTACGTTATACGTTATACGCTGTACGTTATACGTTATACGTTACATGTTGCACGTTGTACGTTATACGTTATACGTTGTATGTTATACGTTGTACGTTATACGTTATACGTTGTACGTTATACGTTGTACATTATACGTTGTATGTTATACGTTATACGCTGTACGTTATACGTTATTCGTTATACGTTATACGTTATACGTTATACGTTATACGTTATACGTTATACGTTATACGTTATACGTTATACGTTATACGTTATACGTTATACGTTATACGTTATACGTTATACGTTGTACGTTATACGCTGTACGTTATACGCTGTACGTTATACGTTACACGTTGTACGTTGAACGTTATACGTTGTACGTTATACGTTGTACATTGTACGTTATACGTTGTACGTTATACGTTGTACATTATGCGTTGTACGTTATACGTTGTACGTTATACGTTATACGTTATACGTTATACGTTATACGTTATACGTTATACGTTATACGTTATAAGGTATACGTTATTCGTTATACGTTTTACGTTATACGTTATACGTTATACGTTATACGTTATACGTTATACGTTATACGTTATACGTTATACGTTATACGTTATACGTTATACGTTATACGTTATACGTTATACGGTATACGTTATACGTTATACGTTATACGTTATACGTTATACGTTATACGTTATACGCTGTACGTTATACGCTGTACGTTATACGCTGTACGTTATACGTTATACGTTACACGTTGTACGTTATAAGTTATACGTTATACGTTATACGTTACACGTTGTACGTTGTACGTTATACGTTGTACATTATACGTTGTACGTTATACGTTATACGTTACATGTTGTACGTTGTACGTTATACGTTGTACGTTATACGTTGTACGTTATACGTTGTATGTTATACGTTATACGCTGTACGTTATACGTTATACGTTGTACGTTATACGTTGTATGTTATACGTTATACGCTGTACGCTGTACGTTATACGTTATACGTTATACGTTATACGTTATACGTTATACGTTATACGTTATACGTTATACGTTATACGTTATACGTTATACGTTATACGTTATACGTTATACGTTATACGTTATACGTTATACGTTATACGTTATACGTTATACGTTATACGTTGTACGTTATACGCTGTACGTTATACCTTATACGTTATACGTTATACACTGTACGTTATACGCTGTACGTTATAAGTTATACGTTATACGTTATACGTTACACGTTGTACGTTGTACGTTACACGTTGTACATTATACGTTGTACGTTATACGTTATACGCTGTAGGTTATACGTTATACGTTACATGTTGCACGTTGTACGTTATACGTTATACGTTGTATGTTATACGTTGTACGTTATACGTTATACGTTGTACGTTATACGTTGTACATTATACGTTGTATGTTATACGTTATACGCTGTACGTTATACGTTATTCGTTATACGTTATACGTTATACGTTATACGTTATACGTTATACGTTATACGTTATACGTTATACGTTATACGTTGTACGTTATACGCTGTACGTTATACGCTGTACGTTATACGTTATACGTTATACGTTATACGTTATACGTTATAAGGTATACGTTATTCGTTATACGTTTTACGTTATACGTTATACGTTATACGTTATACGTTATACGTTATACGTTATACGTTATACGTTATACGTTATACGTTATACGTTATACGTTATACGTTATACGTTATACGGTATACGTTATACGTTATACGTTATACGTTATACGTTATACGTTATACGTTATACGCTGTACGTTATACGCTGTACGTTATACGCTGTACGTTATACGTTATACGTTACACGTTGTACGTTATAAGTTATACGTTATACGTTATACGTTACACGTTGTACGTTGTACGTTATACGTTGTACATTATACGTTGTACGTTATACGTTATACGTTACATGTTGTACGTTGTACGTTATACGTTGTACGTTATACGTTGTACGTTATACGTTGTATGTTATACGTTATACGCTGTACGTTATACGTTATACGTTGTACGTTATACGTTGTATGTTATACGTTATACGCTGTACGCTGTACGTTATACGTTATACGTTATACGTTATACGTTATACGTTATACGTTATACGTTATACGTTATACGTTATACGTTATACGTTATACGTTATACGTTATACGTTATACGTTATACGTTATACGTTATACGTTATACGTTATACGTTATACGTTGTACGTTATACGCTGTACGTTATACCTTATACGTTATACGTTATACACTGTACGTTATACGCTGTACGTTATAAGTTATACGTTATACGTTATACGTTACACGTTGTACGTTGTACGTTACACGTTGTACATTATACGTTGTACGTTATACGTTATACGCTGTAGGTTATACGTTATACGTTACATGTTGCACGTTGTACGTTATACGTTATACGTTGTATGTTATACGTTGTACGTTATACGTTATACGTTGTACGTTATACGTTGTACATTATACGTTGTATGTTATACGTTATACGCTGTACGTTATACGTTATTCGTTATACGTTATACGTTATACGTTATACGTTATACGTTATACGTTATACGTTATACGTTATACGTTATACGTTATACGTTGTACGTTATACGCTGTACGTTATACGCTGTACGTTATACGTTACACGTTGTACGTTGTACGTTATACGTTGTACGTTATACGTTGTACATTGTACGTTATACGTTGTACGTTATACGTTGTACATTATGCGTTGTACGTTATACGTTGTACGTTATACGTTATACGTTATACGTTATACCTTATACGTTATACGTTATACGTTATACGTTATACGTTATACGTTATAAGTTATACGTTATTCGTTATACGTTTTACGTTATACGTTATACGTTATACGTTATACGTTATACGTTACACGTTATACGTTATACGTTATACGTTATACGTTATACGTAATACGTTATACGTTATACGTTATACGTTATACGTTATACGTTATACGTTATACGTTATACGGTATACGTTATATGTTATACGTTATACGTTATACGTTATACGTTATACGCTGTACGTTATACGCTGTACGTTATACGCTGTACGTTATACGTTATACGTTATACGTTACACGTTGTACGTTGTACGTTATACGTTGTACGTTATACGTTGTACATTATACGTTGTACATTATACGTTGTACGTTATACGTTATACGCTGTACGTTATAAGTTATACGTTATACGTTATACGTTACACGTTGTACGTTGTACGTTATACGTTGTACATTATACGTTGTACGTTATACGTTATACGTTACATGTTGTACGTTGTACGTTATACGTTGTACGTTATACGTTGTACGTTATACGTTGTATGTTATACGTTATACGCTGTACGTTATACGTTATACGTTGTACGTTATACGTTGTACGTTATACGTTGTACGTTATACGTTACACGTTGTACGTTATACGTTGTACATTATACGTTGTATGTTATACGTTATACGCTGTACGTTATACGTTATTCGTTATACGTTATACGTTATACGTTATACGTTATACGTTATACGTTATACGTTATACGTTGTACGTTATACGCTGTACGTTATACCTTATACGTTATACGTTATACGCTGTACGTTATACGCTGTACGTTATACGTTATACGTTATACGTTATACGTTATACGTTATACGTTATACGTTATACGTTATACGTTATACGTTTTACGTTATACGTTATACGTTGTACGTTATACGTTGTACGCTGTACGTTATACGTTGTACGTTATACGTTGTACATTGTACGTTATACGTTGTACGTTATACGTTGTACATTATGCGTTGTACGTTATACGTTGTACGTTATACGTTATACGTCATACGTTATACGTTATACGTTATACGTTATACGTTATACGTTATACGTTATACGTTATACGTTATTCGTTATACGTTTTACGTTATACGTTATACGTTATACGTTATACGTTATACGTTATACGTTATACGTTATACGTTATACGTTATACGTTATACGTTATACGTTATACGTTATACGTCATACGTTATACGTTATACGTTATACGTTATACGTTATACGTTATACGTTATACGTTATACGTTATACGTTATACGTTATACGTTATACGTTATACGTTGTACGTTATACGCTGTACGTTATACCTTATACGTTATACGTTATACGCTGTACGTTATACGCTGTACGTTATACGTTATACGTTATACGTTATACGTTATACGTTATACGTTATACGTTATACGTTATACGTTTTACGTTATACGTTATACGTTGTACGTTATACGTTGTACATTGTACGTTATACGTTGTACGTTATACGTTGTACATTATGCGTTGTACGTTATACGTTGTACGTTATACGTTATACGTTATACGTTATACCTTATACGTTATACGTTATACGTTATACGTTATACGTTATAAGTTATACGTTATTCGTTATACGTTTTACGTTATACGTTATACGTTATACGTTATACGTTATACGTTACACGTTATACGTTATACGTTATACGTTATACGTTACACGTTATACGTTATACGTTATACGTTATACGTTATACGTAATACGTTATACGTTATACGTTATACGTTATACGTTATACGTTATACGTTATACGGTATACGTTATACGTTATACGTTATACGTTATACGTTATACGTTATACGTTATACGCTGTACGTTATACGCTGTACGTTATACGCTGTACGTTATACGTTATACGTTACACGTCGTACGTTGTACGTTATACGTTGTACGTTATACGTTGTACATTATACGTTGTACATTATACGTTGTACGTTATACGTTATACGCTGTACGTTATAAGTTATACGTTATACGTTATACGTTACACGTTGTACGTTGTACGTTATACGTTGTACATTATACGTTGTACGTTATACGTTATACGTTACATGTTGTACGTTGTACG
This sequence comes from Lasioglossum morio, assembly GCA_916610235.2. Lineage (NCBI taxonomy): Eukaryota > Metazoa > Arthropoda > Insecta > Hymenoptera > Halictidae > Lasioglossum > Lasioglossum morio. The sequence goes on from CAKAJA020001038.1 coordinate 644,938, forward strand.
TTATACGTTGTACGTTATACGTTGTACGTTATACGTTGTATGTTATACGTTATACGCTGTACGTTATACGTTATACGTTGTACGTTATACGTTGTACGTTATACGTTGTACGTTATACGTTACACGTTGTACGTTATACGTTGTACATTATACGTTGTATGTTATACGTTATACGCTGTACGTTATACGTTATTCGTTATACGTTATACGTTATACGTTATACGTTATACGTTATACGTTATACGTTATACGTTATACGTTATACGTTATACGTTATACGTTGTACGTTATACGCTGTACGTTATACGCTGTACGTTATACGTTACACGTTGTACGCTGTACGTTATACGTTGTACGTTATACGTTGTACATTGTACGTTATACGTTGTACGTTATACGTTGTACATTATGCGTTGTACGTTATACGTTGTACGTTATACGTTATACGTTATACGTTATACGTTATACGTTATACGTTATACGTTATACGTTATACGTTATACGTTATTCGTTATACGTTTTACGTTATACGTTATACGTTATACGTTATACGTTATACGTTATACGTTATACGTTATACGTTATACGTTATACGTTATACGTTATACGTTATACGTCATACGTTATACGTTATACGTTATACGTTATACGTTATACGTTATACGTTATACGTTATACGTTAGACGTTATACGTTATACGTTATACGTTGTACGTTATACGCTGTACGTTATACCTTATACGTTATACGTTATACGCTGTACGTTATACGCTGTACGTTATACGTTATACGTTATACGTTATACGTTATACGTTATACGTTATACGTTATACGTTATACGTTATACGTTATACGTTATACGTTATACGTTATACGTTATACGTTTTACGTTATACGTTATACGTTATACGTTATACGTTATACGTTACTCGTTGTACGTTGTACGTTATACGTTGTACGTTGTACGTTATACGTTGTACGTTATACGTTGTACGATATACGTTGTACGTTATACGTTGTACGATATACGTTGTACGTTATACGTTGTACGTTATATGTTATACGTTGCACGTTGTACGATGTACGTTATACGTTATACGTTATACGTTATACGTTATACGTTATACGTTATACGTTATACGGTATACGGTATACGGTATACGTTATACGTTGTACTTTATACGTTATACGTTATACGTTATACGTTATATGTTATACGATATACGTTATACGTTATACGTTATACGTTATACGTTGTACGTTATACGCTGTACGTTATACCTTATACGTTATACGTTATACACTGTACGTTATACGCTGTACGTTATAAGTTATACGTTATACGTTATACGTTACACGTTGTACGTTGTACGTTACACGTTGTACATTATACGTTGTACGTTATACGTTATACGCTGTACGTTATACGTTATACGTTACATGTTGCACGTTGTACGTTATACGTTATACGTTGTATGTTATACGTTGTACGTTATACGTTCTACGTTGTACGTTATACGTTGTACATTATACGTTGTATGTTATACGTTATACGCTGTACGTTATACGTTATTCGTTATACGTTATACGTTATACGTTATACGTTATACGTTATACGTTATACGTTATACGTTATACGTTATACGTTATACGTTATACGTTATACGTTATACGTTATACGTTATACGTTATACGTTATACGTTATACGTTGTACGTTATACGCTGTACGTTATACGCTGTACGTTATACGTTACACGTTGTACGTTGTACGTTATACGTTGTACGTTATACGTTGTACATTGTACGTTATACGTTGTACGTTATACGTTGTACATTATGCGTTGTACGTTATACGTTGTACGTTATACGTTATACGTTATACGTTATACGTTATACGTTATACGTTATACGTTATACGTTATACGTTATACGTTATACGTTATACGTTATACGTTAAACGTTATACGTTATACGTTGTACGTTATACGCTGTACGTTATACGCTGTACGTTATACGCTGTACGTTATACGTTATACGTTATACGTTACTCGTTGTACGTTGTACGTTATACGTTGTACGTTGTACGTTATACGTTGTACGTTATACGTTGTACGATATACGTTGTACGTTATACGTTGTACGTTATATGTTATACGTTGCACGTTGTACGATGTACGTTATACGTTATACGTTATACGTTATACGTTATACGTTATACGTTATACGTTATACGTTATACGTTATACGTTATACGGTATACGGTATACGGTATACGTTATACGTTGTACGTTATACGTTATACGTTATACGTTATACGTTATATGTTATACGATATACGTTATACGTTATACGTTATACGTTATACGTTATACGTTGTACGTTATACGCTGTACGTTATACCTTATACGTTATACGTTATACACTGTACGTTATACGCTGTACGTTATAAGTTATACGTTATACGTTATACGTTACACGTTGTACGTTGTACGTTACACGTTGTACATTATACGTTGTACGTTATACGTTATACGCTGTAGGTTATACGTTATACGTTACATGTTGCACGTTGTACGTTATACGTTATACGTTGTATGTTATACGTTGTACGTTATACGTTATACGTTGTACGTTATACGTTGTACATTATACGTTGTATGTTATACGTTATACGCTGTACGTTATACGTTATTCGTTATACGTTATACGTTATACGTTATACGTTATACGTTATACGTTATACGTTATACGTTATACGTTGTACGTTATACGCTGTACGTTATACGCTGTACGTTATACGTTACACGTTGTACGTTGTACGTTATACGTTGTACGTTATACGTTGTACATTGTACGTTATACGTTGTACGTTATACGTTGTACATTATGCGTTGTACGTTATACGTTGTACGTTATACGTTATACGTTATACGTTATACCTTATACGTTATACGTTATACGTTATACGTTATACGTTATAAGTTACACGTTATTCGTTATACGGTTTACGTTATACGTTATACGTTATACGTTATACGTTATACGTTATACGTTATACGTTATACGTTATACGTTATACGTTATACGTTATACGTTATACGTTATACGTTATACGTTATACGTTATACGTTATACGTTATACGTTATACGTTATACGTTATACGTTATACGTTATACGTTATACGTTATACGTTATACGTTATACGTTATACGTTATACGTTATACGTTATACGTTATACGTTATACGTTATACGTTATACGTTATACGTTATACGTTATACGTTATACGTTATACGTTATACGTTATACGTTATACGTTATACGTTATACGTTATACGTTATACGTTATACGTTATACGTTATACGTTATACGTTATACGTTATACGTTATACGTTATACGTTATACGTTATACGTTATACGTTATACGTTATACGTTATACGTTATACGTTATACGTTGTACGTTATACGTTATACGTTGTACGTTATACGTTGTACGTTATACGTTGTACATTATACGTTGTACATTATACGTTGTACGTTATACGTTATACGCTGTACGTTATAAGTTATACGTTATACGTTATACGTTACACGTTGTGCGTTGTACGTTATACGTTGTACATTATACGTTGTACGTTATACGTTATACGTTACATGTTGTACGTTGTACGTTATACGTTGTACGTTATACGTTGTACGTTATACGTTGTATGTTATACGTTATACGCTGTACGTTATACGTTATACGTTGTACGTTATACGTTGTATGTTATACGTTATACGGTGTACGCTGTACGTTATACGTTATACGTTATACGTTGTACGTTATACGCTGTACGTTATACCTTATACGTTATACGTTATACGTTATACGTTATACGTTATACGTTATACGTTATACGTTATACGTTATACGTTATACGTTATACGTTATACGTTATACGTTATACGTTATACGTTTTACGTTATACGTTATACGTTATACGTTATACGTTATACGTTATACGTTATACGTTATACGTTATACGTTATACGTTATACGTTATACGTTATACGTTATACGTTATACGTTATACGTTATACGTTATACGTTATACGTTATACGTTATACGTTATACGTTATACGTTATACGTTATACGTTAAACGTTATACGTTATACGTTGTACGTTATACGCTGTACGTTATACGCTGTACGTTATACGTTATACGTTATACGTTATACGTTATACGTTATACGTTATACGTTATACGTTATACGTTATACGTTATACGTTATACGTTATACGTTATACGTTATACGTTATACGCTGTACGTTATACGTTATACGTTATACGTTACACGTTGTACGTTGTACGTTATACGTTATACGTTGTATGTTATACGTTGTACGTTATACGTTATACGTTGTACGTTATACGTTGTACATTATACGTTGTATGTTATACGTTATACGCTGTACGTTATACGTTATTCGTTATACGTTATACGTTATACGTTATACGTTATACGTTATACGTTATACGTTATACGTTATACGTTATACGTTATACGTTATACGATGTACGTTATACGCTGTACGTTATACGCTGTACGTTATTTGTTACACGTTGTACGCTGTACGTTATACGTTGTACGTTATACGTTGTACATTGTACGTTATACGTTGTACGTTATACGTTGTACATTATGCGTTGTACGTTATACGTTGTACGTTATACGTTATACGTTATACGTTATACGTTATACGTTATACGTTATACGTTATACGTTATACGTTATACGTTATACGTTATACGTTATACGTTATACGTTATAAGTTATACGTTATTCGTTATACGTTTTACGTTATACGTTATACGTTATACGTTATACGTTATACGTTATACGTTATACGTTATACGTTATACGTTATACGTTATACGTTATACGTTATAAGTTATACGTTATACGTTATACGTTATACGTCATACGTTATACGTTATACGTTATACGTTATACGTCATACGTTATACGTTATACGTTATACGTTATACGTTATACGGTATACGTTATACGTTATACGTTATACGTTATACGTTATACGTTATACGTTATACGTTATACGCTGTACGTTATACGCTGTACGTTATACGCTGTACGTTATACGTTACACGTTGTACGTTGTACGTTATACGTTGTACATTATACGTTGTACATTATACGTTGTACGTTATACGTTATACGCTGTACGTTATAAGTTATACGTTATACGTTATACGTTACACGTTGTACGTTGTACGTTATACGTTGTACATTATACGTTGTACGTTATACGTTATACGTTACATGTTGTACGTTGTACGTTATACGTTGTACGTTATACGTTGTACGTTATACGTTGTATGTTATACGTTATACGCTGTACGTTATACGTTATACGTTGTACGTTATACGTTGTATGTTATACGTTATACGCTGTACGTTATACGTTATACGTTGTACGTTATACGTTATACGTTATACGTTATACGCTGTACGTTATACGCTGTACGTTATACGTTATACGTTATACGTTATACGTTATACGTTATACGTTATACGTTATACGTTATACGTTATACGTTATACGTTATACGTTATACGTTATACGTTATACGTTATACGTTATACGTTATACGTTATACGTTATACGTTATACGTTATACGTTATACGTTATACGTTATACGTTATACGTTATACGTTATACGTTATACGTTATACGTTATACGTTATACGTTATACGTTATACGTTATACGTTATACGTTATACGTTATACGTTATACGTTATACGTTATACGTTATACGTTATACGTTATACGTTATACGTTATACGTTATACGTTATACGTTATACGTTATACGTTATACGTTATACGTTATACGTTATACGTTATACGTTATACGTTATACGTTATACGTTATACGTTATACGTTATACGTTATACGTTATACGTTATACGTTATACGTTATACGTTATACGTTATACGTTATACGTTATACGTTATACGTTATACGTTATACGTTATACGTTATACGTTATACGTTATACGTTATACGTTATACGTTATACGTTATACGTTATACGTTATACGTTATACGTTATACGTTATACGTTATACGTTATACGTTATACGTTATACGTTATACGTTATACGTTATACGTTATACGTTATACGTTATACGTTATACGTTATACGTTATACGTTATACGTTATACGTTATACGTTATACGTTATACGTTATACGTTATACGTTATACGTTATACGTTATACGTTATACGTTATACGTTATACGTTATACGTTATACGTTATACGTTATACGTTATACGTTATACGTTATACGTTATACGTTATACGTTATACGTTATACGTTATACGTTATACGTTATACGTTATACGTTATACGTTATACGTTATACGTTATACGTTATACGTTATACGTTATACGTTATACGTTATACGTTATACGTTATACGTTATACGTTATACGTTATACGTTATACGTTATACGTTATACGTTATACGTTATACGTTATACGTTATACGTTATACGTTATACGTTATACGTTATACGTTATACGTTATACGTTATACGTTATACGTTATACGTTATACGTTATACGTTATACGTTATACGTTATACGTTATACGTTATACGTTATACGTTATACGTTATACGTTATACGTTATACGTTATACGTTATACGTTATACGTTATACGTTATACGTTATAGGTTATACGTTATACGTTATACGTTATACGTTATACGTTATACGTTATACGTTATACGTTATACGTTATACGTTATACGTTATACGTTATACGTTATACGTTATACGTTATACGTTATACGTTATACGTTATACGTTATACGTTATACGTTATACGTTATACGTTATACGTTATACGTTATACGTTATACGTTATACGTTATACGTTATACGTTATACGTTATACGTTATACGTTATACGTTATACGTTATACGTTATACGTTATACGTTATACGTTATACGTTATACGTTATACGTTATACGTTATACGTTATACGTTATACGTTATACGTTATACGTTATACGTTATACGTTATACGTTATACGTTATACGTTATACGTTATACGTTATACGTTATACGTTATACGTTATACGTTATACGTTATACGTTATACGTTATACGTTATACGTTATACGTTATACGTTATACGTTATACGTTATACGTTATACGTTAAACGTTATACGTTATACGTTGTACGTTATACGCTGTACGTTATACGCTGTACGTTATACGCTGTACGTTATACGTTATACGTTATACGTTACTCGTTGTACGTTGTACGTTATACGTTGTACGTTGTACGTTATACGTTGTACGTTATATGTTATACGATATACGTTATACGTTATACGTTATACGTTATACGTTATACGTTGTACGTTATACGATGTACGTTATACCTTATACGTTATACGTTATACACTGTACGTTATACGCTGTACGTTATAAGTTATACGTTATACGTTATACGTTACACGTTGTACGTTGTACGTTACACGTTGTACATTATACGTTGTACGTTATACGTTATACGCTGTACGTTATACGTTATACGTTACATGTTGCACGTTGCACGTTATACGTTATACGTTGTATGTTATACGTTGTACGTTATACGTTATACGTTGTACGTTATACGTTGTACATTATACGTTGTATGTTATACGTTATACGCTGTACGTTATACGTTATTCGTTATACGTTATACGTTATACGTTATACGTTATACGTTATACGTTATACGTTATTCGTTATACGTTATACGTTATACGTTATACGTTATACGTTGTACGTTATACGCTGTACGTTATACGCTGTACGTTGTACGTTACACGTTGTACGTTGTACGTTATACGTTGTACGTTATACGTTATACACTGTACGTTATACGCTGTACGTTATAAGTTATACGTTATACGTTATACGTTACACGTTGTACGTTGTACGTTACACGTTGTACATTATACGTTGTACGTTATACGTTATACGCTGTACGTTATACGTTATACGTTACATGTTGCACGTTGTACGTTATACGTTATACGTTGTATGTTATACGTTGTACGTTATACGTTATACGTTGTACGTTATACGTTGTACATTATACGTTGTATGTTATACGTTATACGCTGTACGTTATACGTTATTCGTTATACGTTATACGTTATACGTTATACGTTATACGTTATACGTTATACGTTATACGTTATACGTTATACGTTATACGTTATACGTTATACGTTATACGTTATACGTTATACGTTATACGTTATACGTTATACGTTGTACGTTATACGCTGTACGTTATACGCTGTACGTTATACGTTACACGTTGTACGTTGTACGTTATACGTTGTACGTTATACGTTGTACATTGTACGTTATACGTTGTACGTTATACGTTGTACATTATGCGTTGTACGTTATACGTTGTACGTTATACGTTATACGTTATACGTTATACGTTATACGTTATACGTTATACGTTATACGTTATAAGGTATACGTTATTCGTTATACGTTTTACGTTATACGTTATACGTTATACGTTATACGTTATACGTTATACGTTATACGTTATACGTTATACGTTATACGTTATACGTTATACGGTATACGTTATACGTTATACGTTATACGTTATACGTTATACGTTATACGTTATACGCTGTACGTTATACGCTGTACGTTATACGCTGTACGTTATACGTTATACGTTACACGTTGTACGTTATAAGTTATACGTTATACGTTATACGTTACACGTTGTACGTTGTACGTTATACGTTGTACATTATACGTTGTACGTTATACGTTATACGTTACATGTTGTACGTTGTACGTTATACGTTGTACGTTATACGTTGTACGTTATACGTTGTATGTTATACGTTATACGCTGTACGTTATACGTTATACGTTGTACGTTATACGTTGTATGTTATACGTTATACGCTGTACGCTGTACGTTATACGTTATACGTTATACGTTATACGTTATACGTTATACGTTATACGTTATACGTTATACGTTATACGTTATACGTTATACGTTATACGTTATACGTTATACGTTATACGTTATACGTTATACGTTATACGTTATACGTTATACGTTATACGTTATACGTTATACGTTATACGTTATACGTTAAACGTTATACGTTATACGTTGTACGTTATACGCTGTACGTTATACGCTGTACGTTATACGCTGTACGTTATACGTTATACGTTATACGTTACTCGTTGTACGTTGTACGTTATACGTTGTACGTTGTACGTTATACGTTGTACGTTATATGTTATACGATATACGTTATACGTTATACGTTATACGTTATACGTTATACGTTGTACGTTATACGCTGTACGTTATACCTTATACGTTATACGTTATACACTGTACGTTATACGCTGTACGTTATAAGTTATACGTTATACGTTATACGTTACACGTTGTACGTTGTACGTTACACGTTGTACATTATACGTTGTACGTTATACGTTATACGCTGTACGTTATACGTTATACGTTACATGTTGCACGTTGCACGTTATACGTTATACGTTGTATGTTATACGTTGTACGTTATACGTTATACGTTGTACGTTATACGTTGTACATTATACGTTGTATGTTATACGTTATACGATGTACGTTATACGTTATTCGTTATACGTTATACGTTATACGTTATACGTTATACGTTATACGTTATACGTTATACGTTATACGTTATACGTTATACGTTATACGTTATACGTTATACGTTATACGTTATACGTTATACGTTATACGTTATACGTTATACGTTATACGTTATACGTTGTACGTTATACGCTGTACGTTATACGCTGTACGTTATACGTTACACGTTGTACGCTGTACGTTATACGTTGTACGTTATACGTTGTACATTGTACGTTATACGTTGTACGTTATACGTTGTACATTATGCGTTGTACGTTATACGTTGTACGTTATACGTTATACGTTATACGTTATACGTTATACGTTATACGTTATACGTTATACGTTATACGTTATACGTTATTCGTTATACGTTTTACGTTATACGTTATACGTTATACGTTATACGTTATACGTTATACGTTATACGTTATACGTTATACGTTATACGTTATACGTTATACGTTATACGTTATACGTTATACGTCATACGTTATACGTTATACGTTATACGTTATACGTTATACGTTATACGTTATACGTTATACGTTATACGTTATACGTTAGACGTTATACGTTATACGTTATACGTTGTACGTTATACGCTGTACGTTATACCTTATACGTTATACGTTATACGCTGTACGTTATACGCTGTACGTTATACGTTATACGTTATACGTTATACGTTATACGTTATACGTTATACGTTATACGTTATACGTTATACGTTATACGTTTTACGTTATACGTTATACGTTATACGTTATACGTTATACGTTATACGTTATACGCTATACGTTATACGTTATACGTTATACGTTATACGTTATACGTTATACGTTATACGTTATACGTTATACGTTATACGTTATACGTTATACGTTATACGTTATACGTTATACGTTATACGTTATACGTTATACGTTATACGTTATACGTTATACGTTATACGTTATACGTTATACGTTATACGTTATACGTTATACGTTATACGTTATACGTTATACGTTATACGTTATAGGTTATACGTTATACGTTATACGTTATACGTTATACGTTATACGTTATACGTTATACGTTATACGTTATACGTTATACGTTATACGTTATACGTTATACGTTATACGTTATACGTTATACGTTATACGTTATACGTTATACGTTATACGTTATACGTTATACGTTATACGTTATACGTTATACGTTATACGTTATACGTTATACGTTATACGTTATACGTTATACGTTATACGTTATACGTTATACGTTATACGTTATACGTTATACGTTATACGTTATACGTTATACGTTATACGTTAAACGTTATACGTTATACGTTGTACGTTATACGCTGTACGTTATACGCTGTACGTTATACGCTGTACGTTATACGTTATACGTTATACGTTACTCGTTGTACGTTGTACGTTATACGTTGTACGTTGTACGTTATACGTTGTACGTTATACGTTGTACGATATACGTTGTACGTTATACGTTGTACGATATACGTTGTACGTTATACGTTGTACGTTATATGTTATACGTTGCACGTTGTACGATGTACGTTGTACGTTATACGTTGTACATTATACGTTGTATGTTATACGTTATACGCTGTACGTTATACGTTATTCGTTATACGTTATACGTTATACGTTATACGTTATACGTTATACGTTATACGTTACACGTTATACGTTATTCGTTATACGTTATACGTTATACGTTATACGTTGTACGTTATACGCTGTACGTTATACGCTGTACGTTGTACGTTACACGTTGTACATTGTACGTTATACGTTGTACGTTATACGTTATACACTGTACGTTATACGCTGTACGTTATAAGTTATACGTTATACGTTATACGTTACACGTTGTACGTTGTACGTTACACGTTGTACATTATACGTTGTACGTTATACGTTATACGCTGTACGTTATACGTTATACGTTACATGTTGCACGTTGTACGTTATACGTTATACGTTGTATGTTATACGTTGTACGTTATACGTTATACGTTGTACGTTATACGTTGTACATTATACGTTGTATGTTATACGTTATACGCTGTACGTTATACGTTATTCGTTATACGTTATACGTTATACGTTATACGTTATACGTTATACGTTACACGTTATACGTTATACGTTATACGTTATACGTTATACGTTATACGTTATACGTTGTACGTTATACGCTGTACGTTATACGCTGTACGTTATACGTTACACGTTGTACGTTGTACGTTATACGTTGTACGTTATACGTTGTACATTGTACGTTATACGTTGTACGTTATACTTTGTACATTATGCGTTGTACGTTATACGTTGTACGTTATACGTTATACGTTATACGTTATACGTTATACGTTATACGTTATACGTTATACGTTATACGTTATACGTTATACGTTATAAGGTATACGTTATTCGTTATACGTTTTACGTTATACGTTATACGTTATACGTTATACGTTATACGTTATACGTTATACGTTATACGTTATACGTTATACGTTATACGTTATACGTTATACGGTATACGTTATACGTTATACGTTATACGTTATACGTTATACGTTATACGTTATACGTTATACGTTATACGTTATACGCTGTACGTTATACGCTGTACGTTATACGCTGTACGTTATACGTTATACGTTACACGTTGTACGTTGTACGTTATACGTTGTACGTTATACGTTGTACATTATACGTTGTACATTATACGTTGTACGTTATACGTTATACGCTGTACGTTATAAGTTATACGTTATACGTTATACGTTACACGTTGTACGTTGTACGTTATACGTTGTACATTATACGTTGTACGTTATACGTTATACGTTACATGTTGTACGTTGTACGTTATACGTTGTACGTTATACGTTGTACGTTATACGTTATACGTTATACGTTATACGTTATACGTTATACGTTATACGTTATACGTTATACGTTATACGCTGTACGTTATACGTTATACGTTATACGTTACACGTTGTACGTTGTACGTTATACGTTATACGTTGTATGTTATACGTTGTACGTTATACGTTATACGTTGTACGTTATACGTTGTACATTATACGTTGTATGTTATACGTTATACGCTGTACGTTATACGTTATTCGTTATACGTTATACGTTATACGTTATACGTTATACGTTATACGTTATACGTTATACGTTGTACGTTATACGTTGTACATTATACGTTGTATGTTATACGTTATACGCTGTACGTTATACGTTATACGTTATACGTTATACGTTATACGTTATACGTTATACGTTATACGTTATACGTTATACGTTATACGTTATACGTTATACGTTATACGTTATACGTTATACGTTATAAGGTATACGTTATTCGAGGGGGGCACACAGTGGGTCAGTGGATAGAGCGCGCGACTGCGACCAGGCGGTCTAGAGTTCGAATCCCCGCGCCCGGCACCTCTTGAATTAATTCAATGTGCTATTTTAAAAAACTGTGGTGCCCAAGGTGGTTCGGAACCCACCGTAATAAAAAGTAGGTCCCGCTGAAATAGGTGATAGGGAGTGTTGGTTAAAGGTGAGAGGTGTGGAACGAGATTTGAAACCCTGAGGGGACCAAATATCCATGACAAAAAGGTATACGTTATTCGTTATACGTTTTACGTTATACGTTATACGTTATACGTTATACGTTATACGTTATACGTTATACGTTATACGTTATACGTTATACGTTATACGTTATACGTTATACGGTATACGTTATACGTTATACGTTATACGTTATACGTTATACGTTATACGTTATACGTTATACGTTATACGTTATACGTTATACGTTATACGTTATACGTTATACGTTATACGTTAAACGTTATACGTTATACGTTGTACGTTATACGCTGTACGTTATACGCTGTACGTTATACGCTGTACGTTATACGTTATACGTTATACGTTACTCGTTGTACGTTGTACGTTATACGTTGTACGTTGTACGTTATACGTTGTACGTTATATGTTATACGATATACGTTATACGTTATACGTTATACGTTGTACGTTATACGCTGTACGTTATACCTTATACGTTATACGTTATACACTGTACGTTATACGCTGTACGTTATAAGTTATACGTTATACGTTATACGTTACACGTTGTACGTTGTACGTTACACGTTGTACATTATACGTTGTACGTTATACGTTATACGCTGTACGTTATACGTTATACGTTACATGTTGCACGTTGCACGTTATACGTTATACGTTGTATGTTATACGTTGTACGTTATACGTTATACGTTGTACGTTATACGTTGTACATTATACGTTGTATGTTATACGTTATACGCTGTACGTTATACGTTATTCGTTATACGTTATACGTTATACGTTATACGTTATACGTTATACGTTATACGTTATACGTTATACGTTATACGTTATACGTTATACGTTATACGTTATACGTTATACGTTATACGTTATACGTTATACGTTATACGTTATACGTTATACGTTATACGTTGTACGTTATACGCTGTACGTTATACGCTGTACGTTATACGTTACACGTTGTACGCTGTACGTTATACGTTGTACGTTATACGTTGTACATTGTACGTTATACGTTGTACGTTATACGTTGTACATTATGCGTTGTACGTTATACGTTGTACGTTATACGTTATACGTTATACGTTATACGTTATACGTTATACGTTATACGTTATACGTTATACGTTATACGTTATTCGTTATACGTTTTACGTTATACGTTATACGTTATACGTTATACGTTATACGTTATACGTTATACGTTATACGTTATACGTTATACGTTATACGTTATACGTTATACGTTATACGTTATACGTCATACGTTATACGTTATACGTTATACGTTATACGTTATACGTTATACGTTATACGTTATACGTTATACGTTATACGTTAGACGTTATACGTTATACGTTATACGTTGTACGTTATACGCTGTACGTTATACCTTATACGTTATACGTTATACGCTGTACGTTATACGCTGTACGTTATACGTTATACGTTATACGTTATACGTTATACGTTATACGTTATACGTTATACGTTATACGTTATACGTTATACGTTTTACGTTATACGTTATACGTTATACGTTATACGTTATACGTTATACGTTATACGCTATACGTTATACGTTATACGTTATACGTTATACGTTATACGTTATACGTTATACGTTATACGTTGTACGTTATACGTTATACGTTATACGTTATACGTTATACGTTATACGTTATACGTTATACGTTATACGTTATACGTTATACGTTATAAGGTATACGTTATTCGTTATACGTTTTACGTTATACGTTATACGTTATACGTTATACGTTATACGTTATACGTTATACGTTATACGTTATACGTTATACGTTATACGTTATACGTTATACGGTATACGTTATACGTTATACGTTATACGTTATACGTTATACGTTATACGTTATACGTTATACGTTATACGTTATACGCTGTACGTTATACGCTGTACGTTATACGCTGTACGTTATACGTTATACGTTACACGTTGTACGTTGTACGTTATACGTTGTACGTTATACGTTGTACATTATACGTTGTACATTATACGTTGTACGTTATACGTTATACGCTGTACGTTATAAGTTATACGTTATACGTTATACGTTACACGTTGTACGTTGTACGTTATACGTTGTACATTATACGTTGTACGTTATACGTTATACGTTACATGTTGTACGTTGTACGTTATACGTTGTACGTTATACGTTGTACGTTATACGTTATACGTTATACGTTATACGTTATACGTTATACGTTATACGTTATACGTTATACGTTATACGCTGTACGTTATACGTTATACGTTATACGTTACACGTTGTACGTTGTACGTTATACGTTATACGTTGTATGTTATACGTTGTACATTATACGTTATACGTTGTACGTTATACGTTGTACATTATACGTTGTATGTTATACGTTATACGCTGTACGTTATACGTTATTCGTTATACGTTATACGTTATACGTTATACGTTATACGTTATACGTTATACGTTATACGTTGTACGTTATACGTTGTACATTATACGTTGTATGTTATACGTTATACGCTGTACGTTATACGTTATTCGTTATACGTTATACGTTATACGTTATACGTTATACGTTATACGTTATACGTTATACGTTATACGTTATACGTTATACGTTATACGTTATACGTTATACGTTATAAGGTATACGTTATTCGAGGGGGGCACACAGTGGGTCAGTGGATAGAGCGCGCGACTGCGACCAGGCGGTCTAGAGTTCGAATCCCCGCGCCCGGCACCTCTTGAATTAATTCAATGTGCTATTTTAAAAAACTGTGGTGCCCAAGGTGGTTCGGAACCCACCGTAATAAAAAGTAGGTCCCGCTGAAATAGGTGATAGGGAGTGTTGGTTAAAGGTGAGAGGTGTGGAACGAGATTTGAAACCCTGAGGGGACCAAATATCCATGACAAAAAGGTATACGTTATTCGTTATACGTTTTACGTTATACGTTATACGTTATACGTTATACGTTATACGTTATACGTTATACGTTATACGTTATACGTTATACGTTATACGTTATACGTTATACGGTATACGTTATACGTTATACGTTATACGTTATACGTTATACGTTATACGTTATACGTTATACGTTATACGTTATACGTTATACGTTATACGTTATACGTTATACGTTATACGTTAAACGTTATACGTTATACGTTGTACGTTATACGCTGTACGTTATACGCTGTACGTTATACGCTGTACGTTATACGTTATACGTTATACGTTACTCGTTGTACGTTGTACGTTATACGTTGTACGTTGTACGTTATACGTTGTACGTTATATGTTATACGATATACGTTATACGTTATACGTTATACGTTGTACGTTATACGCTGTACGTTATACCTTATACGTTATACGTTATACACTGTACGTTATACGCTGTACGTTATAAGTTATACGTTATACGTTATACGTTACACGTTGTACGTTGTACGTTACACGTTGTACATTATACGTTGTACGTTATACGTTATACGCTGTACGTTATACGTTATACGTTACATGTTGCACGTTGCACGTTATACGTTATACGTTGTATGTTATACGTTGTACGTTATACGTTATACGTTGTACGTTATACGTTGTACATTATACGTTGTATGTTATACGTTATACGCTGTACGTTATACGTTATTCGTTATACGTTATACGTTATACGTTATACGTTATACGTTATACGTTATACGTTATACGTTATACGTTATACGTTATACGTTATACGTTATACGTTATACGTTATACGTTATACGTTATACGTTATACGTTATACGTTATACGTTATACGTTATACGTTGTACGTTATACGCTGTACGTTATACGCTGTACGTTATACGTTACACGTTGTACGCTGTACGTTATACGTTGTACGTTATACGTTGTACATTGTACGTTATACGTTGTACGTTATACGTTGTACATTATGCGTTGTACGTTATACGTTATACGTTATACGTTATACGTTATACGTTATACGTTATACGTTATACGTTATACGTTATACGTTATACGTTATACGTTATTCGTTATACGTTTTACGTTATACGTTATACGTTATACGTTATACGTTATACGTTATACGTTATACGTTATACGTTATACGTTATACGTTATACGTTATACGTTATACGTTATACGTTATACGTCATACGTTATACGTTATACGTTATACGTTATACGTTATACGTTATACGTTATACGTTATACGTTATACGTTATACGTTAGACGTTATACGTTATACGTTATACGTTGTACGTTATACGCTGTACGTTATACCTTATACGTTATACGTTATACGCTGTACGTTATACGCTGTACGTTATACGTTATACGTTATACGTTATACGTTATACGTTATACGTTATACGTTATACGTTATACGTTATACGTTATACGTTTTACGTTATACGTTATACGTTATACGTTATACGTTATACGTTATACGTTATACGCTATACGTTATACGTTATACGTTATACGTTATACGTTATACGTTATACGTTATACGTTATACGTTATACGTTATACGTTATACGTTATACGTTATACGTTATACGTTATACGTTATACGTTATACGTTATACGTTATACGTTATACGTTATACGTTATACGTTATACGTTATACGTTATACGTTATACGTTATACGTTATACGTTATACGTTATACGTTATACGTTATACGTTATACGTTATACGTTATACGTTATACGTTATACGTTATACGTTATACGTTATACGTTATACGTTATACGTTATACGTTATACGTTATACGTTATACGTTATACGTTATACGTTATACGTTATACGTTATACGTTATACGTTATACGTTATACGTTATACGTTATACGTTATACGTTATACGTTATACGTTATACGTTATACGTTATACGTTATACGTTATACGTTATACGTTATACGTTATACGTTATACGTTATACGTTATACGTTATACGTTATACGTTATACGTTATACGTTAAACGTTATACGTTATACGTTGTACGTTATACGCTGTACGTTATACGCTGTACGTTATACGCTGTACGTTATACGTTATACGTTATACGTTACTCGTTGTACGTTGTACGTTATACGTTGTACGTTGTACGTTATACGTTGTACGTTATACGTTGTACGATATACGTTGTACGTTATACGTTGTACGATATACGTTGTACGTTATACGTTGTACGTTATATGTTATACGTTGCACGTTGTACGATGTACGTTGTACGTTATACGTTGTACATTATACGTTGTATGTTATACGTTATACGCTGTACGTTATACGTTATTCGTTATACGTTATACGTTATACGTTATACGTTATACGTTATACGTTATACGTTACACGTTATACGTTATTCGTTATACGTTATACGTTATACGTTATACGTTGTACGTTATACGCTGTACGTTATACGCTGTACGTTGTACGTTACACGTTGTACATTGTACGTTATACGTTGTACGTTATACGTTATACACTGTACGTTATACGCTGTACGTTATAAGTTATACGTTATACGTTATACGTTACACGTTGTACGTTGTACGTTACACGTTGTACATTATACGTTGTACGTTATACGTTATACGCTGTACGTTATACGTTATACGTTACATGTTGCACGTTGTACGTTATACGTTATACGTTGTATGTTATACGTTGTACGTTATACGTTATACGTTGTACGTTATACGTTGTACATTATACGTTGTATGTTATACGTTATACGCTGTACGTTATACGTTATTCGTTATACGTTATACGTTATACGTTATACGTTATACGTTATACGTTATACGTTATACGTTATACGTTATACGTTATACGTTATACGTTATACGTTATACGTTGTACGTTATACGCTGTACGTTATACGCTGTACGTTATACGTTACACGTTGTACGTTGTACGTTATACGTTGTACGTTATACGTTGTACATTGTACGTTATACGTTGTACGTTATACTTTGTACATTATGCGTTGTACGTTATACGTTGTACGTTATACGTTATACGTTATACGTTATACGTTATACGTTATACGTTATACGTTATACGTTATACGTTATACGTTATACGTTATAAGGTATACGTTATTCGTTATACGTTTTACGTTATACGTTATACGTTATACGTTATACGTTATACGTTATACGTTATACGTTATACGTTATACGTTATACGTTATACGTTATACGTTATACGGTATACGTTATACGTTATACGTTATACGTTATACGTTATACGTTATACGTTATACGTTATACGTTATACGTTATACGCTGTACGTTATACGCTGTACGTTATACGCTGTACGTTATACGTTATACGTTACACGTTGTACGTTGTACGTTATACGTTGTACGTTATACGTTGTACATTATACGTTGTACATTATACGTTGTACGTTATACGTTATACGCTGTACGTTATAAGTTATACGTTATACGTTATACGTTACACGTTGTACGTTGTACGTTATACGTTGTACATTATACGTTGTACGTTATACGTTATACGTTACATGTTGTACGTTGTACGTTATACGTTGTACGTTATACGTTGTACGTTATACGTTATACGTTATACGTTATACGTTATACGTTATACGTTATACGTTATACGTTATACGTTATACGCTGTACGTTATACGTTATACGTTATACGTTACACGTTGTACGTTGTACGTTATACGTTATACGTTGTATGTTATACGTTGTACATTATACGTTATACGTTGTACGTTATACGTTGTACATTATACGTTGTATGTTATACGTTATACGCTGTACGTTATACGTTATTCGTTATACGTTATACGTTATACGTTATACGTTATACGTTATACGTTATACGTTATACGTTGTACGTTATACGTTGTACATTATACGTTGTATGTTATACGTTATACGCTGTACGTTATACGTTATTCGTTATACGTTATACGTTATACGTTATACGTTATACGTTATACGTTATACGTTATACGTTATACGTTATACGTTATACGTTATACGTTATACGTTATACGTTATAAGGTATACGTTATTCGAGGGGGGCACACAGTGGGTCAGTGGATAGAGCGCGCGACTGCGACCAGGCGGTCTAGAGTTCGAATCCCCGCGCCCGGCACCTCTTGAATTAATTCAATGTGCTATTTTAAAAAACTGTGGTGCCCAAGGTGGTTCGGAACCCACCGTAATAAAAAGTAGGTCCCGCTGAAATAGGTGATAGGGAGTGTTGGTTAAAGGTGAGAGGTGTGGAACGAGATTTGAAACCCTGAGGGGACCAAATATCCATGACAAAAAGGTATACGTTATTCGTTATACGTTTTACGTTATACGTTATACGTTATACGTTATACGTTATACGTTATACGTTATACGTTATACGTTATACGTTATACGTTATACGTTATACGTTATACGGTATACGTTATACGTTATACGTTATACGTTATACGTTATACGTTATACGTTATACGTTATACGTTATACGTTATACGTTATACGCTGTACGTTATACGCTGTACGTTATACGCTGTACGTTATACGTTATACGTTACACGTTGTACGTTGTACGTTATACGTTGTACGTTATACGTTGTACATTATACGTTGTACATTATACGTTGTACGTTATACGTTATACGCTGTACGTTATAAGTTATACGTTATACGTTATACGTTATACGTTATACGTTATACGTTATACGTTGTACGTTATACGCTGTACGTTATACCTTATACGTTATACGTTATACACTGTACGTTATACGCTGTACGTTATAAGTTATACGTTATACGTTATACGTTACACGTTGTACGTTGTACGTTACACGTTGTACATTATACGTTGTACGTTATACGTTATACGCTGTACGTTATACGTTATACGTTACATGTTGCACGTTGTACGTTATACGTTATACGTTGTATGTTATACGTTGTACGTTATACGTTATACGTTGTACGTTATACGTTGTACATTATACGTTGTATGTTATACGTTATACGCTGTACGTTATACGTTATTCGTTATACGTTATACGTTATACGTTATACGTTATACGTTATACGTTATACGTTATACGTTATACGTTATACGTTATACGTTATACGTTATACGTTATACGTTGTACGTTATACGCTGTACGTTATACGCTGTACGTTATACGTTACACGTTGTACGTTGTACGTTATACGTTGTACGTTATACGTTGTACATTGTACGTTATACGTTGTACGTTATACGTTGTACATTATGCGTTGTACGTTATACGTTGTACATTATACGTTGTACGTTATACGTTATACGCTGTACGTTATAAGTTATACGTTATACGTTATACGTTACACGTTGTACGTTGTACGTTATACGTTGTACATTATACGTTGTACGTTATACGTTATACGTTATACGTTATACGTTATACGTTATACGTTATACGTTATACGTTATACGGTATACGTTATACGTTATACGTTATACGTTATACGTTATACGTTATACGCTGTACGTTATACGCTGTACGTTATACGCTGTACGTTATACGTTATACGTTACACGTTGTACGTTGTACGTTATACGTTGTACGTTATACGTTGTACATTATACGTTGTACATTATACGTTGTACGTTATACGTTATACGCTGTACGTTATACGTTATACGTTACATGTTGCACGTTGTACGTTATACGTTATACGTTATACGTTATACGTTATACGTTATACGTTATACGTTATACGTTATAAGGTATACGTTATTCGTTATACGTTTTACGTTATACGTTATACGTTATACGTTATACGTTATACGTTATACGTTATACGTTATACGTTATACGTTATACGTTATACGTTATACGTTATACGTTATACGGTATACGTTATACGTTATACGTTATACGTTATACGTTATACGTTATACGCTGTACGTTATACGCTGTACGTTATACGCTGTACGTTATACGTTATACGTTACACGTTGTACGTTGTACGTTATACGTTGTACGTTATACGTTGTACATTATACGTTGTACATTATACGTTGTACGTTATACGTTATACGCTGTACGTTATAAGTTATACGTTATACGTTATACGTTACACGTTGTACGTTGTACGTTATACGTTGTACATTATACGTTGTACGTTATACGTTATACGTTACATGTTGTACGTTGTACGTTATACGTTGTACGTTATACGTTGTACGTTATACGTTGAATGTTATACGTTATACGCTGTACGTTATACGTTATACGTTGTACGTTATACGTTGTATGTTATACGTTATACGCTGTACGCTGTACGTTATACGTTATACGTTATACGTTGTACGTTATACGCTGTACGTTATACCTTATACGTTATACGTTATACGCTGTACGTTATACGCTGTACGTTATACGTTATACGTTATACGTTATACGTTATACGTTATACGTTATACGTTATACGTTATACGTTATACGTTATACGTTATACGTTATACGTTATACGTTATACGTTATACGTTATACGTTATACGCTGTACGTTATACGTTATACGTTATACGTTACACGTTGTACGTTGTACGTTATACGTTATACGTTGTATGTTATACGTTGTACATTATACGTTATACGTTGTACGTTATACGTTGTACATTATACGTTGTATGTTATACGTTATACGCTGTACGTTATACGTTATTCGTTATACGTTATACGTTATACGTTATACGTTATACGTTATACGTTATACGTTATACGTTGTATGTTATACGTTGTACATTATACGTTATACGTTGTACGTTATACGTTGTACATTATACGTTGTATGTTATACGTTATACGTTATACGTTATACGTTATACGTTATACGTTATACGTTATACGTTATACGTTATACGTTATACGTTATACGTTATACGTTATACGTTATACGTTATACGTTATACGTTATACGTTATACGTTATACGTTATACGTTATACGTTATACGTTATACGTTATACGTTATACGTTAAACGTTATACGTTATACGTTGTACGTTGTACGTTATACGCTGTACGTTATACGCTGTACGTTATACGCTGTACGTTATACGTTATACGTTACTCGTTGTACGTTGTACGTTATACGTTGTACGTTGTACGTTATACGTTGTACGTTATATGTTATACGATATACGTTATACGTTATACGTTATACGTTATACGTTATACGTTATACGTTATACGTTATACGTTATACGTTAAACGTTATACGTTATACGTTGTACGTTATACGCTGTACGTTATACGCTGTACGTTATACGCTGTACGTTATACGTTATACGTTATACGTTACTCGTTGTACGTTGTACGTTATACGTTGTACGTTGTACGTTATACGTTGTACGTTATATGTTATACGATATACGTTATACGTTATACGTTATACGTTATACGTTATACGTTATACGTTGTACGTTATACGCTGTACGTTATACCTTATACGTTATACGTTATACACTGTACGTTATACGCTGTACGTTATAAGTTATACGTTATACGTTATACGTTACACGTTGTACGTTGTACGTTACACGTTGTACATTATACGTTGTACGTTATACGTTATACGCTGTACGTTATACGTTATACGTTACATGTTGCACGTTGCACGTTATACGTTATACGTTGTATGTTATACGTTGTACGTTATACGTTATACGTTGTACGTTATACGTTGTACATTATACGTTGTATGTTATACGTTATACGCTGTACGTTATACGTTATTCGTTATACGTTATACGTTATACGTTATACGTTATACGTTATACGTTATACGTTATTCGTTATACGTTATACGTTATACGTTATACGTTGTACGTTATACGCTGTACGTTATACGCTGTACGTTGTACGTTACACGTTGTACGTTGTACGTTATACGTTGTACGTTATACGTTATACACTGTACGTTATACGCTGTACGTTATAAGTTATACGTTATACGTTATACGTTACACGTTGTACGTTGTACGTTACACGTTGTACATTATACGTTGTACGTTATACGTTATACGCTGTACGTTATACGTTATACGTTACATGTTGCACGTTGCACGTTATACGTTATACGTTATACGTTATACGTTATACGTTATACGTTATACGTTATACGTTATACGTTATACGTTATACGTTATACGTTATACGTTATACGTTATACGTTAAACGTTATACGTTATACGTTGTACGTTATACGCTGTACGTTATACGCTGTACGTTATACGCTGTACGTTATACGTTATACGTTATACGTTACTCGTTGTACGTTGTACGTTATACGTTGTACGTTGTACGTTATACGTTGTACGTTATATGTTATACGATATACGTTATACGTTATACGTTATACGTTATACGTTATACGTTGTACGTTATACGCTGTACGTTATACCTTATACGTTATACGTTATACACTGTACGTTATACGCTGTACGTTATAAGTTATACGTTATACGTTATACGTTACACGTTGTACGTTGTACGTTACACGTTGTACATTATACGTTGTACGTTATACGTTATACGCTGTACGTTATACGTTATACGTTACATGTTGCACGTTGCACGTTATACGTTATACGTTGTATGTTATACGTTGTACGTTATACGTTATACGTTGTACGTTATACGTTGTACATTATACGTTGTATGTTATACGTTATACGCTGTACGTTATACGTTATTCGTTATACGTTATACGTTATACGTTATACGTTATACGTTATACGTTATACGTTATTCGTTATACGTTATACGTTATACGTTATACGTTGTACGTTATACGCTGTACGTTATACGCTGTACGTTATACGTTACACGTTGTACGTTGTACGTTATACGTTGTACGTTATACGTTATACACTGTACGTTATACGCTGTACGTTATAAGTTATACGTTA
Organism: Lasioglossum morio; assembly: GCA_916610235.2. Classification (NCBI taxonomy): domain Eukaryota; kingdom Metazoa; phylum Arthropoda; class Insecta; order Hymenoptera; family Halictidae; genus Lasioglossum; species Lasioglossum morio. The sequence goes on from CAKAJA020001038.1 coordinate 670,366, forward strand.
TACGTTATACGTTACACGATGTACGTTGTACGTTACACGTTGTACATTATACGTTGTACGTTATACGTTATACGCTGTACGTTATACGTTATACGTTACATGTTGCACGTTGTACGTTATACGTTATACGTTGTATGTTATACGTTGTACGTTATACGTTATACGTTGTACGTTATACGTTGTACATTATACGTTGTATGTTATACGTTATACGCTGTACGTTATACGTTATTCGTTATACGTTATACGTTATACGTTATACGTTATACGTTATACGTTATACGTTATACGTTATACGTTATACGTTATACGTTATACGTTATACGTTATACGTTGTACGTTATACGCTGTACGTTATACGCTGTACGTTATACGTTACACGTTGTACGTTGTACGTTATACGTTGTACGTTATACGTTGTACATTGTACGTTATACGTTGTACGTTATACGTTGTACATTATGCGTTGTACGTTATACGTTGTACGTTATACGTTATACGTTATACGTTATACGTTATACGTTATACGTTATACGTTATACGTTATACGTTATAAGGTATACGTTATTCGTTATACGTTTTACGTTATACGTTATACGTTATACGTTATACGTTATACGTTATACGTTATACGTTATACGTTATACGTTATACGTTATACGTTATACGTTATACGTTATACGTTATACGTTATACGGTATACGTTATACGTTATACGTTATACGTTATACGTTATACGTTATACGTTATACGCTGTACGTTATACGCTGTACGTTATACGCTGTACGTTATACGTTATACGTTACACGTTGTACGTTGTACGTTATACGTTGTACGTTATACGTTGTACATTATACGTTGTACGTTATACGTTGTATGTTATACGTTATACGCTGTACGTTATACGTTATACGTTGTACGTTATACGTTGTATGTTATACGTTATACGCTGTACGCTGTACGTTATACGTTATACGTTATACGTTGTACGTTATACGCTGTACGTTATACCTTATACGTTATACGTTATACGCTGTACGTTATACGCTGTACGTTATACGTTATACGTTATACGTTATACGTTATACGTTATACGTTATACGTTATACGTTATACGTTATACGTTATACGTTATACGTTATACGTTATACGTTATACGTTATACGTTATACGTTATACGCTGTACGTTATACGTTATACGTTATACGTTACACGTTGTACGTTGTACGTTATACGTTATACGTTGTATGTTATACGTTGTACATTATACGTTATACGTTGTATGTTATACGTTATACGCTGTACGTTATACGTTATTCGTTATACGTTGTACGTTATACGTTATACGTTGTATGTTATACGTTGTACGTTATACGTTATACGTTGTACGTTATACGTTGTACATTATACGTTGTATGTTATACGTTATACGCTGTACGTTATACGTTATTCGTTATACGTTATACGTTATACGTTATACGTTATACGTTATACGTTATACGTTATACGTTATACGTTATACGTTATACGTTATACGTTATACGTTATACGTTGTACGTTATACGCTGTACGTTATACGCTGTACGTTATACGTTACACGTTGTACGTTGTACGTTATACGTTGTACGTTATACGTTGTACATTGTACGTTATACGTTGTACGTTATACGTTGTACATTATGCGTTGTACGTTATACGTTGTACGTTATACGTTATACGTTATACGTTATACGTTATACGTTATACGTTATACGTTATACGTTATACGTTATACGTTATAAGGTATACGTTATTCGTTATACGTTTTACGTTATACGTTATACGTTATACGTTATACGTTATACGTTATACGTTATACGTTATACGTTATACGTTATACGTTATACGTTATACGTTATACGTTATACGTTATACGTTATACGTTATACGTTATACGGTATACGTTATACGTTATACGTTATACGTTATACGTTATACGTTATACGTTATACGTTATATTTTATACGTTATACGTTATACGTTATACGTTATACGTTATACGTTATACGTTATACGTTATACGTTTTACGTTATACGTTATACGTTATACGTTATACGTTATACGTTATACGTTATACGTTATACGTTATACGTTATACGTTATACGTTATACGTTATACGTTATACGCTGTACGTTGTATGTTATACGTTATACGCTGTACGTTATACGTTATACGTTGTACGTTATACGTTGTATGTTATACGTTATACGCTGTACGCTGTACGTTATACGTTATACGTTATACGTTGTACGTTATACGCTGTACGTTATACCTTATACGTTATACGTTATACGCTGTACGTTATACGCTGTACGTTATACGTTATACGTTATACGTTATACGTTATACGTTATACGTTATACGTTATACGTTAAACGTTATACGTTATACGTTGTACGTTATACGCTGTACGTTATACGCTGTACGTTATACGCTGTACGTTATACGTTATACGTTATACGTTACTCGTTGTACGTTGTACGTTATACGTTGTACGTTGTACGTTATACGTTGTACGTTATATGTTATACGATATACGTTATACGTTATACGTTATACGTTATACGTTGTACGTTATACGCTGTACGTTATACCTTATACGTTATACGTTATACACTGTACGTTATACGCTGTACGTTATAAGTTATACGTTATACGTTATACGTTACACGTTGTACGTTGTACGTTACACGTTGTACATTATACGTTGTACGTTATACGTTATACGCTGTACGTTATACGTTATACGTTACATGTTGCACGTTGCACGTTATACGTTATACGTTGTATGTTATACGTTGTACGTTATACGTTATACGTTGTACGTTATACGTTGTACATTATACGTTGTATGTTATACGTTATACGCTGTACGTTATACGTTATTCGTTATACGTTATACGTTATACGTTATACGTTATACGTTATACGTTATACGTTATTCGTTATACGTTATACGTTATACGTTATACGTTGTACGTTATACGCTGTACGTTATACGCTGTACGTTGTACGTTACACGTTGTACGTTGTACGTTATACGTTGTACGTTATACGTTATACACTGTACGTTATACGCTGTACGTTATAAGTTATACGTTATACGTTATACGTTACACGTTGTACGTTGTACGTTACACGTTGTACATTATACGTTGTACGTTATACGTTATACGCTGTACGTTATACGTTATACGTTACATGTTGCACGTTGTACGTTATACGTTATACGTTGTATGTTATACGTTGTACGTTATACGTTATACGTTGTACGTTATACGTTGTACATTATACGTTGTATGTTATACGTTATACGCTGTACGTTATACGTTATTCGTTATACGTTATACGTTATACGTTATACGTTATACGTTATACGTTATACGTTATACGTTATACGTTATACGTTATACGTTATACGTTATACGTTATACGTTATACGTTATACGTTATACGTTATACGTTATACGTTGTACGTTATACGCTGTACGTTATACGCTGTACGTTATACGTTACACGTTGTACGTTGTACGTTATACGTTGTACGTTATACGTTGTACATTGTACGTTATACGTTGTACGTTATACGTTGTACATTATGCGTTGTACGTTATACGTTGTACGTTATACGTTATACGTTATACGTTATACGTTATACGTTATACGTTATACGTTATACGTTATACGTTATAAGGTATACGTTATTCGTTATACGTTTTACGTTATACGTTATACGTTATACGTTATACGTTATACGTTATACGTTATACGTTATACGTTATACGTTATACGTTATACGTTATACGTTATACGTTATACGTTATACGTTATACGTTATACGGTATACGTTATACGTTATACGTTATACGTTATACGTTATACGTTATACGCTGTACGTTATACGCTGTACGTTATACGCTGTACGTTATACGTTATACGTTACACGTTGTACGTTATAAGTTATACGTTATACGTTATACGTTACACGTTGTACGTTGTACGTTATACGTTGTACATTATACGTTGTACGTTATACGTTATACGTTACATGTTGTACGTTGTACGTTATACGTTGTACGTTATACGTTGTACGTTATACGTTGTATGTTATACGTTATACGCTGTACGTTATATGTTATACGTTGTACGTTATACGTTGTATGTTATACGTTATACGCTGTACGCTGTACGTTATACGTTATACGTTATACGTTATACGTTATACGTTATACGTTATACGTTATACGTTATACGTTATACGTTATACGTTATACGTTATACGTTATACGTTATACGTTATACGTTATACGTTATACGTTATACGTTATACGTTATACGTTATACGTTATACGTTATACGTTATACGTTATACGTTATACGTTATACGTTATACGTTATACGTTATACGTTATACGTTATACGTTATACGTTATACGTTATACGTTATACGTTATACGTTATACGTTATACGTTATACGTTATACGTTATACGTTAAACGTTATACGTTATACGTTGTACGTTATACGCTGTACGTTATACGCTGTACGTTATACGCTGTACGTTATACGTTATACATTATACGTTGTATGTTATACGTTATACGCTGTACGTTATACGTTATTCGTTATACGTTATACGTTATACGTTATACGTTATACGTTATACGTTATACGTTATACGTTATACGTTATACGTTATACGTTATACGTTATACGTTATACGTTATACGTTATACGTTATACGTTATACGTTATACGTTGTACGTTATACGCTGTACGTTATACGCTGTACGTTATACGTTACACGTTGTACGTTGTACGTTATACGTTGTACGTTATACGTTGTACATTGTACGTTATACGTTGTACGTTATACGTTGTACATTATGCGTTGTACGTTATACGTTGTACGGTATACGTTATACGTTATACGTTATACGTTATACGTTATACGTTATACGCTGTACGTTATACGCTGTACGTTATACGCTGTACGTTATACGTTATACGTTACACGTTGTACGTTATAAGTTATACGTTATACGTTATACGTTACACGTTGTACGTTGTACGTTATACGTTGTACATTATACGTTGTACGTTATACGTTATACGTTACATGTTGTACGTTGTACGTTATACGTTGTACGTTATACGTTGTACGTTATACGTTGTATGTTATACGTTATACGCTGTACGTTATACGTTATACGTTGTACGTTATACGTTGTATGTTATACGTTATACGCTGTACGCTGTACGTTATACGTTATACGTTATACGTTATACGTTATACGTTATACGTTATACGTTATACGTTATACGTTATACGTTATACGTTATACGTTATACGTTATACGTTATACGTTATACGTTATACGTTATACGTTATACGTTATACGTTATACGTTATACCTTATACGTTATACGTTAAACGTTATACGTTATACGTTGTACGTTATACGCTGTACGTTATACGCTGTACGTTATACGCTGTACGTTATACGTTATACGTTATACGTTACTCGTTGTACGTTGTACGTTATACGTTGTACGTTGTACGTTATACGTTGTACGTTATATGTTATACGATATACGTTATACGTTATACGTTATACGTTATACGTTATACGTTGTACGTTATACGCTGTACGTTATACCTTATACGTTATACGTTATACACTGTACGTTATACGCTGTACGTTATAAGTTATACGTTATACGTTATACGTTACACGTTGTACGTTGTACGTTACACGTTGTACATTATACGTTGTACGTTATACGTTATACGCTGTACGTTATACGTTATACGTTACATGTTGCACGTTGCACGTTATACGTTATACGTTGTATGTTATACGTTGTACGTTATACATTATACGTTGTACGTTATACGTTGTACATTATACGTTGTATGTTATACGTTATACGCTGTACGTTATACGTTATTCGTTATACGTTATACGTTATACGTTATACGTTATACGTTATACGTTATACGTTATACGTTATTCGTTATACGTTATACGTTATACGTTATACGTTGTACGTTATACGCTGTACGTTATACGCTGTACGTTGTACGTTACACGTTGTACGTTGTACGTTATACGTTGTACGTTATACGTTATACACTGTACGTTATACGCTGTACGTTATAAGTTATACGTTATACGTTATACGTTACACGTTGTACGTTGTACGTTACACGTTGTACATTATACGTTGTACGTTATACGTTATACGCTGTACGTTATACGTTATACGTTACATGTTGCACGTTGTACGTTATACGTTATACGTTGTATGTTATACGTTGTACGTTATATGTTATACGTTGTACGTTATACGTTGTACATTATACGTTGTATGTTATACGTTATACGCTGTACGTTATACGTTATTCGTTATACGTTATACGTTATACGTTATACGTTATACGTTATACGTTATACGTTATACGTTATACGTTATACGTTATACGTTATACGTTATACGTTATACGTTGTACGTTATACGCTGTACATTATACGTTGTACATTATACGTTGTACGTTATACGTTATACGCTGTACGTTATAAGTTATACGTTATACGTTATACGTTACACGTTGTACGTTGTACGTTATACGTTGTACATTATACGTTGTACGTTATACGTTATACGTTACATGTTGTACGTTGTACGTTATACGTTGTACGTTATACGTTGTACGTTATACGTTGTATGTTATACGTTATACGCTGTACGTTATACGTTATACGTTGTACGTTATACGTTGTATGTTATACGTTATACGCTGTACGCTGTACGTTATACGTTATACGTTATACGTTGTACGTTATACGCTGTACGTTATACCTTATACGTTATACGTTATACGCTGTACGTTATACGCTGTACGTTATACGTTATACGTTATACGTTATACGTTATACATTATACGTTATACGTTATACGTTATACGTTATACGTTATACGTTATACGTTATACGTTATACGTTATACGTTATACGCTGTACGTTATACGTTATACGTTATACGTTACACGTTGTACGTTGTACGTTATACGTTATACGTTGTATGTTATACGTTGTACATTATACGTTATACGTTGTACGTTATACGTTGTACATTATACGTTGTATGTTATACGTTATACGCTGTACGTTATACGTTATTCGTTATACGTTATACGTTATACGTTATACGTTATACGTTATACGTTATACGTTATACGTTATACGTTATACGTTGTATGTTATACGTTGTACATTATACGTTATACGTTGTACGTTATACGTTGTACATTATACGTTGTATGTTATACGTTATACGTTATACGTTATACGTTATACGTTATACGTTATACGTTATACGTTATACGTTATACGTTATACGTTATACGTTATACGTTATACGTTATACGTTATACGTTATACGTTATACGTTATACGTTATACGTTATACGTTAAACGTTATACGTTATACGTTGTACGTTATACGCTGTACATTATACGCTGTACGTTATACGCTGTACGTTATACGTTATACGTTATACGTTACTCGTTGTACGTTGTACGTTATACGTTGTACGTTGTACGTTATACGTTGTACGTTATATGTTATACGATATACGTTATACGTTATACGTTATACGTTATACGTTATACGTTGTACGTTATACGCTGTACGTTATACCTTATACGTTATACGTTATACACTGTACGTTATACGCTGTACGTTATAAGTTATACGTTATACGTTATACGTTACACGTTGTACGTTGTACGTTACACGTTGTACATTATACGTTGTACGTTATACGTTATACGCTGTACGTTATACGTTATACGTTACATGTTGCACGTTGCACGTTATACGTTATACGTTGTATGTTATACGTTGTACGTTATACGTTATACGTTGTACGTTATACGTTGTACATTATACGTTGTATGTTATACGTTATACGCTGTACGTTATACGTTATTCGTTATACGTTATACGTTATACGTTATACGTTATACGTTATACGTTATACGTTATACGTTATTCGTTATACGTTATACGTTATACGTTATACGTTGTACGTTATACGCTGTACGTTATACGCTGTACGTTGTACGTTACACGTTGTACGTTGTACGTTATACGTTGTACGTTATACGTTATACACTGTACGTTATACGCTGTACGTTATAAGTTATACGTTATACGTTATACGTTACACGTTGTACGTTGTACGTTACACGTTGTACATTATACGTTGTACGTTATACGTTATACGCTGTACGTTATACGTTATACGTTACATGTTGCACGTTGTACGTTATACGTTATACGTTGTATGTTATACGTTGTACGTTATACGTTATACGTTGTACGTTATACGTTGTACATTATACGTTGTATGTTATACGTTATACGCTGTACGTTATACGTTATTCGTTATACGTTATACGTTATACGTTATACGTTATACGTTATACGTTATACGTTATACGTTATACGTTATACGTTATACGTTATACGTTATACGTTATACGTTATACGTTGTACGTTATACGCTGTACGTTATACGCTGTACGTTATACGTTACACGTTGTACGTTGTACGTTATACGTTGTACGTTATACGTTGTACATTGTACGTTATACGTTGTACGTTATACGTTGTACATTATGCGTTGTACGTTATACGTTGTACGTTATACGTTATACGTTATACGTTATACGTTATACGTTATACGTTATACGTTATACGTTATACGTTATACGTTATAAGGTATACGTTATTCGTTATACGTTTTACGTTATACGTTATACGTTATACGTTATACGTTATACGTTATACGTTATACGTTATACGTTATACGTTATACGTTATACGTTATACGTTATACGTTATACGGTATACGTTATACGTTATACGTTATACGTTATACGTTATACGTTATACGCTGTACGTTATACGCTGTACGTTATACGCTGTACGTTATACGTTATACGTTACACGTTGTACGTTGTACGTTATACGTTGTACGTTATACGTTGTACATTATACGTTGTACATTATACGTTGTACGTTATACGTTATACGCTGTACGTTATAAGTTATACGTTATACGTTATACGTTACACGTTGTACGTTGTACGTTATACGTTGTACATTATACGTTGTACGTTATACGTTATACGTTATACGTTATACGTTATACGTTATACGTTATACGTTATACGTTATACGTTATACGTTATACGTTATACGTTATACGTTATACGTTATACGTTATACGTTATACGTTATACGCTGTACGTTATACGTTATACGTTGTACGTTACACGTTGTACGTTGTACGTTATACGTTATACGTTGTATGTTATACGTTGTACATTATACGTTATACGTTGTACGTTATACGTTGTACATTATACGTTGTATGTTATACGTTATACGCTGTACGTTATACGTTATTCGTTATACGTTATACGTTATACGTTATACGTTATACGTTATACGTTATACGTTATACGTTATACGTTATACGTTATACGTTATACGTTATACGTTATACGTTATACGTTATACGTTATACGTTGTACGTTATACGCTGTACGTTATACGCTGTACGTTATACGTTACACGTTGTACGCTGTACGTTATACGTTGTACGTTATACGTTGTACATTGTACGTTATACGTTGTACGTTATACGTTGTACATTATGCGTTGTACGTTATACGTTGTACGTTATACGTTATACGTTATACGTTATACGTTATACGTTATACGTTATACGTTATACGTTATACGTTATACGTTATAAGTTATACGTTATTCGTTATACGTTTTACGTTATACGTTATACGTTATACGTTATACGTTATACGTTATACGTTATACGTTATACGTTATACGTCATACGTTATACGTTATACGTTATACGTTATACGTTATACGTTATACGTTATACGTTATACGTTATACGTTATACGTTATACGTTATACGTTGTACGTTATACGCTGTACGTTATACCTTATACGTTATACGTTATACGCTGTACGTTATACGCTGTACGTTATACGTTATACGTTATACGTTATACGTTATACGTTATACGTTATACGTTATACGTTATACGTTATACGTTATACGTTATACGTTATACGTTATACGTTATACGTTATACGTTATACGTTATACGTTATACGTTATACGTTATACGTTATACGTTATACGTTATACGTTATACGTTATACGGTATACGTTATACGTTATACGTTATACGTTATACGTTATACGTTATACGCTGTACGTTATACGCTGTACGTTATACGCTGTACGTTATACGTTATACGTTACACGTTGTACGTTGTACGTTATACGTTGTACGTTATACGTTGTACATTATACGTTGTACATTATACGTTGTACGTTATACGTTATACGCTGTACGTTATAAGTTATACGTTATACGTTATACGTTACACGTTGTACGTTGTACGTTATACGTTGCACATTATACGTTGTACGTTATACGTTATACGTTATACGTTATACGTTATACGTTATACGTTATACGTTATACGTTATACGTTATACGTTATACGTTATACGTTATACGTTATACGTTATACGTTATACGTTATACGTTATACGTTATACGTTATACGCTGTACGTTATACGTTATACGTTATACGTTACACGTTGTACGTTGTACGTTATACGTTATACGTTGTATGTTATACGTTGTACATTATACGTTATACGTTGTACGTTATACGTTGTACATTATACGTTGTATGTTATACGTTATACGCTGTACGTTATACGTTATTCGTTATACGTTATACGTTATACGTTATACGTTATACGTTATACGTTATACGTTATACGTTATACGTTATACGTTATACGTTATACGTTATACGTTATACGTTATACGTTATACGTTATACGTTGTACGTTATACGCTGTACGTTATACGCTGTACGTTATACGTTACACGTTGTACGCTGTACGTTATACGTTATACGTTATACGTTATACGTTATACGTTATACGTTATACGTTATACGTTATACGTTATACGTTATACGTTATACGTTATACGTTATACGTTATACGTTATACGTTATACGTTATACGTTATACGTTATACGTTATACGTTATACGTTATACGTTATACGTTATACGTTATTCGTTATACGTTATACGTTATACGTTATACGTTATACGTTATACGTTATACGTTATACGTTATACGTTATACGTTATACGTTATACGTTATACGTTATACGTTATACGGTATACGGTATACGGTATACGTTATACGTTGTACGTTATACGTTATACGTTATACGTTATACGTTATACGTTATACGTTATACGTTATACGTTATACGTTGTACGTTATACGTTGTACATTATACGTTGTATGTTATACGTTATACGCTGTACGTTATACGTTATTCGTTATACGTTATACGTTATACGTTATACGTTATACGTTATACGTTATACGTTATACGTTATACGTTATACGTTATACGTTATACGTTATACGTTATACGTTATACGTTATACGTTATACGTTATACGTTATACGTTATACGTTGTACGTTATACGCTGTACGTTATACGCTGTACGTTATACGTTACACGTTGTACGCTGTACGTTATACGTTGTACGTTATACGTTGTACATTGTACGTTATACGTTGTACGTTATACGTTGTACATTATGCGTTGTACGTTATACGTTGTACGTTATACGTTATACGTTATACGTTATACGTTATACGTTATACGTTATACGTTATACGTTATACGTTATAAGTTATACGTTATTCGTTATACGTTTTACGTTATACGTTATACGTTATACGTTATACGTTATACGTTATACGTTATACGTTATACGTTATACGTCATACGTTATACGTTATACGTTATACGTTATACGTTATACGTTATACGTTATACGTTATACGTTATACGTTATACGTTATACGTTATACGTTGTACGTTATACGCTGTACGTTATACCTTATACGTTATACGTTATACGCTGTACGTTATACGCTGTACGTTATACGTTATACGTTATACGTTATACGTTATACGTTATACGTTATACGTTATACGTTATACGTTATACGTTATACGTTATACGTTATACGTTATACGTTATACGTTATACGTTATACGTTATACGTTATACGTTATACGTTATACGTTATACGTTATACGTTATACGGTATACGTTATACGTTATACGTTATACGTTATACGTTATACGTTATACGCTGTACGTTATACGCTGTACGTTATACGCTGTACGTTATACGTTATACGTTACACGTTGTACGTTGTACGTTATACGTTGTACGTTATACGTTGTACATTATACGTTGTACATTATACGTTGTACGTTATACGTTATACGCTGTACGTTATAAGTTATACGTTATACGTTATACGTTACACGTTGTACGTTGTACGTTATACGTTGCACATTATACGTTGTACGTTATACGTTATACGTTATACGTTATACGTTATACGTTATACGTTATACGTTATACGTTATACGTTATACGTTATACGTTATACGTTATACGTTATACGTTATACGTTATACGTTATACGTTATACGTTATACGCTGTACGTTATACGTTATACGTTATACGTTACACGTTGTACGTTGTACGTTATACGTTATACGTTGTATGTTATACGTTGTACATTATACGTTATACGTTGTACGTTATACGTTGTACATTATACGTTGTATGTTATACGTTATACGCTGTACGTTATACGTTATTCGTTATACGTTATACGTTATACGTTATACGTTATACGTTATACGTTATACGTTATACGTTATACGTTATACGTTATACGTTATACGTTATACGTTATACGTTATACGTTATACGTTATACGTTATACGTTGTACGTTATACGCTGTACGTTATACGCTGTACGTTATACGTTACACGTTGTACGCTGTACGTTATACGTTATACGTTATACGTTATACGTTATACGTTATACGTTATACGTTATACGTTATACGTTATACGTTATACGTTATACGTTATACGTTATACGTTATACGTTATACGTTATACGTTATACGTTATACGTTATACGTTATACGTTATACGTTATACGTTATACGTTATACGTTATACGTTATACGTTATACGTTATACGTTATACGTTATACGTTATACGTTATACGTTATACGTTATACGTTATACGTTATACGTTATACGTTATACGTTATACGTTATACGTTATACGGTATACGGTATACGGTATACGTTATACGTTGTACGTTATACGTTATACGTTATACGTTATACGTTATACGTTATACGTTATATGTTATACGATATACGTTATACGTTATACGTTATACGTTATACGTTATACGTTGTACGTTATACGCTGTACGTTATACCTTATACGTTATACGTTATACACTGTACGTTATACGCTGTACGTTATAAGTTATACGTTATACGTTATACGTTACACGTTGTACGTTGTACGTTACACGTTGTACATTATACGTTGTACGTTATACGTTATACGCTGTACGTTATACGTTATACGTTACATGTTGCACGTTGTACGTTATACGTTATACGTTGTATGTTATACGTTGTACGTTATACGTTATACGTTGTACGTTATACGTTGTACATTATACGTTGTATGTTATACGTTATACGCTGTACGTTATACGTTATTCGTTATACGTTATACGTTATACGTTATACGTTATACGTTATACGTTATACGTTATACGTTATACGTTATACGTTATACGTTGTACGTTATACGCTGTACGTTATACGCTGTACGTTATACGTTACACGTTGTACGTTGTACGTTATACGTTGTACGTTATACGTTGTACATTGTACGTTACACGTTGTACGTTATACGTTGTACATTATGCGTTGTACGTTATACGTTGTACGTTATACGTTATACGTTATACGTTATACGTTATACGTTATACGTTATACGTTATACGTTATACGTTATACGTTATACGTTATAAGTTATACGTTATTCGTTATACGTTTTACGTTATACGTTATACGTTATACGTTATACGTTACACGTTATACGTTATACGTTATACGTTATACGTTATACGTTATACGTTATACGTTATACGTTATACGTTATACGTTATACGTTATACGTTATACGTTATACGTTATACGTTATACGTTATACGTTATACGTTATACGTTATACGTTATACGTTATACGTTATACGTTATACGTTATACGTTATACGTTAAACGTTATACGTTATACGTTGTACGTTATACGCTGTACGTTATACGCTGTACGTTATACGCTGTACGTTATACGTTATACGTTATACGTTACTCGTTGTACGTTGTACGTTATACGTTGTACGTTGTACGTTATACGTTGTACGTTATACGTTGTACGATATACGTTGTACGTTATACGTTGTACGTTATATGTTATACGTTGCACGTTGTACGATGTACGTTATACGTTATACGTTATACGTTATACGTTATACGTTATACGTTATACGTTATACGTTATACGGTATACGGTATACGTTATACGGTATACGTTATACGTTATACGTTATACGTTATACGTTATACGTTATACGCTGTACGTTATACGCTGTACGTTATACGCTGTACGTTATACGTTATACGTTACACGTTGTACGTTGTACGTTATACGTTGTACGTTATACGTTGTACATTATACGTTGTACATTATACGTTGTACGTTATACGTTATACGCTGTACGTTATAAGTTATACGTTATACGTTATACGTTACACGTTGTACGTTGTACGTTATACGTTGCACATTATACGTTGTACGTTATACGTTATACGTTATACGTTATACGTTATACGTTATACGTTATACGTTATACGTTATACGTTATACGTTATACGTTATACGTTATACGTTATACGTTATACGTTATACGTTGTACGTTATACGCTGTACGTTATACGTTATACGTTATACGTTACACGTTGTACGTTGTACGTTATACGTTATACGTTGTATGTTATACGTTGTACATTATACGTTATACGTTGTACGTTATACGTTGTACATTATACGTTGTATGTTATACGTTATACGCTGTACGTTATACGTTATTCGTTATACGTTATACGTTATACGTTATACGTTATACGTTATACGTTATACGTTATACGTTATACGTTATACGTTATACGTTATACGTTATACGTTATACGTTATACGTTATACGTTATACGTTATACGTTGTACGTTATACGCTGTACGTTATACGCTGTACGTTATACGTTACACGTTGTACGCTGTACGTTATACGTTATACGTTATACGTTATACGTTATACGTTATACGTTATACGTTATACGTTATACGTTATACGTTATACGTTATACGTTATACGTTATACGTTATACGTTATACGTTATACGTTATACGTTATACGTTATACGTTATACGTTATACGTTATACGTTATACGTTATACGTTATACGTTATACGTTATACGTTATACGTTATACGTTATACGTTATACGTTATACGTTATACGTTATACGTTATACGTTATACGTTATACGTTATACGTTATACGTTATACGTTATACGTTATACGTTATACGGTATACGGTATACGGTATACGTTATACGTTGTACGTTATACGTTATACGTTATACGTTATACGTTATACGTTATACGTTATATGTTATACGATATACGTTATACGTTATACGTTATACGTTATACGTTATACGTTGTACGTTATACGCTGTACGTTATACCTTATACGTTATACGTTATACACTGTACGTTATACGCTGTACGTTATAAGTTATACGTTATACGTTATACGTTACACGTTGTACGTTGTACGTTACACGTTGTACATTATACGTTGTACGTTATACGTTATACGCTGTACGTTATACGTTATACGTTACATGTTGCACGTTGTACGTTATACGTTATACGTTGTATGTTATACGTTGTACGTTATACGTTATACGTTGTACGTTATACGTTGTACATTATACGTTGTATGTTATACGTTATACGCTGTACGTTATACGTTATTCGTTATACGTTATACGTTATACGTTATACGTTATACGTTATACGTTATACGTTATACGTTATACGTTGTACGTTATACGCTGTACGTTATACGCTGTACGTTATACGTTACACGTTGTACGTTGTACGTTATACGTTGTACGTTATACGTTGTACATTGTACGTTACACGTTGTACGTTATACGTTGTACATTATGCGTTGTACGTTATACGTTGTACGTTATACGTTATACGTTATACGTTATACGTTATACGTTATACGTTATACGTTATACGTTATACGTTATACGTTATACGTTATACGTTATACGTTATACGTTATACGTTATAAGTTATACGTTATTCGTTATACGTTTTACGTTATACGTTATACGTTATACGTTATACGTTACACGTTATACGTTATACGTTATACGTTATACGTTATACGTTATACGTTATACGTTATACGTTATACGTTATACGTTATACGTTATACGTTATACGTTATACGTTATACGTTATACGTTATACGTTATACGTTATACGTTATACGTTATACGTTATACGTTATACGTTATACGTTATACGTTAAACGTTATACGTTATACGTTGTACGTTATACGCTGTACGTTATACGCTGTACGTTATACGCTGTACGTTATACGTTATACGTTATACGT
This sequence comes from Lasioglossum morio, assembly GCA_916610235.2. NCBI lineage: Eukaryota > Metazoa > Arthropoda > Insecta > Hymenoptera > Halictidae > Lasioglossum > Lasioglossum morio. Next base: position 687,234 of record CAKAJA020001038.1, read on the forward strand.
TACTCGTTGTACGTTGTACGTTATACGTTGTACGTTGTACGTTATACGTTGTACGTTATACGTTGTACGATATACGTTGTACGTTATACGTTGTACGTTATATGTTATACGTTGCACGTTGTACGATGTACGTTATACGTTATACGTTATACGTTATACGTTATACGTTATACGTTATACGTTATACGTTATACGGTATACGGTATACGGTATACGTTATACGTTGTACGTTATACGTTATACGTTATACGTTATACGTTATATGTTATACGATATACGTTATACGTTATACGTTATACGTTATACGTTATACGTTATACGTTGTACGTTATACGCTGTACGTTATACCTTATACGTTATACGTTATACACTGTACGTTATACGCTGTACGTTATAAGTTATACGTTATACGTTATACGTTACACGTTGTACGTTGTACGTTATACGTTGTACGTTATACGTTGTACATTGTACGTTATACGTTGTACGTTATACGTTATACGTTATACGTTATACGTTATACGTTATACGTTATACGATATACGTTATACGTTATACGTTATACGTTATACGTTATACGTTATACGTTATACGTTATACGTTGTACGTTATACGCTGTACGTTATACCTTATACGTTATACGTTATACACTGTACGTTATACGCTGTACGTTATAAGTTATACGTTATACGTTATACGTTACACGTTGTACGTTGTACGTTATACGTTGTACGTTATACGTTGTACATTGTACGTTATACGTTGTACGTTATACGTTATACGTTATACGTTATACGTTATACGTTATACGTTATACGTTATACGTTATACGTTATACGTTATACGTTATACGTTATACGTTATACGTTATACGTTATACGTTATACGTTATACGTTATACGTTATACGTTATACGTTATACGTTATACGTTATACGTTGTACGTTATACGCTGTACGTTATACGCTGTACGTTATACGTTACACGTTGTACGTTGTACGTTATACGTTGTACGTTATACGTTGTACATTGTACGTTACACGTTGTACGTTATACGTTGTACATTATGCGTTGTACGTTATACGTTATACGTTATACGTTATACGTTATACGTTGTATGTTATACGTTGTACGTTATACGTTATACGTTGTACGTTATACGTTGTACATTATACGTTGTATGTTATACGTTATACGCTGTACGTTATACGTTATTCGTTATACGTTATACGTTATACGTTATACGTTATACGTTATACGTTATACGTTATACGTTATACGTTATACGTTATACGTTGTACGTTATACGCTGTACGTTATACGCTGTACGTTATACGTTACACGTTGTACGTTGTACGTTATACGTTGTACGTTATACGTTGTACATTGTACGTTACACGTTGTACGTTATACGTTGTACATTATGCGTTGTACGTTATACGTTGTACGTTATACGTTATACGTTATACGTTATACGTTATACGTTATACGTTATACGTTATACGTTATACGTTATACGTTATACGTTATACGTTATACGTTATACGTTATAAGTTATACGTTATTCGTTATACGTTTTACGTTATACGTTATACGTTATACGTTATACGTTACACGTTATACGTTATACGTTATACGTTATACGTTATACGTTATACGTTATACGTTATACGTTATACGTTATACGTTATACGTTATACGTTATACGTTATACGTTATACGTTATACGTTATACGTTATACGTTATACGTTATACGTTATACGTTATACGTTATACGTTATACGTTATACGTTATACGTTAAACGTTATACGTTATACGTTGTACGTTATACGCTGTACGTTATACGCTGTACGTTATACGCTGTACGTTATACGTTATACGTTATACGTTACTCGTTGTACGTTGTACGTTATACGTTGTACGTTGTACGTTATACGTTGTACGTTATACGTTGTACGATATACGTTGTACGTTATACGTTGTACGTTATATGTTATACGTTGCACGTTGTACGATGTACGTTATACGTTATACGTTATACGTTATACGTTATACGTTATACGTTATACGTTATACGTTATACGGTATACGGTATACGGTATACGTTATACGTTGTACGTTATACGTTATACGTTATACGTTATACGTTATATGTTATACGATATACGTTATACGTTATACGTTATACGTTATACGTTATACGTTATACGTTGTACGTTATACGCTGTACGTTATACCTTATACGTTATACGTTATACACTGTACGTTATACGCTGTACGTTATAAGTTATACGTTATACGTTATACGTTACACGTTGTACGTTGTACGTTATACGTTGTACGTTATACGTTGTACATTGTACGTTATACGTTGTACGTTATACGTTATACATTATGCGTTATACGTTATACGTTATACGTTATACGTTATACGTTATACGTTATACGTTATACGTTATACGTTATACGTTATACGTTATACGTTATACGTTATACGTTATACGTTATACGTTATACGTTAAACGTTATACGTTATACGTTGTACGTTATACGCTGTACGTTATACGCTGTACGTTATACGCTGTACGTTATACGTTGTACGTTATACGTTACTCGTTGTACGTTGTACGTTATACGTTGTACGTTGTACGTTATACGTTGTACGTTATACGTTGTACGATATACGTTGTACGTTATACGTTGTACGTTATATGTTATACGTTGCACGTTGTACGATGTACGTTATACGTTATACGTTATACGTTATACGTTATACGTTATACGTTATACGTTATACGTTATACGTTATACGTTATACGGTATACGGTATACGGTATACGTTATACGTTGTACGTTATACGTTATACGTTATACGTTATACGTTATATGTTATACGATATACGTTATACGTTATACGTTATACGTTATACGTTATACGTTATACGTTGTACGTTATACGCTGTACGTTATACCTTATACGTTATACGTTATACACTGTACGTTATACGCTGTACGTTATAAGTTATACGTTATACGTTATACGTTACACGTTGTACGTTGTACGTTACACGTTGTACATTATACGTTGTACGTTATACGTTATACGCTGTACGTTATACGTTATACGTTACATGTTGCACGTTGTACGTTATACGTTATACGTTGTATGTTATACGTTGTACGTTATACGTTATACGTTGTACGTTATACGTTGTACATTATACGTTGTATGTTATACGTTATACGCTGTACGTTATACGTTATTCGTTATACGTTATACGTTGTACGTTATACGCTGTACGTTATACGCTGTACGTTGTACGTTACACGTTGTACGTTGTACGTTATACGTTGTACGTTATACGTTGTACATTGTACGTTATACGTTGTACGTTATACGTTGTACATTATGCGTTGTACGTTATACGTTGTACGTTATACGTTATACGTTATACGTTATACGTTATACGTTATACGTTATACGTTATACGTTATAAGGTATACGTTATTCGTTATACGTTTTACGTTATACGTTATACGTTATACTATATACGTTATACGTTATACGTTATACGTTATACGTTATACGTTATACGTTATACGTTATACGTTATACGTTATACGTTATACGTTATACGTTATACGTTATACGTTATACGGTATACGTTATACGTTATACGTTATACGTTATACGTTATACGTTATACGCTGTACGTTATACGCTGTACGTTATACGCTGTACGTTATACGTTATACGTTACACGTTGTACGTTGTACGTTATACGTTGCACGTTATACGTTGTACATTATACGTTGTACATTATACGTTGTACGTTATACGTTATACGCTGTACGTTATAAGTTATACGTTATACGTTATACGTTACACGTTGTACGTTGTACGTTATACGTTGTACATTATACGTTGTACGTTATACGTTATACGTTACATGTTGTACGTTGTACGTTATACGTTGTACGTTATACGTTGTACGTTATACGTTGTATGTTATACGTTATACGCTGTACGTTATACGTTATACGTTGTACGTTATACGTTGTATGTTATACGTTATACGCTGTACGCTGTACGTTATACGTTATACGTTATACGTTATACGTTATACGTTATACGTCATACGTTATACGTTATACGTTATACGTTATACATTATACGTTATACGTTATACGTTATACGTTATACGTTATACGCTGTACGTTATACGTTATACGTTATACGTTATACGTTATACGTTATACGTTATACGTTATACGGTATACGGTATACGGTATACGTTATACGTTGTACGTTATACGTTATACGTTATACGTTATACGTTATATGTTATACGATATACGTTGTACGTTATATGTTATACGTTGCACGTTGTACGATGTACGTTATACGTTATACGTTATACGTTATACGTTATACGTTATACGTTATACGTTATACGTTATACGTTATACGGTATACGGTATACGGTATACGTTATACGTTGTACGTTATACGTTATACGTTATACGTTATACGTTATATGTTATACGATATACGTTATACGTTATACGTTATACGTTATACGTTGTACGTTATACGCTGTACGTTATACCTTATACGTTATACGTTATACGCTGTACGTTATACGCTGTACGTTATAAGTTATACGTTATACGTTATACGTTACACGTTGTACGTTGTACGTTACACGTTGTACATTATACGTTGTACGTTATACGTTATACGCTGTACGTTATACGTTATACGTTACATGTTGCACGTTGTACGTTATACGTTATACGTTGTATGTTATACGTTGTACGTTATACGTTATACGTTGTACGTTATACGTTGTACATTATACGTTGTATGTTATACGTTATACGCTGTACGTTATACGTTATTCGTTATACGTTATACGTTGTACGTTATACGCTGTACGTTATACGCTGTACGTTGTACGTTACACGTTGTACGTTGTACGTTATACGTTGTACGTTATACGTTGTACATTGTACGTTATACGTTGTACGTTATACGTTGTACATTATGCGTTGTACGTTATACGTTGTACGTTATACGTTATACGTTATACGTTATACGTTATACGTTATACGTTATACGTTATACGTTATAAGGTATACGTTATTCGTTATACGTTTTACGTTATACGTTATACGTTATACTATATACGTTATACGTTATACGTTATACGTTATACGTTATACGTTATACGTTATACGTTATACGTTATACGTTATACGTTATACGTTATACGTTATACGTTATACGTTATACGGTATACGTTATACGTTATACGTTATACGTTATACGTTATACGTTATACGCTGTACGTTATACGCTGTACGTTATACGCTGTACGTTATACGTTATACGTTACACGTTGTACGTTGTACGTTATACGTTGCACGTTATACGTTGTACATTATACGTTGTACATTATACGTTGTACGTTATACGTTATACGCTGTACGTTATAAGTTATACGTTATACGTTATACGTTACACGTTGTACGTTGTACGTTATACGTTGTACATTATACGTTGTACGTTATACGTTATACGTTACATGTTGTACGTTGTACGTTATACGTTGTACGTTATACGTTGTACGTTATACGTTGTATGTTATACGTTATACGCTGTACGTTATACGTTATACGTTGTACGTTATACGTTGTATGTTATACGTTATACGCTGTACGCTGTACGTTATACGTTATACGTTATACGTTATACGTTATACGTTATACGTCATACGTTATACGTTATACGTTATACGTTATACATTATACGTTATACGTTATACGTTATACGTTATACGTTATACGTTGTACGTTATACGCTGTACGTTATACCTTATACGTTATACGTTATACGCTGTACGTTATACGCTGTACGTTATACGTTATACGTTATACGTTATACGTTATACGTTATACGTTATACGTTATACGTTATACGTTATACGTTATACGTTATACGTTATACGTTATACGTTATACGTTATACGTTATACGTTATACGTTATACGTTATACGTTATACGGTATACGTTATACGTTATACGTTATACGTTATACGTTATACGTTATACGTTATAAGGTATACGTTATTCGTTATACGTTTTACGTTATACGTTATACGTTATACTATATACGTTATACGTTATACGTTATACGTTATACGTTATACGTTATACGTTATACGTTATACGTTACTCGTTGTACGTTGTACGTTATACGTTGTACGTTGTACGTTATACGTTGTACGTTATACGTTGTACGATATACGTTGTACGTTATACGTTGTACGTTATATGTTATACGTTGCACGTTGTACGATGTACGTTATACGTTATACGTTATACGTTATACGTTTTACGTTATACGTTATACGTTATAAGTTATACGTTATTCGTTATACGTTTTACGTTATACGTTATACGTTATACGTTATACGTTATACGTTATACGTTATACGTTATACGTTATACGTTATACGTTATACGTTATACGTTATACGTTATACGTTATACGTTATACGTTATACGTTATACGTTATACGTTATACGTCATACGTTATACGTTATACGTTATACGTTATACGTTATACGTTATACGTTATACGTTATACGTTATACGTTATACGTTGTACGTTATACGCTGTACGTTATACCTTATACGTTATACGTTATACGCTGTACGTTATACGCTGTACGTTATACGTTATACGTTATACGTTATACGTTATACGTTATACGTTATACGTTATACGTTATACGTTATACGTTATACGTTATACGTTATACGTTATACGTTATACGTTAAACGTTATACGTTATACGTTGTACGTTATACGCTGTACGTTATACGCTGTACGTTATACGCTGTACGTTATACGTTATACGTTATACGTTACTCGTTGTACGTTGTACGTTATACGTTGTACGTTGTACGTTATACGTTGTACGTTATACGTTGTACGATATACGTTGTACGTTATACGTTGTACGTTATATGTTATACGTTGCACGTTGTACGATGTACGTTATACGTTATACGTTATACGTTATACGTTATACGTTATACGTTATACGTTATACGTTATACGTTATACGGTGTACGGTATACGGTATACGTTATACGTTGTACGTTATACGTTATACGTTATACGTTATACGTTATATGTTATACGATATACGTTATACGTTATACGTTATACGTTATACGTTATACGTTATACGTTATACGTTGTACGTTATACGCTGTACGTTATACCTTATACGTTATACGTTATACACTGTACGTTATACGCTGTACGTTATAAGTTATACGTTATACGTTACACGTTATACGTTACACGTTGTACGTTGTACGTTACACGTTGTACATTATACGTTGTACGTTATACGTTATACGCTGTACGTTATACGTTATACGTTACATGTTGCACGTTGTACGTTATACGTTATACGTTGTATGTTATACGTTGTACGTTATACGTTATACGTTGTACGTTATACGTTGTACATTATACGTTGTATGTTATACGTTATACGCTGTACGTTATACGTTATTCGTTATACGTTATACGTTGTACGTTATACGCTGTACGTTATACGCTGTACGTTGTACGTTACACGTTGTACGTTGTACGTTATACGTTGTACGTTATACGTTGTACATTGTACGTTATACGTTGTACGTTATACGTTGTACATTATGCGTTGTACGTTATACGTTGTACGTTATACGTTATACGTTATACGTTATACGTTATACGTTATACGTTATACGTTATACGTTATAAGGTATACGTTATTCGTTATACGTTTTACGTTATACGTTATACGTTATACTATATACGTTATACGTTATACGTTATACGTTATACGTTATACGTTATACGTTATACGTTATACGTTATACGTTATACGTTATACGTTATACGTTATACGTTATACGTTATACGGTATACGTTATACGTTATACGTTATACGTTATACGTTATACGTTATACGTTATACGCTGTACGTTATACGCTGTACGTTATACGCTGTACGTTATACGTTATACGTTACACGTTGTACGTTGTACGTTATACGTTGTACGTTATACGTTGTACATTATACGTTGTACATTATACGTTGTACGTTATACGTTATACGCTGTACGTTATAAGTTATACGTTATACGTTATACGTTACACGTTGTACGTTGTACGTTATACGTTGTACATTATACGTTGTACGTTATACGTTATACGTTACATGTTGTACGTTGTACGTTATACGTTGTACGTTATACGTTGTACGTTATACGTTGTATGTTATACGTTATACGCTGTACGTTATACGTTATACGTTGTACGTTATACGTTGTATGTTATACGTTATACGCTGTACGCTGTACGTTATACGTTATACGTTATACGTTGTACGTTATACGCTGTACGTTATACCTTATACGTTATACGTTATACGCTGTACGTTATACGCTGTACGTTATACGTTATACGTTATACGTTATACGTTATACGTTATACGTTATACGTTATACGTTATACGTTATACGTTATACGTTATACGTTATACGTTATACGTTATACGTTATACGCTGTACGTTATACGTTATAAGTTATACGTTACACGTTGTACGTTGTACGATATACGTTGTACGTTGTATGTTATACGTTGTACGTTATACGTTATACGTTGTACGTTATACGTTGTACATTATACGTTGTATATTATACGTTATACGCTGTACGTTATACGTTATTCGTTATACGTTATACGTTATACGTTATACGTTATACGTTATACGTTATACGTTATACGTTATACGTTATACGTTGTACGTTATACGCTGTACGTTATACGCTGTACGTTATACGTTACACGTTGTACGCTGTACGTTATACGTTGTACGTTATACGTTGTACATTGTACGTTATACGTTGTACGTTATACGTTGTACATTATGCGTTGTACGTTATACGTTGTACGTTATACGTTATACGTTATACGTTATACGTTATACGTTATACGTTATACGTTATACGTTATACGTTATACGTTATACGTTATACGTTATACGTTATACGTTATACGTTATACGTTATACGTTATAAGTTATACGTTATTCGTTATACGTTTTACGTTATACGTTATACGTTATACGTTATACGTTATACGTTATACGTTATACGTTATACGTTATACGTTATACGTTATACGTTATACGTTATACGTTATACGTCATACGTTATACGTTATACGTTATACGTTATACGTTATACGTTATACGTTATACGTTATACGTTATACGTTATACGTTATACGTTATACGTTATACGTTATACGTTGTACGTTATACGCTGTACGTTATACCTTATACGTTATACGTTGTACGCTGTACGTTATACGCTGTACGTTATACGTTATACGTTATACGTTATACGTTATACGTTATACGTTATACGTTATACGTTATACGTTATACGTTATACGTTATACGTTATACGTTATACGTTATACGTTATACGTTATACGTTATACGTTATACGTTATACGTTATACGTTATACGTTATACGTTATACGTTATACGTTATACGTTAGACGTTATACGTTATACGTTATACGTTATACGTTATACGTTATACGTTATACGTTATACGTTATACGTTATACGTTATACGTTATACGTTATACGTTATACGTTATACGTTATACGTTATACGTTATACGTTATACGTTATACGTTATACGTTATACGTTATACGTTATACGTTATACGTTATACGTTATACGTTATACGTTATACGTTATACGTTATACGTTATACGTTATACGTTATACGTTATACGTTATACGTTATACGTTATACGTTATACGTTATACGTTATACGTTATACGTTATACGTTATACGTTATACGTTATACGTTATACGTTATACGTTATACGTTATACGTTATACGTTATACGTTATACGTTATACGTTATACGTTATACGTTATACGTTATACGTTATACGTTATACGTTATACGTTATACGTTATACGTTATACGTTATACGTTATACGTTATACGTTATACGTTATACGTTATACGTTATACGTTATACGTTATACGTTATACGTTATACGTTATACGTTATACGTTATACGTTATACGTTATACGTTATACGTTATACGTTATACGTTATACGTTATACGTTATACGTTATACGTTATACGTTATACGTTATACGTTATACGTTATACGTTATACGTTATACGTTATACGTTATACGTTATACGTTATACGTTATACGTTATACGTTATACGTTATACGTTATACGTTATACGTTATACGTTATACGTTATACGTTATACGTTATACGTTATACGTTATACGTTATACGTTATACGTTATACGTTATACGTTATACGTTATACGTTATACGTTATACGTTATACGTTATACGTTATACGTTATACGTTATACGTTATACGTTATACGTTATACGTTATACGTTATACGTTATACGTTATACGTTATACGTTATACGTTATACGTTATACGTTATACGTTATACGTTATACGTTATACGTTATACGTTATACGTTATACGTTATACGTTATACGTTATACGTTATACGTTATACGTTATACGTTATACGTTATACGTTATACGTTATACGTTATACGTTATACGTTATACGTTATACGTTATACGTTATACGTTATACGTTAAACGTTATACGTTATACGTTGTACGTTATACGCTGTACGTTATACGCTGTACGTTATACGCTGTACGTTATACGTTATACGTTATACGTTACTCGTTGTACGTTGTACGTTATACGTTGTACGTTGTACGTTATACGTTGTACGTTATACGTTGTACGATATACGTTGTACGTTATACGTTGTACGTTATATGTTATACGTTGCACGTTGTACGATGTACGTTATACGTTATACGTTATACGTTATACGTTTTACGTTATACGTTATACGTTATAAGTTATACGTTATTCGTTATACGTTTTACGTTATACGTTATACGTTATACGTTATACGTTATACGTTATACGTTATACGTTATACGTTATACGTTATACGTTATACGTTATACGTTATACGTTATACGTTATACGTCATACGTTATACGTTATACGTTATACGTTATACGTTATACGTTATACGTTATACGTTATACGTTATACGTTATACGTTATACGTTGTACGTTATACGCTGTACGTTATACCTTATACGTTATACGTTATACGCTGTACGTTATACGCTGTACGTTATACGTTATACGTTATACGTTATACGTTATACGTTATACGTTATACGTTATACGTTATACGTTATACGTTATACGTTATACGTTATACGTTATACGTTATACGTTATACGTTATACGTTATACGTTATACGTTATACGTTATACGTTATACGTTATACGTTATACGTTATACGTTATACGTTATACGTTATACGTTATACGTTATACGTTATACGTTATACGTTATACGTTATACGTTATACGTTATACGTTATACGTTATACGTTATACGTTATACGTTATACGTTATACGTTATACGTTATACGTTATACGTTATACGTTATACGTTATACGTTATACGTTATACGTTATACGTTATACGTTATACGTTATACGTTATACGTTATACGTTATACGTTATACGTTATACGTTATACGTTATACGTTATACGTTATACGTTATACGTTATACGTTATACGTTATACGTTATACGTTATACGTTATACGTTATACGTTATACGTTATACGTTATACGTTATACGTTATACGTTATACGTTATACGTTATACGTTATACGTTATACGTTATACGTTATACGTTATACGTTATACGTTATACGTTATACGTTATACGTTATACGTTATACGTTATACGTTATACGTTATACGTTATACGTTATACGTTATACGTTATACGTTATACGTTATACGTTATACGTTATACGTTATACGTTATACGTTATACGTTATACGTTATACGTTATACGTTATACGTTATACGTTATACGTTATACGTTATACGTTATACGTTATACGTTATACGTTATACGTTATACGTTATACGTTATACGTTATACGTTATACGTTATACGTTATACGTTATACGTTATACGTTATACGTTATACGTTATACGTTATACGTTATACGTTATACGTTATACGTTATACGTTATACGTTATACGTTATACGTTATACGTTATACGTTATACGTTATACGTTATACGTTATACGTTATACGTTATACGTTATACGTTATACGTTATACGTTATACGTTATACGTTATACGTTATACGTTATACGTTATACGTTAAACGTTATACGTTATACGTTGTACGTTATACGCTGTACGTTATACGCTGTACGTTATACGCTGTACGTTATACGTTATACGTTATACGTTACTCGTTGTACGTTGTACGTTATACGTTGTACGTTGTACGTTATACGTTGTATGTTATACGTTGTACGATATACGTTGTACGTTATACGTTGTACGTTATATGTTATACGTTGCACGTTGTACGATGTACGTTATACGTTATACGTTATACGTTATACGTTATACGTTATACGTTATACGTTATACGTTATACGTTATAAGTTATACGTTATTCGTTATACGTTTTACGTTATACGTTATACGTTATACGTTATACGTTATACGTTGTACGTTATACGCTGTACGTTATACGCTGTACGTTATACGTTATACGTTATACGTTATACGTTATACGTTAAACGTTATACGTTATACGTTGTACGTTATACGCTGTACGTTATACGCTGTACGTTATACGCTGTACGTTATACGTTATACGTTATACGTTACTCGTTGTACGTTGTACGTTATACGTTGTACGTTGTACGTTATACGTTGTACGTTATACGTTGTACGATATACGTTGTACGTTATACGTTGAACGTTATATGTTATACGTTGCACGTTGTACGATGTACGTTATACGTTATACGTTATACGTTATACGTTATACGTTATACGTTATACGTTATACGTTATACGGTATACGGTATACGGTATACGTTATACGTTGTACGTTATACGTTATACCTTATACGTTATACGTTATATGTTATACGATATACGTTATACGTTATACGTTATACGTTATACGTTATACGTTATACGTTGTACGTTATACGCTGTACGTTATACCTTATACGTTATACGTTATACACTGTACGTTATACGCTGTACGTTATACGTTATACGTTATACGTTATACGTTACACGTTGTACGTTGTACGTTATACGTTGTACGTTATACGTTGTACATTGTACGTTATACGTTGTACGTTATACGTTGTACATTATGCGTTGTACGTTATACGTTGTACGTTATACGTTATACGTTATACGTTATACGTTATACGTTATACGTTATACGTTATACGCTGTACGTTATACGTTATACGTTATAAGTTATACGTTATTCGTTATACGTTTTACGTTATACGTTATACGTTATACGTTATACGTTATACGTTACACGTTATACGTTATACGTTATACGTTATACGTTATACGTTATACGTTATATGTTATACGATATACGTTATACGTTATACGTTATACGTTATACGTTATACGTTATACGTTGTACGTTATACGCTGTACGTTATACCTTATACGTTATACGTTATACACTGTACGTTATACGCTGTACGTTATAAGTTATACGTTATACGTTATACGTTACACGTTGTACGTTGTACGTTACACGTTGTACATTATACGTTGTACGTTATACGTTATACGCTGTACGTTATACGTTATACGTTACATGTTGCACGTTGTACGTTATACGTTATACGTTGTATGTTACACGTTGTACGTTGTACGTTATACGTTGTACATTATACGTTATACGTTATACGTTATACGTTATACGTTATACGTTATACGTTATACGTTATACGTTATACGTTATACGTTATACGTTATACGTTATACGTTATACGTTATACGTTATACGTTATACGTTATACGTTATACGTTATACGTTATACGTTATACGTTATACGTTATACGTTATACGTTATACGTTATACGTTATACGTTATACGTTATACGTTATACGTTATACGTTATACGTTATACGTTATACGTTATACGTTATACGTTATACGTTATACGTTATACGTTATACGTTATACGTTATACGTTATACGTTATACGTTATACGTTATACGTTATACGTTATACGTTATACGTTATACGTTATACGTTATACGTTATACGTTATACGTTATACGTTATACGTTATACGTTATACGTTATACGTTATACGTTATACGTTATACGTTATACGTTATACGTTATACGTTATACGTTATACGTTATACGTTATACGTTATACGTTATACGTTATACGTTATACGTTATACGGTATACGGTATACGGTATACGTTATACGTTGTACGTTATACGTTATACGTTATACGTTATACGTTATATGTTATACGATATACGTTATACGTTATACGTTATACGTTATACGTTATACGTTATACGTTATACGTTATACGTTATACGTTGTACGTTATACGCTGTACGTTATACCTTATACGTTATACGTTATACACTGTACGTTATACGCTGTACGTTATAAGTTATACGTTATACGTTATACGTTATACGTTACACGTTGTACGTTGTACGTTACACGTTGTACATTATACGTTGTACGTTATACGTTATACGCTGTACGTTATACGTTATACGTTACATGTTGCACGTTGTACGTTATACGTTATACGTTGTATGTTATACGTTGTACGTTATACGTTATACGTTGTACGTTATACGTTGTACATTATACGTTGTATGTTATACGTTATACGCTGTACGTTATACGTTATTCGTTATACGTTATACGTTGTACGTTATACGCTGTACGTTATACGCTGTACGTTGTACGTTACACGTTGTACGTTGTACGTTATACGTTGTACGTTATACGTTGTACATTGTACGTTATACGTTGTACGTTATACGTTGTACATTATGCGTTGTACGTTATACGTTGTACGTTATACGTTATACGTTATACGTTATACGTTATACGTTATACGTTATACGTTATACGTTATAAGGTATACGTTATTCGTTATACGTTTTACGTTATACGTTATACGTTATACTATATACGTTATACGTTATACGTTATACGTTATACGTTATACGTTATACGTTATACGTTATACGTTATACGTTATACGTTATACGTTATACGTTATACGTTATACGTTATACGTTATACGGTATACGTTATACGTTATACGTTATACGTTATACGTTATACGTTATACGTTATACGCTGTACGTTATACGCTGTACGTTATACGCTGTACGTTATACGTTATACGTTACACGTTGTACGTTGTACGTTATACGTTGTACGTTATACGTTGTACATTATACGTTGTACATTATACGTTGTACGTTATACGTTATACGCTGTACGTTATAAGTTATACGTTATACGTTATACGTTACACGTTGTACGTTGTACGTTATACGTTGTACATTATACGTTGTACGTTATACGTTATACGTTACATGTTGTACGTTGTACGTTATACGTTGTACGTTATACGTTGTACGTTATACGTTGTATGTTATACGTTATACGCTGTACGTTATACGTTATACGTTGTACGTTATACGTTGTATGTTATACGTTATACGCTGTACGCTGTACGTTATACGTTATACGTTATACGTTGTACGTTATACGCTGTACGTTATACCTTATACGTTATACGTTATACGCTGTACGTTATACGCTGTACGTTATACGTTATACGTTATACGTTATACGTTATACGTTATACGTTATACGTTATACGTTATACGTTATACGTTATACGTTATACGTTATACGTTATACGTTATACGTTATACGTTATACGTTATACGCTGTACGTTATACGTTATAAGTTATACGTTACACGTTGTACGTTGTACGTTATACGTTATACGTTGTATGTTATACGTTGTACGTTATACGTTATACGTTGTACGTTATACGTTGTACATTATACGTTGTATATTATACGTTATACGCTGTACGTTATACGTTATTCGTTATACGTTATACGTTATACGTTATACGTTATACGTTATACGTTATACGTTATACGTTATACGTTATACGTTGTACGTTATACGCTGTACGTTATACGCTGTACGTTATACGTTACACGTTGTACGCTGTACGTTATACGTTGTACGTTATACGTTGTACATTGTACGTTATACGTTGTACGTTATACGTTGTACATTATGCGTTGTACGTTATACGTTGTACGTTATACGTTATACGTTATACGTTATACGTTATACGTTATACGTTATACGTTATACGTTATACGTTATACGTTATACGTTATACGTTATACGTTATACGTTATAAGTTATACGTTATTCGTTATACGTTTTACGTTATACGTTATACGTTATACGTTATACGTTATACGTTATACGTTATACGTTATACGTTATACGTTATACGTTATACGTTATACGTTATACGTCATACGTTATACGTTATACGTTATACGTTATACATTATACGTTATACGTTATACGTTATACGTTATACGTTATACGTTATACGTTATACGTTGTACGTTATACGCTGTACGTTATACCTTATACGTTATACGTTATACGCTGTACGTTATACGCTGTACGTTATACGTTATACGTTATACGTTATACGTTATACGTTATACGTTATACGTTATACGTTATACGTTATACGTTATACGTTATACGTTATACGTTATACGTTATACGTTATACGTTATACGTTATACGTTATACGTTATACGTTATACGTTATACGTTATACGTTATACGTTATACGTTATACGTTATACGTTATACGTTATACGTTATACGTTATACGTTATACGTTATACGTTATACGTTATACGTTATACGTTATACGTTATACGTTATACGTTATACGTTATACGTTATACGTTATACGTTATACGTTATACGTTATACGTTATACGTTATACGTTATACGTTATACGTTATACGTTATACGTTATACGTTATACGTTATACGTTATACGTTATACGTTATACGTTATACGTTATACGTTATACGTTATACGTTATACGTTATACGTTATACGTTATACGTTATACGTTATACGTTATACGTTATACGTTATACGTTATACGTTATACGTTATACGTTATACGTTATACGTTATACGTTATACGTTATACGTTATACGTTATACGTTATACGTTATACGTTATACGTTATACGTTATACGTTATACGTTATACGTTATACGTTATACGTTATACGTTATACGTTATACGTTATACGTTATACGTTATACGTTATACGTTATACGTTATACGTTATACGTTATACGTTATACGTTATACGTTATACGTTATACGTTATACGTTATACGTTATACGTTATACGTTATACGTTATACGTTATACGTTATACGTTATACGTTATACGTTATACGTTATACGTTATACGTTATACGTTATACGTTATACGTTATACGTTATACGTTATACGTTATACGTTATACGTTATACGTTATACGTTATACGT
Source organism: Lasioglossum morio (assembly GCA_916610235.2). Lineage (NCBI taxonomy): Eukaryota > Metazoa > Arthropoda > Insecta > Hymenoptera > Halictidae > Lasioglossum > Lasioglossum morio. Next base: position 704,944 of record CAKAJA020001038.1, read on the forward strand.
TATACGTTATACGTTATACGTTATACGTTATACGTTATACGTTATACGTTATACGTTATACGTTATACGTTATACGTTATACGTTATACGTTATACGTTATACGTTATACGTTATACGTTATACGTTATACGTTATACGTTATACGTTATACGTTATACGTTATACGTTATACGTTATACGTTATACGTTATACGTTATACGTTATACGTTATACGTTATACGTTATACGTTATACGTTATACGTTATACGTTATACGTTATACGTTATACGTTATACGTTATACGTTATACGTTATACGTTATACGTTATACGTTATACGTTATACGTTATACGTTATACGTTATACGTTATACGTTATACGTTATACGTTATACGTTATACGTTATACGTTAAACGTTATACGTTATACGTTGTACGTTATACGCTGTACGTTATACGCTGTACGTTATACGCTGTACGTTATACGTTATACGTTATGCGTTACTCGTTGTACGTTGTACGTTATACGTTGTACGTTGTACGTTATACGTTGTACGTTATACGTTGTACGATATACGTTGTACGTTATACGTTGTACGTTATATGTTATACGTTGCACGTTGTACGATGTACGTTATACGTTATACGTTATACGTTATACGTTTTACGTTATACGTTATACGTTATAAGTTATACGTTATTCGTTATACGTTTTACGTTATACGTTATACGTTATACGTTATACGTTATACGTTATACGTTATACGTTATACGTTATACGTTATACGTTATACGTTATACGTTATACGTTATACGTTATACGTCATACGTTATACGTTATACGTTATACGTTATACGTTATACGTTATACGTTATACGTTATACGTTATACGTTATACGTTATACGTTATACGTTGTACGTTATACGCTGTACGTTATACCTTATACGTTATACGTTATACGCTGTACGTTGTACGCTGTACGTTATACGTTATACGTTATACGTTATACGTTATACGTTATACGTTATACGTTATACGTTATACGTTATACGTTATACGTTATACGTTATACGTTATACGTTATACGTTATACGTTATACGTTATACGTTATACGTTATACGTTATACGTTATACGTTATACGTTATACGTTATACGTTATACGTTATACGTTATACGTTATACGTTATACGTTATACGTTATACGTTATACGTTATACGTTATACGTTATACGTTATACGTTATACGTTATACGTTATACGTTATACGTTATACGTTATACGTTATACGTTATACGTTATACGTTATACGTTATACGTTATACGTTATACGTTATACGTTATACGTTATACGTTATACGTTATACGTTATACGTTATACGTTATACGTTATACGTTATACGTTATACGTTATACGTTATACGTTATACGTTATACGTTATACGTTATACGTTATACGTTATACGTTATACGTTATACGTTATACGTTATACGTTATACGTTATACGTTATACGTTATACGTTATACGTTATACGTTATACGTTATACGTTATACGTTATACGTTATACGTTATACGTTATACGTTATACGTTATACGTTATACGTTATACGTTATACGTTATACGTTATACGTTATACGTTATACGTTATACGTTATACGTTATACGTTATACGTTATACGTTATACGTTATACGTTATACGTTATACGTTATACGTTATACGTTATACGTTATACGTTATACGTTATACGTTATACGTTATACGTTATACGTTATACGTTATACGTTATACGTTATACGTTATACGTTATACGTTATACGTTATACGTTATACGTTATACGTTATACGTTATACGTTATACGTTATACGTTATACGTTATACGTTATACGTTATACGTTATACGTTATACGTTATACGTTATACGTTATACGTTATACGTTATACGTTATACGTTATACGTTATACGTTATACGTTATACGTTATACGTTATACGTTATACGTTATACGTTATACGTTATACGTTATACGTTATACGTTATACGTTATACGTTATACGTTATACGTTATACGTTATACGTTAAACGTTATACGTTATACGTTGTACGTTATACGCTGTACGTTATACGCTGTACGTTATACGCTGTACGTTATACGTTATACGTTATACGTTACTCGTTGTACGTTGTACGTTATACGTTGTACGTTGTACGTTATACGTTGTATGTTATACGTTGTACGATATACGTTGTACGTTATACGTTGTACGTTATATGTTATACGTTGCACGTTGTACGATGTACGTTATACGTTATACGTTATACGTTATACGTTATACGTTATACGTTATACGTTATACGTTATACGTTATAAGTTATACGTTATTCGTTATACGTTTTACGTTATACGTTATACGTTATACGTTATACGTTATACGTTGTACGTTATACGCTGTACGTTATACGCTGTACGTTATACGTTATACGTTATACGTTATACGTTATACGTTAAACGTTATACGTTATACGTTGTACGTTATACGCTGTACGTTATACGCTGTACGTTATACGCTGTACGTTATACGTTATACGTTATACGTTACTCGTTGTACGTTGTACGTTATACGTTGTACGTTGTACGTTATACGTTGTACGTTATACGTTGTACGATATACGTTGTACGTTATACGTTGTACGTTATATGTTATACGTTGCACGTTGTACGATGTACGTTATACGTTATACGTTATACGTTATACGTTATACGTTATACACTGTACGTTATACGCTGTACGTTATAAGTTATACGTTATACGTTATACGTTACACGTTGTACGTTGTACGTTACACGTTGTACATTATACGTTGTACGTTATACGTTATACGCTGTACGTTATACGTTATACGTTACATGTTGCACGTTGTACGTTATACGTTATACGTTATACGTTGTACGTTATACGTTATACGTTGTACGTTATACGTTGTACATTATACGTTGTATGTTATACGTTATACGCTGTACGTTATACGTTATTCGTTATACGTTATACGTTATACGTTATACGTTATACGTTATACGTTATACGTTATACGTTATACGTTATACGTTATACGTTATACGTTGTACGTTATACGCTGTACGTTATACGCTGTACGTTATACGTTACACGTTGTACGTTGTACGTTATACGTTGTACGTTATACGTTGTACATTGTACGTTATACGTTGTACGTTATACGTTGTACATTATGCGTTGTACGTTATACGTTGTACGTTATACGTTATACGTTATACGTTATACGTTATACGTTATACGTTATACGTTATACGTTATACGTTATACGTTATACGTTATACGTTATACGTTATACGTTATACGTTATACGATATACGTTAAACGTTATACGTTATACGTTGTACGTTATACGCTGTACGTTATACGCTGTACGTTATACGCTGTACGTTATACGTTATACGTTATACGTTACTCGTTGTACGTTGTACGTTATACGTTGTACGTTGTACGTTATACGTTGTACGTTATACGTTGTACGATATACGTTGTACGTTATACGTTGTACGTTATATGTTATACGTTGCACGTTGTACGATGTACGTTATACGTTATACGTTATACGTTATACGTTATACGTTATACGTTATACGTTATACGTTATACGGTATACGGTATACGGTATACGTTATACGTTGTACGTTATACGTTATACGTTATACGTTATACGTTATATGTTATACGATATACGTTATACGTTATACGTTATACGTTATACGTTATACGTTGTACGTTATACGCTGTACGTTATACGTTATACGTTATACGTTATACGGTATACGGTATACGGTATACGTTATACGTTGTACGTTATACGTTATACGTTATACGTTATACGTTATATGTTATACGATATACGTTATACGTTATACGTTATACGTTATACGTTGTACGTTATACGCTGTACGTTATACCTTATACGTTATACGTTATACACTGTACGTTATACGCTGTACGTTATAAGTTATACGTTATACGTTATACGTTACACGTTGTACGTTGTACGTTACACGTTGTACATTATACGTTGTACGTTATACGTTATACGCTGTACGTTATACGTTATACGTTACATGTTGCACGTTGTACGTTATACGTTATACGTTGTATGTTATACGTTGTACGTTATACGTTATACGTTGTACGTTATACGTTGTACATTATACGTTGTATGTTATACGTTATACGCTGTACGTTATACGTTATTCGTTATACGTTATACGTTATACGTTATACGTTATACGTTATACGTTATACGTTATACGTTATACGTTATACGTTATACGTTATACGTTATACGTTGTACGTTATACGCTGTACGTTATACGCTGTACGTTATACGTTACACGTTGTACGTTGTACGTTATACGTTGTACGTTATACGTTGTACATTGTACGTTATACGTTGTACGTTATACGTTGTACATTATGCGTTGTACGTTATACGTTGTACGTTATACGTTATACGTTATACGTTATACGTTATACGTTATACGTTATACGTTATACGTTATACGTTATAAGTTATACGTTATTCGTTATACGTTTTACGTTATACGTTATACGTTATACGTTATACGTTATACGTTACACGTTATACGTTATACGTTATACGTTATACGTTATACGTTATACGTTATACGTTATACGTTATACGTTATACGTTATACGTTATACGTTATACGTTATACGTTATACGTTATACGTTATACGTTATACGTTATACGTTATACGTTATACGTTATACGTTATACGTTATACGTTATACGTTATACGTTATACGTTATACGTTATACGATATACGTTAAACGTTATACGTTATACGTTGTACGTTATACGCTGTACGTTATACGCTGTACGTTATACGCTGTACGTTATACGTTATACGTTATACGTTACTCGTTGTACGTTGTACGTTATACGTTGTACGTTGTACGTTATACGTTGTACGTTATACGTTGTACGATATACGTTGTACGTTATACGTTGTACGTTATATGTTATACGTTGCACGTTGTACGATGTACGTTATACGTTATACGTTATACGTTATACGTTATACGTTATACGTTATACGTTATACGTTATACGGTATACGGTATACGGTATACGTTATACGTTGTACGTTATACGTTATACGTTATACGTTATACGTTATACGTTATATGTTATACGATATACGTTATACGTTATACGTTATACGTTATACGTTATACGTTGTACGTTATACGCTGTACGTTATACCTTATACGTTATACGTTATACACTGTACGTTATACGCTGTACGTTATAAGTTATACGCTGTACGTTATAAGTTATACGTTATACGTTATACGTTATACGTTACACGTTGTACGTTGTACGTTATACGTTGTACGTTATACGTTGTACATTGTACGTTATACGTTGTACGTTATACGTTGTACATTATGCGTTGTACGTTATACGTTGTACGTTATACGTTATACGTTATACGTTATACGTTATACGTTATACGTTATACGTTATACGTTATACGTTATACGTTATACGTTATACGTTATACGTTACACGTTATACGTTATACGTTATACGTTATACGTTATACGTTATACGTTATACGTTATACGTTATACGTTATACGTTATACGTTATACGTTATACGTTATACGTTATACGTTATACGTTACACGTTATACGTTATACGTTATACGTTATACGTTATACGTTATACGTTATACGTTATACGTTATACGTTATACGTTAAACGTTATACGTTATACGTTATACGTTATACGCTGTACGTTATACGCTGTACGTTATACGCTGTACGTTATACGTTATACGTTATACGTTACTCGTTGTACGTTGTACGTTATACGTTGTACGTTGTACGTTATACGTTGTACGTTATACGTTGTACGATATACGTTGTACGTTATACGTTGTACGTTATATGTTATACGTTGCACGTTGTACGATGTACATTATACGTTATACGTTATACGTTATACGTTATACGTTATACGTTATACGTTATACGTTATACGTTATACGTTATACGTTATACGTTATACGTTATACGTTATACGGTATACGGTATACGGTATACGTTATACGTTGTACGTTATACGTTATACGTTATACGTTATACGTTATATGTTATACGATATACGTTATACGTTATACGTTATACGTTATACGTTATACGTTATACGTTGTACGTTATACGCTGTACGTTATACCTTATACGTTATACGTTATACACTGTACGTTATACGCTGTACGTTATAAGTTATACGTTATACGTTATACGTTACACGTTGTACGTTGTACGTTACACGTTGTACATTATACGTTGTACGTTATACGTTATACGCTGTACGTTATACGTTATACGTTACATGTTGCACGTTGTACGTTATACGTTATACGTTATACGTTATACGTTATACGTTATACGTTATACGTTATACGTTATACGTTATACGTTATACGTTATACGTTATACGTTATACGTTATACGTTATACGTTATACGTTATACGTTATACGTTATACGTTATACGTTATACGTTATACGTTATACGTTATACGTTATACGTTATACGTTATACGTTGTACGTTATACGCTGTACGTTATACGCTGTACGTTATACGTTACACGTTGTACGTTGTACGTTATACGTTGTACGTTATACGTTGTACATTGTACGTTATACGTTGTACGTTATACGTTGTACATTATGCGTTGTACGTTATACGTTGTACGTTATACGTTATACGTTATACGTTATACGTTATACGTTATACGTTATACGTTATACGTTATACGTTATAAGTTATACGTTATTCGTTATACGTTTTACGTTATACGTTATACGTTATACGTTATACGTTATACGTTACACGTTATACGTTATACGTTATACGTTATACGTTATACGTTATACGTTATACGTTATACGTTATACGTTATACGTTATACGTTATACGTTATACGTTATACGTTATACGTTATACGTTATACGTTATACGTTATACGTTATACGTTATACGTTATACGTTATACGTTATACGTTATACGTTATACGTTATACGTTATACGATATACGTTAAACGTTATACGTTATACGTTGTACGTTATACGCTGTACGTTATACGCTGTACGTTATACGCTGTACGTTATACGTTATACGTTATACGTTACTCGTTGTACGTTGTACGTTATACGTTGTACGTTGTACGTTATACGTTGTACGTTATACGTTGTACGATATACGTTGTACGTTATACGTTGTACGTTATATGTTATACGTTGCACGTTGTACGATGTACGTTATACGTTATACGTTATACGTTATACGTTATACGTTATACGTTATACGTTATACGTTATACGGTATACGGTATACGGTATACGTTATACGTTGTACGTTATACGTTATACGTTATACGTTATACGTTATACGTTATATGTTATACGATATACGTTATACGTTATACGTTATACGTTATACGTTATACGTTGTACGTTATACGCTGTACGTTATACCTTATACGTTATACGTTATACACTGTACGTTATACGCTGTACGTTATAAGTTATACGTTATACGTTATACGTTATACGTTACACGTTGTACGTTGTACGTTATACGTTGTACGTTATACGTTGTACATTGTACGTTATACGTTGTACGTTATACGTTGTACATTATGCGTTGTACGTTATACGTTGTACGTTATACGTTATACGTTATACGTTATACGTTATACGTTATACGTTATACGTTATACGTTATACGTTATACGTTATACGTTATACGTTATACGTTATACGTTACACGTTATACGTTATACGTTATACGTTATACGTTATACGTTATACGTTATACGTTATACGTTATACGTTATACGTTATACGTTATACGTTATACGTTATACGTTATACGTTATACGTTACACGTTATACGTTATACGTTATACGTTATACGTTATACGTTATACGTTATACGTTATACGTTATACGTTATACGTTAAACGTTATACGTTATACGTTGTACGTTATACGCTGTACGTTATACGCTGTACGTTATACGCTGTACGTTATACGTTATACGTTATACGTTACTCGTTGTACGTTGTACGTTATACGTTGTACGTTGTACGTTATACGTTGTACGTTATACGTTGTACGATATACGTTGTACGTTATACGTTGTACGTTATATGTTATACGTTGCACGTTGTACGATGTACATTATACGTTATACGTTATACGTTATACGTTATACGTTATACGTTATACGTTATACGTTATACGTTATACGTTATACGTTATACGTTATACGTTATACGTTATACGGTATACGGTATACGGTATACGTTATACGTTGTACGTTATACGTTATACGTTATACGTTATACGTTATATGTTATACGATATACGTTATACGTTATACGTTATACGTTATACGTTATACGTTATACGTTGTACGTTATACGCTGTACGTTATACCTTATACGTTATACGTTATACACTGTACGTTATACGCTGTACGTTATAAGTTATACGTTATACGTTATACGTTACACGTTGTACGTTGTACGTTACACGTTGTACATTATACGTTGTACGTTATACGTTATACGCTGTACGTTATACGTTATACGTTACATGTTGCACGTTGTACGTTATACGTTATACGTTATACGTTATACGTTATACGTTATACGTTATACGTTATACGTTATACGTTATACGTTATACGTTATACGTTATACGTTATACGTTATACGTTATACGTTATACGTTATACGTTATACGTTATACGTTATACGTTATACGTTATACGTTATACGTTATACGTTATACGTTATACGTTATACGTTATACGTTATACGTTATACGTTATACGTTATACGTTATACGTTATACGTTATACGTTATACGTTATACGTTATACGTTATACGTTATACGTTATACGTTATACGTTATACGTTATACGTTATACGTTATACGTTATACGTTATACGTTATACGTTATACGTTATACGTTATACGTTATACGTTATACGTTATACGTTATACGTTATACGTTATACGTTATACGTTATACGTTATACGTTATACGTTATACGTTATACGTTATACGTTATACGTTATACGTTATACGTTATACGTTATACGTTATACGTTATACGTTATACGTTATACGTTATACGTTATACGTTATACGTTATACGTTATACGTTATACGTTATACGTTATACGTTATACGTTATACGTTATACGTTATACGTTATACGTTATACGTTATACGTTATACGTTATACGTTATACGTTATACGTTATACGTTATACGTTATACGTTATACGTTATACGTTATACGTTATACGTTATACGTTATACGTTATACGGTATACGGTATACGGTATACGTTATACGTTGTACGTTATACGTTATACGTTATACGTTATACGTTATATGTTATACGATATACGTTATACGTTATACGTTATACGTTATACGTTATACGTTATACGTTGTACGTTATACGCTGTACGTTATACCTTATACGTTATACGTTATACACTGTACGTTATACGCTGTACGTTATAAGTTATACGTTATACGTTATACGTTACACGTTGTACGTTGTACGTTACACGTTGTACATTATACGTTGTACGTTATACGTTGTACATTATACGTTGTATGTTATACGTTATACGCTGTACGTTATACGTTATTCGTTATACGTTATACGTTATACGTTATACGTTATACGTTATACGTTATACGTTATACGTTATACGTTATACGTTATACGTTATACGTTATACGTTATACGTTATACGTTATACGTTATACGTTATACGTTGTACGTTATACGCTGTACGTTATACGCTGTACGTTATACGTTACACGTTGTACGTTGTACGTTATACGTTGTACGTTATACGTTGTACATTGTACGTTATACGTTGAACGTTATACGTTGTACATTATGCGTTGTACGTTATACGTTGTACGTTATACGTTATACGTTATACGTTATACGTTATACGTTATACGTTATACGTTATACGTTATACGTTATACGTTATACGTTATACGTTATACGTTATACGTTATACGTTATACGTTATACGTTATACGTTATACGTTATACGTTATACGTTATACGTTATACGTTATACGTTATACGTTATACGTTATACGTTATACGTTATACGTTATACGTTATACGTTATACGTTATACGTTATACGTTATACGTTATACGTTATACGTTATACGTTATACGTTATACGTTATACGTTATACGTTATACGTTATACGTTATACGTTATACGTTATACGTTATACGTTATACGTTATACGTTATACGTTATACGTTATACGTTATACGTTATACGTTATACGTTATACGTTATACGTTATACGTTATACGTTATACGTTATATGTTATACGATATACGTTATACGTTATACGTTATACGTTATACGTTATACGTTGTACGTTATACGCTGTACGTTATACCTTATACGTTATACGTTATACACTGTACGTTATACGCTGTACGTTATAAGTTATACGTTATACGTTATACGTTACACGTTGTACGTTGTACGTTATACGTTGTACGTTATACGTTGTACATTGTACGTTATACGTTGTACATTATGCGTTGTACGTTATACGTTGTACGTTATACGTTATACGTTATACGTTATACGTTATACGTTGTACGTTATATGTTATACGTTGCACGTTGTACGATGTACGTTATACGTTATACGTTATACGTTATACGTTATACGTTATACGTTATACGTTATACGGTATACGGTATACGGTATACGTTATACGTTGTACGTTATACGTTATACGTTATACGTTATACGTTATATGTTATACGATATACGTTATACGTTATACGTTATACGTTATACACTGTACGTTATACGCTGTACGTTATAAGTTATACGTTATACGTTATACGTTACACGTTGTACGTTGTACGTTACACGTTGTACATTATACGTTGTACGTTATACGTTATACGCTGTACGTTATACGTTATACGTTACATGTTGCACGTTGTACGTTATACGTTATACGTTGTATGTTATACGTTGTACGTTATACGTTATACGTTGTACGTTATACGTTGTACATTATACGTTGTATGTTATACGTTATACGCTGTACGTTATACGTTATTCGTTATACGTTATACGTTATACGTTATACGTTATACGTTATACGTTATACGTTATACGTTATACGTTATACGTTATACGTTATACGTTATACGTTATACGTTGTACGTTATACGCTGTACGTTATATGCTGTACGTTATACGTTACACGTTGTACGTTGTACGTTATACGTTGTACGTTATACGTTGTACATTGTACGTTATACGTTGTACGTTATACGTTGTACATTATGCGTTGTACGTTATACGTTGTACGTTATACGTTATACGTTATACGTTATACGTTATACGTTATACGTTATACGTTATACGTTATACGTTATACGTTATAAGTTATACGTTATTCGTTATACGTTTTACGTTATACGTTATACGTTATACGTTATACGTTATACGTTACACGTTATACGTTATACGTTATACGTTATACGTTATACGTTATACGTTATACGTTATACGTTATACGTTATACGTTATACGTTATACGTTATACGTTATACGTTATACGTTATACGTTATACGTTATACGTTACACGTTATACGTTATACGTTATACGTTATACGTTATACGTTATACGATATACGTTAAACGTTATACGTTATACGTTGTACGTTATACGCTGTACGTTATACGCTGTACGTTATACGCTGTACGTTATACGTTATACGTTATACGTTACTCGTTGTACGTTGTACGTTATACGTTGTACGTTGTTCGTTATACGTTGTACGTTATACGTTGTACGATATACGTTAAACGTTATACGTTATACGTTGTACGTTATACGCTGTACGTTATACGCTGTACGTTATACGCTGTACGTTATACGTTATACGTTATACGTTACACGTTGTACGTTGTACGTTATACGTTGTACGTTATACGTTGTACATTGTACGTTATACGTTGTACGTTATACGTTGTACATTATGCGTTGTACGTTATACGTTGTACGTTATACGTTATACGTTATACCTTATACGTTATACGTTATACGTTATACGTTATACGTTATACGTTATACGTTACACGTTATACGTTATACGTTATACGTTATACGTTATACGTTATACGTTATACGTTATACGTTATACGTTATACGTTATACGTTATACGTTATACGTTATACGTTATACGTTATACGTTACACGTTATACGTTATACGTTATACGTTATACGTTATACGTTATACGTTATACGTTATACGCTATACGTTATACGTTATACGTTATACGTTAAACGTTATACGTTATACGTTGTACGTTATACGCTGTACGTTATACGCTGTACGTTATACGCTGTACGTTATACGTTATACGTTATACGTTACTCGTTGTACGTTGTACGTTATACGTTGTACGTTGTACGTTATACGTTGTACGTTATACGTTGTACGATATACGTTGTACGTTATACGTTGTACGTTATATGTTATACGTTGCACGTTGTACGATGTACGTTATACGTTATACGTTATACGTTATACGTTATACGTTATACGTTATACGTTATACGTTATACGTTATACGGTATACGGTATACGGTATACGTTATACGTTGTACGTTATACGTTATACGTTATACGTTATACGTTATATGTTATACGATATACGTTATACGTTATACGTTATACGTTATACGTTATACGTTATACGTTGTACGTTATACGCTGTACGTTATACCTTATACGTTATACGTTATACACTGTACGTTATAAGTTATACGTTATACGTTATACGTTACACGTTGTACGTTGTACGTTACACGTTGTACATTATACGTTGTACGTTATACGTTATACGCTGTACGTTATACGTTATACGTTACATGTTGCACGTTGTACGTTATACGTTATACGTTGTATGTTATACGTTGTACGTTATACGTTATACGTTGTACGTTATACGTTGTACATTATACGTTGTATGTTATACGTTATACGCTGTACGTTATACGTTATTCGTTATACGTTATACGTTATACGTTATACGTTATTCGTTATACGTTATACGTTATACGTTATACGTTATACGTTATACGTTATACGTTATACGTTATACGTTATACGTTATACGTTATACGTTATACGTTATACGTTATACGTTGTACGTTATACGCTGTACGTTATACGCTGTACGTTATACGTTACACGTTGTACGTTGTACGTTATACGTTGTACGTTATACGTTGTACATTGTACGTTGTACGTTGTACGTTATACGTTGTACATTATGCGTTGTACGTTATACGTTGTACGTTATACGTTATACGTTATACGTTATACGTTATACGTTATACGTTATACGTTATACGTTATAAGTTATACGTTATTCGTTATACGTTTTACGTTATACGTTATACGTTATACGTTATACGTTATATGTTACACGTTACACGTTATACGTTATACGTTATACGTTACACGTTATACGTTATACGTTATACGTTATACGTTATACGTTATACGTTATACGTTATACGTTATACGTTATACGTTATACGTTATACGTTATACGTTATACGTTATACGTTATACGTTATACGTTATACGTTATACGTTATACGTTATACGTTATACGTTATACGTTATACGTTATACGTTATACGTTATACGTTATACGTTATACGTTATACGTTATACGTTATACGTTATACGTTATACGTTATACGTTATACGTTATACGTTATACGTTATACGTTATACGTTATACGTTATACGTTATACGTTATACGTTATACGTTATACGTTATACGTTATACGTTATACGTTATACGTTATACGTTATACGTTATACGTTATACGTTATACGTTATACGTTATACGTTATACGTTATACGTTATACGTTATACGTTATACGTTATACGTTATACGTTATACGTTATACGTTATACGTTATACGTTATACGTTATACGTTATACGTTATACGTTATACGTTATACGTTATACGTTATACGTTATACGTTATACGTTATACGTTATACGTTATACGTTATACGTTATACGTTATACGTTATACGTTATACGTTATACGTTATACGTTATACGTTATACGTTATACGTTATACGTTATACGTTATACGTTATACGTTATACGTTATACGTTATACGTTATACGTTATACGTTATACGTTATACGTTATACGTTATACGTTATACGTTATACGTTATACGTTATACGTTATACGTTATACGTTATACGTTATACGTTATACGTTATACGTTATACGTTATACGTTATACGTTATACGTTATACGTTATACGTTATACGTTATACGTTATACGTTATACGTTATACGTTATACGTTATACGTTATACGTTATACGTTATACGTTATACGTTATACGTTATACGTTATACGTTATACGTTATACGTTATACGTTATACGTTATACGTTATACGTTATACGTTATACGTTATACGTTATACGTTATACGTTATACGTTATACGTTATACGTTATACGTTATACGTTATACGTTATACGTTATACGTTATACGTTATACGTTATACGTTATACGTTATACGTTATACGTTATACGTTATACGTTATACGTTATACGTTATACGTTATACGTTATACGTTATACGTTATACGTTATACGTTATACGTTATACGTTATACGTTATACGTTATACGTTATACGTTATACGTTATACGTTATACGTTATACGTTATACGTTATACGTTATACGTTATACGTTATACGTTATACGTTATACGTTATACGTTATACGTTATACGTTATACGTTATACGTTATACGTTATACGTTATACGTTATACGTTATACGTTATACGTTATACGTTATACGTTATACGTTATACGTTATACGTTATACGTTATACGTTATACGTTATACGTTATACGTTATACGTTATACGTTATACGTTATACGTTATACGTTATACGTTATACGTTATACGTTATACGTTGTACGTTATACGTTATACGTTATACGTTATACGTTATACGTTATACGTTATACGTTATACGTTCTACGTTGTACGTTGTACGTTATACGTTGTACGTTATACGTTATACGTTATACGTTATACGTTATACGTTATACGTTATACGTTATAAGTTATACGTTATTCGTTATACGTTTTACGTTATACGTTATACGTTATACGTTATACGTTATACGTTCTACGTTGTACGTTGTACGTTATACGTTATACGTTGTACGTTATACGTTATACGTTATACGTTATACGTTATACGTTATACGTTATACGTTATACGTTATACGTTATACGTTATACGTTATACGTTATACGTTATACGTTATACGTTATACGTTATACGTTATACGTTATACGTTATACGTTATACGTTATACGTTATACGTTATACGTTATACGTTATACGTTATACGTTATACGTTATACGTTATACGTTATACGTTATACGTTATACGTTATACGTTATACGTTATACGTTATACGTTATACGTTATACGTTATACGTTATACGTTATACGTTATACGTTATACGTTATACGTTATACGTTATACGTTATACGTTATACGTTATACGTTATACGTTATACGTTATACGTTATACGTTATACGTTATACGTTATACGTTATACGTTATACGTTATACGTTATACGTTATACGTTATACGTTATACGTTATACGTTATACGTTATACGTTATACGTTATACGTTATACGTTATACGTTATACGTTATACGTTATACGTTATACGTTATACGTTATACGTTATACGTTATACGTTATACGTTATACGTTATACGTTATACGTTATACGTTATACGTTATACGTTATACGTTATACGTTATACGTTATACGTTATACGTTATACGGTATACGTATAACGTATACGTTATACGTTGTACGTTATACGTTATACGTTATACGTTATACGTTATATGTTATACGATATACGTTATACGTTATACGTTATACGTTATACGTTATACGTTATACGTTGTACGTTATACGCTGTACGTTATACCTTATACGTTATACGTTATACACTGTACGTTATACGCTGTACGTTATAAGTTATACGTTATACGTTATACGTTACACGTTGTACGTTGTACGTTACACGTTGTACATTATACGTTGTACGTTATACGTTGTACATTATACGTTGTATGTTATACGTTATACGCTGTACGTTATACGTTATTCGTTATACGTTATACGTTATACGTTATACGTTATACGTTATACGTTATACGTTATACGTTATACGTTATACGTTATACGTTGTACGTTATACGCTGTACGTTATACGCTGTACGTTATACGTTACACGTTGTACGTTGTACGTTATACGTTGTACGTTATACGTTGTACATTGTACGTTATACGTTGTACGTTATACGTTATACGTTATACGTTATACGTTATACGTTATACGTTATACGTTATACGTTATACGTTATACGTTATACGTTATACGTTATACGTTATACGTTATACGTTATACGTTATACGTTATACGTTATACGTTATACGTTATACGTTATACGTTATACGTTATACGTTATACGTTATACGTTATACGTTATACGTTATACGTTATACGTTATACGTTATACGTTATACGTTATACGTTATACGTTATACGTTATACGTTATACGTTATACGTTATACGTTATACGTTATACGTTATACGTTATATGTTATACGATATACGTTATACGTTATACGTTATACGTTATACGTTATACGTTATACGTTGTACGTTATACGCTGTACGTTATACCTTATACGTTATACGTTATACACTGTACGTTATACGCTGTACGTTATAAGTTATACGTTATACGTTATACGTTATACGTTATACGTTATACGTTATACGTTATACGTTATACGTTATACGTTATACGTTATACGTTATACGTTATACGTTATACGTTATACGTTATACGTAATACGTTATACGTTATACGTTATACGTTATACGTTATACGTTATACGTTATACGTTATACGTTATACGTTGTACGTTATACGTTGTACATTGTACGTTATACGTTGTACGTTATACGTTGTACATTATGCGTTGTACGTTATACGTTGTACGTTATACGTTATACGTTATACGTTATACGTTATACGTTATACGTTGTACGTTATATGTTATACGTTGCACGTTGTACGATGTACGTTATACGTTATACGTTATACGTTATACGTTATACGTTATACGTTATACGTTATACGTTATACGTTATACGGTATACGGTATACGGTATACGTTATACGTTGTACGTTATACGTTATACGTTATACGTTATACGTTATACGTTATATGTTATACGATATACGTTATACGTTATACGTTATACGTTATACGTTGTACGTTATACGCTGTACGTTATACCTTATACGTTATACGTTATACACTGTACGTTATACGCTGTACGTTATAAGTTATACGTTATACGTTATATGTTACACGTTGTACGTTGTACGTTACACGTTATACGTTATACGTTATACGTTATACGTTATACGTTATACGTTATACGTTATACGTTATACGTTATACGTTATACGTTATACGTTATACGTTATACGTTATACGTTATACGTTATACGTTATACGTTATACGTTATACGTTATACGTTATACGTTATACGTTATACGTTATACGTTATACGTTATACGTTATACGTTATACGTTATACGTTATACGTTATACGTTATACGTTATACGTTATACGTTATACGTTATACGTTATACGTTATACGTTATACGTTATACGTTATACGTTATACGTTATACGTTATACGTTATACGTTATACGTTATACGTTATACGTTATACGTTATACGTTATACGTTATACGTTATACGTTATACGTTATACGTTATACGTTATACGTTATACGTTATACGTTATACGTTATACGTTATACGTTATACGTTATACGTTATACGTTATACGTTATACGTTATACGTTATACGTTATACGTTATACGTTATACGTTATACGTTATACGTTATACGTTATACGTTATACGTTATACGTTATACGTTATACGTTATACGTTATACGTTATACGTTATACGTTATACGTTATACGTTATACGTTATACGTTATACGTTATACGTTATACGTTATACGTTATACGTTATACGTTATACGTTATACGTTATACGTTATACGTTATACGTTATACGTTATACGTTATACGGTATACGTTATACGTTGTACGTTATACGTTATACGTTATACGTTATACGTTATATGTTATACGATATACGTTATACGTTATACGTTATACGTTATACGTTATACGTTATACGTTGTACGTTATACGCTGTACGTTATACCTTATACGTTATACGTTATACGTTATACGTTATACGTTATACGTTATACGTTATACGTTATACGGTATACGTTATACGTTGTACGTTATACGTTATACGTTATACGTTATACGTTATATGTTATACGATATACGTTATACGTTATACGTTATACGGTATACGTTATACGTTGTACGTTATACGTTATACGTTATACGTTATACGTTATATGTTATACGATATACGTTATACGTTATACGTTATACGTTATACGTTATACGTTATACGTTGTACGTTATACGCTGTACGTTATACCTTATACGTTATACGTTATACACTGTACGTTATACGCTGTACGTTATAAGTTATACGTTATACGTTATACGTTATACGTTGTACATTATACGTTGTATGTTATACGTTATACGCTGTACGTTATACGTTATTCGTTATACGTTATACGTTATACGTTATACGTTATACGTTATACGTTATACGTTATACGTTATACGTTATACGTTGTACGTTATACGCTGTACGTTATACGCAGTACGTTATACGTTACACGTTGTACGTTGTACGTTATACGTTGTACGTTATACGTTGTACATTGTACGTTATACGTTGTACGTTATACGTTGTACATTATGCGTTGTACGTTATACGTTGTACGTTATACGTTATACGTTATACGTTATACGTTATACGTTATACGTTATACGTTATACGTTATACGTTATACGTTATAAGTTATACGTTATTCGTTATACGTTTTACGTTATACGTTATACGTTATACGTTATACGTTATACGTTACACGTTATACGTTATACGTTATACGTTATACGTTATACGTTATACGTTATACGTTATACGTTATACGTTATACGTTATACGTTATACGTTATACGTTATACGTTATACGTTATACGTTATACGTTATACGTTATACGTTATACGTTATACGTTATACGTTATACGTTATACGTTATACGTTATACGTTATACGTTATACGTTATACGTTATACGTTATACGTTATACGTTATACGTTATACGTTATACGTTATACGTTATACGTTATACGTTATACGTTATACGTTATACGTTATACGTTATACGTTATACGTTATACGTTATACGTTATACGTTATACGTTATACGTTATACGTTATACGTTATACGTTATACGTTATACGTTATACGTTATACGTTATACGTTGTACGTTATACGCTGTACGTTATACGCTGTACGTTATACGTTACACGTTGTACGTTGTACGTTATACGTTGTACGTTATACGTTGTACATTGTACGTTATACGTTGTACGTTATACGTTGTACATTATGCGTTGTACGTTATACGTTGTACGTTATACGTTATACGTTATACGTTATACGTTATACGTTATACGTTATACGTTATACGTTATACGTTATACGTTATACGTTATACGTTATACGTTATACGTTATACGTTATACGTTATAAGTTATACGTTATTCGTTATACGTTTTACGTTATACGTTATACGTTATACGTTATACGTTATACGTTACACGTTATACGTTATACGTTATACGTTATACGTTATACGTTATACGTTATACGTTACACGTTATACGTTATACGTTATACGTTATACGTTATACGTTATACGTTATACGTTATACGTTATACGTTATACGTTATACGTTATACGTTATACGTTATACGTTATACGTTATACGTTATACGTTATACGTTATACGTTATACGTTATACGTTATACGTTATACGTTATACGTTATACGTTATACGTTATACGTTATACGTTATACGTTATACGTTATACGTTATACGTTATACGTTATACGTTATACGTTATACGTTATACGTTATACGTTATACGTTATACGTTATACGTTATACGTTATACGTTATACGTTATACGTTATACGTTATACGTTATACGTTATACGTTATACGTTATACGTTATACGTTATACGTTATACGTTATACGTTATACGTTATACGTTATACGTTATACGTTATACGTTATACGTTATACGTTATACGTTATACGTTATACGTTATACGTTATACGTTATACGTTATACGTTATACGTTATACGTTATACGTTATACGTTATACGTTATACGTTATACGTTATACGTTATACGTTATACGTTATACGTTATACGTTATACGTTATACGTTATACGTCATACGTTATACGTTATACGTTATACGTTATACGTTATACGTTATACGTTATACGTTATACGTTATACGTTATACGTTATACGTTATACGTTATACGTTATACGTTATATGTTATACGATATACGTTATACGTTATACGTTATACGTTATACGTTATACGTTGTACGTTATACGCTGTACGTTATACCTTATACGTTATACGTTATACACTGTACGTTATACGCTGTACGTTATAAGTTATACGTTATACGTTATACGTTACACGTTGTACGTTGTACGTTATACGTTGTACGTTATACGTTGTACATTGTACGTTATACGTTGTACGTTATACGTTGTACATTATGCGTTGTACGTTATACGTTGTACGTTATACGTTATACGTTATACGTTATACGTTATACGTTATACGTTATACGTTATACGTTATACGTTATACGTTATAAGTTATACGTTATTCGTTATACGTTTTACGTTATACGTTATACGTTATACGTTATACGTTATACGTTACACGTTATACGTTATACGTTATACGTTATACGTTAAACGTTATACGTTAAACGTTATACGTTATACGTTGTACGTTATACGCTGTACGTTATACGCTGTACGTTATACGCTGTACGTTATACGTTATACGTTATACGTTATACGTTATATGTTATACGTTATACGTTATACGTTGTACGTTATACGCTGTACGTTATACGCTGTACGTTATACGCTGTACGTTATACGTTATACGTTATACGTTACTCGTTGTACGGTGTACGTTATACGTTGTACGTTGTACGTTATACGTTGTACGTTATACGTTGTACGATATACGTTGTACATTATACGTTGTACGTTATATGTTATACGTTGCACGTTGTACGATGTACGTTATACGTTATACGTTATACGTTATACGTTATACGTTATACGTTATACGTTATACGTTATACGGTATACGGTATACGGTATACGTTATACGTTGTACGTTATACGTTATACGTTATACGTTATACGTTATATGTTATACGATATACGTTATACGTTATACGTTATACGTTATACGTTATACGTTATACGTTATACGTTGTACGTTATACGCTGTACGTTATACCTTATACGTTATACGTTATACACTGTACGTTATACGCTGTACGTTATAAGTTATACGTTATACGTTATACGTTATACACTGTACGTTATACGCTGTACGTTATAAGTTATACGTTATACGTTATACGTTACACGTTGTACGTTGTACGTTACACGTTGTACATTATACGTTGTACGTTATACGTTATACGCTGTACGTTATACGTTATACGTTACATGTTGCACGTTGTACGTTATACGTTATACGTTGTATGTTATACGTTGTACGTTATACGTTATACGTTGTACGTTATACGTTGTACATTATACGTTGTATGTTATACGTTATAC
This sequence comes from Lasioglossum morio, assembly GCA_916610235.2. NCBI lineage: Eukaryota > Metazoa > Arthropoda > Insecta > Hymenoptera > Halictidae > Lasioglossum > Lasioglossum morio. Next base: position 727,180 of record CAKAJA020001038.1, read on the forward strand.
GCTGTACGTTATACGTTATTCGTTATACGTTATACGTTATACGTTATACGTTGTACGTTATACGTTATACGTTATACGTTATACGTTATACGTTGTACGTTATACGCTGTACGTTATACGCTGTACGAAATACGTTACACGTTGTACGTTGTACGTTATACGTTGTACGTTATACGTTGTACATTGTACGTTATACGTTGTACGTTATACGTTGTACATTATGCGTTGTACGTTATACGTTGTACGTTATACGTTATACGTTATACGTTATACGTTATACGTTATACGTTATACGTTATACGTTATACGTTATAAGTTATACGTTATTCGTTATACGTTTTACGTTATACGTTATACGTTATACGTTATACGTTATACGTTACACGTTATACGTTATACGTTATACGTTATACGTTACACGTTATACGTTATACGTTATACGTTATACGTTATACGTTATACGTTATACGTTATACGTTATACGTTATACGTTATACGTTATACGTTATACGTTATACGTTATACGTTATACGTTATACGTTATACGTTATACGTTATACGTTATACGTTATACGTTATACGTTATACGTTATACGTTATACGTTATACGTTATACGTTATACGTTATACGTTATACGTTATACGTTATACGTTATACGTTATACGTTATACGTTATACGTTATACGTTATACGTTATACGTTATACGTTATACGTTATACGTTATACGTTATACGTTATACGTTATACGTTGTACGTTATACGCTGTACGTTATACGCTGTACGTTATACGTTACACGTTGTACGTTGTACGTTATACGTTGTACGTTATACGTTGTACATTGTACGTTATACGTTGTACGTTATACGTTGTACATTATGCGTTGTACGTTATACGTTGTACGTTATACGTTATACGTTATACGTTATACGTTATACGTTATACGTTATACGTTATACGTTATACGTTATAAGTTATACGTTATTCGTTATACGTTTTACGTTATACGTTATACGTTATACGTTATACGTTACACGTTACACGTTATACGTTATACGTTATACGTTATACGTTACACGTTATACGTTATACGTTATACGTTATACGTTATACGTTACACGTTATACGTTATACGTTATACGTTATACGTTATACGTTATACGTTATACGTTATACGTTATACGTTATACGTTATACGTTATACGTTATACGTTATACGTTATACGTTATACGTTATACGTTATACGTTATACGTTATACGTTATACGTTATACGTTATACGTTATACGTTATACGTTATACGTTATACGTTATACGTTATACGTTATACGTTATACGTTATACGTTATACGTTATACGTTATACGTTATACGTTATACGTTATACGTTATACGTTATACGTTATACGTTATACGTTATACGTTATATGTTATACGATATACGTTATACGTTATACGTTATACGTTATACGTTATACGTTGTACGTTATACGCTGTACGTTATACCTTATACGTTATACGTTATACACTGTACGTTATACGCTGTACGTTATAAGTTATACGTTATACGTTATACGTTACACGTTGTACGTTGTACGTTATACGTTGTACGTTATACGTTGTACATTGTACGTTATACGTTGTACGTTATACGTTGTACATTATGCGTTGTACGTTATACGTTGTACGTTATACGTTATACGTTATACGTTATACGTTATACGTTATACGTTATACGTTATACGTTATACGTTATACGTTATACGTTATACGTTATAAGTTATACGTTATTCGTTATACGTTTTACGTTATACGTTATACGTTATACGTTATACGTTATACGTTACACGTTATACGTTATACGTTATACGTTATACGTTATACGTTATACGTTAAACGTTATACGTTATACGTTGTACGTTATACGCTGTACGTTATACGCTGTACGTTATACGCTGTACGTTATACGTTATACGTTATACGTTATACGTTATATGTTAAACGTTATACGTTATACGTTGTACGTTATACGCTGTACGTTATACGCTGTACGTTATACGCTGTACGTTATACGTTATACGTTATACGTTACTCGTTGTACGGTGTACGTTATACGTTGTACGTTGTACGTTATACGTTGTACGTTATACGTTGTACGATATACGTTGTACGTTATACGTTGTACGTTATATGTTATACGTTGCACGTTGTACGATGTACGTTATACGTTATACGTTATACGTTATACGTTATACGTTATACGTTATACGTTATACGTTATACGGTATACGGTATACGGTATACGTTATACGTTGTACGTTATACGTTATACGTTATACGTTATACAATATATGTTATACGATATACGTTATACGTTATACGTTATACGTTATACGTTATACGTTATACGTTATACGTTGTACGTTATACGCTGTACGTTATACCTTATACGTTATACGTTATACACTGTACGTTATACGCTGTACGTTATAAGTTATACGTTATACGTTATACGTTACACGTTGTACGTTGTACGTTACACGTGTACATTATACGTTGTACGTTATACGTTATACGCTGTACGTTATACGTTATACGTTACATGTTGCACGTTGTACGTTATACGTTATACGTTGTATGTTATACGTTGTACGTTATACGTTATACGTTGTACGTTATACGTTGTACATTATACGTTGTATGTTATACGTTATACGTTATACGTTATACGTTATACGTTATACGTTATACGTTATACGTTATACGTTATACGTTATACGTTATACGTTATACGTTATACGTTATACGTTATACGTTATACGTTATACGTTATACGGTATACGTTATACGTTGTACGTTATACGTTATACGTTATACGTTATACGTTATATGTTATACGATATACGTTATACGTTATACGTTATACGTTATACGTTATACGTTATACGTTGTACGTTATACGCTGTACGTTATACCTTATACGTTATACGTTATACACTGTACGTTATACGCTGTACGTTATAAGTTATACGTTATACGTTATACGTTACACGTTGTACGTTGTACGTTACACGTTGTACATTATACGTTGTACGTTATACGTTGTACATTATACGTTGTATGTTATACGTTATACGCTGTACGTTATACGTTATTCGTTATACGTTATACGTTATACGTTATACGTTATACGTTATACGTTATACGTTATACGTTATACGTTATACGTTGTACGTTATACGCTGTACGTTATACGCAGTACGTTATACGTTACACGTTGTACGTTGTACGTTATACGTTGTACGTTATACGTTGTACATTGTACGTTATACGTTGTACGTTATACGTTGTACATTATGCGTTGTACGTTATACGTTGTACGTTATACGTTATACGTTATACGTTATACGTTATACGTTATACGTTATACGTTATACGTTATACGTTATACGTTATAAGTTATACGTTATTCGTTATACGTTTTACGTTATACGTTATACGTTATACGTTATACGTTATACGTTACACGTTATACGTTATACGTTATACGTTATACGTTATACGTTATACGTTACACGTTATACGTTATACGTTATACGTTATACGTTATACGTTATACGTTATACGTTATACGTTATACGTTATACGTTATACGTTATACGTTATACGTTATACGTTATACGTTATACGTTATACGTTATACGTTATACGTTATACGTTATACGTTATACGTTATACGTTATACGTTATACGTTATACGTTATACGTTATACGTTATACGTTATACGTTATACGTTATACGTTATACGTTATACGTTATACGTTATACGTTATACGTTATACGTTATACGTTATACGTTATACGTTATACGTTATACGTTATACGTTATACGTTATACGTTATACGTTATACGTTATACGTTGTACGTTATACGCTGTACGTTATACGCTGTACGTTATACGTTACACGTTGTACGTTGTACGTTATACGTTGTACGTTATACGTTGTACATTGTACGTTATACGTTGTACGTTATACGTTGTACATTATGCGTTGTACGTTATACGTTGTACGTTATACGTTATACGTTATACGTTATACGTTATACGTTATACGTTATACGTTATACGTTATACGTTATACGTTATACGTTATACGTTATACGTTATACGTTATACGTTATACGTTATAAGTTATACGTTATTCGTTATACGTTTTACGTTATACGTTATACGTTATACGTTATACGTTATACGTTACACGTTATACGTTATACGTTATACGTTATACGTTATACGTTATACGTTATACGTTACACGTTATACGTTATACGTTATACGTTATACGTTATACGTTATACGTTATACGTTATACGTTATACGTTATACGTTATACGTTATACGTTATACGTTATACGTTATACGTTATACGTTATACGTTATACGTTATACGTTATACGTTATACGTTATACGTTATACGTTATACGTTATACGTTATACGTTATACGTTATACGTTATACGTTATACGTTATACGTTATACGTTATACGTTATACGTTATACGTTATACGTTATACGTTATACGTTATACGTTATACGTTATACGTTATACGTTATACGTTATACGTTATACGTTATACGTTATACGTTATACGTTATACGTTATACGTTATACGTTATACGTTATACGTTATACGTTATACGTTATACGTTATACGTTATACGTTATACGTTATACGTTATACGTTATACGTTATACGTTATACGTTATACGTTATACGTTATACGTTATACGTTATACGTTATACGTTATACGTTATACGTTATACGTTATACGTTATACGTTATACGTTATACGTTATACGTTATACGTTATACGTTATACGTCATACGTTATACGTTATACGTTATACGTTATACGTTATACGTTATACGTTATACGTTATACGTTATACGTTATACGTTATACGTTATACGTTATACGTTATACGTTATATGTTATACGATATACGTTATACGTTATACGTTATACGTTATACGTTATACGTTGTACGTTATACGCTGTACGTTATACCTTATACGTTATACGTTATACACTGTACGTTATACGCTGTACGTTATAAGTTATACGTTATACGTTATACGTTACACGTTGTACGTTGTACGTTATACGTTGTACGTTATACGTTGTACATTGTACGTTATACGTTGTACGTTATACGTTGTACATTATGCGTTGTACGTTATACGTTGTACGTTATACGTTATACGTTATACGTTATACGTTATACGTTATACGTTATACGTTATACGTTATACGTTATACGTTATAAGTTATACGTTATTCGTTATACGTTTTACGTTATACGTTATACGTTATACGTTATACGTTATACGTTACACGTTATACGTTATACGTTATACGTTATACGTTAAACGTTATACGTTAAACGTTATACGTTATACGTTGTACGTTATACGCTGTACGTTATACGCTGTACGTTATACGCTGTACGTTATACGTTATACGTTATACGTTATACGTTATATGTTAAACGTTATACGTTATACGTTGTACGTTATACGCTGTACGTTATACGCTGTACGTTATACGCTGTACGTTATACGTTATACGTTATACGTTACTCGTTGTACGGTGTACGTTATACGTTGTACGTTGTACGTTATACGTTGTACGTTATACGTTGTACGATATACGTTGTACATTATACGTTGTACGTTATATGTTATACGTTGCACGTTGTACGATGTACGTTATACGTTATACGTTATACGTTATACGTTATACGTTATACGTTATACGTTATACGTTATACGGTATACGGTATACGGTATACGTTATACGTTGTACGTTATACGTTATACGTTATACGTTATACGTTATATGTTATACGATATACGTTATACGTTATACGTTATACGTTATACGTTATACGTTATACGTTATACGTTGTACGTTATACGCTGTACGTTATACCTTATACGTTATACGTTATACACTGTACGTTATACGCTGTACGTTATAAGTTATACGTTATACGTTATACGTTATACACTGTACGTTATACGCTGTACGTTATAAGTTATACGTTATACGTTATACGTTACACGTTGTACGTTGTACGTTACACGTTGTACATTATACGTTGTACGTTATACGTTATACGCTGTACGTTATACGTTATACGTTACATGTTGCACGTTGTACGTTATACGTTATACGTTGTATGTTATACGTTGTACGTTATACGTTATACGTTGTACGTTATACGTTGTACATTATACGTTGTATGTTATACGTTATACGCTGTACGTTATACGTTATTCGTTATACGTTATACGTTATACGTTATACGTTGTACGTTATACGTTATACGTTATACGTTATACGTTATACGTTGTACGTTATACGCTGTACGTTATACGCTGTACGAAATACGTTACACGTTGTACGTTGTACGTTATACGTTGTACGTTATACGTTGTACATTGTACGTTATACGTTGTACGTTATACGTTGTACATTATGCGTTGTACGTTATACGTTGTACGTTATACGTTATACGTTATACGTTATACGTTATACGTTATACGTTATACGTTATACGTTATACGTTATACGTTATAAGTTATACGTTATTCGTTATACGTTTTACGTTATACGTTATACGTTATACGTTATACGTTATACGTTACACGTTATACGTTATACGTTATACGTTATACGTTACACGTTATACGTTATACGTTATACGTTATACGTTATACGTTATACGTTATACGTTATACGTTATACGTTATACGTTATACGTTATACGTTATACGTTATACGTTATACGTTATACGTTATACGTTATACGTTATACGTTATACGTTATACGTTATACGTTATACGTTATACGTTATACGTTATACGTTATACGTTATACGTTATACGTTATACGTTATACGTTATACGTTATACGTTATACGTTATACGTTATACGTTATACGTTATACGTTATACGTTATACGTTATACGTTATACGTTATACGTTGTACGTTATACGCTGTACGTTATACGCTGTACGTTATACGTTACACGTTGTACGTTGTACGTTATACGTTGTACGTTATACGTTGTACATTGTACGTTATACGTTGTACGTTATACGTTGTACATTATGCGTTGTACGTTATACGTTGTACGTTATACGTTATACGTTATACGTTATACGTTATACGTTATACGTTATACGTTATACGTTATACGTTATAAGTTATACGTTATTCGTTATACGTTTTACGTTATACGTTATACGTTATACGTTATACGTTATACGTTACACGTTATACGTTATACGTTATACGTTATACGTTACACGTTATACGTTATACGTTATACGTTATACGTTATACGTTACACGTTATACGTTATACGTTATACGTTATACGTTATACGTTATACGTTATACGTTATACGTTATACGTTATACGTTATACGTTATACGTTATACGTTATACGTTATACGTTATACGTTATACGTTATACGTTATACGTTATACGTTATACGTTATACGTTATACGTTATACGTTATACGTTATACGTTATACGTTATACGTTATACGTTATACGTTATACGTTATACGTTATACGTTATACGTTATACGTTATACGTTATATGTTATACGATATACGTTATACGTTATACGTTATACGTTATACGTTATACGTTGTACGTTATACGCTGTACGTTATACCTTATACGTTATACGTTATACACTGTACGTTATACGCTGTACGTTATAAGTTATACGTTATACGTTATACGTTACACGTTGTACGTTGTACGTTATACGTTGTACGTTATACGTTGTACATTGTACGTTATACGTTGTACGTTATACGTTGTACATTATGCGTTGTACGTTATACGTTGTACGTTATACGTTATACGTTATACGTTATACGTTATACGTTATACGTTATACGTTATACGTTATACGTTATACGTTATACGTTATAAGTTATACGTTATTCGTTATACGTTTTACGTTATACGTTATACGTTATACGTTATACGTTATACGTTACACGTTATACGTTATACGTTATACGTTATACGTTATACGTTATACGTTAAACGTTATACGTTATACGTTGTACGTTATACGCTGTACGTTATACGCTGTACGTTATACGCTGTACGTTATACGTTATACGTTATACGTTATACGTTATATGTTAAACGTTATACGTTATACGTTGTACGTTATACGCTGTACGTTATACGCTGTACGTTATACGCTGTACGTTATACGTTATACGTTATACGTTACTCGTTGTACGGTGTACGTTATACGTTGTACGTTGTACGTTATACGTTGTACGTTATACGTTGTACGATATACGTTGTACGTTATACGTTGTACGTTATATGTTATACGTTGCACGTTGTACGATGTACGTTATACGTTATACGTTATACGTTATACGTTATACGTTATACGTTATACGTTATACGTTATACGTTATACGGTATACGGTATACGGTATACGTTATACGTTGTACGTTATACGTTATACGTTATACGTTATACAATATATGTTATACGATATACGTTATACGTTATACGTTATACGTTATACGTTATACGTTATACGTTATACGTTGTACGTTATACGCTGTACGTTATACCTTATACGTTATACGTTATACACTGTACGTTATACGCTGTACGTTATAAGTTATACGTTATACGTTATACGTTACACGTTGTACGTTGTACGTTACACGTTGTACATTATACGTTGTACGTTATACGTTATACGCTGTACGTTATACGTTATACGTTACATGTTGCACGTTGTACGTTATACGTTATACGTTGTATGTTATACGTTGTACGTTATACGTTATACGTTGTACGTTATACGTTGTACATTATACGTTGTATGTTATACGTTATACGCTGTACGTTATACGTTATTCGTTATACGTTATACGTTATACGTTATACGTTATACGTTATACGTTATACGTTATACGTTATACGTTATACGTTATACGTTGTACGTTATACGCTGTACGTTATACGCTGTACGTTATACGTTACACGTTGTACGTTGTACGTTATACGTCGTACGTTATACGTTGTACATTGTACGTTATACGTTGTACGTTATACGTTGTACATTATGCGTTGTACGTTATACGTTGTACGTTATACGTTATACGTTATACGTTATACGTTATACGTTATACGTTATACGTTATACGTTATACGTTATAAGTTATACGTTATTCGTTATACGTTTTACGTTATACGTTATACGTTATACGTTATACGTTATACGTTACACGTTACACGTTATACGTTATACGTTATACGTTACACGTTATACGTTATACGTTATACGTTATACGTTATACGTTATACGTTATACGTTATACGTTATACGTTATACGTTATACGTTATACGTTATACGTTATACGTTATACGTTATACGTTATACGTTATACGTTATACGTTATACGTTATACGTTATACGTTATACGTTATACGTTATACGTTATACGTTATACGTTATACGTTATACGTTATACGTTATACGTTATACGTTATACGTTATACGTTATACGTTATACGTTATACGTTATACGTTATACGTTATACGTTATACGTTATACGTTATACGTTATACGTTATACGTTATACGTTATACGTTATACGTTATACGTTATACGTTATACGTTATACGTTATACGTTATACGTTATACGTTATACGTTATACGTTATACGTTATACGTTATACGTTATACGTTATACGTTATACGTTATACGTTATACGTTATACGTTATACGTTATACGTTATACGTTATACGTTATACGTTATACGTTATACGTTATACGTTATACGTTATACGTTATACGTTATACGTTATACGTTATACGTTATACGTTATACGTTATACGTTATACGTTATACGTTATACGTTATACGTTATACGTTATACGTTATACGTTATACGTTATACGTTATACGTTATACGTTATACGTTATACGTTATACGTTATACGTTATACGTTATACGTTATACGTTATACGTTATACGTTATACGTTATACGTTATACGTTATACGTTATACGTTGTACGTTATACGCTGTACGTTATACGCTGTACGTTATACGTTACACGTTGTACGTTGTACGTTATACGTTGTACGTTATACGTTGTACATTGTACGTTATACGTTGTACGTTATACGTTATACACTGTACGTTATACGCTGTACGTTATAAGTTATACGTTATACGTTATACGTTACACGTTGTACGTTGTACGTTACACGTTGTACATTATACGTTGTACGTTATACGTTGTACATTATACGTTGTATGTTATACGTTATACGCTGTACGTTATACGTTATTCGTTATACGTTATACGTTATACGTTATACGTTATACGTTACACGTTATACGTTATACGTTATACGTTATACGTTATACGTTACACGTTATACGTTATACGTTATACGTTATACGTTATACGTTATACGTTATACGTTATACGTTATACGTTATACGTTATACGTTATACGTTATACGTTATACGTTATACGTTATACGTTATACGTTATACGTTATACGTTATACGTTATACGTTATACGTTATACGTTATACGTTATACGTTATACGTTATACGTTATACGTTATACGTTATACGTTATACGTTATACGTTATACGTTATACGTTATACGTTATACGTTATACGTTATACGTTATACGTTATACGTTATATGTTATACGATATACGTTATACGTTATACGTTATACGTTATACGTTATACGTTGTACGTTATACGCTGTACGTTATACCTTATACGTTATACGTTATACACTGTACGTTATACGCTGTACGTTATAAGTTATACGTTATACGTTATACGTTACACGTTGTACGTTGTACGTTATACGTTGTACGTTATACGTTGTACATTGTACGTTATACGTTGTACGTTATACGTTGTACATTATGCGTTGTACGTTATACGTTGTACGTTATACGTTATACGTTATACGTTATACGTTATACGTTATACGTTATACGTTATACGTTATACGTTATACGTTATAAGTTATACGTTATTCGTTATACGTTTTACGTTATACGTTATACGTTATACGTTATACGTTATACGTTACACGTTATACGTTATACGTTATACGTTATACGTTATACGTTATACGTTAAACGTTATACGTTATACGTTGTACGTTATACGCTGTACGTTATACGCTGTACGTTATACGCTGTACGTTATACGTTATACGTTATACGTTATATGTTAAACGTTATACGTTATACGTTATACGTTATACGTTATACGTTATACGTTATACGTTATACGTTATACGTTATACGTTATACGTTATACGTTATACGTTATACGTTATACGTTATACGTTATACGTTATACGTTATACGTTATACGTTATACGTTATACGTTATACGTTATACGTTATACGTTATACGTTATACGTTATACGTTATACGTTATACGTTATACGTTATACGTTATACGTTATACGTTATACGTTATACGTTATACGTTATACGTTATACGTTATACGTTATACGTTATACGTTATACGTTATACGTTATACGTTATACGTTATACGTTATACGTTATACGTTATACGTTGTACGTTATACGCTGTACGTTATACGCTGTACGTTATACGTTACACGTTGTACGTTGTACGTTATACGTTGTACGTTATACGTTGTACATTGTACGTTATACGTTGTACGTTATACGTTGTACATTATGCGTTGTACGTTATACGTTGTACGTTATACGTTATACGTTATACGTTATACGTTATACGTTATACGTTATACGTTATAAGTTATACGTTATTCGTTATACGTTTTACGTTATACGTTATACGTTATACGTTATACGTTATACGTTACACGTTATACGTTATACGTTATACGTTATACGTTATACGTTACACGTTATACGTTATACGTTATACGTTATACGTTATACGTTATACGTTATACGTTATACGTTATACGTTATACGTTATACGTTATACGTTATACGTTATACGTTATACGTTATACGTTATACGTTATACGTTATACGTTATACGTTATACGTTATACGTTATACGTTATACGTTATACGTTATACGTTATACGTTATACGTTATACGTTATACGTTATACGTTATACGTTATACGTTATACGTTATACGTTATACGTTATACGTTATACGTTATACGTTATACGTTATACGTTATACGTTATACGTTATACGTTATACGTTATACGTTATACGTTATACGTTATACGTTATACGTTATACGTTATACGTTATACGTTATACGTTATACGTTATACGTTATACGTTATACGTTATACGTTATACGTTATACGTTATACGTTATACGTTATACGTTATACGTTATACGTTATACGTTATACGTTATACGTTATACGTTATACGTTATACGTTATACGTTATACGTTATACGTTATACGTTATACGTTATACGTTATACGTTATACGTTATACGTTATACGTTATACGTTATACGTTATACGTTATACGTTATACGTTATACGTTATACGTTATACGTTATACGTTATACGTTATATGTTATACGATATACGTTATACGTTATACGTTATACGTTATACGTTATACGTTGTACGTTATACGCTGTACGTTATACCTTATACGTTATACGTTATACACTGTACGTTATACGCTGTACGTTATAAGTTATACGTTATACGTTATACGTTACACGTTGTACGTTGTACGTTATACGTTGTACGTTATACGTTGTACATTGTACGTTATACGTTGTACGTTATACGTTGTACATTATGCGTTGTACGTTATACGTTGTACGTTATACGTTATACGTTATACGTTATACGTTATACGTTATACGTTATACGTTATACGTTATACGTTATACGTTATAAGTTATACGTTATTCGTTATACGTTTTACGTTATACGTTATACGTTATACGTTATACGTTATACGTTACACGTTATACGTTATACGTTATACGTTATACGTTAAACGTTATACGTTAAACGTTATACGTTATACGTTGTACGTTATACGCTGTACGTTATACGCTGTACGTTATACGCTGTACGTTATACGTTATACGTTATACGTTATACGTTATATGTTAAACGTTATACGTTATACGTTGTACGTTATACGCTGTACGTTATACGCTGTACGTTATACGCTGTACGTTATACGTTATACGTTATACGTTACTCGTTGTACGGTGTACGTTATACGTTGTACGTTGTACGTTATACGTTGTACGTTATACGTTGTACGATATACGTTGTACGTTATACGTTGTACGTTATATGTTATACGTTGCACGTTGTACGATGTACGTTATACGTTATACGTTATACGTTATACGTTATACGTTATACGTTATACGTTATACGTTATACGTTATACGGTATACGGTATACGGTATACGTTATACGTTGTACGTTATACGTTATACGTTATACGTTATACGTTATATGTTATACGATATACGTTATACGTTATACGTTATACGTTATACGTTATACGTTATACGTTATACGTTATACGTTGTACGTTATACGCTGTACGTTATACCTTATACGTTATACGTTATACACTGTACGTTATACGCTGTACGTTATAAGTTATACGTTATACGTTATACGTTATACACTGTACGTTATACGCTGTACGTTATAAGTTATACGTTATACGTTATACGTTACACGTTGTACGTTGTACGTTACACGTTGTACATTATACGTTGTACGTTATACGTTATACGCTGTACGTTATACGTTATACGTTACATGTTGCACGTTGTACGTTATACGTTATACGCTGTACGTTATACGTTATTCGTTATACGTTATACGTTATACGTTATACGTTATACGTTATACGTTATACGTTATACGTTATACGTTATACGTTGTACGTTATACGCTGTACGTTATACGCTTGTACGTTATACGTTACACGTTGTACGTTGTACGTTATACGTTGTACGTTATACGTTGTACATTGTACGTTATACGTTGTACGTTATACGTTGTACATTATGCGTTGTACGTTATACGTTGTACGTTATACGTTATACGTTATACGTTATACGTTATACGTTATACGTTATACGTTATACGTTATACGTTATACGTTATAAGTTATACGTTATTCGTTATACGTTTTACGTTATACGTTATACGTTATACGTTATACGTTATACGTTACACGTTATACGTTATACGTTATACGTTATACGTTACACGTTATACGTTATACGTTATACGTTATACGTTATACGTTATACGTTATACGTTATACGTTATACGTTATACGTTATACGTTATACGTTATACGTTATACGTTATACGTTATACGTTATACGTTATACGTTATACGTTATACGTTATACGTTATACGTTATACGTTATACGTTATACGTTATACGTTATACGTTATACGTTATACGTTATACGTTATACGTTATACGTTATACGTTATACGTTATACGTTATACGTTATACGTTATACGTTATACGTTATACGTTATACGTTATACGTTATACGTTGTACGTTATACGCTGTACGTTATACGCTGTACGTTATACGTTACACGTTGTACGTTGTACGTTATACGTTGTACGTTATACGTTGTACATTGTACGTTATACGTTGTACGTTATACGTTGTACATTATGCGTTGTACGTTATACGTTGTACGTTATACGTTATACGTTATACTTTATACGTTATACGTTATACGTTATACGTTATACGTTATACGTTATAAGTTATACGTTATTCGTTATTCGTTATACGTTATACGTTATACGTTATACGTTATACGTTATACGTTATACGTTACACGTTATACGTTATACGTTATACGTTATACGTTACACGTTATACGTTATACGTTATACGTTATACGTTATACGTTATACGTTATACGTTACACGTTATACGTTATACGTTATACGTTATACGTTATACGTTATACGTTATACGTTATACGTTATACGTTATACGTTATACGTTATACGTTATACGTTATACGTTATACGTTATACGTTATACGTTATACGTTATACGTTATACGTTATACGTTATACGTTATACGTTATACGTTATACATTATACGTTATACGTTATACGTTATACGTTATACGTTATACGTTATACGTTATACGTTATATGTATACGTATACGTTATACGTTATACGTTATACGTTATACGTTATACGTTGTACGTTATACGCTGTACGTTATACCTTATACGTTATACGTTATACACTGTACGTTATACGCTGTACGTTATAAGTTATACGTTATACGTTATACGTTACACGTTGTACGTTGTACGTTATACGTTGTACGTTATACGTTGTACATTGTACGTTATACGTTGTACGTTATACGTTGTACATTATGCGTTGTACGTTATACGTTGTACGTTATACGTTATACGTTATACGTTATACGTTATACGTTATACGTTATACGTTATACGTTATACGTTATACGTTATACGTTATAAGTTATACGTTATTCGTTATACGTTATACGTTATACGTTATACGTTATACGTTATACGTTATACGTTATACGTTATACGTTATACGTTATACGTTATACGTTATAACGTTATACGTTATACGTTATACGTTATACGTTATACGTTATACGTTATACTTACGTTATACGTTATACGTTATACGTTATACGTTATACGTTATACGTTATACTTTATACGTTATACGTTATACGTTATACGTTATACGTTATACGTTATACGTTATTACGTTATACGTTATACGTTATACGTTATACGTTATACGTTATACGTTATACGTTATACGTTATACGTTATACGTTATACGTTATACGTTATACGTTATACGTTATACGTTATACGTTATACGTTATACGTTATACGTTATACGTTATACGTTATACGTTATACGTTTATACGTTATACGTTATACGTTATACGTTATACGTTATACGTTATACGTTATTCGTTATACGTTATACGTTATACGTTATACGTTATACGTTATACGTTATACGTTATACGTTATACGTTATACGTTATACGTTATACGTTATACGTTATACGTTATACGTTATACGTTATACGTTATACGTTATACGTTATACGTTATACGTTATACGTTATACGTTATACGTTATACGTTATACGTTATACGTTATACGTTATACGTTATACGTTATACGTTATACGTTATACGTTATACGTTATACGTTATACGTTATACGTTATACGTTATACGTTATACGTTATACGTTATACGTTATACGTTATACGTTATACGTTATACGTTATACGTTATACGTTATACGTTATACGTTATACGTTATACGTTATACGATATACGTTATACGTTATACGTTATTACGTTATACGTTATACGTTATACGTTATACGTTATACGTTATACGTTATACGTTATACGTTATACGTTATACGTTATACGTTATACGTTGTACGTTATACGCTGTACGTTATACGCTGTACGTTATACGTTACACGTTGTACGTTGTACGTTATACGTTGTACGTTATACGTTGTACATTGTACGTTATACGTTGTACGTTATACGTTATACACTGTACGTTATACGCTGTACGTTATAAGTTATACGTTATACGTTATACGTTACACGTTGTACGTTGTACGTTACACGTTGTACATTATACGTTGTACGTTATACGTTGTACATTATACGTTGTATGTTATACGTTATACGCTGTACGTTATACGTTATTCGTTATACGTTATACGTTATACGTTATACGTTATACGTTACACGTTATACGTTATACGTTATACGTTTATACGTTATACGTTACACGTTATACGTTATACGTTATACGTTATACGTTATACGTTATACGTTATACGTTATACGTTATACGTTATACGTTATACGTTATACGTTATACGTTATACGTTATACGTTATACGTTATACGTTATACGTTATACGTTATACGTTATACGTTATACGTTATACGTTATACGTTATACGTTATACGTTATACGTTATACGTTATACGTTATACGTTATACGTTATACGTTATACGTTATACGTTATACGTTATACGTTATACGTTATACGTTATACGTTATACGTTATACGTTATACGTTATACGTTATACGTTATACGTTATACGTTATATGTTATACGATATACGTTATACGTTATACGTTATACGTTATACGTTGTACGTTATACGCTGTACGTTATACCTTATACGTTATACGTTATACACTGTACGTTATACGCTGTACGTTATAAGTTATACGTTATACGTTATACGTTACACGTTGTACGTTGTACGTTATACGTTGTACGTTATACGTTGTACATTGTACGTTATACGTTGTACGTTATACGTTGTACATTATGCGTTGTACGTTATACGTTGTACGTTATACGTTATACGTATACGTTATACGTTATACGTTATACGTTATACGTTATACGTTATACGTTATACGTTATACGTTATAAGTTATACGTTATTCGTTATACGTTTTACGTTATACGTTATACGTTATACGTTATACGTTATACGTTATACGTTACACGTTATACGTTATACGTTATACGTTATACGTTATACGTTATACGTTAAACGTTATACGTTATACGTTGTACGTTATACGCTGTACGTTATACGCTGTACGTTATACGCTGTACGTTATACGTTATACGTTATACGTTATACGTTATATGTTAAACGTTATACGTTATACGTTGTACGTTATACGCTGTACGTTATACGCTGTACGTTATACGCTGTACGTTATACGTTATACGTTATACGTTACTCGTTGTACGGTGTACGTTATACGTTGTACGTTGTACGTTATACGTTGTACGTTATACGTTGTACGATATACGTTGTACGTTATACGTTGTACGTTATATGTTATACGTTGCACGTTGTACGATGTACGTTATACGTTATACGTTATACGTTATACGTTATACGTTATACGTTATACGTTATACGGTATACGGTATACGGTATACGTTATACGTTGTACGTTATACGTTATACGTTATACGTTATACAATATATGTTATACGATATACGTTATACGTTATACGTTATACGTTATACGTTATACGTTATACGTTATACGTTGTACGTTATACGCTGTACGTTATACCTTATACGTTATACGTTATACACTGTACGTTATACGCTGTACGTTATAAGTTATACGTTATACGTTATACGTTACACGTTGTACGTTGTACGTTACACGTTGTACATTATACGTTGTACGTTATACGTTATACGCTGTACGTTATACGTTACATGTTGCACGTTGTACGTTATACGTTATACGTTGTATGTTATACGTTGTACGTTATACGTTATACGTTGTACGTTATACGTTGTACATTATACGTTGTATGTTATACGTTATACGCTGTACGTTATACGTTATTCGTTATACGTTATACGTTATACGTTATACGTTATACGTTATACGTTATACGTTATACGTTATACGTTATACGTTATACGTTGTACGTTATACGCTGTACGTTATACGCTGTACGTTATACGTTACACGTTGTACGTTGTACGTTATACGTTGTACGTTATACGTTGTACATTGTACGTTATACGTTGTACGTTATACGTTGTACATTATGCGTTGTACGTTATACGTTATACGTTGTACGTTATACGTTGTACATTATGCGTTGTACGTTATACGTTGTACGTTATACGTTATACGTTATACGTTATACGTTATACGTTATACGTTATACGTTATACGTTATACGTTATAAGTTATACGTTATTCGTTATACGTTTTACGTTATACGTTATACGTTATACGTTATACGTTACACGTTACACGTTACACGTTATACGTTATACGTTATACGTTACACGTTATACGTTATACGTTATACGTTATACGTTATACGTTATACGTTATACGTTATACGTTATACGTTATACGTTATACGTTATACGTTATACGTTATACGTTATACGTTATACGTTATACGTTATACGTTATACGTTATACGTTATACGTTATACGTTATACGTTATACGTTATACGTTATACGTTATACGTTATACGTTATACGTTATACGTTATACGTTATACGTTATACGTTATACGTTATACGTTTTTATACGTTATACGTTATACGTTATACGTTATACGTTATACGTTATACGTTATACGTTATACGTTATACGTTATACGTTATACGTTATACGTTATACGTTATACGTTATACGTTTATACGTTATACGTTATACGTTATACGTTATACGTTATACGTTATACGTTATACGTTTATACGTTATTACGTTATACGTTATACGTTATACGTTATACGTTATACGTTATACGTTATACGTTATACGTTATACGTTATACGTTATACGTTATACGTTATACGTTATACGTTATACGTTATACGTTATACGTTATACGTTATACGTTATACGTTATACGTTATACGTTATACGTTATACGTTATACGTTATACGTTATACGTTATACGTTATACGTTATACGTTATACGTTATACGTTATACGTTATACGTTATACGTTATACGTTATACGTTATACGTTATACGTTATACGTTATACGTTATACGTTATACGTATACGTTATACGTTATACGTTATACGTTATACGTTATACGTTATACGTTATACGTTATACGTTATACGTTATACGTTATACGTTATACGTTATACGTTATACGTTATACGTTATACGTTATACGTTATACGTTATACGTTATACGTTATTACGTTATACGTTATACGTTATACGTTATACGTTATACGTTATACGTTATACGTTATACGTTATACGTTATACGTTATACGTTATACGTTATACGTTATACGTTATACGTTATACGGTATACGGTATACGTTATACGTTTGTACGTTATACGTTATACGTTATACGTTATACGTTATATGTTATACGATATACGTTATACGTTATACGTTATACGTTATACGTTATACGTTATACGTTATACGTTGTACGTTATACGCTGTACGTTATACCTTATACGTTATACGTTATACACTGTACGTTATACGCTGTACGTTATAAGTTATACGTTATACGTTATACGTTACACGTTGTACGTTGTACGTTACACGTTGTACATTATACGTTGTACGTTATACGTTATACGCTGTACGTTATACGTTATACGTTACATGTTGTACGTTGTACGTTATACGTTATACGTTGTATGTTATACGTTGTACGTTATACGTTATACGTTGTACGTTATACGTTGTACATTATACGTTGTATGTTATACGTTATACGCTGTACGTTATACGTTATTCGTTATACGTTATACGTTATACGTTATACGTTATACGTTATACGTTATACGTTATACGTTATACGTTATACGTTATACGTTGTACGTTATACGCTGTACGTTATACGCTGTACGTTATACGTTACACGTTGTACGTTGTACGTTATACGTTGTACGTTATACGTTGTACATTGTACGTTATACGTTGTACGTTATACGTTGTACATTATGCGTTGTACGTTATACGTTGTACGTTATACGTTATACGTTATACGTTATACGTTATACGTTATACGTTATACGTTATACGTTATACGTTATACGTTATACGTTATACGTTATACGTTATACGTTATACGTTATACGTTATACGTTATACGTTATACGTTATACGTTATACGTTTAACGTTATACGTTATACGTTATACGTTATACGTTATACGTTACACGTTACACGTTATACGTTATACGTTATACGTTACACGTTACACGTTATACGTTATACGTTATACGTTATACGTTATACGTTATACGTTTATACGTTATACGTTATACGTTATACGTTATACGTTATACGTTATAACGTTATACGTTATACGTTATACGTTATACGTTATACGTTATACGTTATACGTTATACGTTATACGTTATACGTTATACGTTATACGTTATACGTTATACGTTATACGTTATACGTTATACGTTATACGTTATACGTTATACGTTATACGTTATACGTTATACGTTATACGTTATACGTTATACGTTATACGTTATACGTTATACGTTTATACGTTATACGTTATACGTTATACGTTATACGTTATACGTTATACGTTATACGTTATACGTTATACGTTATACGTTATACGTTATACGTTATACGTTATACGTTATACGTTATACGTTATACGTTATACGTTATACGTTATACGTTATACGTTATACGTTATACGTTATACGTTATACGTTATACGTTATACGTTTATACGTTATACGTTATACGTTATACGTTATACGTTATACGTTATACGTTATACGTTATACGTTATACGTTATACGTTATACGTTATACGTTATACGTTATACGTTATACGTTATACGATTATACGTTATACGTTATACGTTATACGTTATACGTTATACGTTATACGTTATACGTTATACGTTATACGTTATACGTTATACGTTATACGTTATACGTTATACGTTATACGTTATACGTTATACGTTATACGTTATACGTTATACGTTATACGTTATACGTTATACGTTATACGTTATACGTTATACGTTATACGTTATACGTTATACGTTATACGTTATACGTTATACGTTATACGTTATACGTTATACGCTGTACGTTATACGTTATTCGTTATACGTTATACGTTATACGTTATACGTTATACGTTATACGTTATACGTTATACGTTATACGTTTACGTTATTACGTTATACGTTATACGTTGTACGTTATACGCTGTACGTTATACGCTGTACGTTATACGTTACACGTTGTACGTTGTACGTTATACGTTGTACGTTATACGTTGTACATTGTACGTTATACGTTGTACGTTATACGTTGTACATTATGCGTTGTACGTTATACGTTATACGTTGTACGTTATACGTTGTACATTATGCGTTGTACGTTATACGTTGTACGTTATACGTTATACGTTATACGTTATACGTTATACGTTATACGTTATACGTTATACGTTATACGTTATAAGTTATACGTTATTCGTTATACGTTTACGTTATACGTTATACGTTAGACGATACGTTAACCGTTACTTACCGTTATACGTTATACGTTACGTTACACGTTATACGTTATACGTTATACGTTATACGTTATACGTTATACGTTACGTATACGTTATACGTTATACGTTATACGTTATACGTTATACGTTTACGTTATACGTTATACGTTATACGTTATACGTTATACGTTATACGTTATTCGTTATACGTTATACGTTATACGTTATACGTTATACGTTATACGTATACGTTATACGTTATACGTTATACGTTATTACGTTATACGTTTTACGTTATACGTTATACGTTATACGTTATACGTTATACGTTATACGTTATACGTTATACGTTATACGTTATACGTTATACGTTATACGTTATACGTTATACGTTATACGTTATACGTTATACGTTATACGTTATACGGTATACGTTATACGTTATACGTATACGTTATACGTTATACGTTATACGTTATACGTTATACGTTATACGTTTATACGTTATACGTTATACGTTATACGTTATACGTTATACGTTATACGTTATACGTTATACGTTATACGTTATACGTTATACGTTATACGTTATACGTTATACGTTATACGTTATTACGTTATACGTTATACGTTATACGTTACGTTACGTTATACGTTATACGTTATACGTTATACGTTATACGTTTATACGTTATACTTTATACGTTATACGTATACGTTATACTTTATACGTTATACGTTATACTTATACGTTATACGTTATACGTTATACGTTATACGTTATACGTTATACGTTATACGTTATACGTTATACGTTATACGTTATACGTTATACGTTATACGTTATACGTTATACGTTATACGTTATACGTTATACGTTATACGTTATACGTTATACGTTATACGTTATACGTTATACGTTATACGTTATACGTTATACGTTATACGTTATACGTTATACGTTATACGTTATACGTTATACGTTATACGTTATACGTTTATACGTTATACGGTATACGGTATACGGTTACTATACGTTGTACGTTATACGTTATACGTTATACGTTATACGTTATATGTTATACGATATACGTTATACGTTATACGTTATACGTTATACGTTATACGTTATACGTTATACGTTGTACGTTATACGCTGTACGTTATACCTTATACGTTATACGTTATACACTGTACGTTATACGCTGTACGTTATAAGTTATACGTTATACGTTATACGTTACACGTTGTACGTTGTACGTTACACGTTGTACATTATACGTTGTACGTTATACGTTATACGCTGTACGTTATACGTTATACGTTACATGTTGTACGTTGTACGTTATACGTTATACGTTGTATGTTATACGTTGTACGTTATACGTTATACGTTGTACGTTATACGTTGTACATTATACGTTGTATGTTATACGTTATACGCTGTACGTTATACGTTATTCGTTATACGTTATACGTTATACGTTATACGTTATACGTTATACGTTATACGTTATACGTTATACGTTATACGTTATACGTTGTACGTTATACGCTGTACGTTATACGCTGTACGTTATACGTTACACGTTGTACGTTGTACGTTATACGTTGTACGTTATACGTTGTACATTGTACGTTATACGTTGTACGTTATACGTTGTACATTATGCGTTGTACGTTATACGTTGTACGTTATACGTTATACGTTATACGTTATACGTTATACGTTATACGTTATACGTTATACGTTATACGTTATACGTTATACGTTATACGTTATACGTTATACGTTATACGTTATACGTTATACGTTATACGTTATACGTTATACGTTATACGTTATACGTTTTACGTTATACGTTATACGTTATACGTTATACGTTATACGTTACACGTTACACGTTATACGTTATACGTTATACGTTACACGTTACACGTTATACGTTATACGTTATACGTTACGTTATACGTTATACGTTATACGTTATACGTTATACGTTATACGTTATACGTTATACGTTATACGTTATACGTTATACGTTATACGTTATACGTTATACGTTATACGTTATACGTTATACGTTATACGTTATACGTTATACGTTATACGTTATACGTTATACGTTATACGTTATACGTTATACGTTATACGTTATACGTTATACGTTATACGTTATACGTTATACGTTATACGTTATACGTTATACGTTATACGTTATACGTTATACGTTATACGTTATACGTTATACGTTATACGTTATACGTTATACGTTATACGTTATACGTTATACGTTATACGTTATACGTTATACGTTATACGTTATACGTTATACGTTATACGTTATACGTTATACGTTATACGTTATACGTTATACGTTATACGTTATACGTTATACGTTATACGTTATACGTTATACGTTATACGTTATACGTTATACGTTATACGTTATACGTTATACGTTATACGTTATACGTTATACGTTATACGTTATACGTTATACGTTATACGTTATACGTTATACGTTATACGTTATACGTTATACGTTATACGTTATACGTTATACGTTATACGTTATACGTATACGTTATACGTTATACGTTATACGTTATACGTTATACGTTATACGTTATACGTTATACGTTATACGTTATACGTTATACGTTATACGTTATACGTTATACGTTATACGTTATACGTTATACGTTATACGTTATACGTTATACGTTATACGTTATACGTTATACGTTATACGTTATACGTTATACGTTATACGTTATACGTTATACGTTATACGTTATACGTTTTACGTTATACGTTATACGTTATACGTTATACGTTATACGTTATACGTTATACGTTATACGTTATACGTTATACGTTATACGTTATACGTTATACGTTATACGTTATACGTTATACGTTATACGTTATACGTTATACGTTATACGTTATACGTTATACGTTATACGTTATACGTTATACGTTATACGTTATACGTTATACGTTATACGTTATACGTTATACGTTATACGTTATACGTTATACGTTATACGTTATACGTTATACGTTATACGTTATACGTTAAACGTTATACGTTATACGTTGTACGTTATACGCTGTACGTTATACGCTGTACGTTATACGCTGTACGTTATACGTTATACGTTATACGTTACTCGTTGTACGTTGTACGTTATACGTTGTACGTTGTACGTTATACGTTGTACGTTATACGTTGTACGATATACGTTGTACGTTATACGTTGTACGTTATATGTTATACGTTGCACGTTGTACGATGTACGTTATACGTTATACGTTACATGTTGCACGTTGTACGTTATACGTTATACGTTGTATGTTATACGTTGTACGTTATACGTTATACGTTGTACGTTATACGTTGTACATTATACGTTGTATGTTA
Source organism: Lasioglossum morio (assembly GCA_916610235.2). Classification (NCBI taxonomy): domain Eukaryota; kingdom Metazoa; phylum Arthropoda; class Insecta; order Hymenoptera; family Halictidae; genus Lasioglossum; species Lasioglossum morio. Next base: position 752,877 of record CAKAJA020001038.1, read on the forward strand.
TACGTTATACGCTGTACGTTATACGTTATTCGTTATACGTTATACGTTATACGTTATACGTTGTACGTTATACGTTGTACGTTATACGTTATACGTTACACGTTGTACGTTGTACGTTACACGTTGTACATTATACGTTGTACGTTATACGTTATACGCTGTACGTTATACGTTATACGTTACATGTTGCACGTTGTACGTTATACGTTATACGTTGTATGTTATACGTTGTACGTTATACGTTATACGTTGTACGTTATACGTTGTACATTATACGTTGTATGTTATACGTTATACGCTGTACGTTATACGTTATTCGTTATACGTTATACGTTATACGTTATACGTTATACGTTATACGTTATACGTTATACGTTATACGTTATACGTTGTACGTTATACGCTGTACGTTATACGCTGTACGTTATACGTTACACGTTGTACGTTGTACGTTATACGTTGTACGTTATACGTTGTACATTGTACGTTATACGTTGTACGTTATACGTTGTACATTATGCGTTGTACGTTATACGTTGTACGTTATACGTTATACGTTATACGTTATACGTTATACGTTATACGTTATACGTTATACGTTATAAGTTATACGTTATTCGTTATACGTTTTACGTTATACGTTATACGTTATACGTTATACGTTATACGTTACACGTTATACGTTATACGTTATACGTTATACGTTACACGTTATACGTTATACGTTATACGTTATACGTTATACGTTATACGTTATACGTTATACGTTATACGTTATACGTTATACGTTATACGTTATACGTTATACGTTATACGTTATACGTTATACGTTATACGTTATACGTTATACGTTATACGTTATACGTTATACGTTATACGTTATACGTTATACGTTATACGTTAACGTTATACGTTATACGTTATACGTTATACGTTATACGTTATACGTTATACGTTATACGTTATACGTTATACGTTATACGTTATACGTTATACGTTATACGTTATACGTTATACGTTATACGTTATACGTTATACGTTATACGTTATACGTTATACGTTATACGTTATACGTTATACGTTATACGTTATACGTTATACGTTATACGTTATACGTTATACGTTATACGTTATACGTTATACGTTATACGTTATACGTTATACGTTATACGTTATACGTTATACGTTATACGTTATACGTTATACGTTATACGTTATACGTTATACGTTATACGTTATACGTTATACGTTATACGTTATACGTTATACGTTATACGTTGTACGTTATACGCTGTACGTTATACGCTGTACGTTATACGTTACACGTTGTACGTTGTACGTTATACGTTGTACGTTATACGTTGTACATTGTACGTTATACGTTGTACGTTATACGTTGTACATTATGCGTTGTACGTTATACGTTGTACGTTATACGTTATACGTTATACGTTATACGTTATACGTTATACGTTATACGTTATACGTTATACGTTATACGTTATACGTTATAAGTTATACGTTATTCGTTATACGTTTTACGTTATACGTTATACGTTATACGTTATACGTTATACGTTACACGTTATACGTTATACGTTATACGTTATACGTTATACGTTACACGTTATACGTTATACGTTATACGTTATACGTTACGTATACGTTATACGTTATACGTTATACGTTATACGTTATACGTTATACGTTATACGTTATACGTTATACGTTATACGTTATACGTTATACGTTATACGTTATACGTTATACGTTATACGTTATACGTTATACGTTATACGTTATACGTTATACGTTATACGTTATACGTTATACGTTATACGTTATACGTTATACGTTATACGTTATACGTTATACGTTATACGTTATACGTTATACGTTATACGTTATACGTTATACGTTATACGTTATACGTTATACGTTATACGTTTACGTCGTGACGTTATACGTTATACGTTGTACGTTATACGTTATACGTTGTACGTTATACGTTATACGTTATACGTTATACGTTATACGTTATACGTTATACGTTATACGTTATACGTTATACGTTATACGTTATACGTTATACGTTATACGTTATACGTTATACGTTATACGTTATACGTTATACGTTATACGTTATACGTTATACGTTATACGTTATACGTTATACGTTATACGTTATACGTTATACGTTATACGTTATACGTTATACGTTATACGTTATACGTTATACGTTATACGTTATACGTTATACGTTATACGTTATACGTTATACGTTATACGTTATACGTTATACGTTATACGTTATACGTTATACGTTATACGTTATACGTTATACGTTATACGTTATACGTTATACGTTTATATGTTATACGATATACGTTATACGTTATACGTTATACGTTATACGTTATACGTTGTACGTTATACGCTGTACGTTATACCTTATACGTTATACGTTATACACTGTACGTTATACGCTGAACGTTATAAGTTATACGTTATACGTTATACGTTACACGTTGTACGTTGTACGTTATACGTTGTACGTTATACGTTGTACATTGTACGTTATACGTTGTACGTTATACGTTGTACATTATGCGTTGTACGTTATACGTTGTACGTTATACGTTATACGTTATACGTTATACGTTATACGTTATACGTTATACGTTATACGTTATACGTTATACGTTATACGTTATAAGTTATACGTTATTCGTTATACGTTTTACGTTATACGTTATACGTTATACGTTATACGTTATACGTTACACGTTATACGTTATACGTTATACGTTATACGTTATACGTTATACGTTAAACGTTATACGTTATACGTTGTACGTTATACGCTGTACGTTATACGCTGTACGTTATACGCTGTACGTTATACGTTATACGTTATACGTTATACGTTATATGTTAAACGTTATACGTTATACGTTGTACGTTATACGCTGTACGTTATACGCTGTACGTTATACGCTGTACGTTATACGTTATACGTTATACGTTACTCGTTGTACGGTGTACGTTATACGTTGTACGTTGTACGTTATACGTTGTACGTTATACGTTGTACGATATACGTTGTACGTTATACGTTGTACGTTATATGTTATACGTTGCACGTTGTACGATGTACGTTATACGTTATACGTTATACGTTATACGTTATACGTTATACGTTATACGTTATACGTTATACGGTATACGGTATACGGTATACGTTATACGTTGTACGTTATACGTTATACGTTATACGTTATACGTTATATGTTATACGATATACGTTATACGTTATACGTTATACGTTATACGTTATACGTTATACGTTATACGTTGTACGTTATACGCTGTACGTTATACCTTATACGTTATACGTTATACACTGTACGTTATACGCTGTACGTTATAAGTTATACGTTATACGTTATACGTTACACGTTGTACGTTGTACGTTACACGTTGTACATTATACGTTGTACGTTATACGTTATACGCTGTACGTTATACGTTATACGTTACATGTTGCACGTTGTACGTTATACGTTATACGTTGTATGTTATACGTTGTACGTTATACGTTATACGTTGTACGTTATACGTTACACGTTGTACGTTGTACGTTATACGTTGTACGTTATACGTTGTACATTGTACGTTATACGTTGTACGTTATACGTTGTACATTATGCGTTGTACGTTATACGTTGTACGTTATACGTTATACGTTATACGTTATACGTTGTACGTTATACGCTGTACGTTATACGCTGTACGTTATACGTTACACGTTGTACGTTGTACGTTATACGTTGTACGTTATACGTTGTACATTGTACGTTATACGTTGTACGTTATACGTTGTACATTATGCGTTGTACGTTATACGTTGTACGTTATACGTTATACGTTATACGTTATACGTTATACGTTATACGTTATACGTTATACGTTATACGTTATAAGTTATACGTTATTCGTTATACGTTTTACGTTATACGTTATACGTTATACGTTATACGTTATACGTTACACGTTACACGTTACACGTTATACGTTATACGTTATACGTTACACGTTATACGTTATACGTTATACGTTATACGTTATACGTTATACGTTATACGTTATACGTTATACGTTATACGTTATACGTTATACGTTATACGTTATACGTTATACGTTATACGTTATACGTTATACGTTATACGTTATACGTTATACGTTATACGTTATACGTTATACGTTATACGTTATACGTTATACGTTATACGTTATACGTTATACGTTATACGTTATACGTTATACGTTATACGTTATACGTTATACGTTATACGTTATACGTTATACGTTATACGTTATACGTTATACGTTATACGTTATACGTTATACGTTATACGTTATACGTTATACGTTATACGTTATACGTTATACGTTATACGTTATACGTTATACGTTATACGTTATACGTTATACGTTATACGTTATACGTTATACGTTATACGTTATACGTTATACGTTATACGTTATACGTTATACGTTATACGTTATACGTTATACGTTATACGTTATACGTTATACGTTATACGTTATACGTTATACGTTATACGTTATACGTTATTACGTTATACGTTATACGTTATACGTTATACGTTATACGTTATACGTTATACGTTATACGTTTAACGTTATACGTTATACGTTATACGTTATACGTTCTACGTTATACGGTATACGGTATACGGTATACGTTATACGTTGTACGTTATACGTTATACGTTATACGTTATACGTTATATGTTATACGATATACGTTATACGTTATACGTTATACGTTATACGTTATACGTTATACGTTATACGTTGTACGTTATACGCTGTACGTTATACCTTATACGTTATACGTTATACACTGTACGTTATACGCTGTACGTTATAAGTTATACGTTATACGTTATACGTTACACGTTGTACGTTGTACGTTACACGTTGTACATTATACGTTGTACGTTATACGTTATACGCTGTACGTTATACGTTATACGTTACATGTTGTACGTTGTACGTTATACGTTATACGTTGTATGTTATACGTTGTACGTTATACGTTATACGTTGTACGTTATACGTTGTACATTATACGTTGTATGTTATACGTTATACGCTGTACGTTATACGTTATTCGTTATACGTTATACGTTATACGTTATACGTTATACGTTATACGTTATACGTTATACGTTATACGTTATACGTTATACGTTATACGTTGTACGTTATACGCTGTACGTTATACGCTGTACGTTATACGTTACACGTTGTACGTTGTACGTTATACGTTGTACGTTATACGTTGTACATTGTACGTTATACGTTGTACGTTATACGTTGTACATTATGCGTTGTACGTTATACGTTGTACGTTATACGTTATACGTTATACGTTATACGTTATACGTTATACGTTATACGTTATACGTTATACGTTATACGTTATACGTTATAAGTTATACGTTATTCGTTATACGTTTTACTTTATACGTTATACGTTATACGTTATACGTTATACGTTACACGTTACACGTTATACGTTATACGTTATACGTTACACGTTATACGTTATACGTTATACGTTATACGTTATACGTTATACGTTATACGTTATACGTTATACGTTATACGTTATACGTTATACGTTATACGTTATACGTTATACGTTATACGTTATACGTTATACGTTATACGTTATACGTTATACGTTATACGTTATACGTTATACGTTATACGTTATACGTTATACGTTATACGTTATACGTTATACGTTATACGTTATACGTTATACGTTATACGTTATACGTTATACGTTATACGTTATACGTTATACGTTATACGTTATACGTTATACGTTATACGTTATACGTTATACGTTATACGTTATACGTTATACGTTATACGTTATACGTTATACGTTATACGTTATACGTTATACGTTATACGTTATACGTTATACGTTATACGTTATACGTTATACGTTATACGTTATACGTTATACGTTATACGTTATACGTTATACGTTATACGTTATACGTTATACGTTATACGTTATACGTTATACGTTATACGTTATACGTTATACGTTATACGTTATACGTTATACGTTATACGTTATACGTTATACGTTATACGTTATACGTTATACGTTATACGTTATACGTTTTACGTTATACGTTATACGTTATACGTTATACGTTATACGTTATACGTTATACGTTATACGTTATACGTTATACGTTATACGTTATACGTTATACGTTATACGTTATACGTTATACGTTATACGTTATACGTTATACGTTACGTTATACGTTATACGTTATACGTTATACGTTATACGTTATACGTTTATACGTTATACGTTATACGTTATACGTTATACGTTATACGTTATACGTTATACGTTATACGTTATACGTTATACGTTATACGTTATACGTTATACGTTATACGTTATACGTTATACGTTATACGTTATACGTTATACGTTATACGTTATACGTTATACGTTATACGTTATACGTTATACGTTATACGTTATACGTTATACGTTATACGTATACGTTATACGTTATACGTTATACGTTATACGTTATACGTTATACGTTATACGTTATACGTTATACGTTATACGTTATACGTTATACGTTATACGTTATACGTTATACGTTATACGTTATACGTTATACGTTATACGTTATACGTTATACGTTATACGTTATACGTTATACGTTATACGTTATACGTTATACGTTATACGTTATACGTTATACGTTATACGTTATACGTTATACGTTATACGTTATACGTTATACGTTATACGTTATACGTTATACGTTATACGTTATACGTTATACGTTATACGTTATACGTTATACGTTATACGTTATACGTTATACGTTATACGTTATACGTTATACGTTATACGTTATACGTTATACGTTATACGTTATACGTTATACGTTATACGTTATACGTTATACGTTATACGTTATAACGTTAAACGTTATACGTTATACGTTGTACGTTATACGCTGTACGTTATACGCTGTACGTTATACGCTGTACGTTATACGTTATACGTTATACGTTACTCGTTGTACGTTGTACGTTATACGTTGTAGGTTGTACGTTATACGTTGTACGTTATACGTTGTACGATATACGTTGTACGTTATACGTTGTACGTTATATGTTATACGTTGCACGTTGTACGATGTACGTTATACGTTATACGTTATACGTTATACGTTATACGTTATACGTTATACGTTATACGTTATACGTTATACGTTATACGGTATACGGTGTACGGTATACGTTATACGTTGTACGTTATACGTTATACGTTATACGTTATACGTTATATGTTATACGATATACGTTATACGTTATACGTTATACGTTATACGTTGTACGTTATACGCTGTACGTTATACCTTATACGTTATACGTTATACACTGTACGTTATACGCTGTACGTTATAAGTTATACGTTATACGTTATACGTTACACGTTGTACGTTGTACGTTACACGTTGTACATTATACGTTGTACGTTATACGTTATACGCTGTACGTTATACGTTATACGTTACATGTTGCACGTTGTACGTTATACGTTATACGTTGTATGTTATACGTTGTACGTTATACGTTATACGTTGTACGTTATACGTTGTACATTATACGTTGTATGTTATACGTTATACGCTGTACGTTATACGTTATTCGTTATACGTTATACGTTATACGTTATACGTTATACGTTATACGTTATACGTTATACGTTATACGTTATACGTTATACGTTATACGTTATACGTTATACGTTATACGTTATACGTTATACGTTATACGTTATACGTTGTACGTTATACGCTGTACGTTATACGCTGTACGTTATACGTTATACGTTATACGCTGTACGTTATACGTTATACGTTACATGTTGCACGTTGTACGTTGTACGTTATACGTTGTACGTTGTACGTTATACGTTGTACGTTATACGTTGTACGATATACGTTGTACGTTATACGTTGTACGTTATATGTTATACGTTGCACGTTGTACGATGTACGTTATACGTTATACGTTATACGTTATACGTTATACGTTATACGTTATACGTTATACGGTATACGGTATACGGTATACGTTATACGTTGTACGTTATACGTTATACGTTATACGTTATACGTTATATGTTATACGATATACGTTATACGTTATACGTTATACGTTATACGTTGTACGTTATACGCTGTACGTTATACCTTATACGTTATACGTTATACACTGTACGTTATACGCTGTACGTTATAAGTTATACGTTATACGTTATACGTTACACGTTGTACGTTGTACGTTACACGTTGTACATTATACGTTGTACGTTATACGTTATACGCTGTACGTTATACGTTATACGTTACATGTTGCACGTTGTACGTTATACGTTATACGTTGTATGTTATACGTTGTACGTTATACGTTATACGTTGTACGTTATACGTTGTACATTATACGTTGTATGTTATACGTTATACGCTGTACGTTATACGTTATTCGTTATACGTTATACGTTATACGTTATACGTTATACGTTATACGTTATACGTTATACGTTATACGTTATACGTTATACGTTGTACGTTATACGCTGTACGTTATACGCTGTACGTTATACGTTACACGTTGTACGTTGTACGTTATACGTTGTACGTTATACGTTGTACATTGTACGTTATACGTTGTACGTTATACGTTGTACATTATGCGTTGTACGTTATACGTTGTACGTTATACGTTATACGTTATACGTTATACGTTATACGTTATACGTTATACGTTATACGTTATAAGTTATACGTTATTCGTTATACGTTTTACGTTATACGTTATACGTTATACGTTATACGTTATACGTTATACGTTACACGTTATACGTTATACGTTATACGTTATACGTTACACGTTATACGTTATACGTTATACGTTATACGTTATACGTTATACGTTATACGTTATACGTTATACGTTATACGTTATACGTTATACGTTATACGTTATACGTTATACGTTATACGTTATACGTTATACGTTATACGTTGTACGTTATACGCTGTACGTTATACCTTATACGTTACACGTTATACACTGTACGTTATACGCTGTACGTTATAAGTTATACGTTATACGTTATACGTTACACGTTGTACGTTGTACGTTACACGTTGTACATTATACGTTGTACGTTATACGTTATACGCTGTACGTTATACGTTATACGTTACATGTTGCACGTTGTACGTTATACGTTATACGTTGTATGTTATACGTTGTACGTTATACGTTATACGTTGAACGTTATACGTTATACGTTATACGTTATACGTTATACGTTATACGTTATACGTTACACGTTATACGTTATACGTTATACGTTATACGTTATACGTTATACGTTATACGTTATACGTTATACGTTATACGTTATACGTTATACGTTATACGTTATACGTTATACGTTATACGTTATACGTTATACGTTATACGTTATACGTTATACGTTATACGTTATACGTTATACGTTATACGTTATACGTTATACGTTATACGTTATACGTTATACGTTATACGTTATACGTTATACGTTATACGTTATACGTTATACGTTATACGTTATACGTTATACGTTATACGTTATACGTTATACGTTATACGTTATACGTTATACGTTATACGTTATACGTTATACGTTATACGTTATACGTTATACGTTATACGTTATACGTTATACGTTATACGTTATACGTTATACGTTATACGTTATACGTTATACGTTATACGTTATACGTTGTACGTTATACGCTGTAAGTTATACCTTATACGTTATACGTTATACACTGTACGTTATACGCTGTACGTTATAAGTTATACGTTATACGTTATACGTTATACGTTATACGTTATACGTTATACGTTATACGTTATACGTTATACGTTATACGTTATACGTTATACGTTATACGTTATACGTTATACGTTATACGTTATACGTTATACGTTATACGTTATACGTTATACGTTATACGTTATACGTTATACGTTATACGTTATACGTTATACGTTATACGTTATACGTTATACGTTATACGTTATACGTTATACGTTATACGTTATACGTTATACGTTATACGTTATACGTTATACGTTATACGTTATACGTTATACGTTATACGTTATACGTTATACGTTATACGTTATACGTTATACGTTATACGTTATACGTTATACGTTATACGTTATACGTTATACGTTATACGTTATACGTTATACGTTATACGTTATACGTTATACGTTATACGTTATACGTTATACGTTATACGTTATACGTTATACGTTATACGTTATACGTTATACGTTATACGTTATACGTTATACGTTATACGTTATACGTTATACGTTATACGTTAAACGTTATACGTTATACGTTGTACGTTATACGCTGTACGTTATACGCTGTACGTTATACGCTGTACGTTATACGTTATACGTTATACGTTACTCGTTGTACGTTGTACGTTATACGTTGTACGTTGTACGTTATACGTTGTACGTTATACGTTGTACGATATACGTTGTACGTTATACGTTGTACGTTATATGTTATACGTTGCACGTTGTACGATGTACGTTATACGTTATACGTTATACGTTATACGTTATACGTTATACGTTATACGTTATACGTTATACGTTATACGTTATACGGTATACGGTATACGGTATACGTTATACGTTGTACGTTATACGTTATACGTTATACGTTATACGTTATATGTTATACGATATACGTTATACGTTATACGTTATACGTTATACGTTGTACGTTATACGCTGTACGTTATACCTTATACGTTATACGTTATACACTGTACGTTATACGCTGTACGTTATAAGTTATACGTTATACGTTATACGTTACACGTTGTACGTTGTACGTTACACGTTGTACATTATACGTTGTACGTTATACGTTATACGCTGTACGTTATACGTTATACGTTACATGTTGCACGTTGTACGTTATACGTTATACGTTGTATGTTATACGTTGTACGTTATACGTTATACGTTGTACGTTATACGTTGTACATTATACGTTGTATGTTATACGTTATACGCTGTACGTTATACGTTATTCGTTATACGTTATACGTTATACGTTATACGTTATACGTTATACGTTATACGTTATACGTTATACGTTATACGTTATACGTTGTACGTTATACGCTGTACGTTATACGCTGTACGTTATACGTTACACGTTGTACGTTGTACGTTATACGTTGTACGTTATACGTTGTACATTGTACGTTATACGTTGTACGTTATACGTTGTACATTATGCGTTGTACGTTATACGTTGTACGTTATACGTTATACGTTATACGTTATACGTTATACGTTATACGTTATACGTTATACGTTATAAGTTATACGTTATTCGTTATACGTTTTACGTTATACGTTATACGTTATACGTTATACGTTATACGTTACACGTTATACGTTATACGTTATACGTTATACGTTACGTATACGTTATACGTTATACGTTATACGTTATACGTTATACGTTATACGTTATACGTTATACGTTATACGTTATACGTTATACGTTATACGTTATACGTTATACGTTATACGTTATACGTTATACGTTATACGTTTACGTTATACGTTATACGTTATACGTTATACGTTATACGTTATACGTTATACGTTTATACGTTTTACGTTTAGACGTATACGTTATACGTTATACGTTATACGTTATACGTTATACGTTATACGTTATACGTTATACGTTATACGTTATACGTTATACGTTATACGTTATACGTTATACGTTATACGTTATACGTTATACGTTATACGTTATACGTTATACGTTATACGTTATACGTTATACGTTATACGGTATACGGTATACGGTATACGTTATACGTTGTACGTTATACGTTATACGTTATACGTTATACGTTATACGATATACGTTATACGTTATACGTTATACGTATACGTTGTACGTTATACGCTGTACGTTATACCTTATACGTTATACGTTATACACTGTACGTTATACGCTGTACGTTATAAGTTATACGTTATACGTTATACGTTACACGTTGTACGTTGTACGTTACACGTTGTACATTATACGTTGTACGTTATACGTTATACGCTGTACGTTATACGTTATACGTTACATGTTGCACGTTGTACGTTATACGTTATACGTTGTATGTTATACGCTGTACGTTATACGCTGTACGTTATACGTTACACGTTGTACGTTGTACGTTATACGTTATACGTTATACGTTATACGTTATACGTTATACGTTATACGTTGTACGTTATACGCTGTACGTTATACGCTGTACGTTATACGTTACACGTTGTACGTTGTACGTTATACGTTGTACGTTATACGTTGTACATTGTACGTTATACGTTGTACGTTATACGTTGTACATTATGCGTTGTACGTTACGTTAGTTACGTTATACGTTATACGTTATACGTTATACGTTATACGTTATAACGTTATACGTTATACGTTATAAGTTATACGTTATTCGTTATACGTTTTACGTTATACGTTATACGTTATACGTTATACGTTATACGTTACACGTTATACGTTATACGTTATACGTTATACGTTAACACGTATACGTTATACGTTAATACGTTATACGTTATACGTTTATACGTTATACGTTATACGTTATACGTTATACGTTATACGTTATTACGTATACGTTATACGTTATACGTTATACGTTATACGTTATACGTTATACGTTATACGTTATACGTTATACGTTATACGTTATACGTTATACGTTTACGTTATACGTTATACGTTATACGTTATACGTTATACGTTATACGTTATACGTTATACGTTATACGTTATACGTTATACGTTATACGTTATACGTTATACGTTATACGTTATACGTTATACGTTATACGTTATACGTTATACGGTATACGGTATACGGTAACGTTATACGTTGTACGTTATACGTTATACGTTATACGTTATATGTTATACGATATACGTTATACGTTATACGTTATACGTTATACGTTGTACGTTATACGCTGTACGTTATACCTTATACGTTATACGTTATACACTGTACGTTATACGCTGTACGTTATAAGTTATACGTTATACGTTATACGTTACACGTTGTACGTGTACGTTACACGTTGTACATTATACGTTGTACGTTATACGTTATACGCTGTACGTTATACGTTATACGTTACATGTTGCACGTTGTACGTTATACGTTATACGTTGTATGTTATACGTTGTACGTTATACGTTATACGTTGTACGTTATACGTTGTACATTATACGTTGTATGTTATACGTTATACGCTGTACGTTATACGTTATTCGTTATACGTTATACGTTATACGTTATACGTTATACGTTATACGTTATACGTTATACGTTATACGTTATACGTTATACGTTATACGTTGTACGTTATACGCTGTACGTTATACGCTGAACGTTATACGTTACACGTTGTACGTTGTACGTTATACGTTGTACGTTATACGTTGTACATTGTACGTTATACGTTGTACGTTATACGTTGTACATTATGCGTTGTACGTTATACGTTGTACGTTATACGTTATACGTTATACGTTATACGTTATACGTTATACGTTATACGTTATACGTTATACGTTATACGTTATACGTTATACGTTATACGTTATACGTTATACGTTATACGTTATACGTTATACGTTATACGTTATACGTTATACGTTATACGTTATACGTTATACGTTATACGTTATACGTTATACGTTATACGTTATACGTTATTCGTTATACGTTATACGTTATACGTTATACGTTATACGTTATACGTTATACGTTATACGTTATACGTTATACGTTATACGTTATACGTTATACGTTATACGTTATACGTTATACGTTATACGTTATACGTTATACGTTATACGTTATACGTTATACGTTATACGTTATACGTTATACGTTATACGTTATACGTTATACGTTATACGTTATACGTTATACGTTATACGTTATACGTTATACGTTATACGTTATACGTTATACGTTATACGTTATACGTTATACGTTATACGTTATACGTTATACGTTATACGTTATACGTTATACGTTATACGTTATACGTTATACGTTATACGTTATACGTTATACGTTATACGTTATACGTTATACGTTATACGTTATACGTTATACGTTATACGTTATACGTTATACGTTATACGTTATACGTTATACGTTATACGTTATACGGTATACGGTATACGGTATACGTTATACGTTGTACGTTATACGTTATACGTTATACGTTATACGTTATATGTTATACGATATACGTTATACGTTATACGTTATACGTTATACGTTATACGTTATACGTTGTACGTTATACGCTGTAAGTTATACCTTATACGTTATACGTTATACACTGTACGTTATACGCTGTACGTTATAAGTTATACGTTATACGTTATACGTTATACGTTATACGTTATACGTTATACGTTATACGTTATACGTTATACGTTATACGTTATACGTTATACGTTATACGTTATACGTTATACGTTATACGTTATACGTTATACGTTATACGTTATACGTTATACGTTATACGTTATACGTTATACGTTATACGTTATACGTTATACGTTATACGTTATACGTTATACGTTATACGTTATACGTTATACGTTATACGTTATACGTTATACGTTATACGTTATACGTTATACGTTATACGTTATACGTTATACGTTATACGTTATACGTTATACGTTATACGTTATACGTTATACGTTATACGTTATACGTTATACGTTATACGTTATACGTTATACGTTATACGTTATACGTTATACGTTATACGTTATACGTTATACGTTATACGTTATACGTTATACGTTATACGTTATACGTTATACGTTATACGTTAAACGTTATACGTTATACGTTGTACGTTATACGCTGTACGTTATACGCTGTACGTTATACGTTATACGTTATACGTTACTCGTTGTACGTTGTACGTTATACGTTGTACGTTGTACGTTATACGTTGTACGTTATACGTTGTACGATATACGTTGTACGTTATACGTTGTACGTTATATGTTATACGTTGCACGTTGTACGATGTACGTTATACGTTATACGTTATACGTTATACGTTATACGTTATACGTTATACGTTATACGTTATACGTTATACGGTATACGGTATACGGTATACGTTATACGTTGTACGTTATACGTTATACGTTATACGTTATACGTTATATGTTATACGATATACGTTATACGTTATACGTTATACGTTATACGTTGTACGTTATACGCTGTACGTTATACCTTATACGTTATACGTTATACACTGTACGTTATACGCTGTACGTTATAAGTTATACGTTATACGTTATACGTTACACGTTGTACGTTGTACGTTACACGTTGTACATTATACGTTGTACGTTATACGTTATACGCTGTACGTTATACGTTATACGTTACATGTTGCACGTTGTACGTTATACGTTATACGTTGTATGTTATACGTTGTACGTTATACGTTATACGTTGTACGTTATACGTTGTACATTATACGTTGTATGTTATACGTTATACGCTGTACGTTATACGTTATTCGTTATACGTTATACGTTATACGTTATACGTTATACGTTATACGTTATACGTTATACGTTATACGTTATACGTTATACGTTGTACGTTATACGCTGTACGTTATACGCTGTACGTTATACGTTACACGTTGTACGTTGTACGTTATACGTTGTACGTTATACGTTGTACATTGTACGTTATACGTTGTACGTTATACGTTGTACATTATGCGTTGTACGTTATACGTTGTACGTTATACGTTATACGTTATACGTTATACGTTATACGTTATACGTTATACGTTATACGTTATAAGTTATACGTTATTCGTTATACGTTTTACGTTATACGTTATACGTTATACGTTATACGTTATACGTTACACGTTATACGTTATACGTTATACGTTATACGTTACACGTTATACGTTATACGTTATACGTTATACGTTATACGTTATACGTTATACGTTATACGTTATACGTTATACGTTATACGTTATACGTTATACGTTATACGTTATACGTTATACGTTATACGTTATACGTTATACGTTATACGTTATACGTTATACGTTATACGTTATACGTTATACGTTATACGTTATACGTTATACGTTATACGTTATACGTTATACGTTATACGTTATACGTTATACGTTATACGTTATACGTTATACGTTATACGTTATACGTTATACGTTATACGTTATACGTTATACGTTATACGTTATACGTTATACGTTATACGTTATACGGTATACGGTATACGGTATACGTTATACGTTGTACGTTATACGTTATACGTTATACGTTATATGTTATACGATATACGTTATACGTTATACGTTATACGTTATACGTTGTACGTTATACGCTGTACGTTATACCTTATACGTTATACGTTATACACTGTACGTTATACGCTGTACGTTATAAGTTATACGTTATACGTTATACGTTACACGTTGTACGTTGTACGTTACACGTTGTACATTATACGTTGTACGTTATACGTTATACGCTGTACGTTATACGTTATACGTTACATGTTGCACGTTGTACGTTATACGTTATACGTTGTATGTTATACGTTGTACGTTATACGTTATACGTTGTACGTTATACGTTGTACATTATACGTTGTATGTTATACGTTATACGCTGTACGTTATACGTTATTCGTTATACGTTATACGTTATACGTTATACGTTATACGTTATACGTTATACGTTATACGTTATACGTTATACGTTGTACGTTATACGCTGTACGTTATACGCTGTACGTTATACGTTACACGTTGTACGTTGTACGTTATACGTTGTACGTTATACGTTGTACATTGTACGTTATACGTTGTACGTTATACGTTGTACATTATGCGTTGTACGTTATACGTTGTACGTTATACGTTATACGTTATACGTTATACGTTATACGTTATACGTTATACGTTATACGTTATACGTTATACGTTATACGTTATACGTTATACGTTATACGTTATACGTTATACGTTATACGTTATACGTTATACGTTATACGTTATACGTTATACGTTATACGTTATACGTTATACGTTATACGTTATACGTTATACGTTATACGTTATACGTTATACGTTATACGTTATACGTTATACGTTATACGTTATACGTTATACGTTATACGTTATACGTTATACGTTATACGTTATACGTTATACGTTATACGTTATACGTTATACGTTATACGTTATACGTTATACGTTATACGTTATACGTTATACGTTATACGTTATACGTTATACGTTATACGTTATACGTTATACGTTATACGTTATACGTTATACGTTATACGTTATACGTTATACGTTATACGTTATACGTTATACGTTATACGTTATACGTTATACGTTATACGTTATACGTTATACGTTATACGTTATACGTTATACGTTATACGTTATACGTTATACGTTATACGTTATACGTTATACGTTATACGTTATACGTTATACGTTATACGTTATACGTTATACGTTATACGTTATACGTTATACGTTATACGTTATACGTTATACGTTATACGTTATACGTTATACGTTATACGTTATACGTTATACGTTATACGTTATACGTTATACGTTATACGTTATACGTTATACGTTATACGTTATACGTTATACGTTATACGTTATACGTTATACGTTATACGTTATACGTTATACGTTATACGTTATACGTTATACGTTATACGTTATACGTTATACGTTATACGTTATACGTTATACGTTATACGTTATACGTTATACGTTATACGTTATACGTTATACGTTATACGTTATACGTTATACGTTATACGTTATACGTTATACGTTATACGTTATACGTTATACGTTATACGTTATACGTTATACGTTATACGTTATACGTTATACGTTATACGTTATACGTTATACGTTATACGTTATACGTTATACGTTATACGTTATACGTTATACGTTATACGTTATACGTTATACGTTATACGTTATACGTTATACGTTATACGTTATACGTTATACGTTATACGTTATACGTTATACGTTATACGTTATACGTTATACGTTATACGTTATACGTTATACGTTACTCGTTGTACGTTGTACGTTATACGTTGTAGGTTGTACGTTATACCTGTACGTTATACGTTGTACGATATACGTTGTACGTTATACGTTGTACGTTATATGTTATACGTTGCACGTTGTACGATGTACGTTATACGTTATACGTTATACGTTATACGTTATACGTTATACGTTATACGTTATACGGTATACGGTGTACGGTATACGTTATACGTTGTACGTTATACGTTATACGTTATACGTTATACGTTATATGTTATACGATATACGTTATACGTTATACGTTATACGTTATACGTTGTACGTTATACGCTGTACGTTATACCTTATACGTTACACGTTATACACTGTACGTTATACGCTGTACGTTATAAGTTATACGTTATACGTTATACGTTACACGTTGTACGTTGTACGTTACACGTTGTACATTATACGTTGTACGTTATACGTTATACGCTGTACGTTATACGTTATACGTTACATGTTGCACGTTGTACGTTATACGTTGTACGTTATACGTTATACGTTGTACGTTATACGTTATACGTTGAACGTTATACGTTATACGTTATACGTTATACGTTATACGTTATACGTTATACGTTATACGTTATACGTTATACGTTATACGTTATACGTTATACGTTATACGTTATACGTTATACGTTATACGTTATACGTTATACGTTATACGTTATACGTTATACGTTATACGTTATACGTTATACGTTATACGTTATACGTTATACGTTATACGTTATACGTTATACGTTATACGTTATACGTTATACGTTATACGTTATACGTTATACGTTATACGTTATACGTTATACGTTATACGTTATACGTTATACGTTATACGTTATACGTTATACGTTATACGTTATACGTTATACGTTATACGTTATACGTTATACGTTATACGTTATACGTTATACGTTATACGTTATACGTTATACGTTATACGTTATACGTTATACGTTATACGTTATACGTTATACGTTATACGTTATACGTTATACGTTATACGTTATACGTTATACGTTATACGTTATACGTTATACGTTATACGTTATACGTTATACGTTATACGTTATACGTTATACGTTATACGTTATACGTTATACGTTATACGTTATACGTTATACGTTATACGTTATACGTTATACGTTATACGTTATACGTTATACGTTATACGTTATACGTTATACGTTATACGTTATACGTTATACGTTATACGTTATACGTTATACGTTATACGTTATACGGTATACGGTATACGGTATACGTTATACGTTGTACGTTATACGTTATACGTTATACGTTATACGTTATATGTTATACGATATACGTTATACGTTATACGTTATACGTTATACGTTATACGTTATACGTTGTACGTTATACGCTGTACGTTATACCTTATACGTTATACGTTATACACTGTACGTTATACGCTGTACGTTATAAGTTATACGTTATACGTTATACGTTATACGTTATACGTTATACGTTATACGTTATACGTTATACGTTATACGTTATACGTTATACGTTATACGTTATACGTTATACGTTATACGTTATACGTTATACGTTATACGTTATACGTTATACGTTATACGTTATACGTTATACGTTATACGTTATACGTTATACGTTATACGTTATACGTTATACGTTATACGTTATACGTTATACGTTATACGTTATACGTTATACGTTATACGTTATACGTTATACGTTATACGTTATACGTTATACGTTATACGTTATACGTTATACGTTATACGTTATACGTTATACGTTATACGTTATACGTTATACGTTAAACGTTATACGTTATACGTTGTACGTTATACGCTGTACGTTATACGCTGTACGTTATACGCTGTACGTTATACGCTGTACGTTATACGTTATACGTTATACGTTATACGTTACTCGTTGTACGTTGTACGTTATACGTTGTACGTTGTACGTTATACGTTGTACGTTATACGTTGTACGATATACGTTGTACGTTATACGTTGTACGTTATATGTTATACGTTGCACGTTGTACGATGTACGTTATACGTTATACGTTATACGTTATACGTTATACGTTATACGTTATACGTTATACGTTATACGTTATACGGTATACGGTATACGGTATACGTTATACGTTGTACGTTATACGTTATACGTTATACGTTATACGTTATATGTTATACGATATACGTTATACGTTATACGTTATACGTTATACGTTGTACGTTATACGCTGTACGTTATACCTTATACGTTACACGTTATACACTGTACGTTATACGCTGTACGTTATAAGTTATACGTTATACGTTATACGTTACACGTTGTACGTTGTACGTTACACGTTGTACATTATACGTTGTACGTTATACGTTATACGCTGTACGTTATACGTTATACGTTACATGTTGCACGTTGTACGTTATACGTTATACGTTGTATGTTATACGTTGTACGTTATACGTTATACGTTGAACGTTATACGTTATACGTTATACGTTATACGTTATACGTTATACGTTATACGTTATACGTTATACGGTATACGTTATACGTTATACGTTATACGTTATACGTTATACGTTATACGTTATACGTTATACGTTATACGTTATACGTTATACGTTATACGTTATACGTTATACGTTATACGTTATACGTTATACGTTATACGTTATACGTTATACGTTATACGTTATACGTTATACGTTATACGTTATACGTTATACGTTATACGTTATACGTTATACGTTATACGTTATACGTTATACGTTATACGTTATACGTTATACGTTATACGTTATACGTTATACGTTATACGTTATACGTTATACGTTATACGTTATACGTTATACGTTACTCGTTGTACGTTGTACGTTATACGTTGTAGGTTGTACGTTATACCTGTACGTTATACGTTGTACGATATACGTTGT
This sequence comes from Lasioglossum morio, assembly GCA_916610235.2. NCBI lineage: Eukaryota > Metazoa > Arthropoda > Insecta > Hymenoptera > Halictidae > Lasioglossum > Lasioglossum morio. The sequence continues at coordinate 774,317 of CAKAJA020001038.1, forward strand.
ACGTTATACGTTGTACGTTATATGTTATACGTTGCACGTTGTACGATGTACGTTATACGTTACATGTTGCACGTTGTACGTTATACGTTATACGTTGTATGTTATACGTTGTACGTTATACGTTATACGTTGAACGTTATACGTTATACGTTATACGTTATACGTTATACGTTATACGTTATACGTTATACGTTATACGGTATACGTTATACGTTATACGTTATACGTTATACGTTATACGTTGTACGTTATACGCTGTACGTTATACCTTATACGTTATACGTTATACACTGTACGTTATACGCTGTACGTTATAAGTTATACGTTATACGTTATACGTTACACGTTGTACGTTGTACGTTACACGTTGTACATTATACGTTGTACGTTATACGTTGTACATTTTACGTTGTATGTTATACGTTATACGCTGTACGTTATACGTTATTCGTTATACGTTATACGTTATACGTTATACGTTATACGTTATACGTTATACGTTATACGTTATACGTTATACGTTATACGTTGTACGTTATACGCTGTACGTTATACGCTGTACGTTATACGTTACACGTTGTACGTTGTACGTTATACGTTGTACGTTATACGTTGTACATTGTACGTTATACGTTGTACGTTATACGTTGTACGTTATACGCTGTACGTTATAAGTTATACGTTATACGTTATACGTTACACGTTGTACGTTGTACGTTACACGTTGTACATTATACGTTGTACGTTATACGTTGTACATTTTACGTTGTATGTTATACGTTATACGCTGTACGTTATACGTTATTCGTTATACGTTATACGTTATACGTTATACGTTATACGTTATACGTTATACGTTATACGTTATACGTTATACGTTATACGTTGTACGTTATACGCTGTACGTTATACGCTGTACGTTATACGTTACACGTTGTACGTTGTACGTTATACGTTGTACGTTATACGTTGTACATTGTACGTTATACGTTGTACGTTATACGTTGTACATTATGCGTTGTACGTTATACGTTGTACGTTATACGTTATACGTTATACGTTATACGTTATACGTTATACGTTGTACGTTATACGTTGTACATTGTACGTTATACGTTGTACGTTATACGTTGTACATTATGCGTTGTACGTTATACGTTGTACGTTATACGTTATACGTTATACGTTATACGTTATACGTTATACGTTATACGTTATACGTTATACGTTATACGTTATACGTTATACGTTATACGTTATACGTTATACGTTATACGTTATACGTTATACGTTATACGTTATACGTTATACGTTATAAGTTATACGTTATTCGTTATACGTTTTACGTTATACGTTATACGTTATACGTTATACGTTATACGTTACACGTTATACGTTATACGTTATACGTTATACGTTATACGTTATACGTTATACGTTATACGTTACACGTTACACGTTATACGTTATACGTTATACGTTACACGTTATACGTTATACGTTATACGTTATACGTTATACGTTATACGTTATACGTTATACGTTATACGTTATACGTTATACGTTATACGTTATACGTTATACGTTATACGTTATACGTTATACGTTATACGTTATACGTTATACGTTATACGTTATACGTTATACGTTATACGTTATACGTTATACGTTATACGTTATACGTTATACGTTATACGTTATACGTTATACGTTATACGTTATACGTTATACGTTATACGTTATACGTTATACGTTATACGTTATACGTTATACGTTATACGTTATACGTTATACGTTATACGTTATACGTTATACGTTATACGTTATACGTTATACGTTATACGTTATACGTTATACGTTATACGTTATACGTTATACGTTATACGTTATACGTTATACGTTATACGTTATACGTTATACGTTATACGTTATACGTTATACGTTATACGTTATACGTTATACGTTATACGTTATACGTTATACGTTATACGTTATACGTTATACGTTATACGTTATACGTTATACGTTATACGTTATACGTTATACGTTATACGTTATACGTTATATGTTATACGATATACGTTATACGTTATACGTTATACGTTATACGTTATACGTTGTACGTTATACGCTGTACGTTATACCTTATACGTTATACGTTATACACTGTACGTTATACGCTGTACGTTATAAGTTATACGTTATACGTTATACGTTACACGTTGTACGTTGTACGTTATACGTTGTACGTTATACGTTGTACATTGTACGTTATACGTTGTACGTTATACGTTGTACATTATGCGTTGTACGTTATACGTTGTACGTTATACGTTATACGTTATACGTTATACGTTATACGTTATACGTTATACGTTATACGTTATACGTTATACGTTATACGTTATACGTTATACGTTATACGTTATACGTTATAAGTTATACGTTATTCGTTATACGTTTTACGTTATACGTTATACGTTATACGTTATACGTTATACGTTACACGTTATACGTTATACGTTATACGTTATACGTTATACGTTATACGTTATACGTTATACGTTATACGTTATACGTTATACGTTATACGTTATACGTTATACGTTATACGTTACACGTTATACGTTATACGTTATACGTTATACGTTATACGTTATACGTTATACGTTATACGTTATACGTTAAACGTTATACGTTATACGTTGTACGTTATACGCTGTACGTTATACGCTGTACGTTATACGCTGTACGTTATACGTTATACGTTATACGTTACTCGTTGTACGGTGTACGTTATACGTTGTACGTTGTACGTTATACGTTGTACGTTATACGTTGTACGATATACGTTGTACGTTATACGTTGTACGTTATATGTTATACGTTGCACGTTGTACGATGTACGTTATACGTTATACGTTATACGTTATACGTTATACGTTATACGTTATACGTTATACGGTATACGGTATACGGTATACGTTATACGTTGTACGTTATACGTTATACGTTATACGTTATACGTTATATGTTATACGATATACGTTATACGTTATACGTTATACGTTATACGTTATACGTTATACGTTGTACGTTATACGCTGTACGTTATACCTTATACGTTATACGTTATACACTGTACGTTATACGCTGTACGTTATAAGTTATACGTTATACGTTATACGTTACACGTTGTACGTTGTACGTTACACGTTGTACATTATACGTTGTACGTTATACGTTATACGCTGTACGTTATACGTTATACGTTACATGTTGCACGTTGTACGTTATACGTTATACGTTGTATGTTATACGTTGTACGTTATACGTTATACGTTGTACGTTATACGTTGTACATTATACGTTGTATGTTATACGTTATACGCTGTACGTTATACGTTATTCGTTATACGTTATACGTTATACGTTATACGTTATACGTTATACGTTATACGTTATTCGTTATACGTTATACGTTATACGTTATACGTTATACGTTATACGTTATACGTTATACGTTATACGTTATACGTTGTACGTTATACGCTGTACGTTATACGCTGTACGTTATACGTTACACGTTGTACGTTGTACGTTATACGTTGTACGTTATACGTTGTACATTGTACGTTATACGTTGTACTTTATACGTTGTACATTATGCGTTGTACGTTATACGTTGTACGTTATACGTTGTACGTTATACGTTATACGTTATACGTTATACGTTATACGTTATACGTTATAAGTTATACGTTATTCGTTATACGTTTTACGTTATACGTTATACGTTATACGTTATACGTTATACGTTACACGTTATACGTTATACGTTATACGTTATACGTTACACGTTATACGTTATACGTTATACGTTATACGTTATACGTTATACGTTATACGTTATACGTTATACGTTATACGTTATACGTTATACGTTATACGTTATACGTTATACGTTATACGTTATACGTTATACGTTATACGTTATACGTTATACGTTATACGTTATACGTTATACGTTATACGTTATACGTTATACGTTATACGTTATACGTTATACGTTATACGTTATACGTTATACGTTATACGTTATACGTTATACGTTATACGTTATACGTTATACGTTATACGTTATACGTTATACGTTATACGTTATACGTTATACGTTATACGTTATACGTTATACGTTATACGTTATACGTTATACGTTATACGTTATACGTTATACGTTATACGTTATACGTTATACGTTATACGTTATACGTTATACGTTATACGTTATACGTTATACGTTATACGTTATACGTTATACGTTATACGTTATACGTTATACGTTATACGTTATACGTTATACGTTATACGTTGTACGTTATACGCTGTACGTTATACCTTATACGTTATACGTTATACACTGTACGTTATACGCTGTACGTTATAAGTTATACGTTATACGTTATACGTTACACGTTGTACGTTGTACGTTACACGTTGTACATTATACGTTGTACGTTATACGTTATACGCTGTACGTTATACGTTATACGTTACATGTTGCACGTTGTACGTTATACGTTATACGTTGTATGTTATACGTTGTACGTTATACGTTATACGTTGTACGTTATACGTTGTACATTATACGTTGTATGTTATACGTTATACGCTGTACGTTATACGTTATTCGTTATACGTTATACGTTATACGTTATACGTTATACGTTATACGTTATACGTTATACGTTATACGTTATACGTTGTACGTTATACGCTGTACGTTATACGCTGTACGTTATACGTTACACGTTGTACGTTGTACGTTATACGTTCTACGTTATACGTTGTACATTGTACGTTATACGTTGTACGTTATACGTTGTACATTATGCGTTGTACGTTATACGTTGTACGTTATACGTTATACGTTATACGTTATACGTTATACGTTATACGTTATAAGTTATACGTTATTCGTTATACGTTTTACGTTATACGTTATACGTTATACGTTATACGTTATACGTTACACGTTATACGTTATACGTTATACGTTATACGTTACACGTTATACGTTATACGTTATACGTTATACGTTATACGTTATACGTTATACGTTATACGTTATACGTTATACGTTATACGTTATACGTTATACGTTATACGTTATACGTTATACGTTATACGTTATACGTTATACGTTATACGTTATACGTTATACGTTATACGTTATACGTTATACGTTATACGTTATACGTTATACGTTATACGTTATACGTTATACGTTATACGTTATACGTTATACGTTATACGTTATACGTTATACGTTATACGTTATACGTTATACGTTATACGTTATACGTTATACGTTATACGTTATACGTTATACGTTATACGTTATACGTTATACGTTATACGTTATACGTTATACGTTATACGTTATACGTTATACGTTATACGTTATACGTTATACGTTATACGTTATACGTTATACGTTATACGTTATACGTTATACGTTATACGTTATACGTTATACGTTATACGTTATACGTTATACGTTATACGTTATACGTTATACGTTATACGTTATACGTTATACGTTATACGTTATACGTTATACGTTATACGTTATACGTTATACGTTATACGTTATACGTTATACGTTATACGTTATACGTTATACGTTATACGTTATACGTTATACGTTATACGTTATACGTTATACGTTATACGTTATACGTTATACGTTATACGTTATACGTTATACGTTATACGTTATACGTTATACGTTATACGTTATACGTTATACGTTATACGTTATACGTTATACGTTATACGTTATACGTTATACGTTATACGTTATACGTTATACGTTATACGTTATACGTTATACGTTATACGTTATACGTTATACGTTATACGTTATACGTTATACGTTATACGTTGTACGTTATACGCTGTACGTTATACGCTGTACGTTATACGTTACACGTTGTACGTTGTACGTTATACGTTGTACGTTATACGTTGTACATTGTACGTTATACGTTGTACGTTATACGTTGTACATTATGCGTTGTACGTTATACGTTGTACGTTATACGTTATACGTTATACGTTATACGTTATACGTTATACGTTATAAGTTATACGTTATACGTTATACGTTATACGTTATACGTTATACGTTATACGTTATACGTTATACGTTATACGTTATACGTTATACGTTATACGTTATACGTTATACGTTATACGTTATACGTTATACGTTATACGTTATACGTTATACGTTATACGTTATACGTTATACGTTATACGTTATACGTTATACGTTATACGTTATACGTTATACGTTATACGTTATACGTTATACGTTATACGTTATACGTTATACGTTATACGTTATACGTTATACGTTATACGTTATACGTTATACGTTATACGTTATACGTTATACGTTATACGTTATACGTTATACGTTATACGTTATACGTTATACGTTATACGTTATACGTTATACGTTATACGTTATACGTTATACGTTATACGTTATACGTTATACGTTATACGTTATACGCTGTACGTTATACGCTGTACGTTATACGCTGTACGTTATACGTTATACGTTATACGTTACTCGTTGTACGTTGTACGTTATACGTTGTACGTTGTACGTTATACGTTGTACGTTATACGTTGTACGATATACGTTGTACGTTATACGTTGTACGTTATATGTTATACGTTGCACGTTGTACGATGTACGTTATACGTTATACGTTATACGTTATACGTTATACGTTATACGTTATACGTTATACGTTATACGGTATACGGTATACGGTATACGTTATACGTTGTACGTTATACGTTATACGTTATACGTTATACGTTATATGTTATACGATATACGTTATACGTTATACGTTATACGTTATACGTTGTACGTTATACGCTGTACGTTATACCTTATACGTTACACGTTATACACTGTACGTTATACGCTGTACGTTATAAGTTATACGTTATACGTTATACGTTACACGTTGTACGTTGTACGTTACACGTTGTACATTATACGTTGTACGTTATACGTTATACGCTGTACGTTATACGTTATACGTTACATGTTGCACGTTGTACGTTATACGTTATACGTTGTATGTTATACGTTGTACGTTATACGTTATACGTTGAACGTTATACGTTATACGTTATACGTTATACGTTATACGTTATACGTTATACGTTATACGTTATACGTTATACGTTATACGTTATACGTTATACGTTATACGTTATACGTTATACGTTATACGTTATACGTTATACGTTATACGTTATACGTTATACGTTATACGTTATACGTTATACGTTATACGTTATACGTTATACGTTATACGTTATACGTTATACGTTATACGTTATACGTTATACGTTATACGTTATACGTTATACGTTATACGTTATACGTTATACGTTATACGTTATACGTTATACGTTATACGTTATACGTTATACGTTATACGTTATACGTTATACGTTATACGTTATACGTTATACGTTATACGTTATACGTTATACGTTATACGTTATACGTTATACGTTATACGTTATACGTTATACGTTATACGTTATACGTTATACGTTATACGTTATACGTTATACGTTATACGTTATACGGTATACGGTATACGGTATACGTTATACGTTGTACGTTATACGTTATACGTTATACGTTATACGTTATATGTTATACGATATACGTTATACGTTATACGTTATACGTTATACGTTATACGTTATACGTTGTACGTTATACGCTGTACGTTATACCTTATACGTTATACGTTATACACTGTACGTTATACGCTGTACGTTATAAGTTATACGTTATACGTTATACGTTACACGTTGTACGTTGTACGTTACACGTTGTACATTATACGTTGTACGTTATACGTTATACGCTGTACGTTATACGTTATACGTTACATGTTGCACGTTGTACGTTATACGTTATACGTTGTATGTTATACGTTGTACGTTATACGTTATACGTTGTACGTTATACGTTGTACATTATACGTTGTATGTTATACGTTATACGCTGTACGTTATACGTTATTCGTTATACGTTATACGTTATACGTTATACGTTATACGTTATACGTTATACGTTATACGTTATAAGTTATACGTTGTACGTTATACGCTGTACGTTATACGCTGTACGTTATACGTTACACGTTGTACGTTGTACGTTATACGTTGTACGTTATACGTTGTACATTGTACGTTATACGTTGTACGTTATACGTTGTACATTATGCGTTGTACGTTATACGTTGTACGTTATACGTTATACGTTATACGTTATACGTTATACGTTATACGTTATACGTTATACGTTATACGTTATACGTTATACGTTATAAGTTATACGTTATTCGTTATACGTTTTACGTTATACGTTATACGTTATACGTTATACGTTATACGTTACACGTTATACGTTATACGTTATACGTTATACGTTATACGTAATACGTTATACGTTATACGTTATACGTTATACGTTATACGTTATACGTTATACGTTATACGGTATACGTTATACGTTATACGTTATACGTTATACGTTATACGTTATACGTTATACGCTGTACGTTATACGCTGTACGTTATACGCTGTACGTTATACGTTATACGTTACACGTTGTACGTTGTACGTTATACGTTGTACGTTATACGTTGTACATTATACGTTGTACATTATACGTTGTACGTTATACGTTATACGCTGTACGTTATAAGTTATACGTTATACGTTATACGTTACGCGTTGTACGTTGTACGTTATACGTTGTACATTATACGTTGTACGTTATACGTTATACGTTGTACGTTATACGCTGTACGTTATACGTTATACGTTATACGTTACACGTTGTACGTTGTACGTTATACGTTATACGTTGTATGTTATACGTTGTACGTTATACGTTATACGTTGTACGTTATACGTTGTACATTATACGTTGTATGTTATACGTTATACGCTGTACGTTATACGTTATTCGTTATACGTTATACGTTATACGTTATACGTTATACGTTATACGTTATACGTTATACGTTATACGTTATACGTTATACGTTATACGTTATACGTTATACGTTATACGTTATACGTTACACGTTATACGTTATACGTTATACGTTATACGTTATACGTTATACGTTATACGTTATACGTTATACGTTATACGTTATACGTTATACGTTAAACGTTATACGTTATACGTTGTACGTTATACGCTGTACGTTATACGCTGTACGTTATACGCTGTACGTTATACGTTATACGTTATACGTTACTCGTTGTACGGTGTACGTTATACGTTGTACGTTGTACGTTATACGTTGTACGTTATACGTTGTACGATATACGTTGTACGTTATACGTTGTACGTTATATGTTATACGTTGCACGTTGTACGATGTACGTTATACGTTATACGTTATACGTTATACGTTATACGTTATACGTTATACGTTATACGGTATACGGTATACGGTATACGTTATACGTTGTACGTTATACGTTATACGTTATACGTTATACGTTATATGTTATACGATATACGTTATACGTTATACGTTATACGTTATACGTTATACGTTATACGTTGTACGTTATACGCTGTACGTTATACCTTATACGTTATACGTTATACACTGTACGTTATACGCTGTACGTTATAAGTTATACGTTATACGTTATACGTTACACGTTGTACGTTGTACGTTACACGTTGTACATTATACGTTGTACGTTATACGTTATACGCTGTACGTTATACGTTATACGTTACATGTTGCACGTTGTACGTTATACGTTATACGTTGTATGTTATACGTTGTACGTTATACGTTATACGTTGTACGTTATACGTTGTACATTATACGTTGTATGTTATACGTTATACGCTGTACGTTATACGTTATTCGTTATACGTTATACGTTATACGTTATACGTTATACGTTATACGTTATACGTTATACGTTATACGTTATACGTTGTACGTTATACGCTGTACGTTATACGCTGTACGTTATACGTTACACGTTGTACGTTGTACGTTATACGTTGTACGTTATACGTTGTACATTGTACGTTATACGTTGTACGTTATACGTTGTACATTATGCGTTGTACGTTATACGTTGTACGTTATACGTTATACGTTATACGTTATACGTTATACGTTATACGTTATAAGTTATACGTTATTCGTTATACGTTTTACGTTATACGTTATACGTTATACGTTATACGTTATACGTTACACGTTATACGTTATACGTTATACGTTATACGTTACACGTTATACGTTATACGTTATACGTTATACGTTATACGTTATACGTTATACGTTATACGTTATACGTTATACGTTATACGTTATACGTTATACGTTATACGTTATACGTTATACGTTATACGTTATACGTTATACGTTATACGTTATACGTTATACGTTATACGTTATACGTTATACGTTATACGTTATACGTTATACGTTATACGTTATACGTTATACGTTATACGTTATACGTTATACGTTATACGTTATACGTTATACGTTATACGTTATACGTTATACGTTATACGTTATACGTTATACGTTATACGTTATACGTTATACGTTATACGTTATACGTTATACGTTATACGTTATACGTTATACGTTATACGTTATACGTTATACGTTATACGTTATACGTTATACGTTATACGTTATACGTTATACGTTATACGTTATACGTTATACGTTATACGTTATACGTTATACGTTATACGTTATACGTTATACGTTATACGTTATACGTTATACGTTATACGTTATACGTTATACGTTATACGTTGTACGTTATACGCTGTACGTTATACCTTATACGTTATACGTTATACACTGTACGTTATACGCTGTACGTTATAAGTTATACGTTATACGTTATACGTTACACGTTGTACGTTGTACGTTACACGTTGTACATTATACGTTGTACGTTATACGTTATACGCTGTACGTTATACGTTATACGTTACATGTTGCACGTTGTACGTTATACGTTATACGTTGTATGTTATACGTTGTACGTTATACGTTATACGTTGTACGTTATACGTTGTACATTATACGTTGTATGTTATACGTTATACGCTGTACGTTATACGTTATTCGTTATACGTTATACGTTATACGTTATACGTTATACGTTATACGTTATACGTTATACGTTATACGTTATACGTTGTACGTTATACGCTGTACGTTATACGCTGTACGTTATACGTTACACGTTGTACGTTGTACGTTATACGTCGTACGTTATACGTTGTACATTGTACGTTATACGTTGTACGTTATACGTTGTACATTATGCGTTGTACGTTATACGTTGTACGTTATACGTTATACGTTATACGTTATACGTTATACGTTATAAGTTATACGTTATTCGTTATACGTTTTACGTTATACGTTATACGTTATACGTTATACGTTATACGTTACACGTTACACGTTATACGTTATACGTTATACGTTACACGTTACACGTTATACGTTATACGTTATACGTTATACGTTATACGTTATACGTTATACGTTATACGTTATACGTTATACGTTATACGTTATACGTTATACGTTATACGTTATACGTTATACGTTATACGTTATACGTTATACGTTATACGTTATACGTTATACGTTATACGTTATACGTTATACGTTATACGTTATACGTTATACGTTATACGTTATACGTTATACGTTATACGTTATACGTTATACGTTATACGTTATACGTTATACGTTATACGTTATACGTTATACGTTATACGTTATACGTTATACGTTATACGTTATACGTTATACGTTATACGTTATACGTTATACGTTATACGTTATACGTTATACGTTATACGTTATACGTTATACGTTATACGTTATACGTTATACGTTATACGTTATACGTTATACGTTATACGTTATACGTTATACGTTATACGTTATACGTTATACGTTATACGTTATACGTTATACGTTATACGTTATACGTTATACGTTATACGTTATACGTTATACGTTATACGTTATACGTTATACGTTATACGTTATACGTTATACGTTATACGTTATACGTTATACGTTATACGTTATACGTTATACGTTATACGTTATACGTTATACGTTATACGTTATACGTTATACGTTATACGTTATACGTTATACGTTATACGTTATACGTTATACGTTATACGTTATACGTTATACGTTATACGTTATACGTTATACGTTATACGTTATACGTTATACGTTATACGTTATACGTTATACGTTATACGTTATACGTTATACGTTATACGTTATACGTTATACGTTATACGTTATACGTTATACGTTATACGTTATACGTTATACGTTATACGTTATACGTTATACGTTATACGTTATACGTTATACGTTATACGTTATACGTTATACGTTATACGTTATACGTTATACGTTATACGTTATACGTTATACGTTATACGTTATACGTTATACGTTATACGTTATACGTTATACGTTATACGTTATACGTTATACGTTATACGTTATACGTTATACGTTATACGTTATACGTTATACGTTATACGTTATACGTTATACGTTATACGTTATACGTTATACGTTATACGTTATACGTTATACGTTATACGTTATACGTTATACGTTATACGTTATACGTTATACGTTATACGTTATACGTTATACGTTATACGTTATACGTTATACGTTATACGTTATACGTTATACGTTATACGTTATACGTTATACGTTATACGTTATACGTTATACGTTATACGCTGTACGTTATACGCTGTACGTTATACGTTATACGTTATACGTTACTCGTTGTACGTTGTACGTTATACGTTGTACGTTGTACGTTATACGTTGTACGTTATACGTTGTACGATATACGTTGTACGTTATACGTTGTACGTTATATGTTATACGTTGCACGTTGTACGATGTACGTTATACGTTATACGTTATACGTTATACGTTATACGTTATACGTTATACGTTATACGTTATACGGTATACGGTATACGGTATACGTTATACGTTGTACGTTATACGTTATACGTTATACGTTATACGTTATATGTTATACGATATACGTTATACGTTATACGTTATACGTTATACGTTGTACGTTATACGCTGTACGTTATACCTTATACGTTACACGTTATACACTGTACGTTATACGCTGTACGTTATAAGTTATACGTTATACGTTATACGTTACACGTTGTACGTTGTACGTTACACGTTGTACATTATACGTTGTACGTTATACGTTATACGCTGTACGTTATACGTTATACGTTACATGTTGCACGTTGTACGTTATACGTTATACGTTGTATGTTATACGTTGTACGTTATACGTTATACGTTGAACGTTATACGTTATACGTTATACGTTATACGTTATACGTTATACGTTATACGTTATACGTTATACGTTATACGTTATACGTTATACGTTATACGTTATACGTTATACGTTATACGTTATACGTTATACGTTATACGTTATACGTTATACGTTATACGTTATACGTTATACGTTATACGTTATACGTTATACGTTATACGTTATACGTTATACGTTATACGTTATACGTTATACGTTATACGTTATACGTTATACGTTATACGTTATACGTTATACGTTATACGTTATACGTTATACGTTATACGTTATACGTTATACGTTATACGTTATACGTTATACGTTATACGTTATACGTTATACGTTATACGTTATACGTTATACGTTATACGTTATACGTTATACGTTATACGTTATACGTTATACGTTATACGTTATACGTTATACGTTATACGTTATACGTTATACGTTATACGTTATACGTTATACGTTATACGTTATACGTTATACGTTATACGTTATACGTTATACGTTATACGTTATACGTTATACGTTATACGTTATACGTTATACGGTATACGGTATACGGTATACGTTATACGTTGTACGTTATACGTTATACGTTATACGTTATACGTTATATGTTATACGATATACGTTATACGTTATACGTTATACGTTATACGTTATACGTTATACGTTGTACGTTATACGCTGTACGTTATACCTTATACGTTATACGTTATACACTGTACGTTATACGCTGTACGTTATAAGTTATACGTTATACGTTATACGTTACACGTTGTACGTTGTACGTTACACGTTGTACATTATACGTTGTACGTTATACGTTATAAGCTGTACGTTATACGTTATACGTTACATGTTGCACGTTGTACGTTATACGTTATACGTTGTATGTTATACGTTGTACGTTATACGTTATACGTTGTACGTTATACGTTGTACATTATACGTTGTATGTTATACGTTATACGCTGTACGTTATACGTTATTCGTTATACGTTATACGTTATACGTTATAAGTTATACGTTGTACGTTATACGCTGTACGTTATACGCTGTACGTTATACGTTACACGTTGTACGTTGTACGTTATACGTTGTACGTTATACGTTGTACATTGTACGTTATACGTTGTACGTTATACGTTGTACATTATGCGTTGTACGTTATACGTTGTACGTTATACGTTATACGTTATACGTTATACGTTATACGTTATACGTTATACGTTATACGTTATACGTTATACGTTATACGTTATACGTTATAAGTTATACGTTATTCGTTATACGTTTTACGTTATACGTTATACGTTATACGTTATACGTTATACGTTACACGTTATACGTTATACGTTATACGTTATACGTTATACGTAATACGTTATACGTTATACGTTATACGTTATACGTTATACGTTATACGTTATACGTTATACGGTATACGTTATACGTTATACGTTATACGTTATACGTTATACGTTATACGCTGTACGTTATACGCTGTACGTTATACGCTGTACGTTATACGTTATACGTTACACGTTGTACGTTGTACGTTATACGTTGTACGTTATACGTTGTACATTATACGTTGTACATTATACGTTGTACGTTATACGTTATACGCTGTACGTTATAAGTTATACGTTATACGTTATACGTTACGCGTTGTACGTTGTACGTTATACGTTGTACATTATACGTTGTACGTTATACGTTATACGTTGTACGTTATACGCTGTACGTTATACGTTATACGTTATACGTTACACGTTGTACGTTGCACGTTATACGTTATACGTTGTATGTTATACGTTGTACGTTATACGTTATACGTTGTACGTTATACGTTGTACATTATACGTTGTATGTTATACGTTATACGCTGTACGTTATACGTTATTCGTTATACGTTATACGTTATACGTTATACGTTATACGTTATACGTTATACGTTATACGTTATACGTCATACGTTATACGTTATACGTTGTACGTTATACGCTGTACGTTATACGCTGTACGTTATACGTTACACGTTGTACGCTGTACGTTATACGTTGTACGTTATACGTTGTACGTTATACGTTGTACATTGTACGTTATACGTTGTACGTTATACGTTGTACATTATGCGTTGTACGTTATACGTTGTACGTTATACGTTATACGTTATACGTTATACGTTATACGTTATACGTTATACGTTATACGTTATACGTTATACGTTATACGTTATAAGTTATACGTTATTCGTTATACGTTTTACGTTATACGTTATACGTTATACGTTATACGTTATACGTTATACGTTATACGTTATACGTTATACGTTAAACGTTATACGTTATACGTTATACGTTAAACGTTATACGTTATACGTTATACGTTATACGTCATACGTTATACGTTATACGTTATACGTTATACGTTATACGTTATACGTTATACGTTATACGTTATACGTTATACGGTATACGTTATACGTTATACGTTATACGTTATACGTTATACGTTATACGCTGTACGTTATACGCTGTACGTTATACGCTGTACGTTATACGTTATACGTTACACGTTGTACGTTGTACGTTATACGTTGTACGTTATACGTTGTACATTATACGTTGTACATTATACTTTGTACGTTATACGTTATACGCTGTACGTTATAAGTTATACGTTATACGTTATACGTTACACGTTGTACGTTGTACGTTATACGTTGTACATTATACGTTGTACGTTATACGTTATACGTTATACGTTATACGTTACATGTTGTACGTTGTACGTTATACGTTGTACGTTATACGTTGTACGTTATACGTTGTATGTTATACGTTATACGCTGTACGTTATACGTTATACGTTGTACGTTATACGTTGTATGTTATACGATATACGCTGTACGTTATACGTTATACGTTGTACGTTATACGTTATACGTTATACGTTATACGCTGTACGTTATACGCTGTACGTTATACGTTATACGTTATACGTTATACGTTATACGTTATACGTTATACGTTATACGTTATACGTTATACGTTACATGTTGTACGTTGTACGTTATACGTTGTACGTTATACGTTGTACGTTATACGTTGTATGTTATACGTTATACGCTGTACGTTATACGTTATACGTTGTACGTTATACGTTGTATGTTATACGTTATACGCTGTACGTTATACGTTATACGTTGTACGTTATACGTTATACGTTATACGTTATACGCTGTACGTTATACGCTGTACGTTATACGTTATACGTTATACGTTATACGTTATACGTTATACGTTATACGTTATACGTTATACGTTATACGTTATACGTTATACGTTATACGTTATACGTTATACGTTATACGTTATACGTTATACGTTATACGTTATACGTTATACGTTATACGTTATACGTTATACGTTATACGTTATACGTTATACGTTATACGTTATACGTTATACGTTATACGTTATACGTTATACGTTATACGTTATACGTTATACGTTATACGTTATACGTTATACGTTATACGTTATACGTTATACGTTATACGTTATACGTTATACGTTATACGTTATACGTTATACGTTATACGTTATACGTTATACGTTATACGTTATACGTTATACGTTATACGTTATACGTTATACGTTATACGTTATACGTTATACGTTATACGTTATACGTTATACGTTATACGTTATACGTTATACGTTATACGTTATACGTTATACGTTATACGTTATACGTTATACGTTATACGTTATACGTTATACGTTATACGTTATACGTTATACGTTATACGTTATACGTTATACGTTATACGTTATACGTTATACGTTATACGTTATACGTTATACGTTATACGTTATACGTTATACGTTATACGTTATACGTTATACGTTATACGTTATACGTTATACGTTATACGTTATACGTTATACGTTATACGTTATACGTTATACGTTATACGTTATACGTTATACGTTATACGTTATACGTTATACGTTATACGTTATACGTTATACGTTATACGTTATACGTTATACGTTATACGTTATACGTTATACGTTATACGTTATACGTTATACGTTATACGTTATACGTTATACGTTATACGTTATACGTTATACGTTATACGTTATACGTTATACGTTATACGTTATACGTTATACGTTATACGTTATACGTTATACGTTATACGTTATACGTTATACGTTATACGTTATACGTTATACGTTATACGTTATACGTTATACGTTATACGTTATACGTTATACGTTATACGTTATACGTTATACGTTATACGTTATACGTTATACGTTATACGTTATACGTTATACGTTATACGTTATACGTTATACGTTATACGTTATACGTTATACGTTATACGTTATACGTTATACGTTATACGTTATACGTTATACGTTATACGTTATACGTTATACGTTATACGTTATACGTTATACGTTATACGTTATACGTTATACGTTATACGTTATACGTTATACGTTATACGTTATACGTTATACGTTATACGGTATACGGTATACGGTATACGTTATACGTTGTACGTTATACGTTATACGTTATACGTTATACGTTATACGTTATACGTTATACGTTATACGTTATACGTTATACGTTATACGTTATACGTTATACGTTGTACGTTATACGCTGTACGTTATACCTTATACGTTATACGTTATACACTGTACGTTATACGCTGTACGTTATAAGTTATACGTTATACGTTATACGTTACACGTTGTACGTTGTACGTTACACGTTGTACATTATACGTTGTACGTTATACGTTATACGCTGTACGTTATACGTTATACGTTACATGTTGCACGTTGTACGTTATACGTTATACGTTGTATGTTATACGTTGTACGTTATACGTTATACGTTGTACGTTATACGTTGTACATTATACGTTGTATGTTATACGTTATACGCTGTACGTTATACGTTATTCGTTATACGTTATACGTTATACGTTATACGTTATACGTTATACGTTATACGTTATACGTTATAAGTTATACGTTGTACGTTATACGCTGTACGTTATACGCTGTACGTTATACGTTACACGTTGTACGTTGTACGTTATACGTTGTACGTTATACGTTGTACATTGTACGTTATACGTTGTACGTTATACGTTGTACATTATGCGTTGTACGTTATACGTTGTACGTTATACGTTATACGTTATACGTTATACGTTATACGTTATACGTTATACGTTATACGTTATACGTTATACGTTATACGTTATACGTTATAAGTTATACGTTATTCGTTATACGTTTTACGTTATACGTTATACGTTATACGTTATACGTTATACGTTACACGTTATACGTTATACGTTATACGTTATACGTTATACGTAATACGTTATACGTTATACGTAATACGTTATACGTTATACGTTATACGTTATACGTTATACGTTATACGTTATACGTTATACGGTATACGTTATACGTTATACGTTATACGTTATACGTTATACGTTATACGCTGTACGTTATACGCTGTACGTTATACGCTGTACGTTATACGTTATACGTTACACGTTGTACGTTGTACGTTATACGTTGTACGTTATACGTTGTACATTATACGTTGTACATTATACGTTGTACGTTATACGTTATACGCTGTACGTTATAAGTTATACGTTATACGTTATACGTTACACGTTGTACGTTGTACGTTATACGTTGTACATTATACGTTGTACGTTATACGTTATACGTTGTACGTTATACGCTGTACGTTATACGTTATACGTTATACGTTACACGTTGTACGTTGTACGTTATACGTTATACGTTGTATGTTATACGTTGTACGTTATACGTTATACGTTGTACGTTATACGTTGTACATTATACGTTGTATGTTATACGTTATACGCTGTACGTTATACGTTATTCGTTATACGTTGTACGTTATACGCTGTACGTTATACGCTGTACGTTATACGTTACACGTTGTACGCTGTACGTTATACGTTGTACGTTATACGTTGTACATTGTACGTTATACGTTGTACGTTATACGTTGTACATTATGCGTTGTACGTTATACGTTGTACGTTATACGTTATACGTTATACGTTATACGTTATACGTTATACGTTATACGTTATACGTTATACGTTATACGTTATAAGTTATACGTTATACGTTATACGTTATACGTTATACGTTATACGTTATACGTTATACGTTATACGTTATACGGTATACGTTATACGTTATACGTTATACGTTATACGTTATACGTTATACGTTATACGCTGTACGTTATACGCTGTACGTTATACGCTGTACGTTATACGTTATACGTTACACGTTGTACGTTGTACGTTATACGTTGTACGTTATACGTTGTACATTATACGTTGTACATTATACTTTGTACGTTATACGTTATACGCTGTACGTTATAAGTTATACGTTATACGTTATACGTTACACGTTGTACGTTGTACGTTATACGTTGTACATTATACGTTGTACGTTATACGTTATACGTTATACGTTACATGTTGTACGTTGTACGTTATACGTTGTACGTTATACGTTGTACGTTATACGTTGTATGTTATACGTTATACGCTGTACGTTATACGTTATACGTTGTACGTTATACGTTGTATGTTATACGTTATACGCTGTACGTTATACGTTATACGTTGTACGTTATACGTTATACGCTGTACGTTATACGTTATACGTTGTACGTTATACGTTATACGTTATACGTTATACGCTGTACGTTATACGTTATACGTTATACGTTATACGTTATACGTTATACGTTATACGTTATACGTTATACGTTATACGTTATACGTTATACGTTATACGTTATACGTTATACGTTATACGTTATACGTTATACGTTATACGTTATACGTTATACGTTATACGTTATACGTTATACGTTATACGTTATACGTTATACGTTATACGTTATACGTTATACGTTATACGTTATACGTTATACGTTATACGTTATACGTTATACGTTATACGTTATACGTTATACGTTATACGTTATACGTTATACGTTATACGTTATACGTTATACGTTATACGTTATACGTTATACGTTATACGTTATACGTTATACGTTATACGTTATACGTTATACGTTATACGTTATACGTTATACGTTATACGTTATACGTTATACGTTATACGTTATACGTTATACGTTATACGTTATACGTTATACGTTATACGTTATACGTTATACGTTATACGTTATACGTTATACGTTATACGTTATACGTTATACGTTATACGTTATACGTTATACGTTATACGTTATACGTTATACGTTATACGTTATACGTTATACGTTATACGTTATACGTTATACGTTATACGTTATACGTTATACGTTATACGTTATACGTTATACGTTATAGGTTATACGTTATAGGTTATACGTTATACGTTATACGTTATACGTTATACGTTATACGTTATACGTTATACGTTATACGTTATACGTTATACGTTATACGTTATACGTTATACGTTATACGTTATACGTTATACGTTATACGTTATACGTTATACGTTATACGTTATACGTTATACGTTAAACGTTATACGTTATACGTTGTACGTTATACGCTGTACGTTATACGCTGTACGTTATACGCTGTACGTTATACGTTATACGTTATACGTTACTCGTTGTACGTTGTACGTTATACGTTGTACGTTGTACGTTATACGTTGTACGTTATACGTTGTACGATATACGTTGTACGTTATACGTTGTACGTTATATGTTATACGTTGCACGTTGTACGATGTACGTTATACGTTATACGTTATACGTTATACGTTATACGTTATACGTTATACGGTATACGGTATACGGTATACGTTATACGTTGTACGTTATACGTTATACGTTATACGTTATACGTTATATGTTATACGATATACGTTATACGTTATACGTTATACGTTATACGTTATACGTTGTACGTTATACGCTGTACGTTATACCTTATACGTTATACGTTATACACTGTACGTTATACGCTGTACGTTATAAGTTATACGTTATACGTTATACGTTATACGTTATACGTTATACGTTATACGTTATACGTTATACGTTATACGTTATACGTTATACGTTATACGTTATACGTTATACGTTATACGTTATACGTTATACGTTATACGTTATACGTTATACGTTATACGTTATACGTTATACGTTATACGTTATACGTTATACGTTATACGTTATACGTTATACGTTATACGTTATACGTTATACGTTATACGTTATACGTTATACGTTATACGTTATACGTTATACGTTATACGTTATACGTTATACGTTATACGTTATACGTTATACGTTATACGTTATACGTTATACGTTATACGTTATACGTTATACGTTATACGTTATACGTTATACGTTATACGTTATACGTTATACGTTATACGTTATACGTTATACGTTATACGTTATACGTTATACGTTATACGTTATACGTTATACGTTATACGTTATACGTTATACGTTATACGTTATACGTTATACGTTATACGTTATACGTTATACGTTATACGTTATACGTTATACGTTATACGTTATACGTTATACGTTAAACGTTATACGTTATACGTTGTACGTTATACGCTGTACGTTATACGCTGTACGTTATACGCTGTACGTTATACGTTATACGTTATACGTTACTCGTTGTACGTTGTACGTTATACGTTGTACGTTGTACGTTATACGTTGTACGTTATACGTTGTACGATATACGTTGTACGTTATACGTTGTACGTTATATGTTATACGTTGCACGTTGTACGATGTACGTTATACGTTATACGTTATACGTTATACGTTATACGTTATACGTTATACGGTATACGGTATACGGTATACGTTATACGTTGTACGTTATACGTTATACGTTATACGTTATACGTTATATGTTATACGATATACGTTATACGTTATACGTTATACGTTATACGTTATACGTTGTACGTTATACGCTGTACGTTATACCTTATACGTTATACGTTATACGTTATACGTTATACGTTGTACGCTGTACGTTATACGTTATACGTTACACGTTGTACGTTGTACGTTATACGTTGTACATTATACGTTGTACATTATACGTTGTACGTTATACGTTATACGCTGTACGTTATAAGTTATACGTTATACGTTATACGTTACACGTTGTACGTTGTACGTTATACGTTGTACATTATACGTTGTACGTTATACGTTATACGTTACATGTTGTACGTTGTACGTTATACGTTGTACGTTATACGTTGTACGTTATACGTTGTATGTTATACGTTATACGCTGTACGTTATACGTTATACGTTGTACGTTATACGTTGTACGTTATACGTTGTACATTGTACGTTATACGTTGTACGTTATACGTTGTACATTATGCGTTGTACGTTATACGTTGTACGTTATACGTTATACGTTATACGTTATACGTTATACGTTATACGTTATACGTTATACGTTATAAGTTATACGTTATTCGTTATACGTTTTACGTTATACGTTATACGTTATACGTTATACGTTATACGTTATACGTTATACGTTATACGTTATACGTTATACGTTATACGTTATACGTTATACGTTATACGTTATACGTTATACGTTATACGTTATACGTTATACGTTATACGTTATACGTTATACGGTATACGTTATACGTTATACGTTATACGTTATACGTTATACGTTATACGTTATACGCTGTACGTTATACGCTGTACGTTATACGCTGTACGTTATACGTTATACGTTACACGTTGTACGTTGTACGTTATACGTTGTACGTTATACGTTGTACATTATACGTTGTACATTATACGTTGTACGTTATACGTTATACGCTGTACGTTATAAGTTATACGTTATACGTTATACGTTACACGTTGTACGTTGTACGTTATACGTTGTACATTATACGTTGTACGTTATACGTTATACGTTACATGTTGTACGTTGTACGTTATACGTTGTACGTTATACGTTGTACGTTATACGTTGTATGTTATACGTTATACGCTGTACGTTATACGTTATACGTTGTACGTTATACGTTGTATGTTATACGTTATACGCTGTACGCTGTACGTTATACGTTATACGTTATACGTTATACGTTGTACGTTATACGCTGTACGTTATACCTTATACGTTATACGTTATACGCTGTACGTTATACGCTGTACGTTATACGTTATACGTTATACGTTATACGTTATACGTTATACGTTATACGTTATACGTTTTACGTTATACGTTATACGTTATACGTTATACGTTATACGTTATACGTTATACGTTATACGTTATACGTTATACGTTATACGTTATACTTTATACGTTATACGTTATACGCTGTACGTTATACGTTATACGTTATACGTTACACGTTGTACGTTGTACGTTATACGTTATACGTTGTATGTTATACGTTGTACGTTATACGTTATACGTTGTACGTTATACGTTGTACATTATACGTTGTATGTTATACGTTATACGCTGTACGTTATACGTTATACGTTGTACGTTATACGTTGTACATTGTACGTTATACGTTGTACGTTATACGTTGTACATTATGCGTTGTACGTTATACGTTGTACGTTATACGTTATACGTTATACGTTATACGTTATACGTTATACGTTATACGTTATACGTTATGCGTTATACGTTATACGTTATACGTTATACGTTATACGTTATACGTTATACGTTATACGTTATACGTTATACGTTATACGTTATACGTAATACGTTATACGTTATACGTTATACGTTATACGTTATACGTTATACTTAATACGTTATACGTTATACGTTATACGTTATACGTTATACGTTATACGTTATACGTTATACGTTATACGTTATACGTTATACGTTATACGTTATACGTTATACGTTATACGTTATACGTTATACGTTATACGTTATACGTTATACGTTATACGTTATACGTTATACGTTATACGTTATGCGTTATACGTTATACGTTATACGTTATACGTTATACGTTATACGTTATACGTTAAACGTTATACGTTATACGTTGTACGTTATACGCTGTACGTTATACGCTGTACGTTATACGCTGTACGTTTTACTTATACGTTATACGTTACTCGTTGTACGTTGTACGTTATACGTTGTACGTTATACGTTGTATGTTGTACGTTATACGTTGTACGTTATACGTTGTACGATATACGTTGTACGTTATACGTTGTACGTTATATGTTATACGTTACACGTTGTACGATGTACGTTATACGTTATACGTTATACGTTATACGTTATACGTTATACGTTATACGTTATACGTTATACGTTATACGTTATACGGTATACGGTATACGGTATACGGTATACGTTATACGTTGTACGTTATACGTTATACGTTATACGTTATACGTTATATGTTATACGATATACGTTATACGTTATACGTTATACGTTATACGTTGTACGTTATACGCTGTACGTTATACGTTATACGTTGTACGTTATACGTTGTACATTATACGTTGTATGTTATACGTTATACGCTGTACGTTATACGTTATTCGTTATACGTTATACGTTATACGTTATACGTTATACGTTATACGTTATACGTTATACGTTATACGTTATACGGTATACGGTATACGGTATACGGTATACGTTATACGTTGTACGTTATACGTTATACGTTATACGTTATACGTTATACGTTATACGTTATACGATATACGTTATACGTTATACGTTATACGTTATACGTTATGGGCTGTACGTTATACGTTATACGTTATACGCTGTACGTTATACGTTATACGTTATACGTTACACGTTGTACGTTGTACGTTATACGTTATACGTTGTATGTTATACGTTGTACGTTATACGTTATACGTTGTACGTTATACGTTGTACATTATACGTTGTATGTTATACGTTATAAGCTGTACGTTATACGTTATTCGTTATACGTTATACGTTATACGTTATACGTTATACGCTGTACGTTATACGCTGTACGTTATACGCTGTACGTTATACGTTATACGGTGTACGTTATACGTTATACGTTATACGTTATACGCTGTACATTATACGCTGTACGTTATACGTTATACGTTATACGTTGTACGTTATACGCTGTACGTTATACCTTATACGTTATACGTTATACGCTGTGCGTTATACGCTGTACGTTATACGTTATACGTTATACGTTATACGTTATACGTTATACGTTATACGTTATACGTTATACGTTATACGTTATACGTTATACGTTATACGTTATACGTTATAAGTTGTACGTTATACGCTGTACGTTATACGCTGTACGTTATACGCTGTATGTTATACGTTATACGTTATACGGTACACGTTGTACGTTGAACGTTATACGTTGTACGTTATACGTTGTACGTTGTACGTTATACGTTATACGTTATACGTTATACGTTATACGTTATACGTTATACGGTATACGGTATACGGTATACGGTATACGTTATACGTTGTACGTTATACGTTATACGTTATACGTTATACGTTATACGTTATATGTTATACGATATACGTTATACGTTATACGTTATACGTTATACGTTATAGGCTGTACGTTATACGTTATACGTTATACGCTGTACGTTATACGTTATACGTTATACGTTACACGTTGTACGTTCTACGTTATACGTTATACGTTGTATGTTATACGTTGTACGTTATACGTTATACGTTGTACGTTATACGTTGTACATTATACGTTGTACGTTATACGTTATACGGTATACGGTATACGGTATACGGTATACGTTATACGTTGTAAGTTATACGTTATACGTTATACGTTATACGTTATATGTTATACGATATACGTTATACGTTATACGTTATACGTTATACGTTATGGGCTGTACGTTATACGTTATACGTTATACGCTGTACGTTATACGTTATACGTTATACGTTACACGTTGTACGTTGTACGTTATACGTTATACGTTGTATGTTATACGTTGTACGTTATACGTTATACGTTGTACGTTATACGTTATACGTTACACGTTGTACGTTATACGTTATACGTTGAACATTATACATTGTACGTTATACGTTATACGCTGTACGTTACACGTTATACGTTATACGTTATACGTTATACGTTATACGTTATACGTTATACGTTATACGTTATACGTTATACGTTATACGTTATACGTAATACGTTATACGTTATACGTTATACGTTATACGTTATACGTTATACGTTATACGTTATACGTTATACGTTATACGCTGTACGTTATACGCTGTACATTATACGCTGTACGTTATACGTTATACGTTATACGTTACACGTTGTACGTTGTACGTTATACGTTGAACATTATACATTGTACGTTATACGTTATACGCTGTACGTTATACGTTATACGTTATACGTTATACGTTATACGTTATACGTTATACGTTGTACGTTATACGTTGTAGGTTATACGTTGTATGTTGTACGTTATACGTTGTACGTTATACGTTGTACGATATACGTTGTACGTTATACGTTGTACGTTATATATTATACGTTACACGTTGTACGATGTACGTTATACGTTATACGTTATACGTTATACGTTATACGTTATACGTTATACGTTATACGTTATACGTTATACGTTATACGTTATACGTTATACGTTATAAGTTATACGTTATACGTTATACGTTATACGTTATACGTTATACGTTATACGTTATACGTTATACGTTATACGGTATACGTTATACGTTATACGTTATACGTTATACGTTATACGTTATACGTTATACGCTGTACGTTATACGCTGTACGTTATAC
Source organism: Lasioglossum morio (assembly GCA_916610235.2). Lineage (NCBI taxonomy): Eukaryota > Metazoa > Arthropoda > Insecta > Hymenoptera > Halictidae > Lasioglossum > Lasioglossum morio. Next base: position 801,884 of record CAKAJA020001038.1, read on the forward strand.
GCTGTACGTTATACGTTATACGTTACACGTTGTACGTTGTACGTTATACGTTGTACGTTATACGTTGTACATTATACGTTGTACATTATACTTTGTACGTTATACGTTATACGCTGTACGTTATAAGTTATACGTTATACGTTATACGTTACACGTTGTACGTTGTACGTTATACGTTGTACATTATACGTTGTACGTTATACGTTATACGTTATACGTTACATGTTGTACGTTGTACGTTATACGTTGTACGTTATACGTTGTACGTTATACGTTGTATGTTATACGTTATACGCTGTACGTTATACGTTATACGTTGTACGTTATACGTTGTATGTTATACGTTATACGCTGTACGTTATACGTTATACGTTGTACGTTATACGTTATACGCTGTACGTTATACGTTATACGTTGTACGTTATACGTTATACGTTATACGTTATACGCTGTACGTTATACGTTATACGTTATACGTTATACGTTATACGTTATACGTTATACGTTATACGTTATACGTTATACGTTATACGTTATACGTTATACGTTATACGTTATACGTTATACGTTATACGTTATACGTTATACGTTATACGTTATACGTTATACGTTATACGTTATACGTTATACGTTATACGTTATACGTTATACGTTATACGTTATACGTTATACGTTATACGTTATACGTTATACGTTATACGTTATACGTTATACGTTATACGTTATACGTTATACGTTATACGTTATACGTTATACGTTATACGTTATACGTTATACGTTATACGTTATACGTTATACGTTATACGTTATACGTTATACGTTATACGTTATACGTTATACGTTATACGTTATACGTTATACGTTATACGTTATACGTTATACGTTATACGTTATACGTTATACGTTATACGTTATACGTTATACGTTATACGTTATACGTTATACGTTATACGTTATACGTTATACGTTATACGTTATACGTTATACGTTATACGTTATACGTTATACGTTATACGTTATACGTTATACGTTATACGTTATACGTTATACGTTATACGTTATACGTTATACGTTATACGTTATACGTTATACGTTATACGTTATACGTTATACGTTATACGTTATAGGTTATACGTTATAGGTTATACGTTATACGTTATACGTTATACGTTATACGTTATACGTTATACGTTATACGTTATACGTTATACGTTATACGTTATACGTTATACGTTATACGTTATACGTTATACGTTATACGTTATACGTTATACGTTAAACGTTATACGTTATACGTTGTACGTTATACGCTGTACGTTATACGCTGTACGTTATACGCTGTACGTTATACGTTATACGTTATACGTTACTCGTTGTACGTTGTACGTTATACGTTGTACGTTGTACGTTATACGTTGTACGTTATACGTTGTACGATATACGTTGTACGTTATACGTTGTACGTTATATGTTATACGTTGCACGTTGTACGATGTACGTTATACGTTATACGTTATACGTTATACGTTATACGTTATACGTTATACGGTATACGGTATACGGTATACGTTATACGTTGTACGTTATACGTTATACGTTATACGTTATACGTTATATGTTATACGATATACGTTATACGTTATACGTTATACGTTATACGTTATACGTTGTACGTTATACGCTGTACGTTATACCTTATACGTTATACGTTATACACTGTACGTTATACGCTGTACGTTATAAGTTATACGTTATACGTTATACGTTATACGTTATACGTTATACGTTATACGTTATACGTTATACGTTATACGTTATACGTTATACGTTATACGTTATACGTTATACGTTATACGTTATACGTTATACGTTATACGTTATACGTTATACGTTATACGTTATACGTTATACGTTATACGTTATACGTTATACGTTATACGTTATACGTTATACGTTATACGTTATACGTTATACGTTATACGTTATACGTTATACGTTATACGTTATACGTTATACGTTATACGTTATACGTTATACGTTATACGTTATACGTTATACGTTATACGTTATACGTTATACGTTATACGTTATACGTTATACGTTATACGTTATACGTTATACGTTATACGTTATACGTTATACGTTATACGTTATACGTTATACGTTATACGTTATACGTTATACGTTATACGTTATACGTTATACGTTATACGTTATACGTTATACGTTATACGTTATACGTTATACGTTATACGTTATACGTTATACGTTATACGTTATACGTTATACGTTATACGTTATACGTTATACGTTATACGTTATACGTTATACGTTATACGTTAAACGTTATACGTTATACGTTGTACGTTATACGCTGTACGTTATACGCTGTACGTTATACGCTGTACGTTATACGTTATACGTTATACGTTACTCGTTGTACGTTGTACGTTATACGTTGTACGTTGTACGTTATACGTTGTACGTTATACGTTGTACGATATACGTTGTACGTTATACGTTGTACGTTATATGTTATACGTTGCACGTTGTACGATGTACGTTATACGTTATACGTTATACGTTATACGTTATACGTTATACGTTATACGGTATACGGTATACGGTATACGTTATACGTTGTACGTTATACGTTATACGTTATACGTTATACGTTATATGTTATACGATATACGTTATACGTTATACGTTATACGTTATACGTTATACGTTGTACGTTATACGCTGTACGTTATACCTTATACGTTATACGTTATACGTTATACGTTATACGTTGTACGCTGTACGTTATACGTTATACGTTACACGTTGTACGTTGTACGTTATACGTTGTACATTATACGTTGTACATTATACGTTGTACGTTATACGTTATACGCTGTACGTTATAAGTTATACGTTATACGTTATACGTTACACGTTGTACGTTGTACGTTATACGTTGTACATTATACGTTGTACGTTATACGTTATACGTTACATGTTGTACGTTGTACGTTATACGTTGTACGTTATACGTTGTACGTTATACGTTGTATGTTATACGTTATACGCTGTACGTTATACGTTATACGTTGTACGTTATACGTTGTACGTTATACGTTGTACATTGTACGTTATACGTTGTACGTTATACGTTGTACATTATGCGTTGTACGTTATACGTTGTACGTTATACGTTATACGTTATACGTTATACGTTATACGTTATACGTTATACGTTATACGTTGTATGTTATACGGTATACGTTATACGTTATACGTTATACGTTATACGTTATACGTTATACGTTATACGCTGTACGTTATACGCTGTACGTTATACGCTGTACGTTATACGTTATACGTTACACGTTGTACGTTGTACGTTATACGTTGTACGTTATACGTTGTACATTATACGTTGTACATTATACGTTGTACGTTATACGTTATACGCTGTACGTTATAAGTTATACGTTATACGTTATACGTTACACGTTGTACGTTGTACGTTATACGTTGTACATTATACGTTGTACGTTATACGTTATACGTTACATGTTGTACGTTGTACGTTATACGTTGTACGTTATACGTTGTACGTTATACGTTTTATGTTATACGTTATACGCTGTACGTTATACGTTATACGTTGTACGTTATACGTTGTATGTTATACGTTATACGCTGTACGCTGTACGTTATACGTTATACGTTATACGTTATACGTTGTACGTTATACGCTGTACGTTATACCTTATACGTTATACGTTATACGCTGTACGTTATACGCTGTACGTTATACGTTATACGTTATACGTTATACGTTATACGTTATACGTTATACGTTATACGTTTTACGTTATACGTTATACGTTATACGTTATACGTTATACGTTATACGTTATACGTTATACGTTATACGTTATACGTTATACGTTATACTTTATACGTTATACGTTATACGCTGTACGTTATACGTTATACGTTATACGTTACACGTTGTACGTTGTACGTTATACGTTATACGTTGTATGTTATACGTTGTACGTTATACGTTATACGTTGTACGTTATACGTTGTACATTATACGTTGTATGTTATACGTTATACGCTGTACGTTATACGTTATACGTTGTACGTTATACGTTGTACATTGTACGTTATACGTTGTACGTTATACGTTGTACATTATGCGTTGTACGTTATACGTTGTACGTTATACGTTATACGTTATACGTTATACGTTATACGTTATACGTTATACGTTATACGTTATGCGTTATACGTTATACGTTATACGTTATACGTTATACGTTATACGTTATACGTTATACGTTATACGTTATACGTTATACGTTATACGTAATACGTTATACGTTATACGTTATACGTTATACGTTATACGTTATACTTAATACGTTATACGTTATACGTTATACGTTATACGTTATACGTTATACGTTATACGTTATACGTTATACGTTATACGTTATACGTTATACGTTATACGTTATACGTTATACGTTATACGTTATACGTTATACGTTATACGTTATACGTTATACGTTATACGTTATACGTTATGCGTTATACGTTATACGTTATACGTTATACGTTATACGTTATACGTTATACGTTATACGTTAAACGTTATACGTTATACGTTGTACGTTATACGCTGTACGTTATACGCTGTACGTTATACGCTGTACGTTTTACTTATACGTTATACGTTACTCGTTGTACGTTGTACGTTATACGTTGTACGTTATACGTTGTATGTTGTACGTTATACGTTGTACGTTATACGTTGTACGATATACGTTGTACGTTATACGTTGTACGTTATATGTTATACGTTACACGTTGTACGATGTACGTTATACGTTATACGTTATACGTTATACGTTATACGTTATACGTTATACGTTATACGTTATACGTTATACGTTATACGGTATACGGTATACGGTATACGGTATACGTTATACGTTGTACGTTATACGTTATACGTTATACGTTATACGTTATATGTTATACGATATACGTTATACGTTATACGTTATACGTTATACGTTGTACGTTATACGCTGTACGTTATACGTTATACGTTGTACGTTATACGTTGTACATTATACGTTGTATGTTATACGTTATACGCTGTACGTTATACGTTATTCGTTATACGTTATACGTTATACGTTATACGTTATACGTTATACGTTATACGTTATACGTTATACGTTATACGGTATACGGTATACGGTATACGGTATACGTTATACGTTGTACGTTATACGTTATACGTTATACGTTATACGTTATACGTTATACGTTATACGATATACGTTATACGTTATACGTTATACGTTATACGTTATGGGCTGTACGTTATACGTTATACGTTATACGCTGTACGTTATACGTTATACGTTATACGTTACACGTTGTACGTTGTACGTTATACGTTATACGTTGTATGTTATACGTTGTACGTTATACGTTATACGTTGTACGTTATACGTTGTACATTATACGTTGTATGTTATACGTTATAAGCTGTACGTTATACGTTATTCGTTATACGTTATACGTTATACGTTATACGTTATACGCTGTACGTTATACGCTGTACGTTATACGCTGTACGTTATACGTTATACGGTGTACGTTATACGTTATACGTTATACGTTATACGCTGTACATTATACGCTGTACGTTATACGTTATACGTTATACGTTGTACGTTATACGCTGTACGTTATACCTTATACGTTATACGTTATACGCTGTGCGTTATACGCTGTACGTTATACGTTATACGTTATACGTTATACGTTATACGTTATACGTTATACGTTATACGTTATACGTTATACGTTATACGTTATACGTTATACGTTATACGTTATAAGTTGTACGTTATACGCTGTACGTTATACGCTGTACGTTATACGCTGTATGTTATACGTTATACGTTATACGGTACACGTTGTACGTTGAACGTTATACGTTGTACGTTATACGTTGTACGTTGTACGTTATACGTTATACGTTATACGTTATACGTTATACGTTATACGTTATACGGTATACGGTATACGGTATACGGTATACGTTATACGTTGTACGTTATACGTTATACGTTATACGTTATACGTTATACGTTATATGTTATACGATATACGTTATACGTTATACGTTATACGTTATACGTTATAGGCTGTACGTTATACGTTATACGTTATACGCTGTACGTTATACGTTATACGTTATACGTTACACGTTGTACGTTCTACGTTATACGTTATACGTTGTATGTTATACGTTGTACGTTATACGTTATACGTTGTACGTTATACGTTGTACATTATACGTTGTACGTTATACGTTATACGGTATACGGTATACGGTATACGGTATACGTTATACGTTGTAAGTTATACGTTATACGTTATACGTTATACGTTATATGTTATACGATATACGTTATACGTTATACGTTATACGTTATACGTTATGGGCTGTACGTTATACGTTATACGTTATACGCTGTACGTTATACGTTATACGTTATACGTTACACGTTGTACGTTGTACGTTATACGTTATACGTTGTATGTTATACGTTGTACGTTATACGTTATACGTTGTACGTTATACGTTATACGTTACACGTTGTACGTTATACGTTATACGTTGAACATTATACATTGTACGTTATACGTTATACGCTGTACGTTACACGTTATACGTTATACGTTATACGTTATACGTTATACGTTATACGTTATACGTTATACGTTATACGTTATACGTTATACGTTATACGTAATACGTTATACGTTATACGTTATACGTTATACGTTATACGTTATACGTTATACGTTATACGTTATACGTTATACGCTGTACGTTATACGCTGTACATTATACGCTGTACGTTATACGTTATACGTTATACGTTACACGTTGTACGTTGTACGTTATACGTTGAACATTATACATTGTACGTTATACGTTATACGCTGTACGTTATACGTTATACGTTATACGTTATACGTTATACGTTATACGTTATACGTTGTACGTTATACGTTGTAGGTTATACGTTGTATGTTGTACGTTATACGTTGTACGTTATACGTTGTACGATATACGTTGTACGTTATACGTTGTACGTTATATATTATACGTTACACGTTGTACGATGTACGTTATACGTTATACGTTATACGTTATACGTTATACGTTATACGTTATACGTTATACGTTATACGTTATACGTTATACGGTATACGGTATACGGTATACGGTATACGTTATACGTTGTACGTTATACGTTATACGTTATACGTTATACGTTATATGTTATACGATATACGTTATACGTTATACGTTATACGTTATACGTTGTACGTTATACGCTGTACGTTATACGTTATACGTTGTACGTTATACGTTGTACATTATACGTTGTATGTTACACGTTATACGCTGTACGTTATACGTTATTCGTTATACGTTATACGTTATACGTTATACGTTATACGTTATACGTTATACGTTATGGGCTGTACGTTATACGTTATACGTTATACGCTGTACGTTATACGTTATACGTTATACGTTACACGTTGTACGTTGTACGTTATACGTTATACGTTGTATGTTATACGTTGTACGTTATACGTTATACGTTGTACGTTATACGTTGTACGTTATACGTTATACGTTATACGTTATACGTTATATGTTATACGATATACGTTATACGTTATACGTTATACGTTATACGTTATACGTTATACGTTATACGTTATACGTTATACGTTATACGTTATACGTTATACGTTATACGTTATACGTTATACGTTATACGTTGTACGTTATACGCTGTACGTTATACGCTGTACGTTATACGTTATACGTTGTACGTTATACGTTATACGTTATACGTTATACGTTATACGCTGTACGTTATACGCTGTACGTTATACGTTATACGTTATACGTTGTACGTTATACGCTGTACGTTATACCTTATACGTTATACGTTATACGCTGTACGTTATACGCTGTACGTTATACGTTATACGTTATACGTTATACGTTATACGTTATACGTTATACGTTATACGTTATACGTTATACGTTATACGTTATTCGTTATACGTTATACGTTATACGTTATACGTTACACGTTATACGTTATACGTTATACGTTATACGTTATACGTTATACGTTATACGTTATACGTTATACGTTATACGTTATACGTTATACGTTATACGTTATACGTTATACGTTATACGTTATACGTTATACGTTATACGTTATACGTTATACGTTATACGTTATACGTTATACGTTATACGTTATACGTTATACGTTATACGTTATACGTTATACGTTATACGTTATACGTTATACGTTATACGTTATACGTTATACGTTATACGTTATACGTTATACGTTATACGTTATACGTTATACGTTATACGTTATACGTTATACGTTATACGTTATACGTTATACGTTATACGTTATACGTTATAAGTTATACGTTATTCGTTATACGTTTTACGTTATACGTTATACGTTATACGTTATACGTTATACGTTACACGTTATACGTTATACGTTATACGTTATACGTTATACGTAATACGTTATACGTTATACGTTATACGTTATACGTTATACGTTATACGTTATACGGTATACGTTATACGTTATACGTTATACGTTATACGTTATACGTTATACGCTGTACGTTATACGCTGTACGTTATACGCTGTACGTTATACGTTATACGTTACACGTTGTACGTTGTACGTTATACGTTGTACGTTATACGTTGTACATTATACGTTGTACATTATACGTTGTACGTTGTACGTTATACGTTGTACGTTGTACGTTATACGTTGTACGTTATACGTTACACGTTGTACGTTGTACGTTATACGTTATACGCTGTACGTTATACGTTATACGTTGTACGTTATACGTTGTATGTTATACGTTATACGCTGTACGTTATACGTTATACGTTGTACGTTATACGTTATACGTTATACGTTATACGCTGTACGTTATACGCTGTACGTTATACGTTATACGTTATACGTTATACGTTATACGTTATACGTTATACGTTATACGTTATACGTTATACGTTATACGTTATACGTTATACGTTATACGTTATACGTTATACGTTATACGTTATACGTTATACGTTATACGTTATACGTTATACGTTATACGTTATACGTTATACGTTATACGTTATACGTTATACGTTATACGTTATACGTTATACGTTATACGTTATACGTTATACGTTATACGTTATACGTTATACGTTATACGTTATACGTTATACGTTATACGTTATACGTTATACGTTATACGTTATACGTTATACGTTATACGTTATACGTTATACGTTATACGTTATACGTTATACGTTATACGTTATACGTTATACGTTATACGTTATACGTTATACGTTATACGTTATACGTTATACGTTATACGTTATACGTTATACGTTATACGTTATACGTTATACGTTATACGTTATACGTTATACGTTATACGTTATACGTTATACGTTATACGTTATACGTTATACGTTATACGTTATACGTTATACGTTATACGTTATACGTTATACGTTATACGTTATACGTTATACGTTATACGTTATACGTTATACGTTATACGTTATACGTTATACGTTATACGTTATACGTTATACGTTATACGTTATACGTTATACGTTATACGTTATACGTTATACGTTATACGTTATACGTTATACGTTATACGTTATACGTTATACGTTATACGTTATACGTTATACGTTATACGTTATACGTTATACGTTATACGTTATACGTTATACGTTATACGTTATACGTTATACGTTATACGTTATACGTTATACGTTATACGTTATACGTTATACGTTATACGTTATACGTTATACGTTATACGTTATACGTTATACGTTATACGTTATACGTTATACGTTATACGTTATACGTTATACGTTATACGTTATACGTTATACGTTATACGTTATACGTTATACGTTATACGTTATACGTTATACGTTATACGTTATACGTTATACGTTATACGTTATACGTTATACGTTATACGTTATACGTTATACGTTATACGTTATACGTTATACGTTATACGTTATACGTTATACGTTATACGTTATACGTTATACGTTATACGTTATACGTTATACGTTATACGTTATACGTTATACGTTATACGTTAAACGTTATACGTTATACGTTGTATGTTATACGCTGTACGTTATACGCTGTACGTTATACGCTGTACGTTATACGTTATACGTTATACGTTACTCGTTGTACGTTGTACGTTATACGTTGTACGTTGTACGTTATACGTTGTACGTTATACGTTGTACGATATACGTTGTACGTTATACGTTGTACGTTATATGTTATACGTTGCACGTTGTACGATGTACGTTATACGTTATACGTTATACGTTATACGTTATACGTTATACGTTATACGTTATACGTTATACGTTATACGGTATACGGTATACGGTATACGTTATACGTTGTACGTTATACGTTATACGTTATACGTTATATGTTATACGATATACGTTATACGTTATACGTTATACGTTATACGTTATACGTTGTACGTTATACGCTGTACGTTATACCTTATACGTTATACGTTATACACTGTACGTTATACGCTGTACGTTATAAGTTATACGTTATACGTTATACGTTACACGTTGTACGTTGTACGTTACACGTTGTACATTATACGTTGTACGTTATACGTTATACGCTGTACGTTATACGTTATACGTTACATGTTGCACGTTGTACGTTATACGTTATACGTTGTATGTTATACGTTGTACGTTATACGTTATACGTTGTACGTTATACGTTGTACATTATACGTTGTATGTTATACGTTATACGCTGTACGTTATACGTTATTCGTTCTACGTTATACGTTATACGTTATACGTTATACGTTATACGTTATACGTTATACGTTATACGTTATACGTTATACGTTATACGTTATACGTTGTACGTTATACGCTGTACGTTATACGCTGTACGTTGTACGTTACACGTTGTACGTTGTACGTTATACGTTGTACGTTATACGTTGTACATTGTACGTTATACGTTGTACGTTATACGTTGTACATTATGCGTTGTACGTTATACGTTGTACGTTATACGTTATACGTTATACGTTATACGTTATACGTTATACGTTATACGTTATACGTTATAAGTTATACGTTATTCGTTATACGTTTTACGTTATACGTTATACGTTATACGTTATACGTTATACGTTATACGTTATACGTTATACGTTATACGTTATACGTTATACGTTATACGTTATACGTTATACGTTATACGTTATACGTTATACGTTATACGTTATACGTTATACGTTATACGTTATACGTTATACGTTATACGTTATACGTTATACGTTATACGTTATACGTTATACGGTATACGTTATACGTTATACGGTATACGTTATACGTTATACGTTATACGTTATACGTTATACGTTATACGCTGTACGTTATACGCTGTACGTTATACGCTGTACGTTATACGTTATACGTTACACGTTGTACGTTGTACGTTATACGTTGTACGTTACACGTTGTACATTATACGTTGTACATTATACGTTGTACGTTATACGTTATACGCTGTACGTTATAAGTTATACGTTATACGTTATACGTTATACGTTACACGTTGTACGTTGTACGTTATACGTTGTACATTATACGTTGTACGTTATACGTTATACGTTACATGTTGTACGTTGTACGTTATACGTTGTACGTTATACGTTGTACGTTATACGTTGTATGTTATACGTTATACGCTGTACGTTATACGTTATACGTTGTACGTTATACGTTGTATGTTATACGTTATACGCTGTACGCTGTACGTTATACGTTATACGTTATACGTTATACGTTGTACGTTATACGCTGTACGTTATACCTTATACGTTATACGTTATACGCTGTACGTTATACGCTGTACGTTATACGTTATACGTTATACGTTATACGTTATACGTTATACGTTATACGTTATACGTTATACGTTATACGTTATACGTTATACGTTATACGTTATACTTTATACGTTATACGTTATACGCTGTACGTTATACGTTATACGTTATACGTTATACGTTACACGTTGTACGTTGTACGTTATACGTTATACGTTGTATGTTATACGTTGTACGTTATACGTTATACGTTGTACGTTATACGTTGTACATTATACGTTGTATGTTATACGTTATACGCTGTACGTTATACGTTATACGTTGTACGTTATACGTTGTACATTGTACGTTATACGTTGTACGTTATACGTTGTACATTATGCGTTGTACGTTATACGTTGTACGTTATACGTTATACGTTATACGTTATACGTTATACGTTATACGTTATACGTTATACGTTATACGTTATACGTTATACGTTATACGTTATACGTTATACGTTATACGTTATACGTTATACGTTATACGTTATACGTTATACGTTATACGTTATACGTTATACGTTATACGTTATACGTTATACGTTATACGTTATACGTTATACGTTATACGTTATACGTTATACGTTATACGTTATACGTTATACGTTATACGTTATACGTTATACGTTATACGTTATACGTTATACGTTGTACGTTATACGCTGTACGTTATACGCTGTACGTTATACGTTATACGTTGTACGTTATACGTTATACGTTATACGTTATACGTTATACGTTATACGCTGTACGTTATACGCTGTACGTTATACGTTATACGTTATACGTTGTACGTTATACGCTGTACGTTATACCTTATACGTTATACGTTATACGCTGTACGTTATACGCTGTACGTTATACGTTACTCGTTGTACGTTGTACGTTATACGTTGTACGTTGTACGTTATACGTTGTACGTTATACGTTGTACGATATACGTTGTACGTTATACGTTGTACGTTATATGTTATACGTTGCACGTTGTACGATGTACGTTATACGTTATACGTTATACGTTATACGTTATACGTTATACGTTATACGTTATACGTTATACGTTATACGGTATACGGTATACGGTATACGTTATACGTTGTACGTTATACGTTATACGTTATACGTTATATGTTATACGATATACGTTATACGTTATACGTTATACGTTATACGTTATACGTTGTACGTTATACGCTGTACGTTATACCTTATACGTTATACGTTATACACTGTACGTTATACGCTGTACGTTATAAGTTATACGTTATACGTTATACGTTACACGTTGTACGTTGTACGTTACACGTTGTACATTATACGTTGTACGTTATACGTTATACGCTGTACGTTATACGTTATACGTTACATGTTGCACGTTGTACGTTATACGTTATACGTTGTATGTTATACGTTGTACGTTATACGTTATACGTTGTACGTTATACGTTGTACATTATACGTTGTATGTTATACGTTATACGCTGTACGTTATACGTTATTCGTTCTACGTTATACGTTATACGTTATACGTTATACGTTATACGTTATACGTTATACGTTATACGTTATACGTTATACGTTATACGTTATACGTTGTACGTTATACGCTGTACGTTATACGCTGTACGTTGTACGTTACACGTTGTACGTTGTACGTTATACGTTGTACGTTATACGTTGTACATTGTACGTTATACGTTGTACGTTATACGTTGTACATTATGCGTTGTACGTTATACGTTGTACGTTATACGTTATACGTTATACGTTATACGTTATACGTTATACGTTATACGTTATACGTTATAAGTTATACGTTATTCGTTATACGTTTTACGTTATACGTTATACGTTATACGTTATACGTTATACGTTATACGTTATACGTTATACGTTATACGTTATACGTTATACGTTATACGTTATACGTTATACGTTATACGTTATACGTTATACGTTATACGTTATACGTTATACGTTATACGTTATACGTTATACGTTATACGTTATACGTTATACGTTATACGTTATACGTTATACGGTATACGTTATACGTTATACGGTATACGTTATACGTTATACGTTATACGTTATACGTTATACGTTATACGCTGTACGTTATACGCTGTACGTTATACGCTGTACGTTATACGTTATACGTTACACGTTGTACGTTGTACGTTATACGTTGTACGTTACACGTTGTACATTATACGTTGTACATTATACGTTGTACGTTATACGTTATACGCTGTACGTTATAAGTTATACGTTATACGTTATACGTTATACGTTACACGTTGTACGTTGTACGTTATACGTTGTACATTATACGTTGTACGTTATACGTTATACGTTACATGTTGTACGTTGTACGTTATACGTTGTACGTTATACGTTGTACGTTATACGTTGTATGTTATACGTTATACGCTGTACGTTATACGTTATACGTTGTACGTTATACGTTGTATGTTATACGTTATACGCTGTACGCTGTACGTTATACGTTATACGTTATACGTTATACGTTGTACGTTATACGCTGTACGTTATACCTTATACGTTATACGTTATACGCTGTACGTTATACGCTGTACGTTATACGTTATACGTTATACGTTATACGTTATACGTTATACGTTATACGTTATACGTTATACGTTATACGTTATACGTTATACGTTATACGTTATACTTTATACGTTATACGTTATACGCTGTACGTTATACGTTATACGTTATACGTTATACGTTACACGTTGTACGTTGTACGTTATACGTTATACGTTGTATGTTATACGTTGTACGTTATACGTTATACGTTGTACGTTATACGTTGTACATTATACGTTGTATGTTATACGTTATACGCTGTACGTTATACGTTATACGTTGTACGTTATACGTTGTACATTGTACGTTATACGTTGTACGTTATACGTTGTACATTATGCGTTGTACGTTATACGTTGTACGTTATACGTTATACGTTATACGTTATACGTTATACGTTATACGTTATACGTTATACGTTATACGTTATACGTTATACGTTATACGTTATACGTTATACGTTATACGTTATACGTTATACGTTATACGTTATACGTTATACGTTATACGTTATACGTTATACGTTATACGTTATACGTTATACGTTATACGTTATACGTTATACGTTATACGTTATACGTTATACGTTATACGTTATACGTTATACGTTATACGTTATACGTTATACGTTATACGTTATACGTTATACGTTGTACGTTATACGCTGTACGTTATACGCTGTACGTTATACGTTATACGTTGTACGTTATACGTTATACGTTATACGTTATACGTTATACGTTATACGCTGTACGTTATACGCTGTACGTTATACGTTATACGTTATACGTTGTACGTTATACGCTGTACGTTATACCTTATACGTTATACGTTATACGCTGTACGTTATACGCTGTACGTTATACGTTATACGTTATACGTTATACGTTATACGTTATACGTTATACGTTATACGTTATACGTTATACGTTATACGTTATTCGTTATACGTTATACGTTATACGTTATACGTTACACGTTATACGTTATACGTTATACGTTATACGTTATACGTTATACGTTATACGTTATACGTTATACGTTATACGTTATACGTTATACGTTATACGTTATACGTTATACGTTATACGTTATACGTTATACGTTATACGTTATACGTTATACGTTATACGTTATACGTTATACGTTATACGTTATACGTTATACGTTATACGTTAAACGTTATACGTTATACGTTGTACGTTATACGCTGTACGTTATACGCTGTACGTTATACGCTGTACGTTATACGTTATACGTTATACGTTACTCGTTGTACGTTGTACGTTATACGTTGTACGTTATACGTTGTATGTTGTACGTTATACGTTGTACGTTATACGTTGTACGATATACGTTGTACGTTATACGTTGTACGTTATATGTTATACGTTACACGTTGTACGATGTACGTTATACGTTATACGTTATACGTTATACGTTATACGTTATACGTTATACGTTATACGTTATACATTATACGTTATACGGTATACGGTATACGGTATACGGTATACGTTATACGTTGTATGTTATACGTTATACGTTATACGTTATACGTTATACGTTATATGTTATACGATATACGTTATACGTTATACGTTATACGTTATACGTTGTACGTTATACGCTGTACGTTATACGTTATACGTTGTACGTTATACGTTGTACATTATACGTTGTATGTTATACGTTATACGCTGTACGTTATACGTTATTCGTTATACGTTATACGTTATACGTTATACGTTATACGTTATACGTTATACGTTATACGTTATACGTTATACGTTATACGTTATACGGTATACGTTATACGGTATACGGTATACGGTATACGGTATACGTTATACGTTGTACGTTATACGTTATACGTTATACGTTATACGTTATACGTTATACGTTATACGATATACGTTATACGTTATACGTTATACGTTATACGTTATGGGCTGTACGTTATACGTTATACGTTATACGCTGTACGTTATACGTTATACGTTATACGTTACACGTTGTACGTTGTACGTTATACGTTATACGTTGTATGTTATACGTTGTACGTTATACGTTATACGTTGTACGTTATACGTTGTACATTATACGTTGTATGTTATACGTTATACGCTGTACGTTATACGTTATTCGTTATACGTTATACGTTATACGTTATACGTTATACGCTGTACGTTATACGCTGTACGTTATACGCTGTACGTTATACGTTATACGGTGTACGTTATACGTTATACGTTATACGTTATACGCTGTACATTATACGCTGTACGTTATACGTTATACGTTATACGTTGTACGTTATACGCTGTACGTTATACCTTATACGTTATACGTTATACGCTGTGCGTTATACGCTGTACGTTATACGTTATACGTTATACGTTATACGTTATACGTTATACGTTATACGTTAAACGTTATACGTTATACGTTATACGTTGTACGTTATACGCTGTACGTTATACGCTGTACGTTATACGCTGTATGTTATACGTTATACGTTATACGTTACACGTTGTACGTTGTACGTTATACGTTGTACGTTATACGTTGTACGTTGTACGTTATACGTTATACGTTATACGTTATACGTTATACGTTATACGTTATACGGTATACGGTATACGGTATACGGTATACGTTATACGTTGTACGTTATACGTTATACGTTATACGTTATACGTTATATGTTATACGATATACGTTATACGTTATACGTTATACGTTATACGTTATAGGCTGTACGTTATACGTTATACGTTATACGCTGTACGTTATACGTTATACGTTATACGTTACACGTTGTACGTTCTACGTTATACGTTATACGTTGTATGTTATACGTTGTACGTTATACGTTATACGTTGTACGTTATACGTTGTACATTATACGTTGTACGTTATACGTTATACGGTATACGGTATACGGTATACGGTATACGTTATACGTTGTATGTTATACGTTATACGTTATACGTTATACGTTATATGTTATACGATATACGTTATACGTTATGCGTTATACGTTATACGTTATGGGCTGTACGTTATACGTTATACGTTATACGCTGTACGTTATACGTTATACGTTATACGTTACACGTTGTACGTTGTACGTTATACGTTATACGTTGTATGTTATACGTTGTACGTTATACGTTATACGTTGTACGTTATACGTTATACGTTACACGTTGTACGTTAACGTTATACGTTGAACATTATACATTGTACGTTATACGTTATACGCTGTACGTTATACGTTATACGTTATACGTTATACGTTATACGTTATACGTTATACGTTATACGTTATACGTTATACGTTATACGTTATACGTTATACGTTATACGTTATACGTAATACGTTATACGTTATACGTTATACGTTATACGTTATACGTTATACGTTATACGTTATACGTTATACGTTATACGTTATACGTTATACGTTATACGTTATACGTTATACGCTGTACGTTATACGCTGTACATTATACGCTGTACGTTATACGTTATACGTTATACGTTACACGTTGTACGTTGTACGTTATACGTTGAACATTATACATTGTACGTTATACGTTATACGCTGTACGTTATACGTTATACGTTATACGTTATACGTTATACGTTATACGTTATACGTTGTACGTTATACGTTGTAGGTTATACGTTGTATGTTGTACGTTATACGTTGTACGTTATACGTTATACGTTGTACGTTATACGTTGTACATTATACGTTGTATGTTATACGTTATACGCTGTACGTTATACGTTATTCGTTATACGTTATACGTTAAACGTTATACGTTATACGTTATACGTTGTACGTTATACGCTGTACGTTATACGCTGTACGTTATACGCTGTATGTTATACGTTATACGTTATACGTTACACGTTGTACGTTGTACGTTATACGTTGTACGTTATACGTTGTACGTTGTACGTTATACGTTATACGTTATACGTTATACGTTATACGTTATACGTTATACGGTATACGGTATACGGTATACGGTATACGTTATACGTTGTACGTTATACGTTATACGTTATACGTTATACGTTATATGTTATACGATATACGTTATACGTTATACGTTATACGTTATACGTTATAGGCTGTACGTTATACGTTATACGTTATACGCTGTACGTTATACGTTATACGTTATACGTTACACGTTGTACGTTCTACGTTATACGTTATACGTTGTATGTTATACGTTGTACGTTATACGTTATACGTTGTACGTTATACGTTGTACATTATACGTTGTACGTTATACGTTATACGGTATACGGTATACGGTATACGGTATACGTTATACGTTGTATGTTATACGTTATACGTTATACGTTATACGTTATATGTTATACGATATACGTTATACGTTATGCGTTATACGTTATACGTTATGGGCTGTACGTTATACGTTATACGTTATACGCTGTACGTTATACGTTATACGTTATACGTTACACGTTGTACGTTGTACGTTATACGTTATACGTTGTATGTTATACGTTGTACGTTATACGTTATACGTTGTACGTTATACGTTATACGTTACACGTTGTACGTTAACGTTATACGTTGAACATTATACATTGTACGTTATACGTTATACGCTGTACGTTATACGTTATACGTTATACGTTATACGTTATACGTTATACGTTATACGTTATACGTTATACGTTATACGTTATACGTTATACGTTATACGTTATACGTAATACGTTATACGTTATACGTTATACGTTATACGTTATACGTTATACGTTATACGTTATACGTTATACGTTATACGTTATACGTTATACGTTATACGTTATACGTTATACGTTATACGTTATACGCTGTACGTTATACGCTGTACATTATACGCTGTACGTTATACGTTATACGTTATACGTTACACGTTGTACGTTGTACGTTATACGTTGAACATTATACATTGTACGTTATACGTTATACGCTGTACGTTATACGTTATACGTTATACGTTATACGTTATACGTTATACGTTATACGTTGTACGTTATACGTTGTAGGTTATACGTTGTATGTTGTACGTTATACGTTGTACGTTATACGTTGTACGATATACGTTGTACGTTATACGTTGTACGTTATATATTATACGTTACACGTTGTACGATGTACGTTATACGTTATACGTTATACGTTATACGTTATACGTTATACGTTATACGTTATACGTTATGGGCTGTACGTTATACGTTATACGTTATACGCTGTACGTTATACGTTATACGTTATACGTTACACGTTGTACGTTGTACGTTATACGTTATACGTTGTATGTTATACGTTGTACGTTATACGTTATACGTTGTACGTTATACGTTGTACATTATACGTTGTATGTTATACGTTATACGTTGTACGTTATACGTTATTCGTTATACGTTATACGTTATACGTTATACGTTATACGTAATACGTTATACGTTATACGTTATACGTTATACGTTATACGTTATACGTAATACGTTATACGTTATACGTTATACGTTATACGTTATACGTTATACGTTATACGTTATACGTTATTCGTTATACGTTATACGTTAAACGTTATACGTTATACGTTGTACGTTATACGCTGCACGTTATACGCTGTACGTTATACGCTGTACGTTATACGTTATACGTTATACGTTACACGTTGTACGTTGTACGTTATACGTTGTACGTTATACGTTATACGTTATACGTTATACGTTATACGTTATACGTTGTACGTTATACGTTATACGTTATACGTTATACGTTATACGTTATACGTTATACGTTATACGTTATACGATATACGTTATACGTTATACGTTATACGTTATACGTTATACGATATACGTTATACGTTATACGTTATACGTTATACGTTATGGGCTGTACGTTATACGTTACACGTTGTACGTTGTACGTTATACGTTGTACGTTGTATGTTATACGTTGTACGTTATACGTTATACGTTGTACGTTATACGTTGTACATTATACGTTGTATGTTATACGTTATACGCTGTACGTTATACGTTATTCGTTATACGTTATACGTTATACGTTATACGTTATACGCTGTACGTTATACGCTGTACGTTATACGCTGTACGTTATACGTTATACGGTGTACGTTATACGTTATACGTTATACGTTATACGCTGTACATTATACGCTGTACGTTATACGTTATACGTTATACGTTGTACGTTATACGCTGTACGTTATACCTTATACGTTATACGTTATACGCTGTGCGTTATACGCTGTACGTTATACGTTATACGTTATACGTTATACGTTATACGTTATACGTTATACGTTAAACGTTATACGTTATACGTTATACGTTGTACGTTATACGCTGTACGTTATACGCTGTACGTTATACGCTGTATGTTATACGTTATACGTTATACGTTACACGTTGTACGTTGTACGTTATACGTTGTACGTTATACGTTGTACGTTGTACGTTATACGTTATACGTTATACGTTATACGTTATACGTTATACGTTATACGGTATACGGTATACGGTATACGGTATACGTTATACGTTGTACGTTATACGTTATACGTTATACGTTATACGTTATATGTTATACGATATACGTTATACGTTATACGTTATACGTTATACGTTATAGGCTGTACGTTATACGTTATACGTTATACGCTGTACGTTATACGTTATACGTTATACGTTACACGTTGTACGTTCTACGTTATACGTTATACGTTGTATGTTATACGTTGTACGTTATACGTTATACGTTGTACGTTATACGTTGTACATTATACGTTGTACGTTATACGTTATACGGTATACGGTATACGGTATACGGTATACGTTATACGTTGTATGTTATACGTTATACGTTATACGTTATACGTTATATGTTATACGATATACGTTATACGTTATACGTTATACGTTATACGTTATGGGCTGTACGTTATACGTTATACGTTATACGCTGTACGTTATACGTTATACGTTATACGTTACACGTTGTACGTTGTACGTTATACGTTATACGTTGTATGTTATACGTTGTACGTTATACGTTATACGTTGTACGTTATACGTTATACGTTACACGTTGTACGTTATACGTTATACGTTGAACATTATACATTGTACGTTATACGTTATACGCTGTACGTTATACGTTATACGTTATACGTTATACGTTATACGTTATACGTTATACGTTATACGTTATACGTTATACGTTATACGTTATACGTTATACGTTATACGTTATACGTAATACGTTATACGTTATACGTTATACGTTATACGTTATACGTTATACGTTATACGTTATACGTTATACGTTATACGTTATACGTTATACGCTGTACGTTATACGCTGTACATTATACGCTGTACGTTATACGTTATACGTTATACGTTACACGTTGTACGTTGTACGTTATACGTTGAACATTATACATTGTACGTTATACGTTATACGCTGTACGTTATACGTTATACGTTATACGTTATACGTTATACGTTATACGTTATACGTTGTACGTTATACGTTGTAGGTTATACGTTGTATGTTGTACGTTATACGTTGTACGTTATACGTTGTACGATATACGTTGTACGTTATACGTTGTACGTTATATATTATACGTTACACGTTGTACGATGTACGTTATACGTTATACGTTATACGTTATACGTTATACGTTATACGTTATACGTTATACGTTATGGGCTGTACGTTATACGTTATACGTTATACGCTGTACGTTATACGTTATACGTTATACGTTACACGTTGTACGTTGTACGTTATACGTTATACGTTGTATGTTATACGTTGTACGTTATACGTTATACGTTGTACGTTATACGTTGTACATTATACGTTGTATGTTATACGTTATACGTTGTACGTTATACGTTATTCGTTATACGTTATACGTTATACGTTATACGTTATACGTAATACGTTATACGTTATACGTTATACGTTATACGTTATACGTTATACGTAATACGTTATACGTTATACGTTATACGTTATACGTTATACGTTATACGTTATACGTTATACGTTATACGTTATACGTTAAACGTTATACGTTATACGTTGTACGTTATACGCTGCACGTTATACGCTGTACGTTATACGCTGTACGTTATACGTTATACGTTATACGTTACACGTTGTACGTTGTACGTTATACGTTGTACGTTATACGTTATACGTTATACGTTATACGTTATACGTTATACGTTGTACGTTATACGCTGTACGTTATACCTTATACGTTATACGTTATACGCTGTGCGTTATACGCTGTACGTTATACGTTATACGTTATACGTTATACGTTATACGTTATACGTTATATGTTATACGATATACGTTATACGTTATACGTTATACGTTATACGTTATACGTTATACGTTATACGTTATACGCTGTACGTTATACGCTGTACATTATACGCTGTACGTTATACGTTATACGTTATACGTTACACGTTGTACGTTGTACGTTATACGTTGAACATTATACATTGTACGTTATACGTTATACGCTGTACGTTATACGTTATACGTTATACGTTACACGTTATACGTTATACGTTATACGCTGTACGTTATACGTTATACGTTATACGTTACACGTTGTACGTTGTACGTTATACGTTATACGTTGTATGTTATACGTTGTACGTTATACGTTATACGTTGTACGTTATACGTTATACGTTACACGTTGTACGTTATACGTTATACGTTGAACATTATACATTGTACGTTATACGTTATACGCTGTACGTTATACGTTATACGTTATACGTTATACGTTATACGTTATATGTTATACGTTATACGTTATACGTTATACGTAATACGTTATACGTTATACGTTATACGTTATACGTTATACGTTATACGTTATACGTTATACGTTATACGTTATACGTTATACGTTATACGCTGTACGTTATACGCTGTACATTATACGCTGTACGTTATACGTTATACGTTATACGTTACACGTTGTACGTTGTACGTTATACGTTGAACATTATACATTGTACGTTATACGTTATACGCTGTACGTTATACGTTATACGTTATACGTTATACGTTATACGTTATACGTTATACGTTGTACGTTATACGTTGTAGGTTATACGTTGTATGTTGTACGTTATACGTTGTACGTTATACGTTGTACGATATACGTTGTACGTTATACGTTGTACGTTATATATTATACGTTACACGTTGTACGATGTACGTTATACGTTATACGTTATACGTTATACGTTATACGTTATACGTTATACGTTATACGTTATACGTTATACGGTATACGGTATACGGTATACGTTATACGTTGTACGTTATACGTTATACGTTATACGTTATATGTTATACGATATACGTTATACGTTATACGTTATACGTTATACGTTGTACGTTATACGCTGTACGTTATACGTTATACGTTGTACGTTATACGTTGTACATTATACGTTGTATGTGATACGTTATACGCTGTACGTTATACGTTATTCGTTATACGTTATACGTTATACGTTATACGTTATACGTTATACGTTATACGTTATACGTTATGGGCTGTACGTTATACGTTATACGTTATACGCTGTACGTTATAGGTTATACGTTATACGTTACACGTTGTACGTTGTACGTTATACGTTATACGTTGTATGTTATACGTTGTACGTTATACGTTATACGTTGTACGTTATACGTTGTACATTATACGTTGTATGTTATACGTTATACGTTGTACGTTATACGTTATTCGTTATACGTTATACGTTATACGTTATACGTTATACGCTGTACGTTATACGTTATACGCTGTGCGTTATACGCTGTACGTTATACGTTATACGTTATACGTTATACGTTATACGTTATACGTTATACGTTAAACGTTATACGTTATACGTTATACGTTGTACGTTATACGCTGTACGTTATACGCTGTACGTTATACGCTGTATGTTATACGTTATACGTTATACGTTACACGTTGTACGTTGTACGTTATACGTTGTACGTTATACGTTGTACGTTGTACGTTATACGTTATACGTTATACGTTATACGTTATACGGTATACGGTATACGGTATACGGTATACGTTATACGTTGTACGTTATACGTTATACGTTATACGTTATACGTTATACGTTATATGTTATACGATATACGTTATACGTTATACGTTATACGTTATACGTTATAGGCTGTACGTTATACGTTATACGTTATACGCTGTACGTTATACGTTATACGTTATACGTTACACGTTGTACGTTCTACGTTATACGTTATACGTTGTATGTTATACGTTGTACGTTATACGTTATACGTTGTACGTTATACGTTGTACATTATACGTTGTACGTTATACGTTATACGGTATACGGTATACGGTATACGGTATACGTTATACGTTGTATGTTATACGTTATACGTTATACGTTATACGTTATATGTTATACGATATACGTTATACGTTATACGTTATACGTTATACGTTATGGGCTGTACGTTATACGTTATACGTTATACGCTGTACGTTATACGTTATACGTTATACGTTACACGTTGTACGTTGTACGTTATACGTTATACGTTGTATGTTATACGTTGTACGTTATACGTTATACGTTGTACGTTATACGTTATACGTTACACGTTGTACGGTATACGTTATACGTTGAACATTATACATTGTACGTTATACGTTATACGCTGTACGTTATACGTTATACGTTATACGTTATACGTTATACGTTATACGTTATACGTTATACGTTATACGTTATACGTTATACGTTATACGTTATACGTTATACGTTATACGTAATACGTTATACGTTATACGTTATACGTTATACGTTATACGTTATACGTTATACGTTATACGTTATACGTTATACGTTATACGCTGTACGTTATACGCTGTACATTATACGCTGTACGTTATACGTTATACGTTATACGTTACACGTTGTACGTTGTACGTTATACGTTAAACATTATACATTGTACGTTATACGTTATACGCTGTACGTTATACGTTATACGTTATACGTTATACGTTATACGTTATACGTTATACGTTGTACGTTATACGTTGTAGGTTATACGTTGTATGTTGTACGTTATACGTTGTACGTTATACGTTGTACGATATACGTTGTACGTTATACGTTGTACGTTATATATTATACGTTACACGTTGTACGATGTACGTTATACGTTATACGTTATACGTTATACGTTATACGTTATACGTTATACGTTATACGTTATGGGCTGTACGTTATACGTTATACGTTATACGCTGTACGTTATACGTTATACGTTATACGTTACACGTTGTACGTTGTACGTTATACGTTATACGTTGTATGTTATACGTTGTACGTTATACGTTATACGTTGTACGTTATACGTTGTACATTATACGTTGTATGTTATACGTTATACGTTGTACGTTATACGTTATTCGTTATACGTTATACGTTATACGTTATACGTTATACGTTATACGTTATACGTTATACGTTATACGTTATACGTTATACGTTATACGTAATACGTTATACGTTATACGTTATACGTTATACGTTATACGTTATACGTTATACGTTATACGTTATACGTTATACGTTATACGTTAAACGTTATACGTTATACGTTGTACGTTATACGCTGCACGTTATACGCTGTACGTTATACGCTGTACGTTATACGTTATACGTTATACGTTACACGTTGTACGTTGTACGTTATACGTTGTACGTTATACGTTATACGTTATACGTTATACGTTATACGTTATACGTTGTACGTTATACGCTGTACGTTATACCTTATACGTTATACGTTATACGCTGTGCGTTATACGCTGTACGTTATACGTTATACGTTATACGTTATACGTTATACGTTATACGTTATATGTTATACGATATACGTTATACGTTATACGTTATACGTTATACGTTATACGTTATACGTTATACGTTATACGTTATACGTTATACGTTATACGTTATACGCTGTACGTTATACGCTGTACATTATACGCTGTACGTTATACGTTATACGTTATACGTTACACGTTGTACGTTGTACGTTATACGTTGAACATTATACATTGTACGTTATACGTTATACGCTGTACGTTATACGTTATACGTTATACGTTACACGTTATACGTTATACGTTATACGTTGTACGTTATACGTTATACGTTATACGTTACACGTTGTACGTTGTACGTTATACGTTATACGTTGTATGTTATACGTTGTACGTTATACGTTATACGTTGTACGTTATACGTTATACGTTACACGTTGTACGTTATACGTTATACGTTGAACATTATACATTGTACGTTATACGTTATACGCTGTACGTTATACGTTATACGTTATACGTTATACGTTATATGTTATATGTTATACGTTATACGTTATACGTTATACGTAATACGTTATACGTTATACGTTATACGTTATACGTTATACGTTATACGTTATACGTTATACGTTATACGTTATACGCTGTACGTTATACGCTGTACATTATACGCTGTACGTTATACGTTATACGTTATACGTTACACGTTGTACGTTGTACGTTATATATTATACGTTACACGTTGTACGATGTACGTTATACGTTATACGTTATACGTTATACGTTATACGTTATACGTTATACGTTATACGTTATGGGCTGTACGTTATACGTTATACGTTATACGCTGTACGTTATACGTTATACGTTATACGTTACACGTTGTACGTTGTACGTTATACGTTATACGTTGTATGTTATACGTTGTACGTTATACGTTATACGTTGTACGTTATACGTTGTACATTATACGTTGTATGTTATACGTTATACGTTGTACGTTATACGTTATTCGTTATACGTTATACGTTATACGTTATACGTTATACGTAATACGTTATACGTTATACGTTATACGTTATACGTTATACGTTATACGTAATACGTTATACGTTATACGTTATACGTTATACGTTATACGTTATACGTTATACGTTATACGTTATACGTTATACGTTATACGTTAAACGTTATACGTTATACGTTGTACGTTATACGCTGCACGTTATACGCTGTACGTTATACGCTGTACGTTATACGTTATACGTTATACGTTACACGTTGTACGTTGTACGTTATACGTTGTACGTTATACGTTATACGTTATACGTTATACGTTATACGTTATACGTTGTACGTTATACGCTGTACGTTATACCTTATACGTTATACGTTATACGCTGTGCGTTATACGCTGTACGTTATACGTTATACGTTATACGTTATACGTTATACGTTATACGTTATATGTTATACGATATACGTTATACGTTATACGTTATACGTTATACGTTATACGTTATACGTTATACGTTATACGTTATACGTTATACGCTGTACGTTATACGCTGTACATTATACGCTGTACGTTATACGTTATACGTTATACGTTACACGTTGTACGTTGTACGTTATACGTTGAACATTATACATTGTACGTTATACGTTATACGCTGTACGTTATACGTTATACGTTATACGTTACACGTTATACGTTATACGTTATACGCTGTACGTTATACGTTATACGTTATACGTTACACGTTGTACGTTGTACGTTATACGTTATACGTTGTATGTTATACGTTGTACGTTATACGTTATACGTTGTACGTTATACGTTATACGTTACACGTTGTACGTTATACGTTATACGTTGAACATTATACATTGTACGTTATACGTTATACGCTGTACGTTATACGTTATACGTTATACGTTATACGTTATATGTTATATGTTATACGTTATACGTTATACGTTATACGTTATACGTTATACGTTATACGTTATACGTTATACGTTATACGTTATACGTTATACGTTATACGTTATACGTTATACGTTATACGCTGTACGTTATACGCTGTACATTATACGCTGTACGTTATACGTTATACGTTATACGTTATACGTTATACGTTATACGCTGTACGTTATACGTTGTACATTATACGTTGTATGTTATACGTTATACGTTGTACGTTATACGTTATTCGTTATACGTTATACGTTATACGTTATACGTTATACGCTGTACGTTATACGCTGTACGTTATACGCTGTACGTTATACGTTATACGTTGTACGTTATACGTTATACGTTATACGTTATACGCTGTACGTTATACGCTGTACGTTATACGTTATACGTTATACGTTGTACGTTATACGCTGTACGTTATACCTTATACGTTATACGTTATACGCTGTGCGTTATACGCTGTACGTTATACGTTATACGTTATACGTTATACGTTATACGTTATACGTTATACGTTATACGTTGTACGTTATACGTAATACGTTATACGTTATACGTTATACGTTATACGTTATACGTTATACGTTATACGTTATACGTTATACGTTATACGTTATACGTTATACGTTATACGTTATACGTTATACGTTAAACGTTATACGTTATACGTTGTACGTTATACGCTGTACGTTATACGCTGTACGTTATACGCTGTACGTTATACGCTGTACGTTATACGTTATACGTTATACGTTACACGTTGTACGTTGTACGTTATACGTTGTACGTTATACGTTATACGTTATACGTTATACGTTATACGTTATACGTTATACGTTATACGTTATACGTTATACGTTGTACGTTATACGCTGTACGTTATACCTTATACGTTATACGTTATACGCTGTGCGTTATACGCTGTACGTTATACGTTATACGTTATACGTTATACGTTATACGTTATACGTTATACGTTATACGCTGTACGTTATACGCTGTACATTATACGCTGTACGTTATACGTTATACGTTATACGTTACACGTTGTACGTTGTACGTTATACGTTGAACATTATACATTGTACGTTATACGTTATACGCTGTACGTTATACGTTATACGTTATACGTTATACGTTATACGTTATACGTTATACGTTGTACGTTATACGTTGTAGGTTATACGTTGTATGTTGTACGTTATACGTTGTACGTTATACGTTGTACGATATACGTTGTACGTTATACGTTGTACGTTATATATTATACGTTACACGTTGTACGATGTACGTTATACGTTATACGTTATACGTTATACGTTATACGTTATACGTTATACGTTATACGTTATACGTTATACGTTATACGTTATACGTTGTACGTTATACGCTGTACGTTATACGCTGTACATTATACGCTGTACGTTATACGTTATACGTTATACGTTATACGTTACACGTTGTACGTTGTACGTTATACGTTGAACATTATACATTGTACGTTATACGTTATACGCTGTACGTTATACGCTGTACGTTATACGTTATACGTTATACGTTATACGTTATACGTTATACGTTATACGTTATACGTTATACGTTATACGTTATACGTTATACGTTATACGTTATACGTTATACGTTATACGTTATACGTTATACGTTATACGTTATACGTTATACGTTATACGTTATACGTTATACGTTATACGTTATACGTTACACGTTGTACGTTGTACGTTATACGTTGTACGTTATACGTTATACGCTGTACGTTATACGTTATACGTTATACGTTATACGTTGTACGTTATACGCTGTACGTTATACGCTGTACATTATACGCTGTACGTTATACGTTATACGTTATACGTTACACGTTGTACGTTGTACGTTATACGTTGAACATTATACATTGTATGTTATACGTTATACGCTGTACGTTATACGTTATACGTTATACGTTATACGTTATACGTTATACGTTATACGTTATACGTTATACGTTATACGTTATACGTTATACGTTATACGTAATACGTTATACGTTATACGTTATACGTTGTACGTTGTACGTTATACGTTGTACATTATACGTTGTATGTTATACGTTATACGCTATACGTTATACGTTATACGTTGTACGTTATACGTTATACGTTATACGTTATACGCTGTACGTTATACGTTATACGTTATACGTTACACGTTGTACGTTGTACGTTATACGTTGTACGTTATACGTTGTACGTTGTACGTTATACGTTATACGTTATACGTTATACGTTATACGTTATACGTTATACGTTATACGGTATACGGTATACGGTATACGGTATACGTTATACGTTGTACGTTATACGTTATACGTTATACGTTATACGTTATATGTTATACGATATACGTTATACGTTATACGTTATACGTTATACGTTATACGTTATACGTTATACGTTATACGTTATACGTTATACGTTATACGTTATACGTTATACGTTATACGTTATACGTTATACGTTATACGTTATACGTTATACGTTATACGTTATACGTTATACGTTGTACGTTATACGTTATACGTTGTACGTTATACGTTATACGTTATACGTTATACGTTATACGTTATTCGTTATACGTTATACGTTATACGTTATACGTTATACGTTATACGTTATACGTTATACGTTATACGTCATACGTTATACGTTATACGTTATATGTTATACGATATACGTTATACGTTATACGTTATACGTTATACGTTGTACGTTATACGTTGTAGGTTATACGTTGTATGTTGTACGTTATACGTTGTACGTTATACGTTGTACGATATACGTTGTACGTTATACGTTGTACGTTATATATTATACGTTACACGTTGTACGATGTACGTTATACGTTATACGTTATACGTTATACGTTATACGTTATACGTTATACGTTATACGTTATGGGCTGTACGTTATACGTTATACGTTATACGCTGTACGTTATACGTTATACGTTATACGTTACACGTTGTACGTTGTACGTTATACGTTATACGTTGTATGTTATACGTTGTACGTTATACGTTATACGTTGTACGTTATACGTTGTACATTATACGTTGTATGTTATACGTTATACGTTGTACGTTATACGTTATTCGTTATACGTTATACGTTATACGTTATACGTTATACGTAATACGTTATACGTTATACGTTATACGTTATACGTTATACGTTATACGTAATACGTTATACGTTATACGTTATACGTTATACGTTATACGTTATACGTTATACGTTATACGTTATACGTTATACGTTATACGTTAAACGTTATACGTTATACGTTGTACGTTATACGCTGCACGTTATACGCTGTACGTTATACGCTGTACGTTATACGTTATACGTTATACGTTACACGTTGTACGTTGTACGTTATACGTTGTACGTTATACGTTATACGTTATACGTTATACGTTATACGTTATACGTTGTACGTTATACGCTGTACGTTAAACGTTATACGTTATACTCTGTACGTTATACGCTGTACGTTATACGCTGTACGTAATACGTTATACGTTATACGTTATACGTTATACGTTATACGTTATATGTTATACGATATACGTTATACGTTATACGTTATACGTTATACGTTATACGTTATACGTTATACGTTATACGTTATACGTTATACGTTATACGTTATACGCTGTACGTTATACGCTGTACATTATACGCTGTACGTTATACGTTATACGTTATACGTTACACGTTGTACGTTGTACGTTATACGTTGAACATTATACATTGTACGTTATACGTTATACGCTGTACGTTATACGTTATACGTTATACGTTACACGTTATACGTTATACGTTATACGCTGTACGTTATACGTTATACGTTATACGTTACACGTTGTACGTTGTACGTTATACGTTATACGTTGTATGTTATACGTTGTACGTTATACGTTATACGTTGTACGTTATACGTTATACGTTACACGTTGTACGTTATACGTTATACGTTGAACATTATACATTGTACGTTATACGTTATACGCTGTACGTTATACGTTATACGTTATACGTTATACGTTATATGTTATAT
Source organism: Lasioglossum morio (assembly GCA_916610235.2). Classification (NCBI taxonomy): domain Eukaryota; kingdom Metazoa; phylum Arthropoda; class Insecta; order Hymenoptera; family Halictidae; genus Lasioglossum; species Lasioglossum morio. The sequence continues at coordinate 834,781 of CAKAJA020001038.1, forward strand.
GTTATACGTTATACGTTATACGTTATACGTAATACGTTATACGTTATACGTTATACGTTATACGTTATACGTTATACGTTATACGTTATACGTTATACGTTATACGCTGTACGTTATACGCTGTACATTATACGCTGTACGTTATACGTTATACGTTATACGTTACACGTTGTACGTTGTACGTTATATATTATACGTTACACGTTGTACGATGTACGTTATACGTTATACGTTATACGTTATACGTTATACGTTATACGTTATACGTTATACGTTATGGGCTGTACGTTATACGTTATACGTTATACGCTGTACGTTATACGTTATACGTTATACGTTACACGTTGTACGTTGTACGTTATACGTTATACGTTGTATGTTATACGTTGTACGTTATACGTTATACGTTGTACGTTATACGTTGTACATTATACGTTGTATGTTATACGTTATACGTTGTACGTTATACGTTATTCGTTATACGTTATACGTTATACGTTATACGTTATACGTAATACGTTATACGTTATACGTTATACGTTATACGTTATACGTTATACGTAATACGTTATACGTTATACGTTATACGTTATACGTTATAAGTTATACGTTATACGTTATACGTTATACGTTATACGTTATACGTTAAACGTTATACGTTATACGTTGTACGTTATACGCTGCACGTTATACGCTGTACGTTATACGCTGTACGTTATACGTTATACGTTATACGTTACACGTTGTACGTTGTACGTTATACGTTGTACGTTATACGTTATACGTTATACGTTATACGTTATACGTTATACGTTGTACGTTATACGCTGTACGTTATACCTTATACGTTATACGTTATACGCTGTGCGTTATACGCTGTACGTTATACGTTATACGTTATACGTTATACGTTATACGTTATACGTTATATGTTATACGATATACGTTATACGTTATACGTTATACGTTATACGTTATACGTTATACGTTATACGTTATACGTTATACGTTATACGCTGTACGTTATACGCTGTACATTATACGCTGTACGTTATACGTTATACGTTATACGTTACACGTTGTACGTTGTACGTTATACGTTGAACATTATACATTGTACGTTATACGTTATACGCTGTACGTTATACGTTATACGTTATACGTTACACGTTATACGTTATACGTTATACGCTGTACGTTATACGTTATACGTTATACGTTACACGTTGTACGTTGTACGTTATACGTTATACGTTGTATGTTATACGTTGTACGTTATACGTTATACGTTGTACGTTATACGTTATACGTTACACGTTGTACGTTATACGTTATACGTTGAACATTATACATTGTACGTTATACGTTATACGCTGTACGTTATACGTTATACGTTATACGTTATACGTTATATGTTATATGTTATACGTTATACGTTATACGTTATACGTAATACGTTATACGTTATACGTTATACGTTATACGTTATACGTTATACGTTATACGTTATACGTTATACGTTATACGTTATACGCTGTACGTTATACGCTGTACATTATACGCTGTACGTTATACGTTATACGTTATACGTTATACGTTATACGTTATACGCTGTACGTTATACGTTGTACATTATACGTTGTATGTTATACGTTATACGTTGTACGTTATACGTTATTCGTTATACGTTATACGTTATACGTTATACGTTATACGCTGTACGTTATACGCTGTACGTTATACGCTGTACGTTATACGTTATACGTTGTACGTTATACGTTATACGTTATACGTTATACGCTGTACGTTATACGCTGTACGTTATACGTTATACGTTATACGTTGTACGTTATACGCTGTACGTTATACCTTATACGTTATACGTTATACGCTGTGCGTTATACGCTGTACGTTATACGTTATACGTTATACGTTATACGTTATACGTTATACGTTATACGTTATACGTTGTACGTTATACGTAATACGTTATACGTTATACGTTATACGTTATACGTTATACGTTATACGTTATACGTTATACGTTATACGTTATACGTTATACGTTATACGTTATACGTTATACGTTATACGTTAAACGTTATACGTTATACGTTGTACGTTATACGCTGTACGTTATACGCTGTACGTTATACGCTGTACGTTATACGCTGTACGTTATACGTTATACGTTATACGTTACACGTTGTACGTTGTACGTTATACGTTGTACGTTATACGTTATACGTTATACGTGATACGTTATACGTTATACATTATACGTATACGTTATACGTTGTACGTTATACGCTGTACGTTATACCTTATACGTTAAACGTTATACGCTGTGCGTTATACGCTGTACGTTATACGTTATACGTTATACGTTATACGTTATACGTTATACGTTATACGTTATACGCTGTACGTTATACGCTGTACATTATACGCTGTACGTTATACGTTATACGTTATACGTTACACGTTGTACGTTGTACGTTATACGTTGAACATTATACATTGTACGTTATACGTTATACGCTGTACGTTATACGTTATACGTTATACGTTATACGTTATACGTTATACGTTATACGTTGTACGTTATACGTTGTAGGTTATACGTTGTATGTTGTACGTTATACGTTGTACGTTATACGTTGTACGATATACGTTGTACGTTATACGTTGTACGTTATATGTTATACGTTACACGTTGTACGATGTACGTTATACGTTATACGTTATACGTTATACGTTATACGTTATACGTTATACGTTATACGTTATACGTTATACGTTATACGTTATACGTTGTACGTTATACGCTGTACGTTATACGCTGTACATTATACGCTGTACGTTATACGTTATACGTTATACGTTATACGTTACACGTTGTACGTTGTACGTTATACGTTGAACATTATACATTGTACGTTATACGTTATACGCTGTACGTTATACGCTGTACGTTATACGTTATACGTTATACGTTATACGTTATACGTTATACGTTATACGTTATACGTTATACGTTATACGTTATACGTTATACGTTATACGTTATACGTTATACGTTATACGTTATACGTTATACGTTATACGTTATACGTTATACGTTATACGTTATACGTTATACGTTATACGTTATACGTTACACGTTGTACGTTGTACGTTATACGTTGTACGTTATACGTTATACGTTGTACGTTATACGTTATACGTTATACGTTATACGTTGTACGTTATACGCTGTACGTTATACGCTGTACATTATACGCTGTACGTTATACGTTATACGTTATACGTTACACGTTGTACGTTGTACGTTATACGTTGAACATTATACATTGTATGTTAAACGTTATACGCTGTACGTTATACGTTATACGTTATACGTTATACGTTATACGTTATACGTTATACGTTATACGTTATACGTTATACGTTATACGTTATACGTTATACGTAATACGTTATACGTTATACGTTATACGTTGTACGTTGTACGTTATACGTTGTACATTATACGTTGTATGTTATACGTTATACGCTGTACGTTATACGTTATACGTTGTACGTTATACGTTATACGTTATACGTTATACGCTGTACGTTATACGTTATACGTTATACGTTACACGTTGTACGTTGTACGTTATACGTTGTACGTTATACGTTGTACGTTGTACGTTATACGTTATACGTTATACGTTATACGTTATACGTTATACGTTATACGTTATACGGTATACGGTATACGGTATACGGTATACGTTATACGTTGTACGTTATACGTTATACGTTATACGTTATACGTTATATGTTATACGATATACGTTATACGTTATACGTTATACGTTATACGTTATACGTTATACGTTATACGTTATACGTTATACGTTATACGTTATACGTTATACGTTATACGTTATACGTTATACGTTATACGTTATACGTTATACGTTATACGTTATACGTTATACGTTATACGTTGTACGTTATACGTTATACGTTGTACGTTATACGTTATACGTTATACGTTATACGTTATACGTTATTCGTTATACGTTATACGTTATACGTTATACGTTATACGTTATACGTTATACGTTATACGTTATACGTCATACGTTATACGTTATACGTTATATGTTATACGATATACGTTATACGTTATACGTTATACGTTATACGTTATACGTTATGGGCTGTACGTTATACGTTATACGTTATACGCTGTACGTTATACGTTATACGTTATACGTTACACGTTGTACGTTGTACGTTATACGTTATACGTTATACGTTATACGTTATACGTTATACGTTATACGTTATACGTTATACGTTATACGTTATACGTTATATGTTTAACGCTATACTTTATACGTTATACGTTTAACATTATACATTACACGTTATACGTTATGCGTTATACGTTATACGTTATACGTTATACGTTATACGTTATACGTTATACGTTATACGTTATACGTTATACGTTATACGTTATACGTTATACGTTATACGTTATACGTTATACGTTATACGTTATACGTTATACGTTATACGTTATACGTTATACGTTATACGTTATACGTTATACGTTATACGTTATACGTTATACGTTATACGTTATACGTTATACGTTATACGTTATACGTTATACGTTATACGTTATACGTTATACGTTATACGTTATACGTTATACGTTATACGTTATACGTTATACGTTATACGTTATACGTTATACGTTATACGTTATACGTTATACGTTATACGTTATACGTTATACGTTATACGTTATACGTTATACGTTATACGTTATACGTTATACGTTATACGTTATACGTTATACGTTATACGTTATACGTTATACGTTATACGTTATACGTTATACGTTATACGTTATACGTTATACGTTATACGTTATACGTTATGCGTTATACGTTATACGTTATGCTCTGTACGTTATACGTTATACGTTATACGTTATATGTTTAACGTTATACGTTATACGTTATACGTTATATGTTTAACGTTATACGTTATACGTTATACGTTATATGTTTAACGTTATACGTTATACGTTATACGTTATATGTTTAACGTTATACGTTATACGTTATACGTTATACGTTATACGTTATACGTTATACGTTATACGTTATACGTTATACGTTATACGTTATACGTTATACGTTATACGTTATACGTTATACGTTATACGTTATACGTTATACGTTATACGTTATGCGTTATACGTTATACGTTATACGTTATACGTTATACGTTATACGTTATACGTTATACGTTATACGTTATACGTTATACGTTATACGTTATACGTTATACGTTATACGTTATACGTTATACGTTATACGTTATACGTTATACGTTATACGTTATACGTTATACGTTATACGTTATACGTTATACGTTATACGTTATACGTTATACGTTATACGTTATACGTTATACGTTAAACGTTATACGTTATACGTTGTACGTTATACGCTGTACGTTATACGCTGTACGTTATACGCTGTACGTTATACGCTGTACGTTATACGTTATACGTTATACGTTACACGTTGTACGTTGTACGTTATACGTTGTACGTTATACGTTATACGTTATACGTTATACGTTATACGTTATACGTTATACGTTATACGTTATACGTTATACGTTGTACGTTATACGCTGTACGTTATACCTTATACGTTAAACGTTATACGCTGTGCGTTATACGCTGTACGTTATACGTTATACGTTATACGTTATACGTTATACGTTATACGTTATACGTTATACGCTGTACGTTATACGCTGTACATTATACGCTGTACGTTATACGTTATACGTTATACGTTACACGTTGTACGTTGTACGTTATACGTTGAACATTATACATTGTACGTTATACGTTATACGCTGTACGTTATACGTTATACGTTATACGTTATACGTTATACGTTATACGTTATACGTTGTACGTTATACGTTGTAGGTTATACGTTGTATGTTGTACGTTATACGTTGTACGTTATACGTTGTACGATATACGTTGTACGTTATACGTTGTACGTTATATATTATACGTTACACGTTGTACGATGTACGTTATACGTTATACGTTATACGTTATACGTTATACGTTATACGTTATACGTTATACGTTATACGTTATACGTTATACGTTATACGTTGTACGTTATACGCTGTACGTTATACGCTGTACATTATACGCTGTACGTTATACGTTATACGTTATACGTTATACGTTACACGTTGTACGTTGTACGTTATACGTTGAACATTATACATTGTACGTTATACGTTATACGCTGTACGTTATACGCTGTACGTTATACGTTATACGTTATACGTTATACGTTATACGTTATACGTTATACGTTATACGTTATACGTAATACGTTATACGTTATACGTTATACGTTATACGTTATACGTTATACGTTATACGTTATACGTTATACGTTATACGTTATACGTTATACGTTATACGTTATACGTTATACGTTATACGTTACACGTTGTACGTTGTACGTTATACGTTGTACGTTATACGTTATACGCTGTACGTTATACGTTATACGTTATACGTTATACGTTGTACGTTATACGCTGTACGTTATACGCTGTACATTATACGCTGTACGTTATACGTTATACGTTATACGTTACACGTTGTACGTTGTACGTTATACGTTGAACATTATACATTGTATGTTAAACGTTATACGCTGTACGTTATACGTTATACGTTATACGTTATACGTTATACGTTATACGTTATACGTTATACGTTATACGTTATACGTTATACGTTATACGTTATACGTTATACGTTATACGTAATACGTTATACGTTATACGTTATACGTTGTACGTTGTACGTTATACGTTGTACATTATACGTTGTATGTTATACGTTATACGCTATACGTTATACGTTATACGTTGTACGTTATACGTTATACGTTATACGTTATACGCTGTACGTTATACGTTATACGTTATACGTTACACGTTGTACGTTGTACGTTATACGTTGTACGTTATACGTTGTACGTTGTACGTTATACGTTATACGTTATACGTTATACGTTATACGTTATACGTTATACGTTATACGGTATACGGTATACGGTATACGGTATACGTTATACGTTGTACGTTATACGTTATACGTTATACGTTATACGTTATATGTTATACGATATACGTTATACGTTATACGTTATACGTTATACGTTATACGTTATACGTTATACGTTATACGTTATACGTTATACGTTATACGTTATACGTTATACGTTATACGTTATACGTTATACGTTATACGTTATACGTTATACGTTATACGTTATACGTTATACGTTGTACGTTATACGTTATACGTTGTACGTTATACGTTATACGTTATACGTTATACGTTATACGTTATTCGTTATACGTTATACGTTATACGTTATACGTTATACGTTATACGTTATACGTTATACGTTATACGTCATACGTTATACGTTATACGTTATATGTTATACGATATACGTTATACGTTATACGTTATACGTTATACGTTATACGTTATGGGCTGTACGTTATACGTTATACGTTATACGCTGTACGTTATACGTTATACGTTATACGTTACACGTTGTACGTTGTACGTTATACGTTATACGTTGTATGTTATACGCTGTACGTTATACGTTATACGTTGTACGTTATACGTTGTACATTATACGTTGTACGTTATACGTTATACGCTGTACGTTATACGTTATACGTTATACGTTATACGTTGTACGTTATACGCTGTACGTTATACGCTGTACATTATACGCTGTACGTTATACGTTATACGTTATACGTTACACGTTGTACGTTGTACGTTATACGTTGAACATTATACATTGTACGTTATACGTTATACGCTGTACGTTATACGTTATACGTTATACGTTATACGTTATACGTTATACGTTATACGTTATACGTTATACGTTATACGTTATACGTAATACGTTATACGTTATACGTTATACGTTATACGTTATACGTTATACGTTATACGTTATACGTTATACGTTATACGTTATACGTTATACGTTATACGTTATACGTTATACGTTATACGTTATACGTTACACGTTATACGCTGTACGTTATACGCTGTACGTTATACGTTATACGTTATACGTTGTACGTTATACGCTGTACGTTATACCTTATACGTTATACGTTAGACGCTGTGCGTTATACGCTGTACGTTATACGTTATACGTTATACGTTATACGTTATACGTTATACGTTATACGTTATACGTTATACGTTATACGTTATACGTAATACGTTATACGTTATACGTTATACGTTATACGTTATACGTTATACGTTATACGTTATACGTTATACGTTATACGTTATACGTTATACGTTAAACGTTATACGTTATACGTTGTACGTTATACGCTGTACGTTATAGGCTGTACGTTATACGCTGTACGTTATACGTTATACGTTATACGTTACACGTTGTACGTTGTACGTTATACGTTGTACGTTATACGTTGTACGTTGTACGTTATACGTTATACGTTATACGTTATACGTTATACGTTATACGTTATACGGTATACGGTATACGGTATACGGTATACGTTATACGTTTTACGTTATACGTTATACGTTATACGTTATACGTTATATGTTATACGATATACGTTATACGTTATACGTTATACGTTATACGTTATACGTTATACGTTATACGTTATACGTTATACGTTATACGTTATACGTTATACGTTATACGTTATACGTTATACGTTATACGTTATACGTTATACGTTATACGTTATACGTTATACGTTATACGTTATACGTTATACGTTATACGTTATACGTTATACGTTATACGTTATACGTTATACGTTATACGTTATACGTTGTACGTTATACGTTATACGTTGTACGTTATACGTTATACGTTATACGTTATACGTTATACGTTATACGTTATACGTTATACGTTATACGTTATACGTTATACGTTATACGTTATACGTTATACGTTATACGTTATACGTTATACGTTATACGTTATACGTTATACGTTATACGTTATACGTTATACGTTATACGTTATACGTTATACGTTATACGTTATACGTTATACGTTATACGTTATACGTTGTACGTTATACGTTATACGTTGTACGTTATACGTTATACGTTATACGTTATACGTTATACGTAATACGTTATACGTTATACGTTATACGTTATACGTTATACGTTATACGTTATACGTTATACGTTATACGTTATACGTTATACGTTATACGTTATACGTTATACGTTATACGTTATACGTTACACGTTATACGCTGTACGTTATACGCTGTACGTTATACGTTATACGTTATACGTTGTACGTTATACGCTGTACGTTATACCTTATACGTTATACGTTAGACGCTGTGCGTTATACGCTGTACGTTATACGTTATACGTTATACGTTATACGTTATACGTTATACGTTATACGTTATACGTTATACGTTATACGTTATACGTAATACGTTATACGTTATACGTTATACGTTATACGTTATACGTTATACGTTATACGTTATACGTTATACGTTATACGTTATACGTTATACGTTATACGTTATACGTTAAACGTTATACGTTATACGTTGTACGTTATACGCTGTACGTTATAGGCTGTACGTTATACGCTGTACGTTATACGTTATACGTTATACGTTACACGTTGTACGTTGTACGTTATACGTTGTACGTTATACGTTGTACGTTGTACGTTATACGTTATACGTTATACGTTATACGTTATACGTTATACGTTATACGGTATACGGTATACGGTATACGGTATACGTTATACGTTTTACGTTATACGTTATACGTTATACGTTATACGTTATATGTTATACGATATACGTTATACGTTATACGTTATACGTTATACGTTATACGTTATACGTTATACGTTATACGTTATACGTTATACGTTATACGTTATACGTTATACGTTATACGTTATACGTTATACGTTATACGTTATACGTTATACGTTATACGTTATACGTTATACGTTATACGTTATACGTTATACGTTATACGTTATACGTTATACGTTATACGTTATACGTTGTACGTTATACGTTATACGTTGTACGTTATACGTTATACGTTATACGTTATACGTTATACGTTATACGTTATACGTTATACGTTATACGTTATACGTTATACGTTATACGTTATACGTTATACGTTATACGTTATACGTTATACGTTATACGTTATACGTTATACGTTATACGTTATACGTTATACGTTATACGTTATACGTTATACGTTATACGTTATACGTTATACGTTATATGTTATACGATATACGTTATACGTTATACGTTATACGTTATACGTTATGGGCTGTACGTTATACGTTATACGTTATACGCTGTACGTTATACGTTATACGTTATACGTTACACGTTGTACGTTGTACGTTATACGTTATACGTTGTATGTTATACGCTGTACGTTATACGTTATACGTTGTACGTTATACGTTGTACATTATACGTTGTACGTTATACGTTATACGCTGTACGTTATACGTTATACGTTATACGTTATACGTTGTACGTTATACGCTGTACGTTATACGCTGTACATTATACGCTGTACGTTATACGTTATACGTTATACGTTATACGTTACACGTTGTACGTTGTACGTTATACGTTGAACATTATACATTGTACGTTATACGTTATACGCTGTACGTTATACGCTGTACGTTATACGTTATACGTTATACGTTATACGTTATACGTTATACGTTATACGTTATACGTTATACGTTATACGTTATACGTAATACGTTATACGTTATACGTTATACGTTATACGTTATACGTTATACGTTATACGTTATACGTTATACGTTATACGTTATACGTTATACGTTATACGTTATACGTTATACGTTATACGTTACACGTTGTACGTTGTACGTTATACGTTGTACGTTATACGTTATACGCTGTACGTTATACGTTATACGTTATACGTTATACGTTGTACGTTATACGCTGTACGTTATACGCTGTACATTATACGCTGTACGTTATACGTTATACGTTATACGTTACACGTTGTACGTTGTACGTTATACGTTGAACATTATACATTGTATGTTAAACGTTATACGCTGTACGTTATACGTTATACGTTATACGTTATACGTTATACGTTATACGTTATACGTTATACGTTATACGTTATACGTTATACGTAATACGTTATACGTTATACGTTATACGTTGTACGTTGTACGTTATACGTTGTACATTATACGTTGTATGTTATACGTTATACGCTATACGTTATACGTTATACGTTGTACGTTATACGTTATACGTTATACGTTATACGCTGTACGTTATACGCAGTACGTTATACGTTATACGTTATACGTTGTACGTTATACGTTGTACGTTATACGTTATACGTTATACGTTATACGCTGTACGTTATACGCTGTACGTTATACGTTATACGTTATACGCTGTACGTTATACGCTGTACGTTATACGTTATACGTTATACGTTATACGTTGTACGTTATACGTTGTACATTGTACGTTATACGTTGTACGTTATACGTTATACGTTATACGTTATACGTTATACGTTATACGTTATACGTTATACGTTGTACGTTATACGTTATACGTTATACGTTATACGTTATACGTTATACGTTATACGTTATACGTTATACGTTATACGTTATACGTTATACGTTATACGTTATACGTTATACGTTATACGTTATACGTTATACGTTATACGTTATACGTTATACGCTGTACGTTATACGCTGTACGTTATACGCTGTACGTTATAAGTTATACGTTATACGTTATGCGTTACACGTTGTACGTTGTACGTTGTACGTTGTACGTTATACGTTGTACGTTATACGTTGTACGTTATACGTTATACGTTATACGTTACACGTTGTACGTTGTACGTTATACGTTGAACATTATACATTGTATGTTAAACGTTATACGCTGTACGTTATACGTTATACGTTATACGTTATACGTTATACGTTATACGTTATACGTTATACGTTATACGTTATACGTTATACGTAATACGTTATACGTTATACGTTATACGTTGTACGTTGTACGTTATACGTTGTACATTATACGTTGTATGTTATACGTTATACGCTATACGTTATACGTTATACGTTGTACGTTATACGTTATACGTTATACGTTATACGCTGTACGTTATACGCAGTACGTTATACGTTATACGTTATACGTTGTACGTTATACGTTGTACGTTATACGTTATACGTTATACGTTATACGCTGTACGTTATACGCTGTACGTTATACGTTATACGTTATACGCTGTACGTTATACGCTGTACGTTATACGTTATACGTTATACGTTATACGTTGTACGTTATACGTTGTACATTGTACGTTATACGTTGTACGTTATACGTTATACGTTATACGTTATACGTTATACGTTATACGTTATACGTTATACGTTGTACGTTATACGTTATACGTTATACGTTATACGTTATACGTTATACGTTATACGTTATACGTTATACGTTATACGTTATACGTTATACGTTATACGTTATACGTTATACGTTATACGTTATACGTTATACGTTATACGTTATACGTTATACGCTGTACGTTATACGCTGTACGTTATACGCTGTACGTTATAAGTTATACGTTATACGTTATGCGTTACACGTTGTACGTTGTACGTTGTACGTTGTACGTTATACGTTGTACGTTATACGTTGTACATTATACGTTGTACGTTATACGTTATACGATGTACGTTATAAGTTATACGTTATACGTTATACGTTACACGTTGTACGTTGTACGTTATACGTTGTACATTATACGTTGTACGTTATACGTTATACGTTACATGTTGTACGTTGTACGTTATACGTTGTACGTTATACGTTATACGTTATACGTTATACGTCATACGTTGTACGTTATACGTTATACGTTACACGTTGTACGTTGTACCTTATACGTTGTACGTTATACGTTGTACGTTATACGTTATACGTTGTACGTTATACCGTGTACGATATACGTTGTACGTTATACGTTGTACGTTATACGTTATACGTTGTACGTGATACGTTGTATGTTATACGTTGTACGTTATACGTTGTACGTTGTACGTTATACGCTGTACGTTATACGCTATACGTTATACGCTGTACGTTGTACGTTATACGTTGTACGTTATACGTTGTACGTTGTACGTTATACGTTGTACGTTATACGTCATACGTTATACGTTATACGTTATACGCTATACGTTATAAGTTATACGTTATACGTTATACGTTACACGTTGTACGTAGTACGTTGTACGTTGTACGTTGTACGTTATACGTTGTACGTTATACGTTGTACATTATACGTTGTACGTTATACGTTATACGATGTACGTTATAAGTTATACGTTATACGTTATACGTTACACGTTGTACGTTGTACGTTATACGTTGTACATTATACGTTGTACGTTATACGTTATACGCTGTACGTTATACGTTATACGTTACATGTTGTACGTTGTACGTTATACGTTGTACGTTATACGTTATACGTTATACGTTATACGTTATACGTTATACGTTGTACGTTATACGTTATACGTTACACGTTGTACGTTGTACGTTATACGTTGTACATTATACGTTATACGTTATACGTTATACGTTATACGTAATACGTTATACGTAATACGTTATACGTTATACGTTATACGTTATACGTTATACGTTATACGTTATACGTTATACGTTATACGTTATACGTTATACGTTATACGTTATACGTTATACGTTATACGTTATACGTTATACGTTATACGTTATACGTTATACGTTATACGTTATACGTTATACGTTATACGTTATACGTTATACGTTATACGTTATACGTTATACGTTATACATTATACGTTATACGTTATACGTTGTACGTTATACGTTATACGTTATACGCTGTACGTTATACGCTGTACGTTATACGTTATACGTTATACGTTGTACGTTATACGCTGTACGTTATACCTTATACGTTATACGTTATACGCTGTACGTTATACGTTATACGTTATACGTTACTCGTTGTACGTTATACGCTGTACGTTATACGCTGTACGTTATACGTTATACGTTATACGTTACTCGTTGTACGTTGTACGTTATACGTTGTACGTTATACGTTGTATGTTGTACGTTATACGTTGTACGTTATACGTTGTACGATATACGTTGTACGTTATACGTTGTACGTTATATGTTATACGTTACACGTTGTACGATGTACGTTATACGTTATACGTTATACGTTATACGTTATACGGTATACGGTATACGGTATACGGTATACGTTATACGTTGTACGTTATACGTTATACGTTATACGTTATACGTTATACGTTATACGTTATACGTTATACGATATACGTTATACATTATACGTTATACGTTATACGTTATGGGCTGTACGTTATACGTTATACGTTATACGCTGTACGTTATACGTTATACGTTATACGTTACACGTTGTACGTTGTACGTTATACGTTATACGTTGTATGTTATACGTTGTACGTTATACGTTATACGTTGTACGTTATACGTTGTACATTATACGTTGTATGTTATACGTTATACGCTGTACGTTATACGTTATACGTTATACGTTATACGTTATACGTTATACGTTATACGTTACACGTTAAACGTTATACGTTATACGTTATACGTTATACGTTATACGTTATACGTTATACGTTATACGTTATACGTTATACGTTATACGTTATACGTTATACGTTATACGTTATACGTTATACGTTATACGTTATACGTTATACGTTATACGTTATACGTTATACGTTATACGTTATACGTTATACGTTATACGTTATACGTTATACGTTATACGTTATACGTTATACGTTATACGTTATACGTTATACGTTATACGTTATACGTTATACGTTATACGTTATACGTTATACGTTATACGTTATACGTTATACGTTATACGTTATACGTTATACGTTATACGTTATACGTTATACGTTATACGTTATACGTTATACGTTATACGTTATACGTTATACGTTATACGTTATACGTTATACGTTATACGTTATACGTTATACGTTATACGTTATACGTTATACGTTATACGTTATACGTTATACGTTATACGTTATACGTTATACGTTATACGTTATACGTTATACGTTATACGTTATACGTTATACGTTATACGTTATACGTTATACGTTATACGTTATACGTTATACGTTATACGTTATACGTTATACGTTATACGTTATACGTTATACGTTATACGTTAAACGTTATACGTTATACGTTGTACGTTATACGCTGTACGTTATACGCTGTACGTTATACGCTGTACGTTATACGTTATACGTTATACGTTACTCGTTGTACGTTGTACGTTATACGTTGTACGTTATACGTTGTATGTTGTACGTTATACGTTGTACGTTATACGTTGTACGATATACGTTGTACGTTATACGTTGTACGTTATATGTTATACGTTACACGTTGTACGATGTACGTTATACGTTATACGTTATACGTTATACGTTATACGGTATACGGTATACGGTATACGGTATACGTTATACGTTGTACGTTATACGTTATACGTTATACGTTATACGTTATACGTTATACGTTATACGATATACGTTATACATTATACGTTATACGTTATACGTTATGGGCTGTACGTTATACGTTATACGTTATACGCTGTACGTTATACGTTATACGTTATACGTTACACGTTGTACGTTGTACGTTATACGTTATACGTTGTATGTTATACGTTGTACGTTATACGTTATACGTTGTACGTTATACGTTGTACATTATACGTTGTATGTTATACGTTATACGCTGTACGTTATACGTTATTCGTTATACGTTATACGTTATACGTTGTACGTTATACGCTGTACGTTATACGCTGTACGTTATACGCTGTACGTTATACGTTATACGGTGTACGTTATACGTTATACGTTATACGTTATACGCTGTACGTTATACGCTGTACGTTATACGTTATACGTTATACGTTGTACGTTATACGCTGTACGTTATACCTTATACGTTATACGTTATACGCTGTGCGTTATACGCTGTACGTTATACGTTATACGTTATACGTTATACGTTATACGTTATACGTTATACGTTATACGTTATACGTTATACGTTATACGTTATACGTTATACGTAATACGTTATACGTTATACGTTATACGTTATACGTTATACGTTATACGTTATACGTTATACGTTATACGTTATACGTTATACGTTATACGTTATACGTTAAACGTTATACGTTATACGTTGTACGTTATACGCTGTACGTTATACGCTGTACGTTATACGCTGTACGTTATACGTTATACGTTATACGTTATACGTTACACGTTGTACGTTGTACGTTATACGTTGTACGTTATACGTTGTACGTTGTACGTTATACGTTATACGTTATACGTTATACGTTATACGTTATACGTTATACGGTATACGGTATACGGTATACGGTATACGTTATACGTTGTACGTTATACGTTATACGTTATACGTTATACGTTATATGTTATACGATATACGTTATACGTTATACGTTATACGTTATACGTTATAGGCTGTACGTTATACGTTATACGTTATACGCTGTACGTTATACGTTATACGTTATACGTTATACGTTATACGTTATACGTTATACGTTATACGTTATACGTTATACGTAATACGTTATACGTTATACGTTATACGTTATACGTTATACGTTATACGTTATACGTTATACGTTATACGTTATACGTTATACGTTATACGTTATACGTTATACGTTATACGTTATACGTTATACGTTGTACGTTATACGTTATACGTTACACGTGGTACGTTATACGTTATACGTTGAACATTATACATTGTACGTTATACGTTATACGCTGTACGTTATACGTTATACGTTATACGTTATACGTTATACGTTATACGTTATACGTTATACGTTATACGTTATACGTTATACGTTATACGTAATACGTTATACGTTATACGTTATACGTTATACGTTATACGTTATACGTTATACGTTATACGTTATACGTTATACGTTATACGTTATACGTTATACGTTATACGTTATACGTTATACGTTATACGTTATACGTTATACGTTATACGTTATACGCTGTACGTTATACGCTGTACATTATACGCTGTACGTTATACGTTATACGTTATACGTTACACGTTGTACGTTGTACGTTATACGTTGAACATTATACATTGTACGTTATACGTTATACGCTGTACGTTATACGTTATACGTTATACGTTATACGTTATACGTTATACGTTATACGTTATACGTTGTACGTTATACGTTGTAGGTTATACGTTGTATGTTGTACGTTATACGTTGTACGTTATACGTTGTACGATATACGTTGTACGTTATACGTTGTACGTTATACGTTATACGTTATACGTTATACGTTATACGGTATACGGTATACGGTATACGGTATACGTTATACGTTGTACGTTATACGTTATACGTTATATGTTATACGTTATATGTTATACGATATACGTTATACGTTATACGTTATACGTTATACGTTATACGTTGTACGTTATACGCTGTACGTTATACGTTATACGTTGTACGTTATACGTTGTACATTATACGTTGTATGTTATACGTTATACGCTGTACGTTATACGTTATTCGTTATACGTTATACGTTATACGTTATACGTTATACGTTATACGTTATACGGTATACGGTATACGGTATACGGTATACGTTATACGTTGTACGTTATACGTTATACGTTATACGTTATACGTTATACGTTATACGATATACGTTATACGTTATACGTTATACGTTATACGTTATGGGCTGTACGTTATACGTTATACGTTATACGCTGTACGTTATACGTTATACGTTATACGTTACACGTTGTACGTTGTACGTTATACGTTATACGTTGTATGTTATACGTTGTACGTTATACGTTATACGTTGTACGTTATACGTTGTACATTATACGTTGTATGTTATACGTTATACGTTGTACGTTATACGTTATTCGTTATACGTTATACGTTATACGTTATACGTTATACGCTGTACGTTATACGCTGTACGTTATACGCTGTACGTTATACGTTATACGTTGTACGTTATACGTTATACGTTATACGTTATACGCTGTACGTTATACGCTGTACGTTATACGTTATACGTTATACGTTATACGTTATACGCTGTACGTTATACGCTGTACGTTATACGTTATACGTTATACGTTATACGTTATACGTTGTACGTTATACGCTGTACGTTATACCTTATACGTTATACGTTATACGCTGTGCGTTATACGCTGTACGTTATACGTTATACGTTATACGTTATACGTTATACGTTATACGTTATACGCTATACGTTATACGTTATACGTAATACGTTATACGTTATACGTTATACGTTATACGTTATACGTTATACGTTATACGTTATACGCTGTACGTTATACGTTATACGTTGTACGTTATACGTTGTACATTATACGTTGTATGTTATACGTTATACGCTGTACGTTATACGTTATTCGTTATACGTTATACGTTATACGTTATACGTTATACGTTATACGTTATACGTTATACGTTATACGTTATACGTTATACGGTATACGGTATACGGTATACGGTATACGTTATACGTTGTACGTTATACGTTATACGTTATACGTTATACGTTATACGTTATACGATATACGTTATACATTATACGTTATACGTTATACGTTATACGTTATACGTTATACGTTGTACGTTATACGCTGTACGTTATACGCTGTACGTTATACGTTATACGTTATACGTTATACGTTGTACGTTATACGCTGTACGTTATACGCTGTACGTTATACGTTACAAGTTGTACGTTGTACGTTATACGTTGTACGTTATACGTTGTACGTTATACGTTGTACATTGTACGTTATACGTTGTACGTTATACGTTGTACGTTATGCGTTGTACGTTATACGTTGTACGTTATACGTTATACGTTATACGTTATACGTTATACGTTATACGTTATACGTTATACGTTATACGTTATACGTTATACGTTATACGTTATACGTTATACGTTATACGTTATACGTTATACGTTATACGTTATACGTTATACGTTATACGTTATACGTTATACGTTATACGTTATACGTTATACGTTATACGTTATACGTTATACGTTATACGTTATACGTTATACGCTGTACGTTAGACGCTGTACGTTATACGCTGTACGTTATAAGTTATACGTTATACGTTATACGTTACACGTTGTACGTTGTACGTTATACGTTGTACGTTATACGTTGTACATTATACGTTGTACGTTATACGTTAGACGCTGTACGTTATAAGTTATACGTTATACGTTATACGTTACACGTTGTACGTTGTACGTTATACGTTGTACATTATACGTTGTACGTTATACGTTATACGCTGTACGTTATACGTTATACGTTACATGTTGTACGTTGTACGTTATACGTTGTACGTTATACGTTGTACGTTATACGTTGTACGTTATACGTTGTATGTTATACGTTATACGCTGTACGTTATACGTTATACGTTGTACGTTATACGTTATACGTTATACGTTATACGCTGTACGTTATACGCTGTACGTTATACGTTATACGTTATACGTTATACGTTATACGTTGTACGTTATACGCTGTACGTTATACGCTGTACGTTATACGTTATACGTTATACGTTATACGTTGTACATTGTACGTTATACGTTGTACGTTATACGTTGTACGTTATGCGTTGTACGTTATACGTTGTACGTTATACGTTATACGTTATACGTTATACGTTATACGTTATACGTTATACGTTATACGTTATACGTTATACGTTATACGTTATACGTTATACGTTATACGTTATACGTTATACGTTATACGTTTTACGTTATACGTTATACGTTATACGTTATACGTTATACGTTATACGTTATACGTTATACGTTATACGTTATACGTTATACGTTATACGTTATACGTTATACGTTACACGTTGTACGTTGTACGTTATACGTTGTACATTATACGTTGTACGTTATACGTTATACGCTATACGTTATACGTTATACGTTACATGTTGTACGTTGTACGTTATACGTTGTACGTTATACGTTGTACGTTATACGTTGTACGTTATACGTTGTATGTTATACGTTATACGCTGTACGTTATACGTTATACGTTACACGTTGTACGTTGGACGTTATACGTTGTACGTTGGACGTTATACGTTGTACATTATACGTTGTACGTTATACGTTATACGCTGTACGTTATACGTTATACGCTGTACGTTATACGTTATACGTTACATGTTGTACGTAGTACGTTATACGTTGTACGTTATACGTTGTACGTTATACGTTGTACGTTATACGTTGTATGTTATACGTTATACGCTGTACGTTATACGTTATACGTTGTACGTTATACGTTATACGTTATACGTTATACGCTGTACGTTATACGCTGTACGTTATACGTTATACGTTATACGTTATACGTTATACGTTATACGTTATATGTTATACGTTATACGTTATACGTTATACGTTGTACGTTATACGCTGTACGTTATACGCTGTACGTTATATGTTACACGTTGTACGTTGTACGTTATACGTTGTACAGTGTACGTTATACGTTGTACGTTATACGTTGTACGTTATGCGTTGTACGTTATACGTTGTACGTTATACGTTATACGTTATACGTTATACGTTATACGTTATACGTTATACGTTATACGTTATACGTTACATGTTGTACGTTATACGTTATACGTTATACGTTGTACGTTATACGCTGTACGTTATACGCTGTACATTATACGCTGTACGTTGTACGTTGTACGTTATACGTTGAACATTATACATTGTACGTTATACGTTATACGCTGTACGTTATACGTTATACGTTATACGTTATACGTTATACTTTATACGTTATACGTTATACGTTATACGTTATACGTTATACGTTATACGTTATACGTTATACGTTATACGTTAAACGTTATACGTTATACGTTGTACGTTGTACGTTATACGTTATACGTTGTATGTTATACGTTGTACGTTATACGTTATACGTTGTACGTTATACGTTGTACATTATACGTTGTATGTTATACGTTATACGCTGTACGTTATACGTTATTCGTTATACGTTATACGTTATACGTTATACGTTATACGTTATACGTTATACGTTATACGTTATACGTTATACGTTATACGTTATACGTTATACGTTATACGTTATACGTTATACGTTATACGTTGTACGTTATACGCTGTACGTTATACGCTGTACGTTATATGTTACACGTTGTACGTTGTACGTTATACGTTGTACATTGTACGTTATACGTTGTACGTTATACGTTGCACGTTATGCGTTGTACGTTATACGTTGTACGTTATACGTTATACGTTATACGTTATACGTTATACGTTATACGTTATACGTTATACGTTATACGTTATACGTTATACGTTATACGTTATACGTTATACGTTATACGTTTTACGTTATACGTTATACGTTATACGTTTTACGTTATACATTATACGTTATACGTTATACGTTATACGTTAAACGTTATACGTTATACGTTATACGTTATACGTTATACGTTATACGTTATACGTTATACGTTATACGTTATACGTTATACGTTATACGTTATACGTTATACGTTATACGTTATACGTTATACGTTATACGTTATACGTTATACGTTATACGTTATACGTTATACGTTATACGTTATACGTTATACGTTATACGTTATACGTTATACGTTATACGTTATACGTTATACGTTATACGTTATACGTTATACGTTATACGTTATACGTTATACGTTATACGTTATACGTTATACGTTATACGTTATACGTTATACGTTATACGTTATACGTTATACGTTATACGTTATACGTTATACGTTATACGTTATACGTTATACGTTATACGTTATACGTTATACGTTATACGTTATACGTTATACGTTATACGTTATACGTTATACGTTATACGTTATACGTTATACGTTATACGTTATACGTTATACGTTATACGTTATACGTTATACGTTATACGTTATACGCTGTACGTTAGACGCTGTACGTTATACGCTGTACGTTATAAGTTATACGTTATACGTTATACGTTACACGTTGTACGTTGTACGTTATACGTTGTACGTTATACGTTGTACATTATACGTTGTACGTTATACGTTATACGCTGTACGTTATAAGTTATACGTTATACGTTATACGTTACACGTTGTACGTTGTACGTTATACGTTGTACATTATACGTTGTACGTTATACGTTATACGCTGTACGTTATACGTTATACGTTACATGTTGTACGTTGTACGTTATACGTTGTACGTTATACGTTGTACGTTATACGTTGTACGTTATACGTTGTATGTTATACGTTATACGCTGTACGTTATACGTTATACGTTGTACGTTATACGTTATACGTTATACGTTATACGCTGTACGTTATACGCTGTACGTTATACGTTATACGTTATACGTTATACGTTGTACGTTATACGCTGTACGTTATACGCTGTACGTTATACGTTATACGTTATACGTTATACGTTGTACGTTATACGCTGTACGTTATACGCTGTACGTTATACGTTACAAGTTGTACGTTGTACGTTATACGTTGTACATTATACGTTGTACGTTATACGTTATACGCTGTACGTTATACGTTATACGCTGTACGTTATACGTTATACGTTACATGTTGTACGTAGTACGTTATACGTTGTACGTTATACGTTGTACGTTATACGTTGTACGTTATACGTTGTATGTTATACGTTATACGCTGTACGTTATACGTTATACGTTGTACGTTATACGTTATACGTTATACGTTATACGCTGTACGTTATACGCTGTACGTTATACGTTATACGTTATACGTTATACGTTATACGTTATACGTTATATGTTATACGTTATACGTTATACGTTATACGTTGTACGTTATACGCTGTACGTTATACGCTGTACGTTATATGTTACACGTTGTACGTTGTACGTTATACGTTGTACAGTGTACGTTATACGTTGTACGTTATACGTTGTACGTTATGCGTTGTACGTTATACGTTGTACGTTATACGTTATACGTTATACGTTATACGTTATACGTTATACGTTATACGTTATACGTTATACGTTACATGTTGTACGTTATACGTTATACGTTATACGTTGTACGTTATACGCTGTACGTTATACGCTGTACATTATACGCTGTACGTTATACGTTATACGTTATACGTTACACGTTGTACGTTGTACGTTATACGTTGAACATTATACATTGTACGTTATACGTTATACGCTGTACGTTATACGTTATACGTTATACGTTATACGTTATACTTTATACGTTATACGTTATACGTTATACGTTATACGTTATACGTTATACGTTATACGTTATACGTTATACGTTATACGTTAAACGTTATACGTTATACGTTGTACGTTGTACGTTATACGTTATACGTTGTATGTTATACGTTGTACGTTATACGTTATACGTTGTACGTTATACGTTGTACATTATACGTTGTATGTTATACGTTATACGCTGTACGTTATACGTTATTCGTTATACGTTATACGTTATACGTTATACGTTATACGTTATACGTTATACGTTATACGTTATACGTTATACGTTATACGTTATACGTTATACGTTATACGTTATACGTTATACGTTGTACGTTATACGCTGTACGTTATACGCTGTACGTTATATGTTACACTTTGTACGTTGTACGTTATACGTTGTACATTGTACGTTATACGTTGTACGTTATACGTTGCACGTTATGCGTTGTACGTTATACGTTGTACGTTATACGTTATACGTTATACGTTATACGTTATACGTTATACGTTATACGTTATACGTTATACGTTATACGTTATACGTTATACGTTATACGTTATACGTTATACGTTATACGTTATACGTTATACGTTATACGTTATACGTTATACGTTATACGTTATACGTTATACGTTATACGTTATACGTTATACGTTATACGTTATACGTTATACGTTATACGTTATACGTTATACGTTATACGTTATACGTTATACGTTATACGTTATACGTTATACGTTATACGTTATACGTTATACGTTATACGTTATACGTTATACGTTATACGTTATACGTTATACGTTATACGTTATACGTTATACGTTATACGTTATACGTTATACGTTATACGTTATACGTTATACGTTATACGTTATACGTTATACGTTATACGTTATACGTTATACGTTATACGTTATACGTTATACGTTATACGTTATACGTTATACGTTATACGTTATACGTTATACGTTATACGTTATACGTTATACGTTATACGTTATACGTTATACGTTATACGTTATACGTTATACGTTATACGTTATACGTTATACGTTATACGTTATACGTTATACGTTATACGTTATACGTTATACGCTGTACGTTAGACGCTGTACGTTATACGCTGTACGTTATAAGTTATACGTTATACGTTATACGTTACACGTTGTACGTTGTACGTTATACGTTGTACGTTATACGTTGTACATTATACGTTGTACGTTATACGTTATACGCTGTACGTTATAAGTTATACGTTATACGTTATACGTTACACGTTGTACGTTGTACGTTATACGTTGTACATTATACGTTGTACGTTATACGTTATACGCTGTACGTTATACGTTATACGTTACATGTTGTACGTTGTACGTTATACGTTGTACGTTATACGTTGTACGTTATACGTTGTACGTTATACGTTGTATGTTATACGTTATACGCTGTACGTTATACGTTATACGTTGTACGTTATACGTTATACGTTATACGTTATACGCTGTACGTTATACGCTGTACGTTATACGTTATACGATATACGTTATACGTTGTACGTTATACGCTGTACGTTATACGCTGTACGTTATACGTTATACGTTATACGTTATACGTTGTACATTATACGCTGTACGTTATACGCTGTACGTTATACGTTACAAGTTGTACGTTGTACGTTATACGTTGTACGTTATACGTTGTACATTGTACGTTATACGTTGTACGTTATACGTTGTACGTTATGCGTTGTACGTTATACGTTGTACGTTATACGTTATACGTTATACGTTATACGTTATACGTTATACGTTATACGTTATACGTTATACGTTATACGTTATACGTTATACGTTATACGTTATACGTTATACGTTATACGTTATACGTTATACGTTATACGTTATACGTTATACGTTATACGTTATACGTTATACGTTATACGTTATACGTTATACGTTATACGTTATACGTTATACGTTATACGTTATACGTTATACGTTATACGTTATACGCTGTACGTTAGACGCTGTACGTTATACGCTGTACGTTATAAGTTATACGTTATACGTTATACGTTACACGTTGTACGTTGTACGTTATACGTTGTACGTTATACGTTGTACATTATACGTTGTACGTTATACGTTATACGCTGTACGTTATAAGTTATACGTTATACGTTATACGTTACACGTTGTACGTTGTACGTTATACGTTGTACATTATACGTTGTACGTTATACGTTATACGCTGTACGTTATACGTTATACGTTACATGTTGTACGTTGTACGTTATACGTTGTACGTTATACGTTGTACGTTATACGTTGTACGTTATACGTTGTATGTTATACGTTATACGCTGTACGTTATACGTTATACGTTGTACGTTATACGTTATACGTTATACGTTATAAGCTGTACGTTATACGCTGTACGTTATACGTTATACGTTATACGTTATACGTTGTACGTTATACGCTGTACGTTATACGCTGTACGTTATACGTTATACGTTATACGTTATACGTTGTACGTTATACGCTGTACGTTATACGCTGTACGTTATACGTTACAAGTTGTACGTTGTACGTTATACGTTGTACGTTATACGTTGTACGTTATACGTTGTACATTGTACGTTATACGTTGTACGTTATACGTTGTACGTTATGCGTTGTACGTTATACGTTGTACGTTATACGTTATACGTTATACGTTATACGTTATACGTTATACGTTATACGTTATACGTTATACGTTATACGTTATACGTTATACGTTATACGTTTTACGTTATACGTTATACGTTATACGTTATACGTTATACGTTATACGTTATACGTTATACGTTATACGTTATCCGTTATACGTTATACGTTATACGTTATACGTTACACGTTGTACGTTGTACGTTATACGTTGTACATTATACGTTGTACGTTATACGTTATACGCTATACGTTATACGTTATACGTTACATGTTGTACGTTGTACGTTATACGTTGTACGTTATACGTTGTACGTTATACGTTGTACGTTATACGTTGTATGTTATACGTTATACGCTGTACGTTATACGTTATACGTTATACGTTATACGTTACACGTTGTACGTTGGACGTTATACGTTGTACATTATACGTTGTACGTTATACGTTATACGCTGTACGTTATACGTTATACGCTGTACGTTATACGTTATACGTTACATGTTGTACGTAGTACGTTATACGTTGTACGTTATACGTTGTACGTTATACGTTGTACGTTATACGTTGTATGTTATACGTTATACGCTGTACGTTATACGTTATACGTTGTACGTTATACGTTATACGTTATACGTTATACGCTGTACGTTATACGCTGTACGTTATACGCTGTACGTTATACGTTATACGTTATACGTTATACGTTGTACGTTATACGCTGTACGTTATACGCTGTACGTTATACGTTATACGTTATACGTTATACGTTGTACGTTATACGCTGTACGTTATACCTTATACGTTATACGTTATACGTTATACGTTATACGCTGTACGTTGTACATTATACGTTGTATGTTATACGTTATACGCTGTACGTTATACGTTATTCGTTATACGTTATACGTTATACGTTATACGTTATACGTTATACGTTATACGTTATACGTTATACGTTATACGTTATACGTTGTACGTTATACGCTGTACGTTATACGCTGTACGTTATACGTTACAAGTTGTACGTTGTACGTTATACGTTGTACGTTATACGTTGTACATTGTACGTTATACGTTGTACGTTATACGTTGTACGTTATGCGTTGTACGTTATACGTTGTACGTTATACGTTATACGTTATACGTTATACGTTATACGTTATACGTTATACGTTATACGTTATACGTTTTACGTTATACGTTATACGTTATACGTTATACGTTATACGTTATACGTTATACGTTATAAGTTATACGTTATACGTTATACGTTATACGTTATACGTTATACGTTATACGTTATACGTTATACGTTATACGTTATACGTTATACGTTATACGTTATACGTTATACGTTATACGTTATACGTTATACGTTATACGTTATACGTTATACGTTATACGTTATACGTTATACGTTATACGTTATACGTTATACGTTATACGTTATACGTTATACGTTATACGTTATACGTTATACGTTATACGTTATACGTTATACGTTATACGTTATACGTTATACGTTATACGTTATACGTTATACGTTATACGTTATACGTTATACGTTATACGTTATACGTTATACGTTATACGTTATACGTTATACGTTATACGTTATACGTTATACGTTATACGTTGTACATTATACGTTGTACGTTATACGTTATACGCTGTACGTTATACGTTATACGTTACATGTTGTACGTTGTACGTTATACGTTGTACGTTATACGGTGTACGTTATACGTTATACGTTATACGTTATACGTTATACGTTATACGTTATACGTTATACGTTATACGTTATACGTTATACGTTATACGTTATACGTTATACGTTATACGTTATACGTTATACGTTATACGTTATACGTTATACGTTATACGTTGTACGTTATACGCTGTACGTTATACGCTGTACGTTATACGTTACAAGTTGTACGTTGTACGTTATACGTTGTACGTTATACGTTGTACATTGTACGTTATACGTTGTACGTTATACGTTGTACGTTATGCGTTGTACGTTATACGTTATACGTTATACGTTATACGTTATACGTTATACGTTATACGTTATACGTTATACGTTATACGTTATACGTTATACGTTATACGTTATACGTTATACGTTATACGTTATACGTTATACGTTGTACGTTATACGCTGTACGTTATACGCTGTACGTTATACGTTACAAGTTGTACGTTATACGTTATACGTTACATGTTGTACGTTGTACGTTATACGTTGTACGTTATAC
This sequence comes from Lasioglossum morio, assembly GCA_916610235.2. NCBI lineage: Eukaryota > Metazoa > Arthropoda > Insecta > Hymenoptera > Halictidae > Lasioglossum > Lasioglossum morio. The sequence goes on from CAKAJA020001038.1 coordinate 863,620, forward strand.
GTTATACGTTATACGTTATACGTTATACGTTGTACGTTATACGTTATACGTTACACGTTGTACGTTGTACGTTATACGTTGTACGTTATACGTTGTACGTTATACGTTATACGTTGTACGTTATACCGTGTACGATATACGTTGTACGTTATACGTTGTACGTTATACGTTATACGTTGTACGTGATACGTTGTATGTTATACGTTGTACGTTATACGTTGTACGTTGTACGTTATACGCTGTACGTTATACGCTATACGTTATACGCTGTACTTTGTACGTTATAACGTTGTACGTTATACGTTGTACGTTGTACGTTATACGTTGTACGTTATACGTTATACGTTATACGTTATACGTTATACGCTATACGTTATAAGTTATACGTTATACGTTGTACGTTATATGTTGTACGTTATATGTTATACGTTACACGTTGTACGATGTACGTTATACATTATACGTTATACGTTATACGTTATACGTTATACGGTATACGGTATACGGTATACGGTATACGGTATACGTTATACGTTGTACGTTATACGTAATACGTTATACGTTATACGTTATACGTTATACGATATACGTTATACGTTATACGTTATACGTTATACGTTATACGTTATACGTTATACGTTATACGTTATACGTTATACGTTATGGGCTGTACGTTATACGTTATACGTTATACGCTGTACGTTATACGTTGTACGTTATTCGCTGTACGTTATACGTTGTACGTTATACGTTATACGCTGTACGTTATACGTTATACGTTATACGTTATACGTTATACGTTATATGTTGTACGTTATACGTTATACGTTATACGCTGTACGATATACGTTATACGTTATACGTTACACGTTGTACGTTGTACGTTATACGTTATACGTTATACGTTGTATGTTATACGTTGTACGTTATACGTTATACGTTGTACGTTATACGTTGTACATTATACGTTGTATGTTATACGTTATACGCTGTACGTTATACGCTGTACGTTATACGCTGTACGTTATACGCTGTACGTTATACGTTATACGTTATACGTTACACGTTGTACGTTGTACGTTATACGTTGTACGTTATACGTTGTACGTTGTACGTTATACGTTGTACGTTATACGTTGTACGATATACGTTGTACGTTATACGTTGTACGCTATACGTTATACGTTGTACGTGATACGTTGTATGTTATACGTTATACGCTGTACGTTATACGTTATACGTTATACGTTATACGTTATACGTTGTACGTTATATGTTGTACGATATATGTTATACGTTACACGTTGTACGATGTACGTTATACATTATACGTTATACGTTATACGTTATACGTTATACGTTGTACCTTATACGTTGTACATTATACGTTGTACGTTATACGTTATACGCTGTACGTTATACGCTGTACGTTATACGTTATACGTTATACGTTGTACGTTATACGCTGTACGTTATACCTTATACGTTATACGTTATACGCTGTACGTTATACGCTGTACGTTATAAGTTATACGTTATACGTTATACGTTATACGTTACACGTTGTACGTTGTACGTTATACGTTGTACATTATACGTTGTACGTTATACGTTATACGCTGTACGTTATACGTTACACGTTACATGTTGTACGTTGTACGTTATACGTTGTACGTTATACGTTGTACGTTATACGGTATACGGTATACGGTATACGGTATACGGTATACGTTATACGTTGTACGTTATACGTAATACGTTATACGTTATACGTTATACGTTATACGATATACGTTATACGTTATACGTTATACGTTATACGTTATACGTTATACGTTATACGTTATACGTTATACGTTATGGGCTGTACGTTATACGTTATACGTTATACGCTGTACGTTATACGTTGTACGTTATTCGCTGTACGTTATACGTTGTACGTTATACGTTATACGCTGTACGTTATACGTTATACGTTATATGTTATACGTTATACGTTATATGTTGTACGTTATACGTTATACGTTATACGCTGTACGATATACGTTATACGTTATACGTTACACGTTGTACGTTGTACGTTATACGTTATACGTTATACGTTGTATGTTATACGTTGTACGTTATACGTTATACGTTGTACGTTATACGTTGTACATTATACGTTGTATGTTATACGTTATACGCTGTACGTTATACGCTGTACGTTATACGCTGTACGTTATACGCTGTACGTTATACGTTATACGTTATACGTTACACGTTGTACGTTGTACGTTATACGTTGTACGTTATACGTTGTACGTTGGACGTTATACGTTGTACGTTATACGTTGTACGATATACGTTGTACGTTATACGTTGTACGCTATACGTTATACGTTGTACGTTGTACGTTATACGTTATACGTTATACGTTATACGTTATACGTTGTACGTTATATGTTGTACGATATATGTTATACGTTACACGTTGTACGATGTACGTTATACATTATACGTTATACGTTATACGTTATACGTTATACGTTGTACCTTATACGTTGTACATTATACGTTGTACGTTATACGTTATACGCTGTACGTTATACGCTGTACGTTATACGTTATACGTTATACGTTGTACGTTATACGCTGTACGTTATACCTTATACGTTATACGTTATACGCTGTACGTTATACGCTGTACGTTATAAGTTATACGTTATACGTTATACGTTATACGTTACACGTTGTACGTTGTACGTTATACGTTGTACATTATACGTTGTACGTTATACGTTATACGCTGTACGTTATACGTTACACGTTACATGTTGTACGTTGTACGTTATACGTTGTACGTTATACGTTGTACGTTATACGTTGTATGTTATACGTTATACGCTGTACGTTATACGTTATACGTTGTACGTTATACGTTATAAGTTATACGTTATACGTTGTACGTTATATGTTGTACGTTATATGTTATACGTTACACGTTGTACGATGTACGTTATACATTATACGTTATACGTTATACGTTATACGTTATACGGTATACGGTATACGGTATACGGTATACGGTATACGTTATACGTTGTACGTTATACGTAATACGTTATACGTTATACGTTATACGTTATACGATATACGTTATACGTTATACGTTATACGTTATTCGTTATACGTTATACGTTATACGTTATACGTTATGGGCTGTACGTTATACGTTATACGTTATACGCTGTACGTTATACGTTGTACGTTATTCGCTGTACGTTATACCTTATACGTTATACGTTATACCCTGTACGTTATACGCTGTACGTTATACGTTATACGTCACACGTTATACGTTATACGTTATACGCTGTACGTTATACGCTGTACGTTATACGCTGTACGTTATACGTTAATCGTTATACGTTACACGTTGTACGTTGTACGTAGTACGTTATACGTTGTACGTTATACGTTGTACGTTATACGTTGTACGTTATACGTTGTACGTTATACGTTATACGCTGTACGTTATACGTTATACGTTATACGTTATACGTTATACATTATACGTTGTACGTTATACGTTATACGTTATACGCTGTACGATATACGTTATACGTTATACGTTACACGTTGTACGTTGTACGTTATACGTTATACGTTGTATGTTATACGTTGTACGTTATACGTTATACGCTGTACGTTATACGCTGTACGTTATACGTTATACGTTATACGTTATACGTTATACGTTATACGTTGTACGTTATATGTTGTACGATATATGTTATACGTTACACGTTGTACGATGTACGTTATACATTATACGTTATACGTTATACGTTATACGTTATACGTTGTACCTTATACGTTGTACATTATACGTTGTACGTTATACGTTATACGCTGTACGTTATACGCTGTACGTTATACGTTATACGTTATACGTTGTACGTTATACGCTGTACGTTATACCTTATACGTTATACGTTATACGCTGTACGTTATACGCTGTACGTTATAAGTTATACGTTATACGTTATACGTTATACGTTACACGTTGTACGTTGTACGTTATACGTTGTACGGTATACGTTGTACGTTATACGTTATACGCTGTACGTTATACGTTATACGTTATACGTTATACGTTATACATTATACGTTGTACGTTATACGTTATACGTTATACGCTGTACGATATACGTTATACGTTATACGTTACACGTTGTACGTTGTACGTTATACGTTATACGTTGTATGTTATACGTTGTACGTTATACGTTATACGCTGTACGTTATACGCTGTACGTTATACGTTATACGTTATACGTTATACGTTATACGTTACACGTTACACGTTGCACGTTGTACGTAGTACGTTATACGTTGTACGTTATACGTTGTACGTTATACGTTGTACGTTATACGTTGTACGTTATACGTTATACGCTGTACGTTATACGTTATACGTTATACGTTATACGTTATACATTATACGTTGTACGTTATACGTTATACGTTATACGCTGTACGATATACGTTATACGTTATACGTTACACGTTGTACGTTGTACGTTATACGTTATACGTTGTATGTTATACGTTGTACGTTATACGTTATACGCTGTACGTTATACGCTGTACGTTATACGTTATACGTTATACGTTATACGTTATACGTTATACGTTGTACGTTATATGTTGTACGATATATGTTATACGTTACACGTTGTACGATGTACGTTATACGTTGTACGTTATACGTTATACGCTGTACGTTATACGTTACACGTTACATGTTGTACGTTGTACGTTATACGTTGTACGTTATACGTTGTACGTTATACGTTGTATGTTATACGTTATACGCTGTACGTTATACGTTATACGTTGTACGTTATACGTTATAAGTTATACGTTATACGTTGTACGTTATATGTTGTACGTTATATGTTATACGTTACACGTTGTACGATGTACGTTATACATTATACGTTATACGTTATACGTTATACGTTATACGGTATACGGTATACGGTATACGGTATACGGTATACGTTATACGTTGTACGTTATACGTAATACGTTATACGTTATACGTTATACGTTATACGATATACGTTATACGTTATACGTTATACGTTATTCGTTATACGTTATACGTTATACGTTATACGTTATGGGCTGTACGTTATACGCTGTACGTTATAAGTTATACGTTATACGTTATACGTTATACGTTACACGTTGTACGTTGTACGTTATACGTTGTACATTATACGTTGTACGTTATACGTTATACGCTGTACGTTATACGTTATACGTTACATGTTGTACGTTGTACGTTATACGTTGTACGTTATACGTTGTACGTTATACGTTGTATGTTATACGTTATACGCTGTACGTTATACGTTATGCGTTGTACGTTATACGTTATACGTTATACGTTATACGCTGTACGTTATACGCTGTACGTTATACGTTATACGTTATACGTTGTACGTTATACGCTGTACGTTATAGCTTATACGTTATACGTTATACGCTGTACGTTATACGCTGTACGTTATACGTTATACGTCACACGTTATACGTTATACGTTATACGCTGTACGTTATACGCTGTACGTTATACGTTATACGTTATACGTTGTACGTTATACGTTATACGTTATACGCTGTACGATATACGTTATACGTTATACGTTACACGTTGTACGTTGTACGTTATACGTTATACGTTGTATGTTATACGTCGTACGTTATACGTTATACGTTGTACGTTATACGTTGTACATTATACGTTATACGTTATACGTTATACGTTATACGTTATACGTTGTACGTTATACGCTGTACGTTATACGCTGTACGTTATACGTTACACGTTGTACATTGTACGTTATACGTTGTACGTTATACGTTGTACATTGTACGTCATACGTTATACGTTATACGTTATACGTTATACGTTATACGTTATACGTTATACGTTATACGTTATACGTTATACGTTATACGTTATACGTTATACGTTATACGTTATACGTTATACGTTATACGTTATACGTTATACGTTATACGTTATACGTTATACGTTATACGTTATACGTTATACGTTATACGTTATACGTTGTACGTTATACGCTGTACGTTATACGCTGTACGTTATACGCTGTACGTTATACGTAATACGTTGTACGTTACACGTTGTACGTTGTACGTTATACGTTGTACGTTATACGTTGTACGTTGTACGTTATACGTTGTACGTTATACGTTGTACGATATAGGTTGTACGTTATACGTTGTACGTTATACGTTATACGTTGTACGTGATACGTTGTATGTTATACGTTATACGCTGTACGTTATACGTTATACGTTATACGGTATACGTTATACGTTATACGTTATACGTTATACGTTATACGTTATACGTTATACGTTAGACGTTGTACGTTATATGTTGTACGTTATATGTTATACGTTACACGTTGTACGATGTACGTTATACGTTATACGTTATACGTTATACGTTACACGTTATACGTTATACGGTATACGGTATACGGTATACGGTATACGGTATACGTTATACGTTGTACGTTATACGTTATACGTTATACGTTATACGTTATACGTTATACGATATACGTTATACGTTATACGTTATACGTTATACGTTATGGGCTGTACGTTATACGTTATTCGTTATACGCTGTACGTTATACGTTATACGTTATACGTTACACGTTGTACGTTGTACGTTATACGTTATACGTTGTACGTTATACGTTGTACATTATACGTTGTATGTTATACGTTATACGCTGTACGTTATACGTTATTCGTTATACGTTATACGTTATACGTTATACGTTATACGTTATACGTTATACGTTATACGTTATACGTTATACGTTATACGTTATACGTTGTACGTTATACGCTGTACGTTATACGCTGTACGTTATACGTTACAAGTTGTACGTTGTACGTTATACGTTGTACGTTATACGTTGTACATTGTACGTTATACGTTGTACGTTATACGTTGTACGTTATGCGTTGTGCGTTATACGTTGTACGTTATACGTTATACGTTATACGTTATACGTTATACGTTATACGTTATACGCTATACGTTATACGTTATACGTTATACGTTATACGTTTTACGTTATACGTTATACGTTATACGTTATACGTTATACGTTATACGTTATACGTTATACGTTATACGTTATACGTTATACGTTATACGTTATACGTTATACGTTATACGTTATACGTTATACGTTATACGTTATACGTTATACGTTATACGTTATACGTTATACGTTATACGTTATACGTTATACGTTATACGTTATACGTTATACGTTATACGTTATACGTTATACGTTATACGTTATACGTTATACGTTATACGTTATACGTTATACGTTATACGTTATACGTTATACGTTATACGTTATACGTTATACGTTATACGTTATACGTTATACGTTATACGTTATACGTTATACGTTATACGTTATACGTTATACGTTATACGTTATACGTTATACGTTATACGTTATACGTTATACGTTATACGTTATACGTTATACGTTATACGTTATACGTTATACGTTATACGTTATACGTTATACGTTATACGTTATACGTTATACGTTATACGTTATACGTTATACGTTATACGTTATACGTTATACGTTATACGTTATACGTTATACGTTATACGTTATACGTTATACGTTCTACGTTATACGCTGTACGTTATACGCTGTACGTTATACGCTGTACGTTATAAGTTATACGTTATACGTTATACGTTACACGTTGTACGTTGTACGTTATACGTTGTACGTTATACGTTGTACATTATACGTTGTACGTTATACGTTATACGCTGTACGTTATAAGTTATACGTTATACGTTATACGTTACACGTTGTACGTTGTACGTTATACGTTGTACATTATACGTTGTACGTTATACGTTATACGCTGTACGTTATACGTTATACGTTACATGTTGTACGTTGTACGTTATACGTTGTACGTTATACGTTGTACGTTATACGTTATGCGTTATACGTTATACGTTATACGTTATACGTTATACGTTATACGTTATACGTTACACGTTGTACGTTGTACGTTATACGTTGTACGTTATACGTTGTACATTATACGTTGTACGTTATACGTTATACGCTGTACGTTATAAGTTATACGTTATACGTTATACGTTACACGTTGTACGTTGTACGTTATACGTTGTACATTATACGTTGTACGTTATACGTTATACGCTGTACGTTATACGTTATACGTTACATGTTGTACGTTGTACGTTATACGTTGTACGTTATACGTTGTACGTTATACGTTGTACGTTTTACGTTGTATGTTATACGTTATACGCTGTACGTTATACGTTATACGTTGTACGTTATACGTTATACGTTATACGTTATACGCTGTACGTTATACGCTGTACGTTATACGTTATACGTTATACGTAATACGCTGTACGTTATACGTTATACGTTATACGTTATACGTTATACGTTATACGTTGTACGTTATACGCTGTACGTTATACGCTGTACGTTATACGCTGTACGTTATACGTAAAACGTTGTACGTTACACGTTGTACGTTGTACGTTATACGTTGTACGTTATACGTTGTACGTTGTACGTTATACGTTGTACGTTATACGTTGTACGATATACGTTGTACGTTATACGTTGTACGTTATACGTTATACGTTGTACGTGATACGTTGTATGTTATACGTTATACGCTGTACGTTATACGTTATACGTTATACGGTATACGTTATACGTTATACGTTATACGTTATACGTTATACGTTATACGTTATACGTTGTACGTTATATGTTGTACGTTATATGTTATACGTTACACGTTGTACGATGTACGTTATACGTTATACGTTATACGTTATACGTTACACGTTATACGTTATACGGTATACGGTATACGGTATACGGTATACGGTATACGTTATACGTTGTACGTTATACGTTATACGTTATACGTTATACGATATACGTTATACGTTATACGTTATACGTTATACGTTATGGGCTGTACGTTATACGTTAATCGTTATACGCTGTACGTTATACGCTGTACGTTATACGTTATACGTTATACGGTATACGGTATACGGTATACGGTATACGTTATACGTTGTACGTTATACGTTATACGTTATACGTTATACGTTATACGTTATACGTTATACGTTATACGTTGTACGTTATACGCTGTACGTTATACGCTGTACGTTATACGTTACAAGTTGTACGTTGTACGTTATACGTTGTACGTTATACGTTGTACATTGTACGTTATACGTTGTACGTTATACGTTGTACGTTATGCGTTGTACGTTATACGTTGTACGTTATACGTTATACGTTATACGTTATACGTTATACGTTATACGTTATACGTTATACGTTATACGTTATACGTTATACGTTATACGTTATACGTTTTACGTTATACGCTGTACGTTATACGCTGTACGTTATACGCTGTACGTTATAAGTTATACGTTATACGTTACACGTTGTACGTTGTACGTTATACGTTGTACGTTATACGTTGTACGTTATACGTTGTACGTTATGCGTTGTACGTTATACGTTATACGTTATACGTTATACGTTATACGTTTTACGTTATACGTTATACGTTATACGTTATACGTTATACGTTATACGTTATACGCTTTACGTTATACGCTGTACGTTATACGCTGTACGTTATACGTTATACGTTATACGTTGTACGTTATACGCTGTACGTTATACCTTATACGTTATACGTTATACGCTGTACGGTATACGCTGTACGTTATACGTTATACGTTATACGTTATACGTTATACGTTATACGTTATACGTTATACGTTATACGTTATACGTAATACGTTATACGTTATACGTTATACGTTATACGTTATACGTTATACGTTATACGTTATACGTTATACGTTATACGTTATACGTTATACGTTATACGTTATACGTTATACGTTATACGTTGTACGTTATACGCTGTACGTTATACGCTGTACGTTATACGCTGTACGTTATACGTAATACGTTGTACGTTACACGTTGTACGTTGTACGTTATACGTTGTACGTTATACGTTGTACGTTGTACGTTATACGTTGTACGTTATACGTTGTACGATATACGTTGTACGTTATACGTTGTACGTTATACGTTATACGTTGTACGTGATACGTTGTATGTTATACGTTATACGCTGTACGTTATACGTTATACGTTATACGGTATACGTTATACGTTGTACGTTATACGTTATACGTTATACGTTATACGTTATACGTTATACGTTATACGTTATACGTTATACGTTGTACGTTATACGCTGTACGTTATACGCTGTACGTTATACGTTACAAGTTGTACGTTGTACGTTATACGTTGTACGTTATACGTTGTACATTGTACGTTATACGTTGTACGTTATACGTTGTACGTTATGCGTTGTACGTTATACGTTGTACGTTATACGTTATACGTTATACGTTATACGTTATACGTTATACGTTATACGTTATACGTTATACGTTATACGTTATACGTTATACGTTATACGTTATACGTTATACGTTATACGTTATACGTTATACGTTTTACGTTATACGCTGTACGTTATACGCTGTACGTTATACGCTGTACGTTATAAGTTATACGTTATACGTTACACGTTGTACGTTGTACGTTATACGTTGTACGTTATACGTTGTACGTTATACGTTGTACGTTATGCGTTGTACGTTATACGTTATACGTTATACGTTATACGTTATACGTTTTACGTTATACGTTATACGTTATACGTTATACGTTATACGTTATACGTTATACGCTGTACGTTATACGCTGTACGTTATACGCTGTACGTTATACGTTATACGTTATACGTTGTACGTTATACGCTGTACGTTATACCTTATACGTTATACGTTATACGCTGTACGGTATACGCTGTACGTTATACGTTATACGTTATACGTTATACGTTATACGTTATACGTTATACGTTATACGTTATACGTTATACGTTATACGTTATACGTAATACGTTATACGTTATACGTTATACGTTATACGTTATACGTTATACGTTATACGTTATACGTTATACGTTATACGTTATACGTTATACGTTATACGTTATACGTTATACGTTATACGTTGTACGTTATACGCTGTACGTTATACGCTGTACGTTATACGCTGTACGTTATACGTAATACGTTGTACGTTACACGTTGTACGTTGTACGTTATACGTTGTACGTTATACGTTGTACGTTGTACGTTATACGTTGTACGTTATACGTTGTACGATATACGTTGTACGTTATACGTTGTACGTTATACGTTATACGTTGTACGTGATACGTTGTATGTTATACGTTATACGCTGTACGTTATACGTTATACGTTATACGGTATACGTTATACGTTATACGTTATACGTTATACGTTATACGTTATACGTTATACGTTAGACGTTGTACGTTATATGTTGTACGTTATATGTTATACGTTACACGTTGTACGATGTACGTTATACGTTATACGTTATACGTTATACGTTACACGTTATACGTTATACGGTATACGGTATACGGTATACGGTATACGTTATACGTTGTACGTTATACGTTATACGTTATATGTTATACGTTATACGTTATACGATATACGTTATACGTTATACGTTATACGTTATACGTTATGGGCTGTACGTTATACGTTATTCGTTATACGCTGTACGTTATACGTTATACGTTATACGTTACACGTTGTACGTTGTACGTTATACGTTGTACGTTATACGTTATACGTTGTACGTTATACGTTATACGTTGTACGTTATACGTTGTACATTATACGTTGTATGTTATACGTTATACGCTGTACGTTATACGTTATTCGTTATACGTTATACGTTATACGTTATACGTTATACGTTATACGTTATACGTTATACGTTATACGTTATACGTTATACGTTATACGTTATACGTTGTACGTTATACGCTGTACGTTATACGCTGTACGTTATACGTTACAAGTTGTACGTTGTACGTTATACGTTGTACGTTATACGTTGTACATTGTACGTTATACGTTGTACGTTATACGTTGTACGTTATGCGTTGTACGTTATACGTTGTACGTTATACGTTATACGTTATACGTTATACGTTATACGTTATACGTTATACGCTATACGTTATACGTTATACGTTATACGTTATACGTTTTACGTTATACGTTATACGTTATACGTTATACGTTATACGTTATACGTTATACGTTATACGTTATACGTTATACGTTATACGTTATACGTTATACGTTATACGTTATACGTTATACGTTATACGTTATACGTTATACGTTATACGTTATACGTTATACGTTATACGTTATACGTTATACGGTATACGTTATACGTTATACGTTATACGTTATACGTTATACGTTATACGTTATACGTTATACGTTATACGTTATACGTTATACGTTATACGTTATACGTTATACGTTATACGTTATACGTTATACGTTATACGTTATACGTTATACGTTATACGTTATACGTTATACGTTATACGTTATACGTTATACGTTATACGTTATACGTTATACGTTATACGTTATACGTTATACGTTATACGTTATACGTTATACGTTATACGTTATACGTTATACGTTATACGTTATACGCTGTACGTTATACGCTGTACGTTATACGCTGTACGTTATAAGTTATACGTTATACGTTATACGTTACACGTTGTACGTTGTACGTTATACGTTGTACGTTATACGTTGTACATTATACGTTGTACGTTATACGTTATACGCTGTACGTTATAAGTTATACGTTATACGTTATACGTTACACGTTGTACGTTGTACGTTATACGTTGTACGTTATACGTTGTACATTATACGTTGTACGTTATACGTTATACGCTGTACGTTATAAGTTATACGTTATACGTTATACGTTACACGTTGTACGTTGTACGTTATACGTTGTACATTATACGTTGTACGTTATACGTTATACGCTGTACGTTATACGTTATACGTTACATGTTGTACGTTGTACGTTATACGTTGTACGTTATACGTTGTACGTTATACGTTGTACGTTATACGTTGTATGTTATACGTTATACGCTGTACGTTATACGTTATACGTTGTACGTTATACGTTATACGTTATACGCTGTACGTTATACGCTGTACGTTATACGTTATACGTTATACGTTATACGTTGTACGTTATAGGCTGTACGTTATACGCTGTACGTTATACGTTATACGTTATACGTTATACGTTATACGTTATACGTTGTACGTTATACGCTGTACGTTATACGCTGTACGTTATACGCTGTACGTTATACGTAATACGTTGTACGTTACACGTTGTACGTTGTACGTTATACGTTGTACGTTATACGTTGTACGTTCTACGTTATACGTTGTACGTTATACGGTATACGTTATACGTTATACGTTATACGTTATACGTTATACGTTATACGTTGTACGTTATATGTTGTACGTTATATGTTATACGTTACACGTTGTACGATGTACGTTATACGTTATACGTTATACGTTATACGTTACACGTTATACGTTATACGGTATACGGTATACGGTATACGGTATAAGTTATACGTTGTACGTTATACGTTATACGTTATACGTTATACGTTATACGTTATACGATATACGTTATACGTTATACGTTATACGTTATACGTTATGGGCTGTACGTTATACGTTATTCGTTATACGCTGTACGTTATACGTTATACGTTATACGGTATACGGTATACGGTATACGTTATACGTTGTACGTTATACGTTATACGTTATACGTTATTCGTTATACGTTATACGATATACATTATACGTTATACGTTATACGTTATACGTTATGGGCTGTACGTTATACGTTATTCGTTATACGCTGTACGTTATACGTTATACGTTATACGTTACACGTTGTACGTTGTACGTTATACGTAATACGTTATACGCTGTACGTTATACGTTATACGTCACACGTTATACGTTATACGTTATACGCTGTACGTTATACGCTGTACGTTATACGCTGTACGTTATACGTAATACGTTGTACGTTACACGTTGTACGTTGTACGTTATACGTTGTACGTTATACGTTGTACGTTGTACGTTATACGTTGTACGTTATACGTTGTACGATATACGTTGTACGTTATACGTTGTACGTTATACGTTATACGTTGTACGTGATACGTTATACGTTATACGCTATACGTTGTACGTTATACGTTATACGTTATACGCTGTACGTTATACGTTATACGTTATACGTTATACGTTATACGTTATACGTTATACGTTATACGTTAGACGTTGTATGTTATACGTTGTACGTTATACGTTATACGTTGTACGTTATACGTTGTACATTATACGTTGTATGTTATACGTTATACGCTGTACGTTATACGTTATTCGTTATACGTTATACGCTGTACGTTATACCTTATACGTTATACGTTATACGTTATACGTTATACGTTGTACGTTATAGGCTGTACGTTATACGCTGTACGTTATACGTTATACGTTATACGTTATACGTTATACGTTATACGTTGTACGTTATACGCTGTACGTTATACGCTGTACGTTATACGCTGTACGTTATACGTAATACGTTGTACGTTACACGTTGTACGTTGTACGTTATACGTTGTACGTTATACGTTGTACGTTGTACGTTATACGTTGTACGTTATACGGTATACGTTATACGTTATACGTTATACGTTATACGTTATACGTTATACGTTATACGTTATACGTTATACGTTATACGTTGTACGTTATATGTTGTACGTTATATGTTATACGTTACACGTTGTACGATGTACGTTATACGTTATACGTTATACGTTATACGTTACACGTTATACGTTATACGGTATACGGTATACGTTGTACATTGTACGTTATACGTTGTACGTTATACGTTGTACGTTATGCGTTGTACGTTATACGTTGTACGTTATACGTTATACGTTATACGTTATACGTTATACGTTATACGTTATACGCTATACGTTATACGTTATACGATATACGTTTTACGTTATACGTTATACGTTATACGTTATACGTTATACGTTATACGTTATACGTTATACGTTATACGTTATACGTTATACGTTATACGTTATACGTTATACGTTATACATTATACGTTGTATGTTATACGTTATACGCTGTACGTTATACGTTATTCGTTATACGTTATACGTTATACGTTATACGTTATACGTTATACGTTATACGTTATACGTTATACGTTATACGTTATACGTTATACGTTATACGTTATACGTTGTACGTTATACGCTGTACGTTATACGCTGTACGTTATACGTTACAAGTTGTACGTTGTACGTTATACGTTGTACGTTATACGTTGTACATTGTACGTTATACGTTGTACGTTATACGTTGTACGTTATGCGTTGTACGTTATACGTTGTACGTTATACGTTATACGTTATACGTTATACGTTATACGTTATACTTTATACGCTATACGTTATACGTTATACGTTATACGTTATACGTTTTACGTTATACGTTATACGTTATACGTTATACGTTATACGTTATACGTTATACGTTATACGTTATACGTTATACGTTATACGTTATACGTTATACGTTATACGTTATACGTTATACGTTATACGTTATACGTTATACGTTATACGTTATACGTTATACGTTATACGTTATACGTTATACGTTATACGTTATACGTTATACGTTATACGTTATACGTTATACGTTATACGTTATACGTTATACGTTATACGTTATACGTTATACGTTATACGTTATACGTTATACGTTATACGTTATACGTTATACGTTATACGTTATACGTTATACGTTATACGTTATACGTTATACGTTATACGTTATACGTTATACGTTATACGTTATACGTTATACGTTATACGTTATACGTTATACGTTATACGTTATACGTTATACGTTATACGTTATACGTTATACGTTATACGTTATACGTTATACGTTATACGTTATACGTTATACGTTATACGTTATACGTTATACGTTATACGTTATACGTTATACGTTATACGTTATACGTTATACGTTATACGTTATACGTTATACGTTATACGTTATACGTTATACGTTATACGCTGTACGTTATACGCTGTACGTTATACGCTGTACGTTATAAGTTATACGTTATACGTTATACGTTACACGTTGTACGTTGTACGTTATACGTTGTACGTTATACGTTGTACATTATACGTTGTACGTTATACGTTATACGCTGTACGTTATAAGTTATACGTTATACGTTATACGTTATACGTTACACGTTGTACGTTGTACGTTATACGTTGTACGTTATACGTTGTACATTATACGTTGTACGTTATACGTTATACGCTGTACGTTATAAGTTATACGTTATACGTTATACGTTACACGTTGTACGTTGTACGTTATACGTTGTACATTATACGTTGTACGTTATACGTTATACGCTGTACGTTATACGTTATACGTTACATGTTGTACGTTGTACGTTATACGTTGTACGTTATACGTTGTACGTTATACGTTGTACGTTATACGTTGTATGTTATACGTTATACGCTGTACGTTATACGTTATACGTTGTACGTTATACGTTATACGTTATACGTTATACGCTGTACGTTATACGCTGTACGTTATACGTTATACGTTATACGTTATACGTTGTACGTTATAGGCTGTACGTTATACGCTGTACGTTATACGTTATACGTTATACGTTATACGTTATACGTTATACGTTGTACGTTATACGCTGTACGTTATACGCTGTACGTTATACGCTGTACGTTATACGTAATACGTT
Source organism: Lasioglossum morio (assembly GCA_916610235.2). NCBI lineage: Eukaryota > Metazoa > Arthropoda > Insecta > Hymenoptera > Halictidae > Lasioglossum > Lasioglossum morio. The sequence goes on from CAKAJA020001038.1 coordinate 880,704, forward strand.
GTACGTTACACGTTGTACGTTGTACGTTATACGTTGTACGTTATACGTTGTACGTTGTACGTTATACGTTGTACGTTATACGGTATACGTTATACGTTATACGTTATACGTTATACGTTATACGTTATACGTTATACGTTATACGTTATACGTTATGGGCTGTACGTTATACGTTATTCGTTATACGTTATACGGTATACGGTATACGGTATACGGTATACGTTATACGTTGTACGTTATACGTTATACGTTATACGTTATACGTTATACGTTATACGATATACGTTATACGTTACACGTTATACGTTATACGTTATGGGCTGTACGTTATACGTTATTCGTTATACGCTGTACGTTATACGTTATACGTTATACGGTATACGGTATACGGTATACGTTATACGTTGTACGTTATACGTTATACGTTATACGTTATTCGTTATACGTTATACGATATACATTATACGTTATACGTTATACGTTATACGTTATGGGCTGTACGTTATACGTTATTCGTTATACGCTGTACGTTATACGTTATACGTTATACGTTACACGTTGTACGTTGTACGTTATACGTAATACGTTATACGCTGTACGTTATACGTTATACGTCACACGTTATACGTTATACGTTATACGCTGTACGTTATACGCTGTACGTTATACGCTGTACGTTATACGTTATACGTTATACGTTACACGTTGTACGTTGTACGTTATATGTTGTACGTTATACGTTGTACGTTATACGTTGTACGTTATACGTTATACGCTGTACGTTATACGTTATACGTTATACGCTATACGTTGTACGTTATACGTTATACGTTATACGCTGTACGTTATACGTTATACGTTATACGTTACACGTTGTACGTTGTACGTTATACGTTATACGTTGTATGTTATACGTTGTACGTTATACGTTATACGTTGTACGTTATACGTTGTACATTATACGTTGTATGTTATACGTTATACGCTGTACGTTATACGTTATTCGTTATACGTTATACGTTATACGTTATACGTTATACGTTATACGTTATACGTTATACGTTATACGTTATACGTTATACGTTATACGTTATACGTTATACGTTATACGTTATACGTTATACGTTATACGTTATACGTTATACGTTATACGTTATACGTTATACGTTATACGTTATACGTTATACGTTATACGTTATACGTTATACGTTATACGTTTTACGTTATACGTTATACGTTATACGTTATACGTTATACGTTACATGTTGTACGTTGTACGTTATACGTTGTACGATATACGTTGTACGTTATACGTTGTACGTTATACGTTGTATGTTATACGTTATACGCTGTACGTTATACGTTATACGTTATACGTTATACGTTACACGTTGTACGTTGGACGTTATACGTTGTACATTATACGTTGTACGTTATACGTTGTATGTTATACGTTATACGCTGTACGTTATACGTTATACGTTGTACGTTATACGTTATACGTTATACGTTATACGCTGTACGTTATACGCTGTACGTTATACGTTATACGTTATACGTTATACGTTGTACGTTATACGCTGTACGTTATACGCTGTACGTTATACGTTATACGTTATACGTTATACGTTGTACGTTATACGCTATATGTTATACCTTATACGTTATACGTTATACGTTATACGTTATACGCTGTACGTTGTACATTATACGTTGTATGTTATACGTTATACGCTGTACGTTATACGTTATTCGTTATACGTTATACGTTATACGTTATACGTTATACGCTGTACGTTATACGCTGTACGTTATACGCTGTACGTTATAAGTTATACGTTATACGTTATACGTTACACGTTGTACGTTGTACGTTATACGTTGTACGTTATACGTTGTACATTATACGTTGTACGTTATACGTTATACGCTGTACGTTATACGTTGTACGTTATACGTTGTACATTGTACGTTATACGTTGTACGTTATACGTTGTACATTGTACGTTATACGTTGTACGTTATACGTTGTACGTTATGCGTTGTACGTTATACGTTATACGCTGTACGTTATACGTTATACGCTGTACGTTATACGTTATACGTTACATGTTGTACGTAGTACGTTATACGTTGTACGTTATACGTTGTACGTTATACGTTGTACGTTATACGTTGTATGTTATACGTTATACGCTGTACGTTATACGTTATACGTTGTACGTTATACGTTATACGTTATACGTTATACGCTGTACGTTATACGCTGTACGTTATACGTTATACGTTATACGTTATACGTTGTACGTTATACGATGTACGTTATACGCTGTACGTTATACGTTATACGTTATACGTTATACGTTGTACGTTATACGCTGTACGTTATACCTTATACGTTATACGTTATACGTTATACGTTATACGCTGTACGTTGTACATTATACGTTGTATGTTATACGTTATACGCTGTACGTTATACGTTATTCGTTATACGTTATACGTTATACGTTATACGTTATACGTTATACGCTGTACGTTATACGCTGTACGTTATACGCTGTACGTTATAAGTTATACGTTATACGTTATACGTTACACGTTGTACGTTGTACGTTATACGTTGTACGTTATACGTTGTACATTATACGTTGTACGTTATACGTTATACGCTGTACGTTATAAGTTATACGTTATACGTTATACGTTATACGTTACACGTTGTACGTTGTACGTTATACGTTGTACATTATACGTTGTACGTTATACGTTATACGCTGTACGTTATACGTTATACGTTACATGTTGTACGTTGTACGTTATACGTTGTACGTTATACGTTGTACGTTATACGTTATGCGTTATACGTTATACGTTATACGTTATACGTTATACGTTATACGTTATACGTTATACGTTATACGTTATACGTTATACGTTATACGTTATACGTTATACGTTATACGTTATACGTTATACGTTATACGTTATACGTTATACGTTATACGCTGTACGTTATACGCTGTACGTTATACGCTGTACGTTATAAGTTATACGTTATACGTTATACGTTACACGTTGTACGTTGTACGTTATACGTTGTACGTTATACGTTGTACATTATACGTTGTACGTTATACGTTATACGCTGTACGTTATAAGTTATACGTTATACGTTATACGTTACACGTTGTACGTTGTACGTTATACGTTGTACATTATACGTTGTACGTTATACGTTATACGCTGTACGTTATACGTTATACGTTACATGTTGTACGTTGTACGTTATACGTTGTACGTTATACGTTGTACGTTATACGTTATGCGTTATACGTTATACGTTATACGTTATACGTTATACGTTATACGTTATACGTTATACGTTATACGTTATACGTTATACGTTATACGTTATACGCTGTACGTTATACGTTATTCGTTATACGTTATACGTTATACGTTATACGTTATACGCTGTACGTTATACGCTGTACGTTATACGCTGTACGTTATAAGTTATACGTTATACATTATACGTTATACGTTGTACATTATACGTTGTACGTTATACGTTATACGCTGTACGTTATACGTTATACGTTACATGTTGTACGTTGTACGTTATACGTTGTACGTTATACGTTGTACGTTATACGTTATGCGTTATACGTTATACGTTATACGTTATACGTTATACGTTATACGTTATACGTTATACGTTATACGTTATACGTTGTACGTTATACGTTGTACGTTATACGTTATACGTTATACGTTATACGTTATACGTTATACGTTATACGCTATACGTTATACGTTATACGTTATACGTTATACGTTTTACGTTATACGTTATACGTTATACGTTATACGTTATACGTTATACGTTATACGTTATACGTTATACGTTATACGTTATACGTTATACGTTATACGTTATACGTTATACGTTATACGTTATACGTTATACGTTATACGTTATACGTTATACGTTATACGTTATACGTTATACGTTATACGTTATACGTTATACGTTATACGTTATACGTTATACGTTATACGTTATACGTTATACGTTATACGTTATACGTTATACGTTATACGTTATACGTTATACGTTATACGTTATACGTTATACGTTATACGTTATACGTTATACGTTATACGTTATACGTTATACGTTATACGTTATACGTTATACGTTATACGTTATACGTTATACGTTATACGTTATACGTTATACGCTGTACGTTATACGCTGTACGTTATAAGTTATACGTTATACGTTATACGTTACACGTTGTACGTTGTACGTTATACGTTGTACGTTATACGTTGTACATTATACGTTGTACGTTATACGTTATACGCTGTACGTTATAAGTTATACGTTATACGTTATACGTTACACGTTGTACGTTGTACGTTATACGTTGTACATTATACGTTGTACGTTATACGTTATACGCTGTACGTTATACGTTATACGTTACATGTTGTACGTTGTACGTTATACGTTGTACGTTATACGTTGTACGTTATACGTTGTACGTTATACGTTGTATGTTATACGTTATACGCTGTACGTTATACGTTATACGTTGTACGTTATACGTTATACGTTATACGTTATACGCTGTACGTTATACGCTGTACGTTATACGTTATACGTTATACGTTATACGTTGTACGTTATACGCTGTACGTTATACGCTGTACGTTATACGTTATACGTTATACGTTATACGTTGTACGTTATACGCTGTACGTTATACGCTGTACGTTATACGTTACAAGTTGTACGTTTTACGTTATACGTTGTACGTTATACGTTGTACGTTATACGTTGTACATTGTACGTTATACGTTGTACGTTATACGTTGTACGTTATGCGTTGTACGTTATACGTTGTACGTTATACGTTATACGTTATACGTTATACGTTATACGTTATACGTTATACGTTATACGTTATACGTTATACGTTATACGTTATACGTTATACGTTGTACGATATACGTTGTACGTTATACGTTGTACGTTATACGTTGTATGTTATACGTTATACGCTGTACGTTATACGTTATACGTTATACGTTATACGTTACACGTTGTACGTTGGACGTTATACGTTGTACATTATACGTTGTACGTTATACGTTATACGCTGTACGTTATACGTTATACGCTGTACGTTATACGTTATACGTTACATGTTGTACGTAGTACGTTATACGTTGTACGTTATACGTTGTACGTTATACGTTGTACGTTATACGTTGTATGTTATACGTTATACGCTGTACGTTATACGTTATACGTTGTACGTTATACGTTATACGTTATACGTTATACGCTGTACGTTATACGCTGTACGTTATACGTTATACGTTATACGTTATACGTTGTACGTTATACGCTGTACGTTATACGCTGTACGTTATACGTTATACGTTATACGTTATACGTTGTACGTTATACGCTGTACGTTATACCTTATACGTTATACGTTATACGTTATACGTTATACGCTGTACGTTGTACATTATACGTTGTATGTTATACGTTATACGCTGTACGTTATACGTTATTCGTTATACGTTATACGTTATACGTTATACGTTATACGCTGTACGTTATACGCTGTACGTTATACGCTGTACGTTATAAGTTATACGTTATACGTTATACGTTACACGTTGTACGTTGTACGTTATACGTTGTACGTTATACGTTGTACATTATACGTTGTACGTTATACGTTATACGCTGTACGTTATACGTTATACGTTACATGTTGTACGTTGTACGTTATACGTTGTACGTTATACGTTGTACGTTATACGTTATGCGTTATACGTTATACGTTATACGTTATACGTTATACGTTATACGTTATACGTTATACGTTATACGTTATACGTTATACGTTATACGTTATACGTTGTATGTTATACGTTATACGCTGTACGTTATACGTTATACGTTGTACGTTATACGTTATACGTTATACGTTATACGCTGTACGTTATACGCTGTACGTTATACGTTATACGTTATACGTTATACGTTGTACGTTATACGCTGTACGTTATACGCTGTACGTTATACGTTATACGTTATACGTTATACGTTGTACGTTATACGCTGTACGTTATACCTTATACGTTATACGTTATACGTTATACGTTATACGCTGTACGTTGTACATTATACGTTGTATGTTATACGTTATACGCTGTACGTTATACGTTATTCGTTATACGTTATACGTTATACGTTATACGTTATACGCTGTACGTTATACGCTGTACGTTATACGCTGTACGTTATAAGTTATACGTTATACGTTATACGTTACACGTTGTACGTTGTACGTTATACGTTGTACGTTATACGTTGTACATTATACGTTGTACGTTATACGTTATACGCTGTACGTTATAAGTTATACGTTATACGTTATACGTTACACGTTGTACGTTGTACGTTATACGTTGTACATTATACGTTGTACGTTATACGTTATACGCTGTACGTTATACGTTATACGTTACATGTTGTACGTTGTACGTTATACGTTGTACGTTATACGTTGTACGTTATACGTTATGCGTTATACGTTATACGTTATACGTTATACGTTATACGTTATACGTTATACGTTATACGTTATACGTTATACGTTATACGTTATACGTTATACGTTATACGTTATACGTTATACGTTATACGTTATACGTTATACGTTATACGCTGTACGTTATACGCTGTACGTTATACGCTGTACGTTATAAGTTATACGTTATACGTTATACGTTACACGTTGTACGTTGTACGTTATACGTTGTACGTTATACGTTGTACATTATACGTTGTACGTTATACGTTATACGCTGTACGTTATAAGTTATACGTTATACGTTATACGTTACACGTTGTACGTTGTACGTTATACGTTGTACATTATACGTTGTACGTTATACGTTATACGCTGTACGTTATACCTTATACGTTACATGTTGTACGTTGTACGTTATACGTTGTACGTTATACGTTGTACGTTATACGTTGTACGTTATACGTTGTATGTTATACGTTATACGCTGTACGTTATACGTTATACGTTGTACGTTATACGTTATACGTTATACGTTATACGTTATACGCTGTACGTTATACGCTGTACGTTATACGTTATACGTTATACGTTATACGTTGTACGTTATAGGCTGTACGTTATACGTTATACGTTGTACGTTATACGTTATACGTTATACGTTATACGTTATACGTTATACGTTGTACGTTATACGCTGTACGTTATACGCTGTACGTTATACGCTGTACGTTATACGTAATACGTTGTACGTTACACGTTGTACGTTGTACGTTATACGTTGTACGTTATACGTTGTACGTTGTACGTTATACGTTGTACGTTATACGTTGTACGATATACGTTGTACGTTATACGTTGTACGTTATACGTTATACGTTGTACGTGATACGTTGTATGTTATACGTTATACGCTGTACGTTATACGTTATACGTTATACGGTATACGTTATACGTTATACGTTATATGTTATACGTTATACGTTATACGTTGTACGTTATATGTTGTACGTTATATGTTATACGTTACACGTTGTACGATGTACGTTATACGTTATACGTTATACGTTATACGTTACACGTTATACGTTATACGGTATACGGTATACGGTATACGGTATACGTTATACGTTGTACGTTATACGTTATACGTTATACGTTATACGTTATACGTTATACGATATACGTTATACGTTATACGTTATACGTTATACGTTATGGGCTGTACGTTATACGTTATTCGTTATACGCTGTACGTTATACGTTATACGTTATACGGTATACGGTATACGGTATACGGTATACGTTATACGTTGTACGTTATATGTTATACGTTATACGTTATTCGTTATACGTTATACGATATACATTATACGTTATACGTTATACGTTATACGTTATGGGCTGTACGTTATACGTTATTCGTTATACGCTGTACGTTATACGTTATACGTTATACGTTACACGTTGTACGTTGTACGTTATACGTAATACGTTATACGCTGTACGTTATACGTTATACGTCACACGTTATACGTTATACGTTATACGCTGTACGTTATACGCTGTACGTTATACGCTGTACGTTATACGTTATACGTTATACGTTACACGTTGTACGTTGTACGTTATACGTTGTACGTTATACGTTGTACGTTATACGTTGTACGTTATACGTTATACGCTGTACGTTATACGTTATACGTTATACGCTATACGTTGTACGTTATACGTTATACGTTATACGCTGTACGTTATACGTTGTACGTTATACGTTACACGTTGTACGTTGTACGTTATACGTTATACGTTGTATGTTATACGTTGTACGTTATACGTTATACGTTGTACGTTATACGTTGTACATTATACGTTGTATGTTATACGTTATACGCTGTACGTTATACGTTATTCGTTATACGTTATACGTTATACGTTATACGTTATACGTTATACGTTATACGTTATACGTTATACGTTGTACGTTATACGCTGTACGTTATACGCTGTACGTTATACGTTACAAGTTGTACGTTGTACGTTATACGTTGTACGTTATACGTTGTACATTGTACGTTATACGTTGTACGTTATACGTTGTACGTTATGCGTTGTACGTTATACGTTGTACGTTATACGTTATACGTTATACGTTATACGTTATACGTTATACGTTATACGCTATACGTTATACGTTATACGTTATACGTTATACGTTTTACGTTATACGTTGTACGTTGTACGTTATACGTTGTACATTATACGTTGTACGTTATACGTTATACGCTGTACGTTATACGTTATACGTTACATGTTGTACGTTGTACGTTATACGTTGTACGATATACGTTGTACGTTATACGTTGTACGTTATACGTTGTATGTTATACGTTATACGCTGTACGTTATACGTTATACGTTATACGTTATACGTTACACGTTGTACGTTGGACGTTATACGTTGTACATTATACGTTGTACGTTATACGTTATACGCTGTACGTTATACGTTATACGCTGTACGTTATACGTTATACGTTACATGTTGTACGTAGTACGTTATACGTTGTACGTTATACGTTGTACGTTATACGTTGTACGTTATACGTTGTATGTTATACGTTATACGCTGTACGTTATACGTTATACGTTGTACGTTATACGTTATACGTTATACGTTATACGCTGTACGTTATACGCTGTACGTTATACGTTATACGTTATACGTTATACGTTGTACGTTATACGCTGTACGTTATACGCTGTACGTTATACGTTGTACGTTATACGTTATACGTTGTACGTTATACGCTGTACGTTATACCTTATACGTTATACGTTATACGTTATACGTTATACGCTGTACGTTGTACATTATACGTTGTATGTTATACGTTATACGCTGTACGTTATACGTTATTCGTTATACGTTATACGTTATACGTTATACGTTATACGCTGTACGTTATACGCTGTACGTTATACGCTGTACGTTATAAGTTATACGTTATACGTTATACGTTACACGTTGTACGTTGTACGTTATACGTTGTACGTTATACGTTGTACATTATACGTTGTACGTTATACGTTATACGCTGTACGTTATAAGTTATACGTTATACGTTATACGTTACACGTTGTACGTTGTACGTTATACGTTGTACATTATACGTTGTACGTTATACGTTATACGCTGTACGTTATACGTTATACGTTACATGTTGTACGTTGTACGTTATACCTTGTACGTTATACGTTGTACGTTATACGTTATGCGTTATACGTTATACGTTATACGTTATACGTTATACGTTATACGTTATACGTTATACGTTATACGTTATACGTTATACGTTATACGTTATACGTTATACGTTATACGTTATACGTTATACGTTATACGTTATACGTTATACGTTATACGTTATACGTTATACGCTGTACGTTATACGCTGTACGTTATACGCTGTACGTTATAAGTTATACGTTATACGTTATACGTTACACGTTGTACGTTGTACGTTATACGTTGTACGTTATACGTTGTACATTATACGTTGTACGTTATACGTTATACGCTGTACGTTATAAGTTATACGTTATACGTTATACGTTACACGTTGTACGTTGTACGTTATACGTTGTATGTTATACGTTATACGCTGTACGTTATACGTTATACGTTATACGTTATACGTTGTACGTTATACGCTGTACGTTATACGCTGTACGTTATACGCTGTACGTTATACGTAATACGTTGTACGTTACACGTTGTACGTTGTACGTTATACGTTGTACGTTATACGTTGTACGTTGTACGTTATACGTTGTACGTTATACGTTGTACGATATACGTTGTACGTTATACGTTGTACGTTATTCGTTATACGTTGTACGTGATACGTTGTATGTTATACGTTATACGCTGTACGTTATACGTTATACGTTATACGGTATACGTTATACGTTATACGTTATACGTTATACGTTATACGTTGTACGTTATATGTTGTACGTTATATGTTATACGTTACACGTTGTACGATGTACGTTATACGTTATACGTTATACGTTATACGTTACACGTTATACGTTATACGGTATACGGTATACGGTATACGGTATACGTTATACGTTGTACGTTATACGTTATACGTTATACGTTATACGTTATACGTTATATGTTATACGTTATACGTTATACGTTGTACGTTATATGTTGTACGTTATATGTTATACGTTACACGTTGTACGATGTACGTTATACGTTATACGTTATACGTTATACGTTACACGTTATACGTTATACGGTATACGGTATACGGTATACGGTATACGTTATACGTTGTACGTTATACGTTATACGTTATACGTTATACGTTATACGTTATACGATATACGTTATACGTTATACGTTATACGTTATACGTTATGGGCTGTACGTTATACGTTATTCGTTATACGCTGTACGTTATACGTTATACGTTATACGGTATACGGTATACGGTATACGGTATACGTTATACGTTGTACGTTATACGTTATACGTTATACGTTATTCGTTATACGTTATACGATATACATTATACGTTATACGTTATACGTTATACGTTATGGGCTGTACGTTATACGTTATTCGTTATACGCTGTACGTTATACGTTATACGTTATACGTTACACGTTGTACGTTGTACGTTATACGTAATACGTTATACGCTGTACGTTATCCGTTATACGTCACACGTTATACGTTATACGTTATACGCTGTACGTTATACGCTGTACGTTATACGCTGTACGTTATACGTTATACGTTATACGTTACACGTTGTACGTTGTACGTTATACGTTGTACGTTATACGTTGTACGTTATACGTTGTACGTTATACGTTATACGCTGTACGTTATACGTTATACGTTATACGCTATACGTTGTACGTTATACGTTATACGTTATACGCTGTACGTTATACGTTATACGTTATACGTTACACGTTGTACGTTGTACGTTATACGTTATACGTTGTATGTTATACGTTGTACGTTATACGTTATACGTTGTACGTTATACGTTGTACATTATACGTTGTATGTTATACGTTATACGCTGTACGTTATACGTTATTCGTTATACGTTATACGTTATACGTTATACGTTATACGTTATACGTTATACGTTATACGTTATACGTTATACGTTGTACGTTATACGCTGTACGTTATACGCTGTACGTTATACGTTACAAGTTGTACGTTGTACGTTATACGTTGTACGTTATACGTTGTACATTGTACGTTATACGTTGTACGTTATACGTTGTACGTTATGCGTTGTACGTTATACGTTGTACGTTATACGTTATACGTTATACGTTATACGTTATACGTTATACGTTATACGCTATACGTTATACGTTATACGTTATACGTTATACGTTTTACGTTATACGTTGTACGTTGTACGTTATACGTTGTACATTATACGTTGTACGTTATACGTTATACGCTGTACGTTATACGTTATACGTTACATGTTGTACGTTGTACGTTATACGTTGTACGATATACGTTGTACGTTATACGTTGTACGTTATACGTTGTATGTTATACGTTATACGCTGTACGTTATACGTTATACGTTATACGTTATACGTTATACGTTGTACGTTGGACGTTATACGTTGTACATTATACGTTGTACGTTATACGTTATACGCTGTACGTTATACGTTATACGCTGTACGTTATACGTTATACGTTACATGTTGTACGTAGTACGTTATACGTTGTACGTTATACGTTGTACGTTATACGTTGTACGTTATACGTTGTATGTTATACGTTATACGCTGTACGTTATACGTTATACGTTGTACGTTATACGTTATACGTTATACGTTATACGCTGTACGTTATACGCTGTACGTTATACGTTATACGTTATACGTTATACGTTGTACGTTATACGCTGTACGTTATACGCTGTACGTTATACGTTGTACATTATACGTTATACGTTGTACGTTATACGCTGTACGTTATACCTTATACGTTATACGTTATACGTTATACGTTATACGCTGTACGTTGTACATTATACGTTGTATGTTATACGTTATACGCTGTACGTTATACGTTATTCGTTATACGTTATACGTTATACGTTATACGTTATACGCTGTACGTTATACGCTGTACGTTATACGCTGTACGTTATAAGTTATACGTTATACGTTATACGTTACACGTTGTACGTTGTACGTTATACGTTGTACGTTATACGTTGTACATTATACGTTGTACGTTATACGTTATACGCTGTACGTTATAAGTTATACGTTATACGTTATACGTTACACGTTGTACGTTGTACGTTATACGTTGTACATTATACGTTGTACGTTATACGTTATACGCTGTACGTTATACGTTATACGTTACATGTTGTACGTTGTACGTTATACCTTGTACGTTATACGTTGTACGTTATACGTTATGCGTTATACGTTATACGTTATACGTTATACGTTATACGTTATACGTTATACGTTATACGTTATACGTTATACGTTATACGTTATGGGCTGTACGTTATACGTTATTCGTTATACGCTGTACGTTATACGTTATACGTTATACGGTATACGGTATACGGTATACGGTATACGTTATACGTTGTACGTTATACGTTATACGTTATACGTTATTCGTTATACGTTATACGATATACATTATACGTTATACGTTATACGTTATACGTTATGGGCTGTACGTTATACGTTATTCGTTATACGCTGTACGTTATACGTTATACGTTATACGTTACACGTTGTACGTTGTACGTTATACGTAATACGTTATACGCTGTACGTTATACGTTATACGTCACACGTTATACGTTATACGTTATACGCTGTACGTTATACGCTGTACGTTATACGCTGTACGTTATACGTTATACGTTATACGTTACACGTTGTACGTTGTACGTTATACGTTGTACGTTATACGTTGTACGTTATACGTTGTACGTTATACGTTATACGCTGTACGTTATACGTTATACGTTATACGCTATACGTTGTACGTTATACGTTATACGTTATACGCTGTACGTTATACGTTATACGTTATACGTTACACGTTGTACGTTGTACGTTATACGTTATACGTTGTATGTTATACGTTGTACGTTATACGTTATACGTTGTACGTTATACGTTGTACATTATACGTTGTATGTTATACGTTATACGCTGTACGTTATACGTTATTCGTTATACGTTATACGTTATACGTTATACGTTATACGTTATACGTTATACGTTATACGCTATACGTTATACGTTATACGTTATACGTTATACGTTATACGTTATACGCTATACGTTATACGTTATACGTTATACGTTATACGTTTTACGTTATACGTTGTACGTTGTACGTTATACGTTGTACATTATACGTTGTACGTTATACGTTATACGCTGTACGTTATACGTTATACGTTACATGTTGTACGTTGTACGTTATACGTTGTACGATATACGTTGTACGTTATACGTTGTACGTTATACGTTGTACGTTATACGTTATACGCTGTACGTTATACGTTATACGCTGTACGTTATACGTTATACGTTACATGTTGTACGTAGTACGTTATACGTTGTACGTTATACGTTGTACGTTATACGTTGTACGTTATACGTTGTATGTTATACGTTATACGCTGTACGTTATACGTTATACGTTGTACGTTATACGTTATACGTTATACGTTATACGCTGTACGTTATACGCTGTACGTTATACGTTATACGTTATACGTTATACGTTGTACGTTATACGCTGTACGTTATACGCTGTACGTTATACGTTGTACGTTATACGTTATACGTTGTACGTTATACGCTGTACGTTATACCTTATACGTTATACGTTATACGTTATACGTTATACGCTGTACGTTGTACATTATACGTTGTATGTTATACGTTATACGCTGTACGTTATACGTTATTCGTTATACGTTATACGTTATACGTTATACGTTATACGCTGTACGTTATACGCTGTACGTTATACGCTGTACGTTATAAGTTATACGTTATACGTTATACGTTACACGTTGTACGTTGTACGTTATACGTTGTACGTTATACGTTGTACATTATACGTTGTACGTTATACGTTATACGCTGTACGTTATAAGTTATACGTTATACGTTATACGTTACACGTTGTACGTTGTACGTTATACGTTGTACATTATACGTTGTACGTTATACGTTATACGCTGTACGTTATACGTTATACGTTACATGTTGTACGTTGTACGTTATACCTTGTACGTTATACGTTGTACGTTATACGTTATGCGTTATACGTTATACGTTATACGTTATACGTTATACGTTATACGTTATACGTTATACGTTATACGTTATACGTTATACGTTATGGGCTGTACGTTATACGTTATTCGTTATACGCTGTACGTTATACGTTATACGTTATACGGTATACGGTATACGGTATACGGTATACGTTATACGTTGTACGTTATACGTTATACGTTATACGTTATTCGTTATACGTTATACGATATACATTATACGTTATACGTTATACGTTATACGTTATGGGCTGTACGTTATACGTTATTCGTTATACGCTGTACGTTATACGTTATACGTTATACGTTACACGTTGTACGTTGTACGTTATACGTTATACGTTATACGCTGTACGTTATACGTTATACGTCACACGTTATACGTTATACGTTATACGCTGTACGTTATACGCTGTACGTTATACGCTGTACGTTATACGTTATACGTTATACGTTACACGTTGTACGTTGTACGTTATACGTTGTACGTTATACGTTGTACGTTATACGTTGTACGTTATACGTTATACGCTGTACGTTATACGTTATACGTTATACGCTATACGTTGTACGTTATACGTTATACGTTATACGCTGTACGTTATACGTTATACGTTATACGTTACACGTTGTACGTTGTACGTTATACGTTATACGTTGTATGTTATACGTTGTACGTTATACGTTATACGTTGTACGTTATACGTTGTACATTATACGTTGTATGTTATACGTTATACGCTGTACGTTATACGTTATTCGTTATACGTTATACGTTATACGTTATACGTTATACGTTATACGTTATACGTTATACGTTATACGTTGTACGTTATACGCTGTACGTTATACGCTGTACGTTATACGTTACAAGTTGTACGTTGTACGTTATACGTTGTACGTTATACGTTGTACATTGTACGTTATACGTTGTACGTTATACGTTGTACGTTATGCGTTGTACGTTATACGTTGTACGTTATACGTTATACGTTATACGTTATACGTTATACGTTATACGTTATACGCTATACGTTATACGTTATACGTTATACGTTATACGTTTTACGTTATACGTTGTACGTTGTACGTTATACGTTGTACATTATACGTTGTACGTTATACGTTATACGCTGTACGTTATACGTTATACGTTACATGTTGTACGTTGTACGTTATACGTTGTACGATATACGTTGTACGTTATACGTTGTACGTTATACGTTGTATGTTATACGTTATACGCTGTACGTTATACGTTATACGTTATACGTTATACGTTACACGTTGTACGTTGGACGTTATACGTTGTACATTATACGTTGTACGTTATACGTTATACGCTGTACGTTATACGTTATACGCTGTACGTTATACGTTATACGTTACATGTTGTACGTAGTACGTTATACGTTGTACGTTATACGTTGTACGTTATACGTTGTACGTTATACGTTGTATGTTATACGTTATACGCTGTACGTTATACGTTATACGTTGTACGTTATACGTTATACGTTATACGTTATACGCTGTACGTTATACGCTGTACGTTATACGTTATACGTTATACGTTATACGTTGTACGTTATACGCTGTACGTTATACGCTGTACGTTATACGTTGTACGTTATACGTTATACGTTGTACGTTATACGCTGTACGTTATACCTTATACGTTATACGTTATACGTTATACGTTATACGCTGTACGTTGTACATTATACGTTGTATGTTATACGTTATACGCTGTACGTTATACGTTATTCGTTATACGTTATACGTTATACGTTATACGTTATACGCTGTACGTTATACGCTGTACGTTATACGCTGTACGTTATAAGTTATACGTTATACGTTATACGTTACACGTTGTACGTTGTACGTTATACGTTGTACGTTATACGTTGTACATTATACGTTGTACGTTATACGTTATACGCTGTACGTTATAAGTTATACGTTATACGTTATACGTTACACGTTGTACGTTGTACGTTATACGTTGTACATTATACGTTGTACGTTATACGTTATACGCTGTACGTTATACGTTATACGTTACATGTTGTACGTTGTACGTTATACCTTGTACGTTATACGTTGTACGTTATACGTTATGCGTTATACGTTATACGTTATACGTTATACGTTATACGTTATACGTTATACGTTATACGTTATACGTTATACGTTATACGTTATACGTTATACGTTATACGTTATACGTTATACGTTATACGTTATACGTTATACGCTGTACGTTATACGCTGTACGTTATACGCTGTACGTTATAAGTTATACGTTATACGTTATACGTTACACGTTGTACGTTGTACGTTATACGTTGTACGTTATACGTTGTACATTATACGTTGTACGTTATACGTTATACGCTGTACGTTATAAGTTATACGTTATACGTTATACGTTATACGTTACACGTTGTACGTTGTACGTTATACGTTGTACATTATACGTTGTACGTTATACGTTATACGCTGTACGTTATACGTTATACGTTACATGTTGTACGTGGTACGTTATACGTTGTACGTTATACGTTGTACGTTATACGTTGTACGTTATACGTTGTATGTTATACGTTATACGCTGTACGTTATACGTTATACGTTATACGTTATACGTTGTACGTTATACGCTGTACGTTATACGCTGTACGTTATACGCTGTACGTTATACGTAATACGTTGTACGTTACACGTTGTACGTTGTACGTTATACGTTGTACGTTATACGTTGTACGTTGTACGTTATACGTTGTACGTTATACGTTGTACGATATACGTTGTACGTTATACGTTGTACGTTATTCGTTATACGTTGTACGTGATACGTTGTATGTTATACGTTATACGCTGTACGTTATACGTTATACGTTATACGGTATACGTTATACGTTATACGTTATACGTTATACGTTATACGTTGTACGTTATATGTTGTACGTTATATGTTATACGTTACACGTTGTACGATGTACGTTATACGTTATACGTTATACGTTATACGTTATACGTTACACGTTATACGTTATACGGTATACGGTATACGGTATACGGTATACGTTATACGTTGTACGTTATACGTTATACGTTATACGTTATACGTTATACGTTATACGATATACGTTATACGTTATACGTTATACGTTATACGTTATGGGCTGTACGTTATACGTTATTCGTTATACGCTGTACGTTATACGTTATACGTTATACGGTATACGGTATACGGTATACGGTATACGTTATACGTTGTACGTTATACGTTATACGTTATACGTTATTCGTTATACGTTATACGATATACATTATACGTTATACGTTATACGTTATACGTTATGGGCTGTACGTTATACGTTATTCGTTATACGCTGTACGTTATACGTTATACGTTATACGTTACACGTTGTACGTTGTACGTTATACGTAATACGTTATACGCTGTACGTTATACGTTATACGTCACACGTTATACGTTATACGTTATACGCTGTACGTTATACGCTGTACGTTATACGCTGTACGTTATACGTTATACGTTATACGTTACACGTTGTACGTTGTACGTTATACGTTGTACGTTATACGTTGTACGTTATACGTTGTACTTTATACGTTATACGCTGTACGTTATACGTTATACGTTATACGCTATACGTTGTACGTTATACGTTATACGTTATACGCTGTACGTTATACGTTATACGTTATACGTTACACGTTGTACGTTGTACGTTATACGTTATACGTTGTATGTTATACGTTGTACGTTATACGTTATACGTTGTACGTTATACGTTGTACATTATACGTTGTATGTTATACGTTATACGCTGTACGTTATACGTTATTCGTTATACGTTATACGTTATACGTTATACGTTATACGTTATACGTTATACGTTATACGTTATACGTTGTACGTTATACGCTGTACGTTATACGCTGTACGTTATACGTTACAAGTTGTACGTTGTACGTTATACGTTGTACGTTATACGTTGTACATTGTACGTTATACGTTGTACGTTATACGTTGTACGTTATACGTTGTACGTTATGCGTTGTACGTTATACGTTGTACGTTATACGTTATACGTTATACGTTATACGTTATACGTTATACGTTATACGCTATACGTTATACGTTATACGTTATACGTTATACGTTTTACGTTATACGTTATACGTTATACGTTATACGTTATACGTTATACGTTATACGTTATACGTTATACGTTATACGTTATACGTTATACGTTATACGTTATACGTTATACGTTATACGTTATACGTTATACGTTATACGTTATACGTTATACGTTATACGTTATACGTTATACGTTATACGTTATACGTTATACGTTATACGTTATACGTTATACGTTATACGTTATACGTTATACGTTATACGTTATACGTTATACGTTATACGTTATACGTTATACGTTATACGTTATACGTTATACGTTATACGTTATACGTTATACGTTATACGTTATACGTTATACGTTATACGTTATACGTTATACGTTATACGTTATACGTTATACGTTATACGTTATACGTTATACGTTATACGTTATACGTTATACGTTATACGTTATACGTTATACGTTATACGTTATACGTTATACGTTATACGTTATACGTTATACGTTATACGTTATACGTTATACGTTATACGTTATACGTTATACGCTGTACGTTATACGCTGTACGTTATACGCTGTACGTTATAAGTTATACGTTATACGTTATACGTTACACGTTGTACGTTGTACGTTATACGTTGTACGTTATACGTTGTACATTATACGTTGTACGTTATACGTTATACGCTGTACGTTATAAGTTATACGTTATACGTTATACGTTACACGTTGTACGTTGTACGTTATACGTTGTACATTATACGTTGTACGTTATACGTTATACGCTGTACGTTATACGTTATACGTTACATGTTGTACGTTGTACGTTATACGTTGTACGTTATACGTTGTACGTTATACGTTGTACGTTATACGTTGTATGTTATACGTTATACGCTGTACGTTATACGTTATACGTTGTACGTTATACGTTATACGTTATACGTTATACGCTGTACGTTATACGCTGTACGTTATACGTTATACGTTCTACGTTATACGTTGTACGTTATACGCTGTACGTTATACGCTGTACGTTATACGTTATACGTTATACGTTATACGTTGTACGTTATACGCTGTACGTTATACGCTGTACGTTATACGTTACAAGTTGTACGTTGTACGTTATACGTAGTACGTTATACGTTGTACGTTATACGTTGTACATTGTACGTTATACGTTGTACGTTATACGTTGTACGTTATGCGTTGTACGTTATACGTTGTACGTTATACGTTATACGTTATACGTTATACGTTATACGTTATACGTTATACGTTATACGTTATACGTTATACGTTATACGTTATACGTTATACGTTATACGTTATACGTTATACGTTTTACGTTATACGTTATACGTTATACGTTATACGTTATACGTTATACGTTATACGTTATACGTTATACGTTATACGTTATACGTTATACGTTACACGTTGTACGTTGTACGTTATACGTTGTACATTATACGTTGTACGTTATACGTTATACGCTGTACGTTATACGTTATACGTTACATGTTGTACGTTGTACGTTATACGTTGTACGTTATACGTTGTACGTTATACGTTGTACGTTATACGTTGTATGTTATACGTTATACGCTGTACGTTATACGTTATACGTTATACGTTATACGTTACACGTTGTACGTTGGACGTTATACGTTGTACATTATACGTTGTACGTTATACGTTATACGTTATACGCTGTACGTCATACGTTATACGCTGTACGTTATACGTTATACGTTACATGTTGTACGTAGTACGTTATACGTTGTACGTTATACGTTGTACGTTATACGTTGTACGTTATACGTTGTATGTTATACGTTATACGCTGTACGTTATACGTTATACGTTGTACGTTATACGTTATACGTTATACGTTATACGCTGTACGCTATACGCTCTACGTTATACGTTATACGTTATACGTTATACGTTGTACGTTATACGCTGTACGTTATACGCTGTACGTTATACGTTATACGTTATACGTTATACGTTGTACGTTATACGCTGTACGTTATACCTTATACGTTATACGTTATACGTTATACGTTATACGCTGTACGTTGTACATTATACGTTGTATGTTATACGTTATACGCTGTACGTTATACGTTATTCGTTATACGTTATACGTTATACGTTATACGTTATACGTTATACGTTATACGTTATACGTTATACGTTATACTTTGTACGTTATACGCTGTACGTTATACGCTGTACGTTATACGTTACAAGTTGTACGTTGTACGTTATACGTTGTACGTTATACGTTGTACATTGTACGTTATACGTTGTACGTTATACGTTGTACGTTATGCGTTGTACGTTATACGTTGTACGTTATACGTTATACGTTATACGTTATACGTTATACGTTATACGTTATACGTTATACGTTATACGTTATACGTTATACGTTTTACGTTATACGTTATACGTTATACGTTATACGTTATACGTTATACGTTATACGTTATACGTTATACGTTATACGTTATACGTTATACGTTATACGTTATACGTTATACGTTATACGTTATACGTTATACGTTATACGTTATACGTTATACGTTATACGTTATACGTTATACGTTATACGTTATACGTTATACGTTATACGTTATACGTTATACGTTATACGTTATACGTTATACGTTATACGTTATACGTTATACGTTATACGTTATACGTTATACGTTATACGTTATACGTTATACGTTATACGTTATACGTTATACGTTATACGTTATACGTTATACGTTATACGTTATACGCTGTACGTTATACGCTGTACGTTATACGCTGTACGTTATAAGTTATACGTTATACGTTATACGTTACACGTTGTACGTTGTACGTTATACGTTGTACGTTATACGTTGTACATTATACGTTGTACGTTATACGTTATACGCTGTACGTTATAAGTTATACGTTATACGTTATACGTTACACGTTGTACGTTGTACGTTATACGTTGTACATTATACGTTGTACGTTATACGTTATACGCTGTACGTTATACGTTATACGTTACATGTTGTACGTTGTACGTTATACGTTGTACGTTATACGTTGTACGTTATACGTTATACGTTATAGGTTATACGTTATATGTTATACGTTATACGTTATACGTTATACGTTATACGTTATACGTTGTACGTTATACGCTGTACGTTATACGCTGTACGTTATACGTTACAAGTTGTACGTTGTACGTTATACGTTGTACGTTATACGTTGTACATTGTACGTTATACGTTGTACGTTATACGTTGTACGTTATGCGTTGTACGTTATACGTTATACGTTATACGTTATACGTTATACGTTATACGTTATACGTTGTACGTTATACGTTGTACATTGTACGTTACACGTTGTACGTTATACGTTGTACGTTATGCGTTGTACGTTATACGTTGTACGTTATACGTTATACGTTATACGTTATACGTTATACGTTATACGTTATACGTTATACGTTATACGTTATACGTTATACGTTATACGTTATACGTTATACGTTATACGTTATACGTTATACGTTATACGTTATACGTTATACGTTATACGTTATACGTTATACGTTGTACGTTATACGCTGTACGTTATACGCTGTACGTTATACGTTACAAGTTGTACGTTGTACGTTATACGTTGTACGTTATACGTTGTACATTGTACGTTATACGTTGTACGTTATACGTTATACGTTATACGTTATACGTTATACGTTATACGTTATACGTTATACGTTATACGTTATACGTTATACGTTATACGTTATACGTTATACGTTATACGTTATACGTTATACGCTGTACGTTATACGCTGTACGTTATACGCTGTACGTTATAAGTTATACGTTATACGTTATACGTTACACGTTGTACGTTGTACATTATACGTTATACGTTATACGTTGTACGTTATACGCTGTACGTTATACGCTATACGTTATACGTTATACGTTATACGTTATACGTTTTACGTTATACGTTATACGTTATACGTTATACGTTATACGTTATACGTTATACGTTATACGTTATACGTTATACGTTATACGTTATACGTTATACGTTATACGTTATACGTTATACGTTATACGTTATTCGTTATACGTTATACGTTATACGTTATACGTTATACGTTATACGTTATACGTTATACGTTATACGTTATACGTTATACGTTATACGTTGTACGTTATACGCTGTACGTTATACGTTATACGTTATACGTTATACGTTGTACGTTATACGCTGTACGTTATACGTTATACGTTATACGTTGTACGTTATACGCTGTACGTTATACGCTGTACGTTATACGTTACAAGTTGTACGTTGTACGTTATACGTTGTACGTTATACGTTGTACATTGTACGTTATACGTTGTACGTTATACGTTGTACGTTATGCGTTGTACGTTATACGTTATACGTTATACGTTATACGTTATACGTTATACGTTATACGTTATACGTTATACGTTATACGTTATACGTTGTACGTTATCCGCTGTACGTTATACGCTGTACGTTATACGTTACAAGTTGTACGTTGTACGTTATACGTTGTACGTTATACGTTGTACATTGTACGTTATACGTTGTACGTTATACGTTGTACGTTATGCGTTGTACGTTATACGTTATACGTTATACGTTATACGTTATACGTTATACGTTATACGTTATACGTTATACGTTATACGTTATACGTTATACGTTATACGTTATACGTTATACGTTGTACGTTATACGCTGTATGTTATACGCTGTACGTTATACGTTACAAGTTGTACGTTGTACGTTATACGTTGTACGTTATACGTTGTACATTGTACGTTACACGTTGTACGTTATACGTTGTACGTTATGCGTTGTACGTTATACGTTGTACGTTATACGTTATACGTTATACGTTATACGTTATACGTTATACGTTATACGTTATACGTTATACGTTATACGTTTTACGTTATACGTTATACGTTATACGTTATACGTTATACGTTATACGTTATACGTTATACGTTATACGTTATACGTTATACGTTATACGTTATACGTTATACGTTATACGTTATACGTTATACGTTATACGTTATACGCTGTACGTTGTACATTATACGTTGTATGTTATACGTTATACGCTGTACGTTATACGTTATTCGTTATACGTTATACGTTATACGTTATACGTTATACGTTATACGTTATACGTTATACGTTATACGTTATGCGTTGTACGTTATACGTTATACGTTATACGTTATACGTTATACGTTATACGTTATACGTTATACGTTATACGTTGTACGTTATACGCTGTATGTTATACGCTGTACGTTATACGTTACAAGTTGTACGTTGTACGTTATACGTTGTACGTTATACGTTGTACATTGTACGTTACACGTTGTACGTTATACGTTGTACGTTATGCGTTGTACGTTATACGTTGTACGTTATACGTTATACGTTATACGTTATACGTTATACGTTATACGTTATACGTTATACGTTATACGTTATACGTTATACGTTATACGTTATACGTTATACGTTATACGTTATACGTTATACGTTATACGTTATACGTTATACGTTGTACGTTATACGCTGTACGTTATACGCTGTACGTTATACGTTACAAGTTGTACGTTGTACGTTATACGTTGTACGTTATACGTTGTACATTGTACGTTATACGTTGTACGTTATACGTTATACGTTATACGTTATACGTTATACGTTATACGTTATACGTTATACGTTATACGTTATACGTTATACGTTATACGTTATACGTTATACGTTATACGTTATACGTTATACGTTATACGCTGTACGTTATACGCTGTACGTTATACGCTGTACGTTATAAGTTATACGTTATACGTTATACGTTACACGTTGTACGTTGTACATTATACGTTATACGTTGTACGTTATACGCTGTACGTTATACGCTGTACGTTATACGTTATACGTTATACGTTATACGTGGTACGTTATACGCTGTACGTTATACCTTATACGTTATACGTTATACGTTATACGTTATACGCTGTACGTTGTACATTATACGTTGTATGTTATACGTTATACGCTGTACGTTATACGTTATTCGTTATACGTTATACGTTATACGTTATACGTTATACGTTATACGTTATACGTTATACGTTATACGTTATACGTTGTACGTTATACGCTGTACGTTATACGTTATACGTTATACGTTATACGTTGTACGTTATACGCTGTACGTTATACGTTATACGTTATACGTTGTACGTTATACGCTGTACGTTATACGCTGTACGTTATACGTTACAAGTTGTACGTTGTACGTTATACGTTGTACGTTATACGTTGTACATTGTACGTTATACGTTGTACGTTATACGTTGTACGTTATGCGTTGTACGTTATACGTTATACGTTATACGTTATACGTTATACGTTATACGTTATACGTTATACGTTATACGTTATACGTTATACGTTATACGTTATACGTTATACGTTGTACGTTATCCGCTGTACGTTATACGCTGTACGTTATACGTTACAAGTTGTACGTTGTACGTTATACGTTGTACGTTATACGTTGTACATTGTACGTTATACGTTGTACGTTATACGTTGTACGTTATGCGTTGTACGTTATACGTTATACGTTATACGTTATACGTTATACGTTATACGTTATACGTTATACGTTATACGTTATACGTTATACGTTATACGTTATACGTTATACGTTATACGTTGTACGTTATACGCTGTATGTTATACGCTGTACGTTATACGTTACAAGTTGTACGTTGTACGTTATACGTTGTACGTTATACGTTGTACATTGTACGTTACACGTTGTACGTTATACGTTGTACGTTATGCGTTGTACGTTATACGTTGTACGTTATACGTTATACGTCATACGTTATACGTTATACGTTATACGTTATACGTTATACGTTATACGTTTTACGTTATACGTTATACGTTATACGTTATACGTTATACGTTATACGTTATACGTTATACGTTATACGTTATACGTTATACGTTATACGTTATACGTTATACGTTATACGTTATACATTATACGTTGTACGTTATACGTTATACGTTATACGCTGTACGTTATACGCTGTACGTTATACGCTGTACGTTATAAGTTATACGTTATACGTTATACGTTACACGTTGTACGTTGTACATTATACGTTGTACGTTATACGTTGTACATTATACGCTGTACGTTATACGTTATACGTTATACGTTATACGTTGTACGTTATACGCTGTACGTTATACGCTGTACGTTATACGTTATACGTTATACGTTATACGTTATACGTTATACGTTATACGTTATACGTTATACGTTATACGCTGTACGTTATACGCTGTACGTTATACGCTGTACGTTATAAGTTATACGTTATACGTTATACGTTACACGTTGTACGTTGTACATTATACGTTGTACGTTATACGTTGTACATTATACGCTGTACGTTATACGTTATACGTTATACGTTGTACGTTATACGCTGTACGTTATACGCTGTACGTTATACGTTATACGTTATACGTTATACGTTGTACGTTATACGCTGTACGTTATACCTTATACGTTATACGTTATACGTTATACGCTGTACGTTGTACATTATACGTTGTATGTTATACGTTATACGCTGTACGTTATACGTTATTCGTTATACGTTATACGTTATACGTTATACGTTATACGTTATACGTTATACGTTATACGTTATACGTTATACGCTATACGTTATACGTTATACGTTATACGTTATACGTTATACGTTATACGTTATACGTTATACGTTATACGTTATACGTTATACGTTATACGTTATACGTTATACGTTATACGTTATACGTTATACGTTATACGTTATACGTTATACGTTATACGTTATACGTTATACGTTATACGTTATACGTTATACGTTATACGTTATACGTTATACGTTATACGTTATACGTTATACGTTATACGTTATACGTTATACGTTATACGTTATACGTTATACGTTATACGTTATACGTTATACGTTGTACGTTATACGCTGTACGTTATACGCTGTACGTTATACGTTATACGTTATACGTTATACGTTGTACGTTATACGCTGTACGTTATACCTTATACGTTATACGTTATACGTTATACGTTATACGCTGTACGTTGTACATTATACGTTGTATGTTATACGTTATACGCTGTACGTTATACGTTATTCGTTATACGTTATACGTTATACGTTATACGTTATACGTTATACGTTATACGTTATACGTTATACGTTGTACGTTATACGCTGTACGTTATACGCTGTACGTTATACGTTACAAGTTGTACGTTGTACGTTATACGTTGTACGTTATACGTTGTACATTGTACGTTATACGTTGTACGTTATACGTTGTACGTTATGCGTTGTACGTTATACGTTATACGTTATACGTTATACGTTATACGTTATACGTTATACGTTATACGTTATACGTTATACGTTATACGTTATACGTTATACGTTATACGTTATACGTTGTACGTTATACGCTGTATGTTATACGCTGTACGTTATACGTTACAAGTTGTACGTTGTACGTTATACGTTGTACGTTATACGTTGTACATTGTACGTTACACGTTGTACGTTATACGTTGTACGTTATGCGTTGTACGTTATACGTTGTACGTTATACGTTATACGTCATACGTTATACGTTATACGTTATACGTTATACGTTATACGTTATACGTTTTACGTTATACGTTATACGTTATACGTTATACGTTATACGTTATACGTTATACGTTATACGTTATACGTTATACGTTATACGTTATACGTTATACGTTATACGTTATACGTTATACGTTATACGTTATACGTTATACGTTATACGCTGTACGTTATACGCTGTACGTTATACGCTGTACGTTATAAGTTATACGTTATACGTTATACGTTACACGTTGTACGTTGTACATTATACGTTGTACGTTATACGTTGTACATTATACGCTGTACGTTATACGTTATACGTTATACGTTATACGTTGTACGTTATACGCTGTACGTTATACGCTGTACGTTATACGTTATACGTTATACGTTATACGTTATACGTTATACGTTATACGTTATACGTTATACGTTATACGTTATACGCTGTACGTTATACGCTGTACGTTATACGCTGTACGTTATAAGTTATACGTTATACGTTATACGTTACACGTTGTACGTTGTACATTATACGTTGTACGTTATACGTTGTACATTATACGCTGTACGTTATACGTTATACGTTATACGTTGTACGTTATACGCTGTACGTTATACGCTGTACGTTATACGTTATACGTTATACGTTATACGTTGTACGTTATACGCTGTACGTTATACCTTATACGTTATACGTTATACGTTATACGCTGTACGTTGTACATTATACGTTGTATGTTATACGTTATACGCTGTACGTTATACGTTATTCGTTATACGTTATACGTTATACGTTATACGTTATACGTTATACGTTATACGTTATACGTTATACGTTATACGCTATACGTTATACGTTATACGTTATACGTTATACGTTTTACGTTATACGTTATACGTTATACGTTATACGTTATACGTTATACGTTATACGTTATACGTTATACGTTATACGTTATACGTTATACGTTATACGTTATACGTTATACGTTATACGTTATACGTTATACGTTATACGATATACGTTATACGTTATACGTTATACGTTATACGTTATACGTTATACGTTATACGTTATACGTTATACGTTATACGTTATACGTTATACGTTATACGTTATACGTTATACGTTGTACGTTATACGCTGTACGTTATACGCTGTACGTTATACGTTATACGTTATACGTTATACGTTGTACGTTATACGCTGTACGTTATACCTTATACGTTATACGTTATACGTTATACGTTATACGCTGTACGTTGTACATTATACGTTGTATGTTATACGTTATACGCTGTACGTTATACGTTATTCGTTATACGTTATACGTTATACGTTATACGTTATACGTTATACGTTATACGTTATACGTTATACGTTGTACGTTATACGCTGTACGTTATACGCTGTACGTTATACGTTACAAGTTGTACGTTGTACGTTATACGTTGTACGTTATACGTTGTACATTGTACGTTATACGTTGTACGTTATACGTTGTACGTTATGCGTTGTACGTTATACGTTATACGTTATACGTTATACGTTATACGTTATACGTTATACGTTATACGTTATACGTTATACGTTATACGTTGTACGTTATACGCTGTACGTTATACGCTGTACGTTATACGTTACAAGTTGTACGTTGTACGTTATACGTTGTACGTTATACGTTGTACATTGTACGTTATACGTTGTACGTTATACGTTGTACGTTATGCGTTGTACGTTATACGTTATACGTTATACGTTATACGTTATACGTTATACGTTATACGTTATACGTTATACGTTATACGTTATACGTTATACGTTATACGTTATACGTTATACGTTATACGTTATACGTTGTACGTTATACGCTGTATGTTATACGCTGTACGTTATACGTTACAAGTTGTACGTTGTACGTTATACGTTGTACGTTATACGTTGTACATTGTACGTTACACGTTGTACGTTATACGTTGTACGTTATGCGTTGTACGTTATACGTTGTACGTTATACGTTATACGTTATACGTTATACGATATACGTTATACGTTATACGTTATACGTTATACGTTATACGTTTTACGTTATACGTTATACGTTATACGTTATACGTTATACGTTATACGTTATACGTTATACGTTATACGTTATACGTTATACGTTATACGTTATACGTTATACGTTATACGTTATACGTTATACGTTATACGCTGTACGTTATACGCTGTACGTTATACGCTGTACGTTATAAGTTATACGTTATACGTTATACGTTACACGTTGTACGTTGTACATTATACGTTGTACGTTATACGTTGTACATTATACGCTGTACGTTATACGTTATACGTTATACGTTATACGTTGTACGTTATACGCTGTACGTTATATGCTGTACGTTATACGTTATACGTTATACGTTATACGTTATACGTTGTACGTTATACGCTGTACGTTATACCTTATACGTTATACGTTATACGTTATACGTTATACGCTGTACGTTGTACATTATACGTTGTATGTTATACGTTATACGCTGTACGTTATACGTTGTACGTTATACGTTGTACATTATACGCTGTACGTTATACGTTATACGTTATACGTTATACGTTGTACGTTATACGCTGTATGTTATACGCTGTACGTTATACGTTACAAGTTGTACGTTGTACGTTATACGTTGTACGTTATACGTTGTACATTGTACGTTACACGTTGTACGTTATACGTTGTACGTTATGCGTTGTACGTTATACGTTGTACGTTATACGTTATACGTTATACGTTATACGTTATACGTTATACGTTATACGTTATACGTTATACGTTTTACGTTATACGTTATACGTTATACGTTATACGTTATACGTTATACGTTATACGTTATACGTTATACGTTATACGTTATACGTTATACGTTATACGTTATACGTTATACGTTATACGCTGTACGTTATACGCTGTACGTTATACGCTGTACGTTATAAGTTATACGTTATACGTTATACGTTACACGTTGTACGTTGTACATTATACGTTGTACGTTATACATTGTACATTATACGCTGTACGTTATACGTTATACGTTATACGTTATACGTTGTACGTTATACGCTGTACGTTATACGCTGTACGTTATACGTTATACGTTATACGTTATACGTTGTACGTTATACGCTGTACGTTATACCTTATACGTTATACGTTATACGTTATACGTTATACGCTGTACGTTGTACATTATACGTTGTATGTTATACGTTATACGCTGTACGTTATACGTTATTCGTTATACGTTATACGTTATACGTTATACGTTATACGTTATACGTTATACGTTATACGTTATACGTTATACGCTATACGTTATACGTTATACGTTATACGTTATACGTTTTACGTTATACGTTATACGTTATACGTTATACGTTATACGTTATACGTTATACGTTATACGTTATACGTTATACGTTATACGTTATACGTTATACGTTATACGTTATACGTTATACGTTATACGTTATACGTTATACGTTATACGTTATACGTTATACGTTATACGTTATACGTTATACGTTATACGTTATACGTTATACGTTATACGTTATACGTTATACGTTATACGTTATACGTTATACGTTATACGTTATACGTTATACGTTATACGTTATACGTTATACGTTATACGTTATACGTTATACGTTATACGTTATACGTTGTACATTATACGTTGTACGTTATACGTTATACGCTGTACGTTATACGTTATACGTTATACGTTATACGTTATACGTTATACGTTATACGTTATACGTTATACGTTATACGTTATACGTTATACGCTGTACGTTATACGCTGTACGTTATACGCTGTACGTTATAAGTTATACGTTATACGTTATACGTTACACGTTGTACGTTGTACGTTATACGTTGTACGTTATACGTTGTACATTATACGTTGTACGTTATACGTTATACGCTGTACGTTATAAGTTATACGTTATACGTTATACGTTACACGTTGTACGTTGTACGTTATACGTTGTACATTATACGTTGTACGTTATACGTTATACGCTGTACGTTATACGTTATACGTTACATGTTGTACGTTGTACGTTATACGTTGTACGTTATACGTTGTACGTTATACGTTGTATGTTATACGTTATACGCTGTACGTTATACGTTATACGTTGTACGTTATACGTTATACGTTATACGTTATACGCTGTACGTTATACGCTGTACGTTATACGTTATACGTTCTACGTTATACGTTGTACGTTATACGCTGTACGTTATACGCTGTACGTTATACGTTATACGTTATACGTTATACGTTGTACGTTATACGCTGTACGTTATACGCTGTACGTTATACGTTACAAGTTGTACGTTGTACGTTATACGTTGTACGTTATACGTTGTACGTTATACGTTGTACATTGTACGTTATACGTTGTACGTTATACGTTGTACGTTATGCGTTGTACGTTATACGTTGTACGTTATACGTTATACGTTATACGTTATACGTTATACGTTATACGTTATACGTTATACGTTATACGTTATACGTTATACGTTTTACGTTATACGTTATACGTTATACGTTATACGTTATACGTTATACGTTATACGTTATACGTTATACGTTATACGTTATACGTTATACGTTATACGTTATACGTTATACGTTACACGTTGTACGTTGTACGTTATACGTTGTACATTATACGTTGTACGTTATACGTTATACGCTGTACGTTATACGTTATACGTTACATGTTGTACGTTGTACGTTATACGTTGTACGTTATACGTTGTACGTTATACGTTGTACGTTATACGTTGTATGTTATACGTTATACGCTGTACGTTATACGTTATACGTTATACGTTATACGTTACACGTTGTACGTTGGACGTTATACGTTGTACATTATACGTTGTACGTTATACGTTATACGCTGTACGTTATACGTTATACGTTACATGTTGTACGTTGTACGTTATACGTTGTACGTTATACGTTGTACGTTATACGTTGTACGTTATACGTTGTATGTTATACGTTATACGCTGTACGTTATACGTTATACGTTATACGTTATACGTTACACGTTGTACGTTGGACGTTATACGTTGTACATTATACGTTGTACGTTATACGTTATACGCTGTACGTTATACGTTATACGCTGTACGTTATACGTTATACGTTACATGTTGTACGTTGTACGTTATACGTTGTACGTTATACGTTGTACGTTATACGTTGTACGTTATACGTTGTATGTTATACGTTATACGCTGTACGTTATACGTTATACGTTATACGTTATACGTTACACGTTGTACGTTGGACGTTATACGTTGTACATTATACGTTGTACGTTATACGTTATACGCTGTACGTTATACGTTATACGCTGTACGTTATACGTTATACGTTACATGTTGTACGTAGTACGTTATACGTTGTACGTTATACGTTGTACGTTATACGTTGTACGTTATACGTTGTATGTTATACGTTATACGCTGTACGTTATACGTTATACGTTGTACGTTATACGTTATACGTTATACGTTATACGCTGTACGTTATACGCTCTACGTTATACGTTATACGTTATACGTTATACGTTGTACGTTATACGCTGTACGTTATACGTTATACGTTATACGTTATACGTTGTACGTTATACGCTGTACGTTATACCTTATACGTTATACGTTATACGTTATACGTTATACGCTGTACGTTGTACATTATACGTTGTATGTTATACGTTATACGCTGTACGTTATACGTTATTCGTTATACGTTATACGTTATACGTTATACGTTATACGTTATACGTTATACGTTATACGTTATACGTTGTACGTTATACGCTGTACGTTATACGTTACAAGTTGTACGTTACAAGTTGTACGTTGTACGTTATACGTTGTACGTTATACGTTGTACATTGTACGTTATACGTTGTACGTTATACGTTGTACGTTATGCGTTGTACGTTATACGTTGTACGTTATACGTTATACGTTATACGTTATACGTTATACGTTATACGTTATACGTTATACGTTATACGTTATACGTTATACGTTATACGTTTTACGTTATACGTTATACGTTATACGTTATACGTTATACGTTATACGTTATACGTTATACGTTATACGTTATACGTTATACGTTATACGTTATACGTTATACGTTATACGTTATACGTTATACGGTATACGTTATACGTTATACGTTATACGTTATACGTTATACGTTATACGTTATACGTTATACGTTATACGTAATACGTTATACGTTATACGTTATACGTTATACGTTATACGTTATACGTTATACGTTATACGTTATACGTTATACGTTATACGTTATACGTTATACGTTATACGCTGTACGTTATACGCTGTACGTTATACGCTGTACGTTATAAGTTATACGTTATACGTTATACGTTACACGTTGTACGTTGTACGTTATACGTTGTACGTTATACGTTGTACATTATACGTTGTACGTTATACGTTATACGCTGTACGTTATAAGTTATACGTTATACGTTATACGTTACACGTTGTACGTTGTACGTTATACGTTGTACATTATACGTTGTACGTTATACGTTATACGCTGTACGTTATACGTTATACGTTACATGTTGTACGTTGTACGTTATACGTTGTACGTTATACGTTGTACGTTATACGTTATACGTTATACGTTATACGTTATACGTTATACGTTATACGTTATACGTTATACGTTATACGTTATACGTTATACGTTATACGTTATACGTTATACGTTGTACGTTATACGCTGTACGTTATACGCTGTACGTTATACGTTACAAGTTGTACGTTGTACGTTATACGTTGTACGTTATACGTTGTACATTGTACGTTATACGTTGTACGTTATACGTTGTACGTTATGCGTTGTACGTTATACGTTATACGTTATACGTTATACGTTATACGTTATACGTTATACGTT
This sequence comes from Lasioglossum morio, assembly GCA_916610235.2. NCBI lineage: Eukaryota > Metazoa > Arthropoda > Insecta > Hymenoptera > Halictidae > Lasioglossum > Lasioglossum morio. The sequence goes on from CAKAJA020001038.1 coordinate 915,788, forward strand.
ATACGTTATACGTTATACGTTATACGTTATACGTTGTACGTTATACGCTGTATGTTATACGCTGTACGTTATACGTTACAAGTTTTACGTTGTACGTTATACGTTGTACGTTATACGTTGTACATTGTACGTTACACGTTGTACGTTATACGTTGTACGTTATGCGTTGTACGTTATACGTTGTACGTTATACGTTATACGTTATACGTTATACGTTATACGTTATACGTTATACGTTATACGTTATACGTTATACGTTATACGTTATACGTTATACGTTATACGTTATACGTTATACGTTATACGTTGTACGTTATACGCTGTACGTTATACGCTGTACGTTATACGTTACAAGTTGTACGTTGTACGTTATACGTTGTACGTTATACGTTGTACATTGTACGTTATACGTTGTACGTTATACGTTATACGTTATACGTTATACGTTATACGTTATACGTTATACGTTATACGTTATACGTTATACGTTATACGCTGTACGTTATACGCTGTACGTTATACGCTGTACGTTATAAGTTATACGTTATACGTTATACGTTACACGTTGTACGTTGTACATTATACGTTGTACGTTATACGTTGTACATTATACGCTGTACGTTATACGTTATACGTTATACGTTATACGTTGTACGTTATACGCTGTACGTTATACGCTGTACGTTATACGTTATACGTTATACGTTATACGTTATACGTTATACGTTATACGTTATACGTTATACGTTATACGCTGTACGTTATACGCTGTACGTTATACGCTGTACGTTATAAGTTATACGTTATACGTTATACGTTACACGTTGTACGTTGTACATTATACGTTGTACGTTATACGTTGTACATTATACGCTGTACGGTATACGTTATACGTTATACGTTATACGTTGTACGTTATACGCTGTACGTTATACGCTGTACGTTATACGTTATACGTTATACGTTATACGTTGTACGTTATACGCTGTACGTTATACCTTATACGTTATACGTTATACGTTATACGTTATACGCTGTACGTTGTACATTATACGTTGTATGTTATACGTTATACGCTGTACGTTATACGTTATTCGTTATACGTTATACGTTATACGTTATACGTTATACGTTATACGTTATACGTTATACGTTATACGTTATACGTTGTACGTTATACGCTGTACGTTATACGTTATACGTTATACGTTATACGTTATACGTTGTACGTTATACGCTGTACGTTATACGCTGTACGTTATAAGTTATACGTTATACGTTATACGTTACACGTTGTACGTTGTACATTATACGTTGTACGTTATACGTTATACGTTATACGCTGTACGTTATACGCTGTACGTTATACGCTGTACGTTATAAGTTATACGTTATACGTTATACGTTACACGTTGTACGTTGTACATTATACGTTGTACGTTATACGTTGTACATTATACGCTGTACGTTATACGTTATACGTTATACGTTATACGTTGTACGTTATACGCTGTACGTTATACGCTGTACGTTATACGTTATACGTTATACGTTATACGTTATACGTTGTACGTTATACGCTGTACGTTATACCTTATACGTTATACGTTATACGTTATACGTTATACGCTGTACGTTGTACATTATACGTTGTATGTTATACGTTATACGCTGTACGTTATACGTTATTCGTTATACGTTATACGTTATACGTTATACGTTATACGTTATACGTTATACGTTATACGTTATACGTTATACGTTATACGTTATACGTTATACGTTATACGTTATACGTTATACGTTATACGTTATACGTTATACGTTATACGTTATACGTTATACGTTATACGTTATACGTTATACGTTATACGTTATACGTTATACGTTATACGTTATACGTTATACGTTATACGTTATACGTTATACGTTATACGTTATACGTTATACGTTACACGTTATACGTTATACGTTATACGTTATACGTTATACGTTATACGTTATACGTTATACGTTATACGTTATACGTTATACGTTATACGTTATACGTTATACGTTATACGTTATACGTTATACGTTATACGTTACACGTTGTACGTTGTACGTTATACGTTGTACGTTATACGTTGTACATTATACGTTGTACGTTATACGTTATACGCTGTACGTTATAAGTTATACGTTATACGTTATACGTTACACGTTGTACGTTGTACGTTATACGTTGTACATTATACGTTGTACGTTATACGTTATACGCTGTACGTTATACGTTATACGTTACATGTTGTACGTTGTACGTTATACGTTGTACGTTATACGTTGTACGTTATACGTTATACGTTATACGTTATACGTTATACGTTATACGTTATACGTTATACGTTATACGTTATACGTTATACGTTATACGTTGTACGTTATACGCTGTACGTTATACGCTGTACGTTATACGTTACAAGTTGTACGTTGTACGTTATACGTTGTACGTTATACGTTGTACATTGTACGTTATACGTTGTACGTTATACGTTGTACGTTATGCGTTGTACGTTATACGTTATACGTTATACGTTATACGTTATACGTTATACGTTATACGTTATACGTTATACGTTATACGTTATACGTTATACGTTATACGTTATACGTTATACGTTGTACGTTATACGCTGTATGTTATACGCTGTACGTTATACGTTACAAGTTGTACGTTGTACGTTATACGTTGTACGTTATACGTTGTACATTGTACGTTACACGTTGTACGTTATACGTTGTACGTTATGCGTTGTACGTTATACGTTGTACGTTATACGTTATACGTTATACGTTATACGTTATACGTTATACGTTATACGTTATACGTTATACGTTATACGTTATACGTTTTACGTTATACGTTATACGTTATACGTTATACGTTATACGTTATACGTTATACGTTATACGTTATACGTTATACGTTATACGTTATACGTTATACGTTATACGTTATACGTTATACGTTATACGTTATACGTTATACGTTATACGTTATACGTTATACGTTATACGTTATACGTTATACGTTATACGCTGTACGTTATACGCTGTACGTTATACGCTGTACGTTATAAGTTATACGTTATACGTTATACGTTACACGTTGTACGTTGTACATTATACGTTGTACGTTATACGTTGTACATTATACGTTGTACGTTATACGTTATACGCTGTACGTTATAAGTTATACGTTATACGTTATACGTTACACGTTGTACGTTGTACGTTATACGTTGTACATTATACGTTGTACGTTATACGTTATACGCTGTACGTTATACGTTATACGTTACATGTTGTACGTTGTACGTTATACGTTGTACGTTATACGTTGTACGTTATACGTTGTACGTTATACGTTGTATGTTATACGTTATACGCTGTACGTTATACGTTATACGTTGTACGTTATACGTTATACGTTATACGTTATACGCTGTACGTTATACGCTGTACGTTATACGCTGTACGTTATACGTTATACGTTATACGTTATACGTTGTACGTTATACGCTGTACGTTATACGCTGTACGTTATACGTTACACGTTATACGTTATACGTTGTACGTTATACGCTGTACGTTATACCTTATACGTTATACGTTATACGTTATACGTTATACGCTGTACGTTATACGCTGTACGTTATACGTTATACGTTATACGTTATACGTTATACGTTATACGTTATACGTTATACGTTGTACGTTATACGCTGTACGTTATACGCTGTACGTTATACGCTGTACGATATACGTTATACGTTGTACGTTATACGTTATACGTTGTACGTTATACGTTATACGTTACACGTTGTACGTTGTACGTTATACGTTGTACATTATACGTTGTACGTTATACGTTATACGTTATACGTTATACGTTATACGTTATACGTTATACGTTATACGTTATACGTTGTACGTTATACGCTGTACGTTATACGCTGTACGTTATACGTTACAAGTTGTACGTTGTACGTTATACGTTGTACGTTATACGTTGTACATTGTACGTTATACGTTGTACGTTATACGTTATACGTTATACGTTATACGTTATACGTTATACGTTATACGTTATACGTTATACGTTATACGTTATACGTTATACGTTATACGTTATACGTTATACGTTATACGCTGTACGTTATACGCTGTACGTTATACGCTGTACGTTATAAGTTATACGTTATACGTTATACGTTACACGTTGTACGTTATACGTTATACGCTGTACGTTATACGTTATACGTTACATGTTGTACGTTGTACGTTATACGTTGTACGTTATACGTTGTACGTTATACGTTGTACGTTATACGTTGTATGTTATACGTTATACGCTGTACGTTATACGTTATACGTTATACGTTATACGTTATACGTTATACGTTACACGTTGTACGTTGGACGTTATACGTTGTACATTATACGTAGTACGTTATACGTTATACGCTGTACGTTATACGTTATACGCTGTACGTTATACGTTATACGCTGTACGTTATACGTAGTACGTTATACGTTGTACGTTATACGTTGTACGTTATACGTTGTACGTTATACGTTGTATGTTATACGTTATACGCTGTACGTTATACGTTATACGTTGTACGTTATACGTTATACGTTATACGTTATACGCTGTACGTTATACGCTGCACGTTATACGTTATACGTTATACGTTATACGTTGTACGTTATACGCTGTACGTTATACGCTGTACGTTATACGTTATACGTTATACGTTATACGTTGTACGTTATACGCTGTACGTTATACCTTATACGTTATACGTTATACGTTATACGTTATACGCTGTACGTTGTACATTATACGTTGTATGTTATACGTTATACGCTGTACGTTATACGTTATTCGTTATACGTTATACGTTATACGTTATACGTTATACGTTATACGTTATACGTTGTACGTTATACGTTATACGTTATACGTTATACGTTATACGCAATACGTTATACGTTATACGTTATACGTTATACGTTATACGTTATACGTTATACGTTATACGTTATACGTTATACGTTATACGTTATACGTTATACGTTATACGTTATACGTTATACGTTATACGTTATACGTTATACGTTATACGTTGTACGTTATACGCTGTACGTTATACGCTGTACGTTATACGCTGTACGATATACGTTATACGTTGTACGTTATACGTTATACGTTGTACGTTATACGTTATACGTTACACGTTGTACGTTGTACGTTATACGTTGTACATTATACGTTGTACGTTATACGTTATACGCTGTACGTTATACGTTATACGTTACATGTTGTACGTTGTACGTTATACGTTGTACGTTATACGTTGTACGTTATAAGTTGTACGTTATACGTTGTATGTTATACGTTATACGCTGTACGTTATACGTTATACGTTATACGTTATACGTTACACGTTGTACGTTGGACGTTATACGTTGTACATTATACGTTGTACGTTATACGTTATACGCTGTACGTTATACGTTATACGCTGTACGTTATACGTTATACGTTACATGTTGTACGTAGTACGTTATACGTTGTACGTTATACGTTGTACGTTATACGTTGTACGTTATACGTTGTATGTTATACGTTATACGCTGTACGTTATACGTTATACGTTGTACGTTATACGTTATACGTTATACGTTATACGCTGTACGTTATACGCTGTACGTTATACGTTATACGTTATACGTTATACGTTGTACGTTATACGCTGTACGTTATACGCTGTACGTTATACGTTATACGTTATACGTTATACGTTGTACGTTATACGCTGTACGTTATACCTTATACGTTATACGTTATACGTTATACGTTATACGCTGTACGTTGTACATTATACGTTGTATGTTATACGTTATACGCTGTACGTTATACGTTATTCGTTATACGTTATACGTTATACGTTATACGTTATACGTTATACGTTATACGTTATACGTTATACGTTATACGTTATACGTTATACGTTATACGTTATACGTTATACGTTATACGTTGTACGTTATACGCTGTACGTTATACGCTGTACGTTATACGTTACAAGTTGTACGTTGTACGTTATACGTTGTACGTTATACGTTGTACATTGTACGTTATACGTTGTACGTTATACGTTGTACGTTATGCGTTGTACGTTATACGTTGTACGTTATACGTTATACGTTATACGTTATACGTTATACGTTATACGTTATACGTTATACGTTATACGTTATACGTTATACGTTATACGTTATACGTTTTACGTTATACGTTATACGTTATACGTTGTACGTTATACGTTGTATGTTATACGTTATACGCTGTACGTTATACGTTATACGTTGTACGTTATACGTTATACGTTATACGTTATACGCTGTACGTTATACGCTGTACGTTATACGTTATACGCTGTACGTTATACGTTATACGTTATACGTTATACGCTGTACGTTATACGCTGTACGTTATACGTTATACGTTATACGTTATACGTTGTACGTTATACGCTGTACGTTATACCTTATACGTTATACGTTATACGTTATACGTTATACGCTGTACGTTGTACATTATACGTTGTATGTTATACGTTATACGCTGTACGTTATACGTTATTCGTTATACGTTATACGTTATACGTTATACGTTATACGTTATACGTTATACGTTGTACGTTATACGCTGTACGTTATACGCTGTACGTTATACGTTACAAGTTGTACGTTGTACGTTATACGTTGTACGTTATACGTTATACGTTATACGTTTTACGTTATACGTTATACGTTATACGTTGTACGTTATACGTTGTATGTTATACGTTATACGCTGTACGTTATACGTTATACGTTGTACGTTATACGTTATACGTTATACGTTATACGCTGTACGTTATACGCTGTACGTTATACGTTATACGTTATACGTTATACGTTGTACGTTATACGCTGTACGTTATACGCTGTACGTTATACGTTATACGTTATACGTTATACGCTGTACGTTATACGCTGTACGTTATACGTTATACGTTATACGTTATACGTTGTACGTTATACGCTGTACGTTATACCTTATACGTTATACGTTATACGTTATACGTTATACGCTGTACGTTGTACATTATACGTTGTATGTTATACGTTATACGCTGTACGTTATACGTTATTCGTTATACGTTATACGTTATACGTTATACGTTATACGTTATACGTTATACGTTATACGTTATACGTTATACGTTATACGTTGTACGTTATACGATGTACGTTATACGCTGTACGTTATACGTTACAAGTTGTACGTTGTACGTTATACGTTGTACGTTATACGTTGTACATTGTACGTTATACGTTGTACGTTATACGTTGTACGTTATGCGTTGTACGTTATACGTTATACGTTATACGTTATACGTTATACGTTATACGTTATACGTTATACGTTATACGTTATACGTTATACGTTGTACGTTATACGCTGTACGTTATACGCTGTACGTTATACGTTACAAGTTGTACGTTGTACGTTATACGTTGTACGTTATACGTTGTACATTGTACGTTATACGTTGTACGTTATACGTTGTACGTTATGCGTTGTACGTTATACGTTATACGTTATACGTTATACGTTATACGTTATACGTTATACGTTATACGTTATACGTTATACGTTATACGTTATACGTTATACGTTATACGTTATACGTTATACGTTATACGTTGTACGTTATACGCTGTATGTTATACGCTGTACGTTATACGTTACAAGTTGTACGTTGTACGTTATACGTTGTACGTTATACGTTGTACATTGTACGTTACACGTTGTACGTTATACGTTGTACGTTATGCGTTGTACGTTATACGTTGTACGTTATACGTTATACGTTATACGTTATACGTTATACGTTTTACGTTATACGTTATACGTTATACGTTATACGTTATACGTTATACGTTATACGTTATACGTTATACGTTATACGTTATACGTTATACGTTATACGTTATACGTTATACGTTATACGTTATACGCTGTACGTTATACGCTGTACGTTATACGCTGTACGTTATAAGTTATACGTTATACGTTATACGTTACACGTTGTACGTTGTACATTATACGTTGTACGTTATACGTTGTACATTATACGCTGTACGTTATACGTTATACGTTATACGTTATACGTTGTACGTTATACGCTGTACGTTATACGCTGTACGTTATACGTTATACGTTATACGTTATACGTTATACGTTGTACGTTATACGCTGTACGTTATACCTTATACGTTATACGTTATACGTTATACGTTATACGCTGTACGTTGTACATTATACGTTGTATGTTATACGTTATACGCTGTACGTTATACGTTGTACGTTATACGTTGTACATTATACGCTGTACGTTATACGTTATACGTTATACGTTATACGTTGTACGTTATACGCTGTATGTTATACGCTGTACGTTATACGTTACAAGTTGTACGTTGTACGTTATACGTTGTACGTTATACGTTGTACATTGTACGTTACACGTTGTACGTTATACGTTGTACGTTATGCGTTGTACGTTATACGTTGTACGTTATACGTTATACGTTATACGTTATACGTTATACGTTATACGTTATACGTTATACGTTATACGTTTTACGTTATACGTTATACGTTATACGTTATACGTTATACGTTATACGTTATACGTTATACGTTATACGTTATACGTTATACGTTATACGTTATACGTTATACGTTATACGTTATACGTTATACGTTATACGCTGTACGTTATACGCTGTACGTTATACGCTGTACGTTATAAGTTATACGTTATACGTTATACGTTACACGTTGTACGTTGTACATTATACGTTGTACGTTATACGTTGTACATTATACGCTGTACGTTATACGTTATACGTTATACGTTATACGTTGTACGTTATACGCTGTACGTTATACGCTGTACGTTATACGTTATACGTTATACGTTATACGTTGTACGTTATACGCTGTACGTTATACCTTATACGTTATACGTTATACGTTATACGTTATACGCTGTACGTTGTACATTATACGTTGTATGTTATACGTTATACGCTGTACGTTATACGTTATTCGTTATACGTTATACGTTATACGTTATACGTTATACGTTATACGTTATACGTTATACGTTATACGCTATACGTTATACGTTATACGTTATACGTTATACGTTTTACGTTATACGTTATACGTTATACGTTATACGTTATACGTTATACGTTATACGTTATACGTTATACGTTATACGTTATACGTTATACGTTATACGTTATACGTTATACGTTATACGTTATACGTTATACGTTATACGTTATACGTTATACGTTATACGTTATACGTTATACGTTATACGTTATACGTTATACGTTATACGTTATACGTTATACGTTATACGTTATACGTTATACGTTATACGTTATACGTTATACGTTATACGTTATACGTTATACGTTATACGTTATACGTTATACGTTATACGTTATACGTTATACGTTATACGTTATACGTTATACGTTATACGTTATACGTTATACGTTATACGTTATACGTTATACGTTATACGTTATACGTTATACGTTATACGTTATACGTTATACGTTATACGCTGTACGTTATACGCTGTACGTTATACACTGTACGTTATAAGTTATACGTTATACGTTATACGTTACACGTTGTACGTTGTACGTTATACGTTGTACGTTATACGTTGTACATTATACGTTGTACGTTATACGTTATACGCTGTACGTTATAAGTTATACGTTATACGTTATACGTTACACGTTGTACGTTGTACGTTATACGTTGTACATTATACGTTGTACGTTATACGTTATACGCTGTACGTTATACGTTATACGTTACATGTTGTACGTTGTACGTTACACGTTGTACGTTATACGTTGTACGTTATACGTTGTATGTTATACGTTATACGCTGTACGTTATACGTTATACGTTGTACGTTATACGTTATACGTTATACGTTATACGCTGTACGTTATACGCTGTACGTTATACGTTATACGTTCTACGTTATACGTTGTACGTTATACGCTGTACGTTATACGCTGTACGTTATACGTTATACGTTATACGTTATACGTTGTACGTTATACGCTGTACGTTATACGCTGTACGTTATACGTTACAAGTTGTACGTTGTACGTTATACGTTGTACGTTATACGTTGTACGTTATACGTTGTACATTGTACGTTATACGTTGTACGTTATACGTTGTACGTTATGCGTTGTACGTTATACGTTGTACGTTATACGTTATACGTTATACGTTATACGTTATACGTTATACGTTATACGTTATACGTTATACGTTATACGTTATACGTTATACGTTTTACGTTATACGTTATACGTTATACGTTATACGTTATACGTTATACGTTATACGTTATACGTTATACGTTATACGTTATACGTTATACGTTATACGTTATACGTTACACGTTGTACGTTGTACGTTATACGTTGTACATTATACGTTGTACGTTATACGTTATACGCTGTACGTTATACGTTATACGTTACATGTTGTACGTTGTACGTTATACGTTGTACGTTATACGTTGTACGTTATACGTTGTACGTTATACGTTGTATGTTATACGTTATACGCTGTACGTTATACGTTATACGTTATACGTTATACGTTACACGTTGTACGTTGGACGTTATACGTTGTACATTATACGTTGTACGTTATACGTTATACGCTGTACGTTATACGTTATACGCTGTACGTTATACGTTATACGTTACATGTTGTACGTAGTACGTTATACGTTGTACGTTATACGTTGTACGTTATACGTTGTACGTTATACGTTGTATGTTATACGTTATACGCTGTACGTTATACGTTATACGTTGTACGTTATACGTTATACGTTATACGTTATACGCTGTACGTTATACGCTCTACGTTATACGTTATACGTTATACGTTATACGTTGTACGTTATACGCTGTACGTTATACGTTATACGTTATACGTTAAACGTTGTACGTTATACGCTGTACGTTATACCTTATACGTTATACGTTATACGTTATACGTTATACGCTGTACGTTGTACATTATACGTTGTATGTTATACGTTATACGCTGTACGTTATACGTTATTCGTTATACGTTATACGTTATACGTTATACGTTATACGTTATACGTTATACGTTATACGTTATACGTTATACGTTATACGTTATACGTTATACGTTATACGTTGTACGTTATACGCTGTACGTTATACGTTACAAGTTGTACGTTACAAGTTGTACGTTGTACGTTATACGTTGTACGTTATACGTTGTACATTGTACGTTATACGTTGTACGTTATACGTTGTACGTTATGCGTTGTACGTTATACGTTGTACGTTATACGTTATACGTTATACGTTATACGTTATACGTTATACGTTATACGTTATACGTTATACGTTATACGTTATACGTTATACGTTTTACGTTATACGTTATACGTTATACGTTATACGTTATACGTTATACGTTATACGTTATACGTTATACGTTATACGTTATACGTTATACGTTATACGTTATACGTTATACGTTATACGTTATACGTTATACGGTATACGTTGTACGTTATACGCTGTACGTTATACGTTATACGTTATACGTTATACGTTATACGTTATACGTAATACGTTATACGTTATACGTTATACGTTATACGTTATACGTTATACGTTATACGTTATACGCTGTACGTTGTACATTATACGTTGTATGTTATACGTTATACGCTGTACGTTATACGTTATTCGTTATACGTTATACGTTATACGTTATACGTTATACGTTATACGTTATACGTTATACGTTATACGTTATACGCTATACGTTATACGTTATACGTTATACGTTATACGTTTTACGTTATACGTTATACGTTATACGTTATACGTTATACGTTATACGTTATACGTTATACGTTATACGTTATACGTTATACGTTATACGTTATACGTTATACGTTATACGTTATACGTTATACGTTATACGTTATACGTTATACGTTATACGTTATACGTTATACGTTATACGTTATACGTTATACGTTATACGTTATACGTTATACGTTATACGTTATACGTTATACGTTATACGTTATACGTTATACGTTATACGTTATACGTTATACGTTATACGTTATACGTTATACGTTATACGTTATACGTTATACGTTATACGTTATACGTTATACGTTATACGTTATACGTTATACGTTATACGTTATACGTTATACGTTATACGTTATACGTTATACGTTATACGTTATACGTTATACGCTGTACGTTATACGCTGTACGTTATACACTGTACGTTATAAGTTATACGTTATACGTTATACGTTACACGTTGTACGTTGTACGTTATACGTTGTACGTTATACGTTGTACATTATACGTTGTACGTTATACGTTATACGCTGTACGTTATAAGTTATACGTTATACGTTATACGTTACACGTTGTACGTTGTACGTTATACGTTGTACATTATACGTTGTACGTTATACGTTATACGCTGTACGTTATACGTTATACGTTACATGTTGTACGTTGTACGTTACACGTTGTACGTTATACGTTGTACGTTATACGTTGTATGTTATACGTTATACGCTGTACGTTATACGTTATACGTTGTACGTTATACGTTATACGTTATACGTTATACGCTGTACGTTATACGCTGTACGTTATACGTTATACGTTCTACGTTATACGTTGTACGTTATACGCTGTACGTTATACGCTGTACGTTATACGTTATACGTTATACGTTATACGTTGTACGTTATACGCTGTACGTTATACGCTGTACGTTATACGTTACAAGTTGTACGTTGTACGTTATACGTTGTACGTTATACGTTGTACGTTATACGTTGTACATTGTACGTTATACGTTGTACGTTATACGTTGTACGTTATGCGTTGTACGTTATACGTTGTACGTTATACGTTATACGTTATACGTTATACGTTATACGTTATACGTTATACGTTATACGTTATACGTTATACGTTATACGTTATACGTTTTACGTTATACGTTATACGTTATACGTTATACGTTATACGTTATACGTTATACGTTATACGTTATACGTTATACGTTATACGTTATACGTTATACGTTATACGTTACACGTTGTACGTTGTACGTTATACGTTGTACATTATACGTTGTACGTTATACGTTATACGCTGTACGTTATACGTTATACGTTACATGTTGTACGTTGTACGTTATACGTTGTACGTTATACGTTGTACGTTATACGTTGTACGTTATACGTTGTATGTTATACGTTATACGCTGTACGTTATACGTTATACGTTATACGTTATACGTTACACGTTGTACGTTGGACGTTATACGTTGTACATTATACGTTGTACGTTATACGTTATACGCTGTACGTTATACGTTATACGCTGTACGTTATACGTTATACGTTACATGTTGTACGTAGTACGTTATACGTTGTACGTTATACGTTGTACGTTATACGTTGTACGTTATACGTTGTATGTTATACGTTATACGCTGTACGTTATACGTTATACGTTGTACGTTATACGTTATACGTTATACGTTATACGCTGTACGTTATACGCTCTACGTTATACGTTATACGTTATACGTTATACGTTGTACGTTATACGCTGTACGTTATACGTTATACGTTATACGTTATACGTTGTACGTTATACGCTGTACGTTATACCTTATACGTTATACGTTATACGTTATACGTTATACGCTGTACGTTGTACATTATACGTTGTATGTTATACGTTATACGCTGTACGTTATACGTTATTCGTTATACGTTATACGTTATACGTTATACGTTATACGTTATACGTTATACGTTATACGTTATACGTTATACGTTATACGTTATACGTTATACGTTGTACGTTATACGCTGTACGTTATACGTTACAAGTTGTACGTTACAAGTTGTACGTTGTACGTTATACGTTGTACGTTATACGTTGTACATTGTACGTTATACGTTGTACGTTATACGTTGTACGTTATGCGTTGTACGTTATACGTTGTACGTTATACGTTATACGTTATACGTTATACGTTATACGTTATACGTTATACGTTATACGTTATACGTTATACGTTATACGTTATACGTTTTACGTTATACGTTATACGTTATACGTTATACGTTATACGTTATACGTTATACGTTATACGTTATACGTTATACGTTATACGTTATACGTTATACGTTATACGTTATACGGTATACGTTATACGTTATACGTTATACGTTATACGTTATACGTTATACGTTATACGTTATACGTTATACGTAATACGTTATACGTTATACGTTATACGTTATACGTTATACGTTATACGTTATACGTTATACGTTATACGTTATACGTTATACGTTATACGTTATACGTTATACGTTATACGCTGTACGTTATACGCTGTACGTTATACGCTGTACGTTATAAGTTATACGTTATACGTTATACGTTACACGTTGTACGTTGTACGTTATACGTTGTACGTTATACGTTGTACATTATACGTTGTACGTTATACGTTATACGCTGTACGTTATAAGTTATACGTTATACGTTATACGTTACACGTTGTACGTTGTACGTTATACGTTGTACATTATACGTTGTACGTTATACGTTATACGCTGTACGTTATACGTTATACGTTACATGTTGTACGTTGTACGTTATACGTTGTACGTTATACGTTGTACGTTATACGTTATACGTTATACGTTATACGTTATACGTTATACGTTATACGTTATACGTTATACGTTATACGTTATACGTTATACGTTATACGTTATACGTTATACGTTGTACGTTATACGCTGTACGTTATACGCTGTACGTTATACGTTACAAGTTGTACGTTGTACGTTATACGTTGTACGTTATACGTTGTACATTGTACGTTATACGTTGTACGTTATACGTTGTACGTTATGCGTTGTACGTTATACGTTATACGTTATACGTTATACGTTATACGTTATACGTTATACGTTATACGTTATACGTTATACGTTATACGTTATACGTTGTACGTTATACGCTGTATGTTATACGCTGTACGTTATACGTTACAAGTTGTACGTTGTACGTTATACGTTGTACGTTATACGTTGTACATTGTACGTTACACGTTGTACGTTATACGTTGTACGTTATGCGTTGTACGTTATACGTTGTACGTTATACGTTATACGTTATACGTTATACGTTATACGTTATACGTTATACGTTATACGTTATACGTTATACGTTATACGTTATACGTTATACGTTATACGTTATACGTTATACGTTATACGTTATACGTTATACGTTGTACGTTATACGCTGTACGTTATACGCTGTACGTTATACGTTACAAGTTGTACGTTGTACGTTATACGTTGTACGTTATACGTTGTACATTGTACGTTATACGTTGTACGTTATACGTTATACGTTATACGTTATACGTTATACGTTATACGTTATACGTTATACGTTATACGTTATACGTTATACGCTGTACGTTATACGCTGTACGTTATACGCTGTACGTTATAAGTTATACGTTATACGTTATACGTTACACGTTGTACGTTGTACATTATACGTTGTACGTTATACGTTGTACATTATACGCTGTACGTTATACGTTATACGTTATACGTTATACGTTGTACGTTATACGCTGTACGTTATACGCTGTACGTTATACGTTATACGTTATACGTTATACGTTGTACGTTATACGCTGTACGTTATACCTTATACGTTATACGTTATACGTTATACGTTATACGCTGTACGTTGTACATTATACGTTGTATGTTATACGTTATACGCTGTACGTTATACGTTATTCGTTATACGTTATACGTTATACGTTATACGTTATACGTTATACGTTATACGTTATACGTTATACGCTGTACGTTATACGCTGTACGTTATACGCTGTACGTTATAAGTTATACGTTATACGTTATACGTTACACGTTGTACGTTGTACATTATACGTTCTACGTTATACGTTGTACATTATACGCTGTACGTTATACGTTATACGTTATACGTTATACGTTGTACGTTATACGCTGTACGTTATACGCTGTACGTTATACGTTATACGTTATACGTTATACGTTGTACGTTATACGCTGTACGTTATACCTTATACGTTATACGTTATACGTTATACGTTATACGCTGTACGTTGTACATTATACGTTGTATGTTATACGTTATACGCTGTACGTTATACGTTATTCGTTATACGTTATACGTTATACGTTATACGTTATACGTTATACGTTATACGTTATACGTTATACGTTATACGTTGTACGTTATACGCTGTACGTTATACGCTGTACGTTATACGTTACAAGTTGTACGTTGTACGTTATACGTTGTACGTTATACGTTGTACATTGTACGTTATACGTTGTACGTTATACGTTGTACGTTATGCGTTGTACGTTATACGTTATACGATATACGTTATACGTTATACGTTATACGTTATACGTTATACGTTATACGTTATACGTTATACGTTATACGTTATACGTTGTACGTTATACGCTGTACGTTATACGCTGTACGTTATACGTTACAAGTTGTACGTTGTACGTTATACGTTGTACGTTATACGTTGTACATTGTACGTTATACGTTGTACGTTATACGTTGTACGTTATGCGTTGTACGTTATACGTTATACGTTATACGTTATACGTTATACGTTATACGTTATACGTTATACGTTATACGTTATACGTTATACGTTATACGTTATACGTTATACGTTATACGTTGTACGTTATACGCTGTATGTTATACGCTGTACGTTATACGTTACAAGTTGTACGTTGTACGTTATACGTTGTACGTTGTACGTTGTACATTGTACGTTACACGTTGTACGTTATACGTTGTACGTTATGCGTTGTACGTTATACGTTGTACGTTATACGTTATACGTTATACGTTATACGTTATACGTTATACGTTATACGTTATACGTTATACGTTTTACGTTATACGTTATACGTTATACGTTATACGTTATACGTTATACGATATACGTTATACGTTATACGTTATACGTTATACGTTATACGTTATACGTTATACGTTATACGTTATACGTTATACGTTATACGTTATACGTTATACGTTATACGCTGTACGTTATACGCTGTACGTTATACGCTGTACGTTATAAGTTATACGTTATACGTTATACGTTACACGTTGTACGTTGTACATTATACGTTGTACGTTATACGTTGTACATTATACGCTGTACGTTATACGTTATACGTTATACGTTATACGTTGTACGTTATACGCTGTACGTTATACGCTGTACGTTATACGTTATACGTTATACGTTATACGTTATACGTTGTACGTTATACGCTGTACGTTATACCTTATACGTTATACGTTATACGTTATACGTTATACGTTATACGCTGTACGTTGTACATTATACGTTGTATGTTATACGTTATACGCTGTACGTTATACGTTATTCGTTATACGTTATACGTTATACGTTATACGTTATACGTTATACGTTATACGTTATACGTTATACGTTATACGTTATACGTTATACGTTATACGTTATACGTTATACGTTATACGTTATACGTTATACGTTATACGTTATACGTTATACGTTATACGTTATACGTTATACGTTATACGTTATACGTTATACGTTATACGTTATACGTTATACGTTATACGTTATACGTTATACGTTATACGTTATACGTTATACGTTATACGTTATACGTTATACGTTATACGTTATACGTTATACGTTATACGTTATACGTTATACGTTATACGTTATACGTTATACGTTATACGTTATACGTTATACGTTATACGTTATACGTTATACGTTATACGTTATACGTTATACGTTATACGTTATACGTTATACGTTATACGTTATACGTTATACGTTATACGTTATACGTTATACGTTATACGTTATACGTTATACGTTATACGTTATACGTTACACGTTGTACGTTGTACGTTATACGTTGTACGTTATACGTTGTACATTATACGTTGTACGTTATACGTTATACGCTGTACGTTATAAGTTATACGTTATACGTTATACGTTACACGTTGTACGTTGTACGTTATACGTTGTACATTATACGTTGTACGTTATACGTTATACGCTGTACGTTATACGTTATACGTTACATGTTGTACGTTGTACGTTATACGTTGTACGTTATACGTTGTACGTTATACGTTGTACGTTATACGTTATACGTTATACGTTATACGTTATACGTTATACGTTATACGTTATACGTTATACGTTATACGTTATACGTTATACGTTATACGTTATACGTTGTACGTTATACGCTGTACGTTATACGCTGTACGTTATACGTTACAAGTTGTACGTTGTACGTTATACGTTGTACGTTATACGTTGTACATTGTACGTTATACGTTGTACGTTATACGTTGTACGTTATGCGTTGTACGTTATACGTTATACGTTATACGTTATACGTTATACGTTATACGTTATACGTTATACGTTATACGTTATACGTTATACGTTATACGTTATACGTTATACGTTATACGTTGTACGTTATACGCTGTATGTTATACGCTGTACGTTATACGTTACAAGTTGTACGTTGTACGTTATACGTTGTACGTTATACGTTGTACATTGTACGTTACACGTTGTACGTTATACGTTGTACGTTATGCGTTGTACGTTATACGTTGTACGTTATACGTTATACGTTATACGTTATACGTTATACGTTATACGTTATACGTTATACGTTATACGTTATACGTTTTACGTTATACGTTATACGTTATACGTTATACGTTATACGTTATACGTTATACGTTATACGTTATACGTTATACGTTATACGTTATACGTTATACGTTATACGTTATACGTTATACGTTATACGTTATACGTTATACGTTATACGTTATACGTTATACGTTATACGCTGTACGTTATACGCTGTACGTTATACGCTGTACGTTATAAGTTATATGTTATACGTTATACGTTACACGTTGTACGTTGTACATTATACGTTGTACGTTATACGTTGTACATTATACGTTGTACGTTATACGTTATACGCTGTACGTTATAAGTTATACGTTATACGTTATACGTTACACGTTGTACGTTGTACGTTATACGTTGTACATTATACGTTGTACGTTATACGTTATACGCTGTACGTTATACGTTATACGTTACATGTTGTACGTTGTACGTTATACGTTGTACGTTATACGTTGTACGTTATACGTTGTACGTTATACGTTGTATGTTATACGTTATACGCTGTACGTTATACGTTATACGTTGTACGTTATACGTTATACGTTATACGTTATACGCTGTACGTTATACGCTGTACGTTATACGCTGTACGTTATACGTTATACGTTATACGTTATACGTTGTACGTTATACGCTGTACGTTATACGCTGTACGTTATACGTTACACGTTATACGTTATACGTTGTACGTTATACGCTGTACGTTATACCTTATACGTTATACGTTATACGTTATACGTTATACGCTGTACGTTATACGCTGTACGTTATACGTTATACGTTATACGTTATACGTTATACGTTATACGTTATACGTTATACGTTGTACGTTATACGCTGTACGTTATACGCTGTACGTTATACGCTGTACGATATACGTTATACGTTGTACGTTATACGTTATACGTTGTACGTTATACGTTATACGTTACACGTTGTACGTTGTACGTTATACGTTGTACATTATACGTTGTACGTTATACGTTATACGTTATACGTTATACGTTATACGTTATACGTTATACGTTATACGTTATACGTTGTACGTTATACGCTGTACGTTATACGCTGTACGTTATACGTTACAAGTTGTACGTTGTACGTTATACGTTGTACGTTATACGTTGTACATTGTACGTTATACGTTGTACGTTATACGTTATACGTTATACGTTATACGTTATACGTTATACGTTATACGTTATACGTTATACGTTACACGTTATACGTTATACGTTATACGTTATACGTTATACGCTGTACGTTATACGCTGTACGTTATACGCTGTACGTTATAAGTTATACGTTATACGTTATACGTTACACGTTGTACGTTATACGTTATACGCTGTACGTTATACGTTATACGTTACATGTTGTACGTTGTACGTTATACGTTGTACGTTATACGTTGTACGTTATACGTTGTACGTTATACGTTGTATGTTATACGTTATACGCTGTACGTTATACGTTATACGTTATACGTTATACGTTACACGTTGTACGTTGGACGTTATACGTTGTACATTATACGTAGTACGTTATACGTTATACGCTGTACGTTATACGTTATACGCTGTACGTTATACGTTATACGTTACATGTTGTACGTAGTACGTTATACGTTGTACGTTATACGTTGTACGTTATACGTTGTACGTTATACGTTGTATGTTATACGTTATACGCTGTACGTTATACGTTATACGTTGTACGTTATACGTTATACGTTATACGTTATACGCTGTACGTTATACGCTGCACGTTATACGTTATACGTTATACGTTATACGTTGTACGTTATACGCTGTACGTTATACGCTGTACGTTATACGTTATACGTTATACGTTATACGTTGTACGTTATACGCTGTACGTTATACCTTATACGTTATACGTTATACGTTATACGTTATACGCTGTACGTTGTACATTATACGTTGTATGTTATACGTTATACGCTGTACGTTATACGTTATTCGTTATACGTTATACGTTATACGTTATACGTTATACGTTATACGTTATACGTTGTACGTTATACGTTATACGTTATACGTTATACGTTATACGCAATACGTTATACGTTATACGTTATACGTTATACGTTATACGTTATACGTTATACGTTATACGTTATACGTTATACGTTATACGTTATACGTTATACGTTATACGTTATACGTTATACGTTATACGTTGTACGTTATACGCTGTACGTTATACGCTGTACGTTATACGCTGTACGATATACGTTATACGTTGTACGTTATACGTTATACGTTGTACGTTATACGTTATACGTTACACGTTGTACGTTGTACGTTATACGTTGTACATTATACGTTGTACGTTATACGTTATACGCTGTACGTTATACGTTATACGTTACATGTTGTACGTTGTACGTTATACGTTGTACGTTATACGTTGTACGTTATAAGTTGTACGTTATACGTTGTATGTTGTACGTTATACGCTGTACGTTATACGTTATACGTTATACGTTATACGTTACACGTTGCACGTTGGACGTTATACGTTGTACATTATACGTTGTACGTTATACGTTATACGCTGTACGTTATACGTTATACGCTGTACGTTATACGTTATACGTTACATGTTGTACGTAGTACGTTATACGTTGTACGTTATACGTTGTACGTTATACGTTGTACGTTATACGTTGTATGTTATACGTTATACGCTGTACGTTATACGTTATACGTTGTACGTTATACGTTATACGTTATACGTTATACGCTGTACGTTATACGCTGTACGTTATACGTTATACGTTATACGTTATACGTTGTACGTTATACGCTGTACGTTATACGCTGTACGTTATACGTTATACGTTATACGTTATACGTTGTACGTTATACGCTGTACGTTATACCTTATACGTTATACGTTATACGTTATACGTTATACGCTGTACGTTGTACATTATACGTTGTATGTTATACGTTATACGCTGTACGTTATACGTTATTCGTTATACGTTATACGTTATACGTTATACGTTATACGTTATACGTTATACGTTATACGTTATACGTTATACGTTATACGTTATACGTTGTACGTTATACGCTGTACGTTATACGCTGTACGTTATACGTTACAAGTTGTACGTTGTACGTTATACGTTGTACGTTATACGTTGTACATTGTACGTTATACGTTGTACGTTATACGTTGTACGTTATGCGTTGTACGTTATACGTTATACGTTATACGTTATACGTTATACGTTATACGTTGTACGTTATACGTTATACGTTATACGTTATACGTTATACGCAATACGTTATACGTTATACGTTATACGTTATACGTTATACGTTATACGTTATACGTTATACGTTATACGTTATACGTTATACGTTATACGTTATACGTTATACGTTATACGTTATACGTTATACGTTATACGTTATACGTTATACGTTGTACGTTATACGCTGTACGTTATACGCTGTACGTTATACGCTGTACGATATACGTTATACGTTGTACGTTATACGTTATACGTTGTACGTTATACGTTATACGTTATACGTTATACGTTACACGTTGTACGTTGTACGTTATACGTTGTACATTATACGTTGTACGTTATACGTTATACGCTGTACGTTATACGTTATACGTTACATGTTGTACGTTGTACGTTATACGTTGTACGTTATACGTTGTACGTTATAAGTTGTACGTTATACGTTGTATGTTATACGTTATACGTTATACGTTATACGTTGTACGTTATACGCTGTACGTTATACCTTATACGTTATACGTTATACGTTATACGTTATACGCTGTACGTTGTACATTATACGTTGTATGTTATACGTTATACGCTGTACGTTATACGTTATTCGTTATACGTTATACGTTATACGTTATACGTTATACGTTATACGTTATACGTTATACGTTATACGTTATACGTTATACGTTATACGTTATACGCTGTACGTTGTACATTATACGTTGTATGTTATACGTTATACGCTGTACGTTATACGTTATTCGTTATACGTTATACGTTATACGTTATACGTTATACGTTATACGTTATACGTTATACGTTATACGTTATACGTTGTACGTTATACGCTGTACGTTATACGCTGTACGTTATACGTTACAAGTTGTACGTTGTACGTTATACGTTGTACGTTATACGTTGTACATTATACGTTATACGTTATACGTTATACGTTATACGTTATACGTTATACGTTATACGTTATACGTTATACGTTATACGTTATACGTTATACGTTATACGCTGTACGTTATACGCTGTACGTTATAAGTTATACGTTATACGTTATACGTTACACGTTGTACGTTGTACGTTATACGTTGTACGTTATACGTTGTACATTATACGTTGTACGTTATACGTTATACGCTGTACGTTATAAGTTATACGTTATACGTTATACGTTACACGTTGTACGTTGTACGTTATACGTTGTACATTATACGTTGTACGTTATACGTTATACGCTGTACGTTATACGTTATACGTTACATGTTGTACGTTGTACGTTATACGTTGTACGTTATACGTTGTACGTTATACGTTATACGTTATACGTTATACGTTATACGTTATACGTTATACGTTATACGTTATACGTTATACGTTATACGTTATACGTTATACGTTATACGTTATACGTTATACGTTATACGTTATACGTTATACGTTGTACGTTATACGCTGTACGTTATACGCTGTACGTTATACGTTACAAGTTGTACGTTGTACGTTATACGTTGTACGTTATACGTTGTACATTGTACGTTATACGTTGTACGTTATACGTTGTACGTTATGCGTTGTACGTTATACGTTATACGTTATACGTTATACGTTATACGTTATACGTTATACGTTATACGTTATACGTTATACGTTATACGTTATACGTTATACGTTATACGTTATACGTTATACGTTATACGTTATACGTTATACGCTGTACGTTATACGCTGTACGTTATACGCTGTACGTTATAAGTTATACGTTATACGTTATACGTTACACGTTGTACGTTGTACATTATACGTTGTACGTTATACGTTGTACATTATACGTTGTACGTTATGCGTTGTACGTTATACGTTGTACGTTATACGTTATACGTTATACGTTATACGTTATACGTTATACGTTATACGTTATACGTTATACGTTATACGTTTTACGTTATACGTTATACGTTATACGTTATACGTTATACGTTATACGTTATACGTTATACGTTATACGTTATACGTTATACGTTATACGTTATACGTTATACGTTATACGTTATACGTTATACGTTATACGTTATACGTTATACGTTATACGTTATACGTTATACGTTATACGTTATACGCTGTACGTTATACGCTGTACGTTATACGCTGTACGTTATAAGTTATACGTTATACGTTATACGTTACACGTTGTACGTTGTACATTATACGTTGTACGTTATACGTTGTACATTATACGTTGTACGTTATGCGTTATACGCTGTTCGTTATAAGTTATACGTTATACGTTATACGTTATACGCTGTACGTTATACGCTGTACGTTATACGTTATACGTTATACGTTATACGTTGTACGTTATACGCTGTACGTTATACGCTGTACGTTATACGTTATACGTTATACGTTATACGTTGTACGTTATACGCTGTACGTTATACCTTATACGTTATACGTTATACGTTATACGTTATACGCTGTACGTTGTACATTATACGTTGTATGTTATACGTTATACGTTATACGTTATACGTTATACGTTGTACGTTATACGTTATACGTTATACGTTATACGTTATACGCAATACGTTATACGTTATACGTTATACGTTATACGTTATACGTTATACGTTATACGTTATACGTTATACGTTATACGTTATACGTTATACGTTATACGTTATACGTTATACGTTATACGTTATACGTTATACGTTATACGTTATACGTTATACGTTATACGTTGTACGTTATACGCTGTACGTTATACGCTGTACGTTATACGCTGTACGATATACGTTATACGTTGTACGTTATACGTTATACGTTGTACGTTATACGTTATACGTTACACGTTGTACGTTGTACGTTATACGTTGTACATTATACGTTGTACGTTATACGTTATACGCTGTACGTTATACGTTATACGTTACATGTTGTACGTTGTACGTTATACGTTGTACGTTATACGTTGTACGTTATAAGTTGTACGTTGTACGTTATGCGTTGTACGTTATACGTTGTACGTTATACGTTATACGTTATACGTTATACGTTATACGTTATACGTTATACGTTATACGTTATACGTTATACGTTTTACGTTATACGTTATACGTTATACGTTATACGTTATACGTTATACGTTATACGTTATACGTTATACGTTATACGTTATACGTTATACGTTATACGTTATACGTTATACGTTATACGTTATACGTTATACGTTATACGTTATACGTTATACGTTATACGTTATACGTTATACGTTATACGCTGTACGTTATACGCTGTACGTTATACGCTGTACGTTATAAGTTATACGTTATACGTTATACGTTACACGTTGTACGTTGTACATTATACGTTGTACGTTATACGTTGTACATTATACGTTGTACGTTATGCGTTATACGCTGTTCGTTATAAGTTATACGTTATACGTTATACGTTATACGCTGTACGTTATACGCTGTACGTTATACGTTATACGTTATACGTTATACGTTGTACGTTATACGCTGTACGTTATACGCTGTACGTTATACGTTATACGTTATACGTTATACGTTGTACGTTATACGCTGTACGTTATACCTTATACGTTATACGTTATACGTTATACGTTATACGCTGTACGTTGTACATTATACGTTGTATGTTATACGTTATACGCTGTACGTTATAGGTTATTCGTTATACGTTATACGTTATACGTTATACGTTATACGTTATACGTTATACGTTGTACGTTATACGTTATACGTTATACGTTATACGTTATACGCAATACGTTATACGTTATACGTTATACGTTATACGTTATACGTTATACGTTATACGTTATACGTTATACGTTATACGTTATACGTTATACGTTATACGTTATACGTTATACGTTATACGTTATACGTTATACGTTATACGTTATACGTTATACGTTATACGTTATACGTTATACGTTATACGTTGTACGTTATACGCTGTACGTTATACGCTGTACGTTATACGCTGTACGATATACGTTATACGTTGTACGTTATACGTTATACGTTGTACGTTATACGTTATACGTTACACGTTGTACGTTGTACGTTATACGTTGTACATTATACGTTGTACGTTATACGTTATACGCTGTACGTTATACGTTATACGTTACATGTTGTACGTTGTACGTTATACGTTGTACGTTATACGTTGTACGTTATAAGTTGTACGTTATACGTTGTATGTTATACGTTATACGTTATACGTTATACGTTATACGTTATACGTTATACGTTATACGTTATACGTTATACGTTATACGTTATACGCTGTACGTTATACGCTGTACGTTATACGCTGTACGTTATAAGTTATACGTTATACGTTATACGTTATACGTTTTACGTTATACGTTATACGTTATACGTTGTACGTTATACGTTGTATGTTATACGTTATACGCTGTACGTTATACGTTATACGTTGTACGTTATACGTTATACGTTATACGTTATACGCTGTACGTTATACGCTGTACGTTATACGTTATACGTTATACGTTATACGTTGTACGTTATACGCTGTACGTTATACGCTGTACGTTATACGTTATACGTTATACGTTATACGTTGTACGTTATACGCTGTACGTTATACCTTATACGTTATACGTTATACGTTATACGTTATACGCTGTACGTTGTACATTATACGTTGTATGTTATACGTTATACGCTGTACGTTATACGTTATTCGTTATACGTTATACGTTATACGTTATACGTTATACGTTGTACGTTATACGTTATACGTTATACGTTATACGTTATACGCAATACGTTATACGTTATACGTTATACGTTATACGTTATACGTTATACGTTATACGTTATACGTTATACGTTATACGTTATACGTTATACGTTATACGTTATACGTTATACGTTATACGTTATACGTTATACGTTATACGTTATACGTTATACGTTATACGTTATACGTTATACGTTATACGTTATACGTTGTACGTTATACGCTGTACGTTATACGCTGTACGTTATACGCTGTACGATATACGTTATACGTTGTACGTTATACGTTATACGTTGTACGTTATACGTTATACGTTACACGTTGTACGTTGTACGTTATACGTTGTACATTATACGTTGTACGTTATACGTTATACGCTGTACGTTATACGTTATACGTTACATGTTGTACGTTGTACGTTATACGTTGTACGTTATACGTTGTACGTTATAAGTTGTACGTTATACGTTGTATGTTATACGTTATACGCTGTACGTTATACGTTATACGTTATACGTTATACGTTACACGTTGTACGTTGTACGTTATACGTTGTACATTATACGTTGTACGTTATACGTTATACGCTGTACGTTATACGTTATACGCTGTACGTTATACGTTATACGTTACATGTTGTACGTAGTACGTTATACGTTGTACGTTATACGTTGTACGTTATACGTTGTACGTTATACGTTGTATGTTATACGTTATACGCTGTACGTTATACGTTATACGTTGTACGTTATACGTTATACGTTATACGTTATACGCTGTACGTTATACGCTGTACGTTATACGTTATACGTTATACGTTATACGTTGTACGTTATACGCTGTACGTTATACGCTGTACGTTATACGTTATACGTTATACGTTATACGTTGTACGTTATACGCTGTACGTTATACCTTATACGTTATACGTTATACGTTATACGTTATACGCTGTACGTTGTACATTATACGTTGTATGTTATACGTTATACGCTGTACGTTATACGTTATTCGTTATACGTTATACGTTATACGTTATACGTTATACGTTATACGTTATACGTTATACGTTATACGTTATACGTTATACGTTGTACGTTATACGCTGTACGTTATACGCTGTACGTTATACGTTACAAGTTGTACGTTGTACGTTATACGTTGTACGTTATACGTTGTACATTGTACGTTATACGTTGTACGTTATACGTTGTACGTTATGCGTTGTACGTTATACGTTGTACGTTATACGTTATACGTTATACGTTATACGTTATACGTTATACGTTATACGTTATACGTTATACGTTATACGTTATACGTTATACGTTTTACGTTATACGTTATACGTTATACGTTATACGTTATACGTTATACGTTATACGTTATACGTTATACGTTATACGTTATACGTTATACGTTATACGTTATACGTTATACGTTATACGTTATACGTTATACGTTATACGTTATACGTTATACGTTATACGTTATACGTTATACGTTATACGTTATACGTTATACGTTATACGTTATACGTTATACGTTATACGTTATACGTTATACGTTATACGTTATACGTTATACGTTATACGTTATACGTTATACGTTATACGTTATACGTTATACGTTATACGTTATACGTTATACGTTATACGTTATACGTTATACGTTATACGTTATACGTTATACGTTATACGTTATACGTTATACGTTATACGTTATACGTTATACGTTATACGTTATACGTTATACGTTATACGTTATACGTTATACGTTATACGTTATACGTTATACGTTATACGTTATACGTTATACGTTATACGTTATACGCTGTACGTTATACGCTGTACGTTATAAGTTATACGTTATACGTTATACGTTAGACGTTGTACGTTGTACGTTATACGTTGTACGTTATACGTTGTACATTATACGTTGTACGTTATACGTTATACGCTGTACGTTATAAGTTATACGTTATACGTTATACGTTACACGTTGTACGTTGTACGTTATACGTTGTACATTATACGTTGTACGTTATACGTTATACGCTGTACGTTATACGTTATACGTTACATGTTGTACGTTGTACGTTATACGTTGTACGTTATACGTTGTACGTTATACGTTATACGTTATACGTTATACGTTATACGTTATACGTTATACGTTATACGTTATACGTTATACGTTATACGTTATACGTTATACGTTATACGTTATACGTTATACGTTATACGTTATACGTTGTACGTTATACGCTGTACGTTATACGCTGTACGTTATACGTTACAAGTTGTACGTTGTACGTTATACGTTGTACGTTATACGTTGTACATTGTACGTTATACGTTGTACGTTATACGTTGTACGTTATGCGTTGTACGTTATACGTTATACGTTATACGTTATACGTTATACGTTATACGTTATACGTTATACGTTATACGTTATACGTTATACGTTATACGTTGTACGTTATACGCTGTATGTTATACGCTGTACGTTATACGTTACAAGTTGTACGTTGTACGTTATACGTTGTACGTTATACGTTGTACATTGTACGTTACACGTTGTACGTTATACGTTGTACGTTATGCGTTGTACGTTATACGTTGTACGTTATACGTTATACGTTATACGTTATACGTTATACGTTATACGTTATACGTTATACGTTATACGTTATACGTTATACGTTTTACGTTATACGTTATACGTTATACGTTATACGTTATACGTTATACGTTATACGTTATACGTTATACGTTATACGTTATACGTTATACGTTATACGTTATACGTTATACGTTATACGTTATACGTTATATGTTATACGTTATACGTTATACGTTATACGCTGTACGTTATACGCTGTACGTTATACGCTGTACGTTATAAGTTATACGTTATACGTTATACGTTATACGTTACACGTTGTACGTTGTACATTATACGTTGTACGTTATACGTTGTACATTATACGTTGTACGTTATACGTTATACGCTGTTCGTTATAAGTTATACGTTATACGTTATACGTTACACGTTGTACGTTGTACGTTATACGTTGTACATTATACGTTGTACGTTATACGTTATACGCTGTACGTTATACGTTATACGTTATACGTTATACGTTATACGTTATACGTTATACGTTATACGTTATACGTTATACGTTATACGTTATACGTTATACGTTATACGTTATACGTTATACGTTATACGTTATACGTTATACGTTATACGTTATACGTTATACGTTATACGTTATACGTTATACGTTATACGTTATACGTTATACGTTATACGTTATACGTTATACGTTATACGTTATACGTTATACGTTATACGTTATACGTTATACGTTATACGTTATACGTTATACGTTATACGTTATACGTTATACGTTATACGTTATACGTTATACGTTATACGCTGTACGTTATACGCTGTACGTTATAAGTTATACGTTATACGTTATACGTTACACGTTGTACGTTGTACGTTATACGTTGTACGTTATACGTTGTACATTATACGTTGTACGTTATACGTTATACGCTGTACGTTATAAGTTATACGTTATACGTTATACGTTACACGTTGTACGTTGTACGTTATACGTTGTACATTATACGTTGTACGTTATACGTTATACGCTGTACGTTATACGTTATACGTTACATGTTGTACGTTGTACGTTATACGTTGTACGTTATACGTTGTACGTTATACGTTATACGTTATACGTTATACGTTATACGTTATACGTTATACGTTATACGTTATACGTTATACGTTATACGTTATACGTTATACGTTATACGTTATACGTTATACGTTATACGTTATACGTTGTACGTTATACGCTGTACGTTATACGCTGTACGTTATACGTTACAAGTTGTACGTTGTACGTTATACGTTGTACGTTATACGTTGTACATTGTACGTTATACGTTGTACGTTATACGTTGTACGTTATGCGTTGTACGTTATACGTTATACGTTATACGTTATACGTTATACGTTATACGTTATACGTTATACGTTATACGTTATACGTTATACGTTATACGTTGTACGTTATACGCTGTATGTTATACGCTGTACGTTATACGTTACAAGTTGTACGTTGTACGTTATACGTTGTACGTTATACGTTGTACATTGTACGTTACACGTTGTACGTTATACGTTGTACGTTATGCGTTGTACGTTATACGTTGTACGTTATACGTTATACGTTATACGTTATACGTTATACGTTATACGTTATACGTTATACGTTATACGTTATACGTTATACGTTTTACGTTATACGTTATACGTTATACGTTATACGTTATACGTTATACGTTATACGTTATACGTTATACGTTATACGTTATACGTTATACGTTATACGTTATACGTTATACGTTATACGTTATACGTTATATGTTATACGTTATACGTTATACGTTATACGCTGTACGTTATACGCTGTACGTTATACGCTGTACGTTATAAGTTATACGTTATACGTTATACGTTATACGTTACACGTTGTACGTTGTACATTATACGTTGTACGTTATACGTTGTACATTATACGTTGTACGTTATACGTTATACGCTGTTCGTTATAAGTTATACGTTATACGTTATACGTTACACGTTGTACGTTGTACGTTATACGTTGTACATTATACGTTGTACGTTATACGTTATACGCTGTACGTTATACGTTATACGTTACATGTTGTACGTTGTACGTTATACGTTGTACGTTATACGTTGTACGTTATACGTTGTACGTTATACGTTGTATGTTATACGTTATACGCTGTACGTTATACGTTATACGTTGTACGTTATACGTTATACGTTATACGTTATACGCTGTACGTTATACGCTGTACGTTATACGTTATACGTTGTACGTTATACGTTGTACATTGTACGTTACACGTTGTACGTTATACGTTGTACGTTATGCGTTGTACGTTATACGTTGTACGTTATACGTTATACGTTATACGTTATACGTTATACGTTATACGTTATACGTTATACGTTATACGTTATACGTTTTACGTTATACGTTATACGTTATACGTTATACGTTATACGTTATACGTTATACGTTATACGTTATACGTTATACGTTATACGTTATACGTTATACGTTATACGTTATACGTTATACGTTATACGTTATACGTTATACGTTATACGTTATACGTTATACGCTGTACGTTATACGCTGTACGTTATACGCTGTACGTTATAAGTTATACGTTATACGTTATACGTTACACGTTGTACGTTGTACATTATACGTTGTACGTTATACGTTGTACATTATACGTTGTACGTTATACGTTATACGCTGTTCGTTATAAGTTATACGTTATACGTTATACGTTACACGTTGTACGTTGTACGTTATACGTTGTACATTATACGTTGTACGTTATACGTTATACGCTGTACGTTATACGTTATACGTTACATGTTGTACGTTGTACGTTATACGTTGTACGTTATACGTTGTACGTTATACGTTGTACGTTATACGTTGTATGTTATACGTTATACGCTGTACGTTATACGTTATACGTTGTACGTTATACGTTATACGTTATACGTTATACGCTGTACGTTATACGCTGTACGTTATACGTTATACGTTATACGTTATACGTTATACGTTATACGTTGTACGTTATACGCTGTACGTTATACGCTGTAC
Organism: Lasioglossum morio; assembly: GCA_916610235.2. NCBI lineage: Eukaryota > Metazoa > Arthropoda > Insecta > Hymenoptera > Halictidae > Lasioglossum > Lasioglossum morio. The sequence goes on from CAKAJA020001038.1 coordinate 948,776, forward strand.
GTTATACGTTACACGTTATACGTTATACGTTGTACGTTATACGCTGTACGTTATACCTTATACGTTATACGTTATACGTTATACGTTATACGCTGTACGTTATACGCTGTACGTTATACGTTATACGTTATACGTTATACGTTATACGTTATACGTTATACGTTATACGTTATACGTTATACGTTATACGTTATACGCAATACGTTATACGTTATACGTTATACGTTATACGTTATACGTTATACGTTATACGTTATACGTTATACGTTATACGTTATACGTTATACGTTATACGTTATACGTTATACGTTATACGTTATACGTTATACGTTATACGTTATACGTTATACGTTATACGTTATACGTTATACGTTATACGTTATACGTTATACGTTGTACGTTATACGCTGTACGTTATACGCTGTACGTTATACGCTGTACGATATACGTTATACGTTGTACGTTATACGTTATACGTTATACGTTATACGCTGTACGTTATACGCTGTACGTTATACGTTATACGTTATACGTTGTACGTTATACGCTGTACGTTATACCTTATACGTTATACGTTATACGCTGTACGTTATACGCTGTACGTTATACGTTATACGTGATACGTTATACGTTATACGTTATACGTTATACGTTATACGTTATACGTTATACGTTATACGCTGTACGTTATACGCTGTACGTTATACGTTATACGTTATACGTTATACGTTATACGTTATACGTTATACGTTATACGTTATACGTTATACGTTATACGTTATACGCAATACGTTATACGTTATACGTTATACGTTATACGTTATACGTTATACGTTATACGTTATACGTTATACGTTATACGTTATACGTTATACGTTATACGTTATACGTTATACGTTATACGTTATACGTTATACGTTATACGTTATACGTTATACGTTATACGTTATACGTTATACGTTATACGTTATACGTTGTACGTTATACGCTGTACGTTATACGCTGTACGTTATACGCTGTACGATATACGTTATACGTTGTACGTTATACGTTATACGTTATACGTTATACGCTGTACGTTATACGCTGTACGTTATACGTTATACGTTATACGTTGTACGTTATACGCTGTACGTTATACCTTATACGTTATACGTTATACGCTGTACGTTATACGCTGTACGTTATACGTTATACGTGATACGTTATACGTTATACGTTATACGTTATACGTTATACGTTATACGTTATACGTTATACGTTATACGTTATACGTTATACGTTATACGTAATACGTTATACGTTATACGTTATACGTTATACGTTATACGTTATACGTTATACGTTATACGTTATACGTTATACGTTATACGCTGTACGTTATACGCTGTACGTTATACGCTGTACGTTATACGCTGTACGTTATAAGTTATACGTTATACGTTATACGTTACACGTTATACGTTGTACGTTATACGTTATACGTTGTACGTTATACGTTGTACATTATACGTTGTACGTTATACGTTATACGTTATACGTTATACGTTATACGTTATACGTTATACGTTATACGTTATACGTTATACGTTATACGTTATACGTTATACGTTATACGTTATACGTTATACGTTATACGTTATACGTTATACGTTATACGTTATACGTTATACGTTATACGTTATACGTTATACGTTATACGTTATACGTTATACGTTATACGTTATACGTTATACGTTATACGTTATACGTTATACGTTATACGTTATACGTTATACGCTGTACGTTATACGCTGTACGTTATAAGTTATACGTTATACGTTATACGTTACACGTTGTACGTTGTACGTTATACGTTGTACGTTATACGTTGTACATTATACGTTGTACGTTATACGTTATACGCTGTACGTTATAAGTTATACGTTATACGTTATACGTTACACGTTGTACGTTGTACGTTATACGTTGTACATTATACGTTGTACGTTATACGTTATACGCTGTACGTTATACGTTATACGTTACATGTTGTACGTTGTACGTTATACGTTGTACGTTATACGTTGTACGTTATACGTTATACGTTATACGTTATACGTTATACGTTATACGTTATACGTTATACGTTATACGTTATACGTTATACGTTATACGTTATACGTTATACGTTATACGTTATACGTTATACGTTATACGTTGTACGTTATACGCTGTACGTTATACGCTGTACGTTATACGTTACAAGTTGTACGTTGTACGTTATACGTTGTACGTTATACGTTGTACATTGTACGTTATACGTTGTACGTTATACGTTGTACGTTATGCGTTGTACGTTATACGTTATACGTTATACGTTATACGTTATACGTTATACGTTATACGTTATACGTTATACGTTATACGTTATACGTTATACGTTATACGTTGTACGTTATACGCTGTATGTTATACGCTGTACGTTATACGTTACAAGTTGTACGTTGTACGTTATACGTTGTACGTTATACGTTGTACATTGTACGTTACACGTTGTACGTTATACGTTGTACGTTATGCGTTGTACGTTATACGTTGTACGTTATACGTTATACGTTATACGTTATACGTTATACGTTATACGTTATACGTTATACGTTATACGTTATACGTTATACGTTTTACGTTATACGTTATACGTTATACGTTATACGTTATACGTTATACGTTATACGTTATACGTTATACGTTATACGTTATACGTTATACGTTATACGTTATACGTTATACGTTATACGTTATACGTTATATGTTATACGTTATACGTTATACGTTATACGCTGTACGTTATACGCTGTACGTTATACGCTGTACGTTATAAGTTATACGTTATACGTTATACGTTATACGTTACACGTTGTACGTTGTACATTATACGTTGTACGTTATACGTTGTACATTATACGTTGTACGTTATACGTTATACGCTGTTCGTTATAAGTTATACGTTATACGTTATACGTTACACGTTGTACGTTGTACGTTATACGTTGTACATTATACGTTGTACGTTATACGTTATACGCTGTACGTTATACGTTATACGTTACATGTTGTACGTTGTACGTTATACGTTGTACGTTATACGTTGTACGTTATACGTTGTACGTTATACGTTGTATGTTATACGTTATACGCTGTACGTTATACGTTATACGTTGTACGTTATACGTTATACGTTATACGTTATACGCTGTACGTTATACGCTGTACGTTATACGTTATACGTTGTACGTTATACGTTGTACATTGTACGTTACACGTTGTACGTTATACGTTGTACGTTATGCGTTGTACGTTATACGTTGTACGTTATACGTTATACGTTATACGTTATACGTTATACGTTATACGTTATACGTTATACGTTATACGTTATACGTTTTACGTTATACGTTATACGTTATACGTTATACGTTATACGTTATACGTTATACGTTATACGTTATACGTTATACGTTATACGTTATACGTTATACGTTATACGTTATACGTTATACGTTATACGTTATACGTTATACGTTATACGTTATACGTTATACGCTGTACGTTATACGCTGTACGTTATACGCTGTACGTTATAAGTTATACGTTATACGTTATACGTTACACGTTGTACGTTGTACATTATACGTTGTACGTTATACGTTGTACATTATACGTTGTACGTTATACGTTATACGCTGTTCGTTATAAGTTATACGTTATACGTTATACGTTACACGTTGTACGTTGTACGTTATACGTTGTACATTATACGTTGTACGTTATACGTTATACGCTGTACGTTATACGTTATACGTTACATGTTGTACGTTGTACGTTATACGTTGTACGTTATACGTTGTACGTTATACGTTGTACGTTATACGTTGTATGTTATACGTTATACGCTGTACGTTATACGTTATACGTTGTACGTTATACGTTATACGTTATACGTTATACGCTGTACGTTATACGCTGTACGTTATACGTTATACGTTATACGTTATACGTTATACGTTATACGTTGTACGTTATACGCTGTACGTTATACGCTGTACGTTATACGTTACACGTTATACGTTATACGTTGTACGTTATACGCTGTACGTTATACCTTATACGTTATACGTTATACGTTATACGTTATACGCTGTACGTTATACGCTGTACGTTATACGTTATACGTTATACGTTATACGTTATACGTTATACGTTATACGTTATACGTTATACGTTATACGTTATACGTTATACGCAATACGTTATACGTTATACGTTATACGTTATACGTTATACGTTATACGTTATACGTTATACGTTATACGTTATACGTTATACGTTATACGTTATACGTTATACGTTATACGTTATACGTTATACGTTATACGTTATACGTTATACGTTATACGTTATACGTTATACGTTATACGTTATACGTTATACGTTGTACGTTATACGCTGTACGTTATACGCTGTACGTTATACGCTGTACGATATACGTTATACGTTGTACGTTATACGTTATACGTTATACGTTATACGCTGTACGTTATACGCTGTACGTTATACGTTATACGTTATACGTTGTACGTTATACGCTGTACGTTATACCTTATACGTTATACGTTATACGCTGTACGTTATACGCTGTACGTTATACGTTATACGTGATACGTTATACGTTATACGTTATACGTTATACGTTATACGTTATACGTTATACGTTATACGTTATACGTTATACGTTATACGTTATACGTAATACGTTATACGTTATACGTTATACGTTATACGTTATACGTTATACGTTATACGTTATACGTTATACGTTATACGTTATACGCTGTACGTTATACGCTGTACGTTATACGCTGTACGTTATACGCTGTACGTTATAAGTTATACGTTATACGTTATACGTTACACGTTATACGTTGTACGTTATACGTTATACGTTGTACGTTATACGTTGTACATTATACGTTGTACGTTATACGTTATACGCTGTACGTTATAAGTTATACGTTATACGTTATACGTTACATGTTGTACGTTGTACGTTATACGTTGTACGTTATACGTTGTACGTTATACGTTGTATGTTATACGCTGTACGTTATACGCTGTACGTTATACGCTGTACGTTATACGTTATACGTTGTACGTTATACGTTATTCGTTATACGTTATACGCTGTACGTTATACGCTGTACGTTATACGTTATACGTTATACGTTGTACGTTATACGCTGTACGTTATACCTTATACGTTATACGTTATACGCTGTACGTTATACGCTGTACGTTATACGTTATACGTTATACGTTAAACGTTATACGTTATACGTTATACGTTATACGTTATACGTTATACGTTATACGTTATACGTTATACGCTGTACGTTATACGTTATACGTTATACGTTACACGTTGTACGTTGTACGTTATACGTTATACGTTATACGTTGTACGTTGTACGTTATACGTTGTACGTTATACGTTGTACGATATACGTTGTACGTTATACGTTGTACGTTATATGTTATACGTTACACGTTGTACGATGTACGTTATACGTTATACGTTATACGTTATACGTTATACGTTATACGTTATACGTTATACGTTATACGTTATACGTTATACGTTATACGTTATACGTTATACGTTATACGGTATACGGTATACGGTATACGGTATACGTTATACGTTGTACGTTATACGTTATACGTTATACGTTATACGTTATATGTTATACGATATACGTTATACGTTATACGTTATACGTTATACGTTATGGGCTGTACGTTATACGTTATACGTTATACGCTGTACGTTATACGTTATACGTTATACGTTATACGTTATACGTTATACGCTGTACGTTATACGCTGTACGTTATACGCTGTACGTTATACGTTATACGTTGTACGTTATACGTTATACGTTATACGTTATACGCTGTACGTTATACGCTGTACGTTATACGTTATACGTGATACGTTATACGTTATACGTTATACGTTATACGTTATACGCTGTACGTTATACGCTGTACGTTATACGCTGTACGTTATAAGTTATACGTTATACGTTATACGTTACACGTTGTACGTTGTACGTTATACGTTGTACGTTATACGTTGTACATTATACGTTGTACGTTATACGTTATACGCTGTACGTTATAAGTTATACGTTATACGTTATACGTTATACGTTATACGTTATACGTTATACGTTATACGTTATACGTTATACGTTTTACGTTATACGTTATACGTTGTACGTTATACGCTGTACGTTATACGTTGTAAGTTATACGTTGTACGATATACGTTGTACGTTATACGTTGTACGTTATATGTTATACGTTACACGTTGTACGATGTACGTTATACGTTATACGTTATACGTTATACGTTGTACGTTATACGTTATGGGCTGTACGTTATACGTTATACGTTATACGCTGTACGTTATACGTTATACGTTATACGTTACACGTTGTACGTTGTACGTTATACGTTATACGTTGTATGTTATACGTTGTACGTTATACGTTATACGTTGTACGTTATACGTTGTACATTATACGTTGTACGTTATACGTTATACGCTGTACGTTATACGTTATACGTTATACGTTATACGTTGTACGTTATACGTTATGGGCTGTACGTTATACGTTATACGTTATACGCTGTACGTTATACGTTATACGTTATACGTTACACGTTGTACGTTGTACGTTATACGTTATACGTTGTATGTTATACGTTGTACGTTATACGTTATACGTCGTACGTTATACGTTGTACATTATACGTTGTACGTTATACGTTATACGCTGTACGTTATACGTTATACGTTATACGTTATACGTTGTACGTTATACGTTATACGTTATACGCTGTACGTTATACGCTGTACGTTATACGCTGTACGTTATAAGTTATACGTTATACGTTATACGTTACACGTTATACGTTGTACGTTATACGTTATACGTTGTACGTTATACGTTGTACATTATACGTTGTACGTTATACGTTATACGCTGTACGTTATAAGTTATACGTTACACGTTATACGTTACACGTTGTACGTTGTACGTTATACGTTGTACATTATACGTTGTACGTTATACGTTATACGCTGTACGTTATACGTTATACGTTACATGTTGTACGTTGTACGTTATACGTTGTACGTTATACGTTGTACGTTATACGTTGTATGTTATACGTTATACGCTGTACGTTATACGTTATACGTTGTACGTTATACGTTATACGTTATACGTTATACGTTATACGCTGTACGTTATACGCTGTACGTTATACGTTATACGTTATACATTATACGTTGTACGTTATACGCTGTACGTTATACGCTGTACGTTATACGTTATACGTTATACGTTATACGTTGTACGTTGTACGCTGTACGTTATACCTTATACGTTATACGTTATACGTTATACGTTATACGCTGTACGTTATACGCTGTACGTTATACGTTATACGTTATACGTTATACGTTATACGTAATACGTTATACGTTATACGTTATACGTTATACGCAATACGTTATACGTTATACGTTATACGTTATACGTTATACGTTATACGTTATACGTTATACGTTATACGTTATACGTTATACGTTATACGTTATACGTTATACGTTATACGTTATACGTTTTACGTTATACGTTATACGTTGTACGTTATACGCTGTACGTTATACGCTGTACGTTATACGCTGTACGTTATACGTTATACGTTGTACGTTATACGTTATACGTTATACGTTATACGCTGTACGTTATACGCTGTACGTTATACGTTATACGTTGTACGTTATACGTTGTACATTGTACGTTACACGTTGTACGTTATACGTTGTACGTTATGCGTTGTACGTTATACGTTGTACGTTATACGTTATACGTTATACGTTATACATTATACGTTATACGTTATACGTTATACGTTATACGTTATACGTTATACGTTATACGTTATACGTTATACGTTTTACGTTATACGTTATACGTTATACGTTATACGTTATACGTTATACGTTATACGTTATACGTTATACGTTATACGTTATACGTTATACGTTATACGTTATACGTTATACGTTATACGTTATACGTTATACGTTATACGTTATACGTTATACGTTATACGTTATACGTTATACGTTATACGTTATACGTTATACGTTATACGTTATACGTTATACGTTATACGTTATACGTTATACGTTACACGTTGTACGTTGGACGTTATACGTTGTACATTATACGTTGTACGTTATACGTTATACGCTGTATGTTATACGTTATACGCTGTACGTTATACGTTATACGTTACATGTTGTACGTAGTACGTTATACGTTGTACGTTATACGTTGTACGTTATACGTTGTACGTTATACGTTGTATGTTATACGTTATACGCTGTACGTTATACGTTATACGTTGTACGTTATACGTTATACGTTATACGTTATACGCTGTACGTTATACGCTGTACGTTATACGTTATACGTTATACGTTATACGTTGTACGTTATACGCTGTACGTTATACGCTGTACGTTATACGTTATACGTTATACGTTATACGTTGTACGTTATACGCTGTACGTTATACCTTATACGTTATACGTTATACGTTATACGTTATACGCTGTACGTTGTACATTATACGTTGTATGTTATACGTTATACGCTGTACGTTATACATTATTCGTTATACGTTATACGTTATACGTTATACGTTATACGTTATACGTTATACGTTATACGTTATACGTTGTACGTTATACGCTGTACGTTATACGCTGTACGTTATACGTTACAAGTTGTACGTTGTACGTTATACGTTGTACGTTATACGTTGTACATTGTACGTTATACGTTGTACGTTATACGTTGTACGTTATGCGTTGTACGTTATACGTTGTACGTTATACGTTGTACATTGTACGTTATACGTTGTACGTTATACGTTGTACGTTATGCGTTGTACGTTATACGTTGTACGTTATACGTTATACGTTATACGTTATACGTTATACGTTATACGTTATACGTTGTACGTTATACGCTGTACGTTATACCTTATACGTTATACGTTATACGTTATACGTTATACGCTGTACGTTGTACATTATACGTTGTATGTTATACGTTATAAGCTGTACGTTATACATTATTCGTTATACGTTATACGTTATACGTTATACGTTATACGTTATACGTTATACGTTGTACGTTATACGCTGTACGTTATACGCTGTACGTTATACGTTACAAGTTGTACGTTGTACGTTATACGTTGTACGTTATACGTTGTACATTGTACGTTATACGTTGTACGTTATACGTTGTACGTTATGCGTTGTACGTTATACGTTGTACGTTATACGTTATACGTTATACGTTATACGTTATACGTTATACGTTATACGTTATACGTTATACGCTGTACGTTATACGCTGTACGTTATACGCTGTACGTTATAAGTTATACGTTATACGTTATACGTTACACGTTATACGTTGTACGTTATACGTTATACGTTGTACGTTATACGTTGTACATTATACGTTGTACGTTATACGTTATACGCTGTACGTTATAAGTTATACGTTACACGTTATACGTTACACGTTGTACGTTGTACGTTATACGTTGTACATTATACGTTGTACGTTATACGTTATACGCTGTACGTTATACGTTATACGTTACATGTTGTACGTTGTACGTTATACGTTGTACGTTATACGTTGTACGTTATACGTTGTATGTTATACGTTATACGCTGTACGTTATACGTTATACGTTGTACGTTATACGTTATACGTTATACGTTATACGTTATACGCTGTACGTTATACGCTGTACGTTATACGTTATACGTTATACATTATACGTTGTACGTTATACGCTGTACGTTATACGCTGTACGTTATACGTTATACGTTATACGTTGTACGTTATACGCTGTACGTTATACCTTATACGTTATACGTTATACGTTATACGTTATACGCTGTACGTTATACGTTATACGTTATACGTTATACGTTATACGTAATACGTTATACGTTATACGTTATACGTTATACGCAATACGTTATACGTTATACGTTATACGTTATACGTTATACGTTATACGTTATACGTTATACGTTATACGTTATACGTTATACGTTATACGTTATACGTTATACGTTATACGTTATACGTTATACGTTTTACGTTATACGTTATACGTTGTACGTTATACGCTGTACGTTATACGCTGTACGTTATACGCTGTACGTTATACGTTATACGTTGTACGTTATACGTTATACGTTATACGTTATACGCTGTACGTTATACGCTGTACGTTATACGTTATACGTTGTACGTTATACGTTGTACATTGTACGTTACACGTTGTACGTTATACGTTGTACGTTATGCGTTGTACGTTATACGTTGTACGTTATACGTTATACGTTATACGTTATACATTATACGTTATACGTTATACGTTATACGTTATACGTTATACGTTATACGTTATACGTTATACGTTATACGTTTTACGTTATACGTTATACGTTATACGTTATACGTTATACGTTATACGTTATACGTTATACGTTATACGTTATACGTTATACGTTATACGTTATACGTTATACGTTATACGTTATACGTTATACGTTATACGTTATACGTTATACGTTATACGTTATACGTTATACGTTATACGTTATACGTTATACGTTATACGTTATACGTTATACGTTATACGTTACACGTTGTACGTTGGACGTTATACGTTGTACATTATACGTTGTACGTTATACGTTATACGCTGTACGTTATACGTTATACGCTGTACGTTATACGTTATACGTTACATGTTGTACGTAGTACGTTATACGTTGTACGTTATACGTTGTACGTTATACGTTGTACGTTATACGTTGTATGTTATACGTTATACGCTGTACGTTATACGTTATACGTTGTACGTTATACGTTATACGTTATACGTTATACGCTGTACGTTATACGCTGTACGTTATACGTTATACGTTATACGTTATACGTTATACGTTATACGTTGTACGTTATACGCTGTACGTTATACGCTGTACGTTATACGTTATACGTTATACGTTATACGTTGTACGTTATACGCTGTACGTTATACCTTATACGTTATACGTTATACGTTATACGTTATACGCTGTACGTTGTACATTATACGTTGTATGTTATACGTTATACGCTGTACGTTATACATTATTCGTTATACGTTATACGTTATACGTTATACGTTATACGTTATACGTTATACGTTATACGTTATACGTTATACGTTGTACGTTATACGCTGTACGTTATACGCTGTACGTTATACGTTACAAGTTGTACGTTGTACGTTATACGTTGTACGTTATACGTTGTACATTGTACGTTATACGTTGTACGTTATACGTTGTACGTTATGCGTTGTACGTTATACGTTGTACGTTATACGTTGTACATTGTACGTTATACGTTGTACGTTATACGTTGTACGTTATGCGTTGTACGTTATACGTTGTACGTTATACGTTATACGTTATACGTTATACGTTATACGTTATACGCTGTACGTTATACGTTATACGTTACATGTTGTACGTTGTACGTTATACGTTGTACGTTATACGTTGTACGTTATACGTTGTATGTTATACGTTATACGCTGTACGTTATACGTTATACGTTGTACGTTATACGTTATACGTTATACGTTATACGTTATACGCTGTACGTTATACGCTGTACGTTATACGTTATACGTTATACATTATACGTTGTACGTTATACGCTGTACGTTATACGCTGTACGTTATACGTTATACGTTATACGTTATACGTTGTACGTTATACGCTGTACGTTATACCTTATACGTTATACGTTATACGTTATACGTTATACGCTGTACGTTATACGCTGTACGTTATACGTTATACGTTATACGTTATACGTTATACGTAATACGTTATACGTTATACGTTATACGTTATACGCAATACGTTATACGTTATACGTTATACGTTATACGTTATACGTTATACGTTATACGTTATACGTTATACGTTATACGTTATACGTTATACGTTATACGTTATACGTTTTACGTTATACGTTATACGTTGTACGTTATACGCTGTACGTTATACGCTGTACGTTATACGTTATACGTTGTACGTTATACGTTATACGTTATACGTTATACGCTGTACGTTATACGCTGTACGTTATACGTTATACGTTGTACGTTATACGTTGTACATTGTACGTTACACGTTGTACGTTATACGTTGTACGTTATGCGTTGTACGTTATACGTTGTACGTTATACGTTATACGTTATACGTTATACATTATACGTTATACGTTATACGTTATACGTTATACGTTATACGTTATACGTTATACGTTATACGTTATACGTTATACGTTTTACGTTATACGTTATACGTTATACGTTATACGTTATACGTTATACGTTATACGTTATACGTTATACGTTATACGTTATACGCTGTACGTTATACGCTGTACGTTATACGCTGTACGTTATAAGTTATACGTTATACGTTATACGTTACACGTTGTACGTTGTACGTTATACGTTGTACGTTATACGTTATACATTATACGTTGTACGTTATACGTTATACGCTGTACGTTATAAGTTATACGTTATACGTTATACGTTATACGTTATACGTTATACGTTATACGTTATACGTTATACGTTTTACGTTATACGTTATACGTTGTACGTTATACGCTGTACGTTATACGTTGTACGTTTTACGCTGTACGTTATACGTTATACGTTGTACGTTATACGTTATACGTTATACGTTATACGCTGTACGTTATACGTTACACGTTGTACGTTGTACGTTATACGTTATACGTTATACGTTGTACGTTGTACGTTATACGTTGTACGTTATACGTTGTACGATATACGTTGTACGTTATACGTTGTACGTTATATGTTATACGTTACACGTTGTACGATGTACGTTATACGTTATACGTTATACGTTATACGTTATACGTTATACGTTATACGTTATACGTTATACGTTATACGTTATACGGTATACGGTATACGGTATACGGTATACGTTATACGTTGTACGTTATACGTTATACGTTATACGTTATACGTTATATTTTATACGATATACGTTATACGTTATACGTTATACGTTATACGTTATGGGCTGTACGTTATACGTTATACGTTATACGCTGTACGTTATACGTTATACGTTATACGTTACACGTTGTACGTTGTACGTTATACGTTATACGTTGTATGTTATACGTTGTACGTTATACGTTATACGTTGTACGTTATACGTTGTACATTATACGTTGTACGTTATACGTTATACGCTGTACGTTATACGTTATACGTTATACGTTATACGTTGTACGTTATACGCTGTACGTTATACGCTGTACATTATACGCTGTACGTTATACGTTATACGTTATACGTTATACGTTATACGTTATACGTTATACGTTATACGTTATACGTTATACGTTATACGTTATACGTTATACGTTATACGTTATACGTTATACGTTATACGTTATACGTTATACGTTATACGTTATACGTTATACGTTATACGTTATACGTTATACGTTATACGTTATACGTTATACGTTATACGTTATACGTTATACGTTATACGTTATACGTTATACGTTATACGTTATACGTTATACGTTATACGTTATACGTTATACGTTATACGTTATACGTTATACGTTATACGTTATACGTTATACGCTGTACGTTATACGCTGTACGTTATACGCTGTACGTTATAAGTTATACGTTATACGTTATACGTTACACGTTGTACGTTGTACGTTATACGTTGTACGTTATACGTTGTACATTATACGTTGTACGTTATACGTTATACGCTGTACGTTATAAGTTATACGTTATACGTTATACGTTATACGTTATACGTTATACGTTATACGTTATACGTTATACGTTTTACGTTATACGTTATACGTTGTACGTTATAAGTTATACGTTATACGTTATACGTTATACGTTATACGTTATACGTTATACGTTATACGTTATACGTTTTACGTTATACGTTATACGTTGTACGTTATACGCTGTACGTTATACGTTGTACGTTTTACGCTGTACGTTATACGTTATACGTTGTACGTTATACGTTATACGTTATACGTTATACGCTGTACGTTATACGTTATACGTTATACGTTGTACGTTATACGCTGTACGTTATACCTTATACGTTATACGTTATACGCTGTACGTTATACGCTGTACGTTATACGTTATACGTTATACGTTAAACGTTATACGTTATACGTTATACGTTATACGTTATACGTTATTCGTTATACGTTATACGCTGTACGTTATACGTTATACGTTATACGTTACACGTTGTACGTTGTACGTTATACGTTATACGTTATACGTTGTACGTTGTACGTTATACGTTGTACGTTATACGTTGTACGATATACGTTATACGCTGTACGTTATACATTATTCGTTATACGTTATACGTTATACGTTATACGTTATACGTTATACGTTATACGTTATACGTTATACGTTATACGTTGTACGTTATACGCTGTACGTTATACGCTGTACGTTATACGTTACAAGTTGTACGTTGTACGTTATACGTTGTACGTTATACGTTGTACATTGTACGTTATACGTTGTACGTTATACGTTGTACGTTATGCGTTGTACGTTATACGTTGTACGTTATACGTTGTACATTGTACGTTATACGTTGTACGTTATACGTTGTACGTTATGCGTTGTACGTTATACGTTGTACGTTATACGTTATACGTTATACGTTATACGTTATACGTTATACGCTGTACGTTATACGTTATACGTTACATGTTGTACGTTGTACGTTATACGTTGTACGTTATACGTTGTACGTTATACGTTGTATGTTATACGTTATACGCTGTACGTTATACGTTATACGTTGTACGTTATACGTTATACGTTATACGTTATACGTTATACGCTGTACGTTATACGCTGTACGTTATACGTTATACGTTATACATTATACGTTGTACGTTATACGCTGTACGTTATACGCTGTACGTTATACGTTATACGTTATACGTTATACGTTGTACGTTATACGCTGTACGTTATACCTTATACGTTATACGTTATACGTTATACGTTATACGCTGTACGTTATACGCTGTACGTTATACGTTATACGTTATACGTTATACGTTATACGTAATACGTTATACGTTATACGTTATACGTTATACGCAATACGTTATACGTTATACGTTATACGTTATACGTTATACGTTATACGTTATACGTTATACGTTATACGTTATACGTTATACGTTATACGTTATACGTTTTACGTTATACGTTATACGTTGTACGTTATACGCTGTACGTTATACGCTGTACGTTATACGTTATACGTTGTACGTTATACGTTATACGTTATACGTTATACGCTGTACGTTATACGCTGTACGTTATACGTTATACGTTGTACGTTATACGTTGTACATTGTACGTTACACGTTGTACGTTATACGTTGTACGTTATGCGTTGTACGTTATACGTTGTACGTTATACGTTATACGTTATACGTTATACATTATACGTTATACGTTATACGTTATACGTTATACGTTATACGTTATACGTTATACGTTATACGTTATACGTTATACGTTTTACGTTATACGTTATACGTTATACGTTATACGTTATACGTTATACGTTATACGTTATACGTTATACGTTATACGTTATACGCTGTACGTTATACGCTGTACGTTATACGCTGTACGTTATAAGTTATACGTTATACGTTATACGTTACACGTTGTACGTTGTACGTTATACGTTGTACGTTATACGTTATACATTATACGTTGTACGTTATACGTTATACGCTGTACGTTATAAGTTATACGTTATACGTTATACGTTATACGTTATACGTTATACGTTATACGTTATACGTTATACGTTTTACGTTATACGTTATACGTTGTACGTTATACGCTGTACGTTATACGTTGTACGTTTTACGCTGTACGTTATACGTTATACGTTGTACGTTATACGTTATACGTTATACGTTATACGCTGTACGTTATACGTTACACGTTGTACGTTGTACGTTATACGTTATACGTTATACGTTGTACGTTGTACGTTATACGTTGTACGTTATACGTTGTACGATATACGTTGTACGTTATACGTTGTACGTTATATGTTATACGTTACACGTTGTACGATGTACGTTATACGTTATACGTTATACGTTATACGTTATACGTTATACGTTATACGTTATACGT
The DNA here is from genome assembly GCA_916610235.2 of Lasioglossum morio. Lineage (NCBI taxonomy): Eukaryota > Metazoa > Arthropoda > Insecta > Hymenoptera > Halictidae > Lasioglossum > Lasioglossum morio. Next base: position 965,312 of record CAKAJA020001038.1, read on the forward strand.
TATACGTTATACGTTATACGGTATACGGTATACGGTATACGGTATACGTTATACGTTGTACGTTATACGTTATACGTTATACGTTATACGTTATATTTTATACGATATACGTTATACGTTATACGTTATACGTTATACGTTATGGGCTGTACGTTATACGTTATACGTTATACGCTGTACGTTATACGTTATACGTTATACGTTACACGTTGTACGTTGTACGTTATACGTTATACGTTGTATGTTATACGTTGTACGTTATACGTTATACGTTGTACGTTATACGTTGTACATTATACGTTGTACGTTATACGTTATACGCTGTACGTTATACGTTATACGTTATACGTTATACGTTGTACGTTATACGCTGTACGTTATACGCTGTACATTATACGCTGTACGTTATACGTTATACGTTATACGTTATACGTTATACGTTATACGTTATACGTTATACGTTATACGTTATACGTTATACGTTATACGTTATACGTTATACGTTATACGTTATACGTTATACGTTATACGTTATACGTTATACGTTATACGTTATACGTTATACGTTATACGTTATACGTTATACGTTATACGTTATACGTTATACGTTATACGTTATACGTTATACGTTATACGTTATACGTTATACGTTATACGTTATACGTTATACGTTATACGTTATACGTTATACGTTATACGTTATACGTTATACGTTATACGCTGTACGTTATAAGTTATACGTTATACGTTATACGTTATACGTTATACGTTATACGTTATACGTTATACGTTATACGTTTTACGTTATACGTTATACGTTGTACGTTATAAGTTATACGTTATACGTTATACGTTATACGTTATACGTTATACGTTATACGTTATACGTTATACGTTTTACGTTATACGTTATACGTTGTACGTTATACGCTGTACGTTATACGTTGTACGTTTTACGCTGTACGTTATACGTTATACGTTGTACGTTATACGTTATACGTTATACGTTATACGCTGTACGTTATACGTTATACGTTATACGTTGTACGTTATACGCTGTACGTTATACCTTATACGTTATACGTTATACGCTGTACGTTATACGCTGTACGTTATACGTTATACGTTATACGTTAAACGTTATACGTTATACGTTATACGTTATACGTTATACGTTATTCGTTATACGTTATACGCTGTACGTTATACGTTATACGTTATACGTTACACGTTGTACGTTGTACGTTATACGTTATACGTTATACGTTGTACGTTGTACGTTATACGTTGTACGTTATACGTTGTACGATATACGTTGTACGTTATACGTTGTACGTTATATGTTATACGTTACACGTTGTACGATGTACGTTATACGTTATACGTTATACGTTATACGTTATACGTTATACGTTATACGTTATACGTTATACGTTATACGTTATACGTTATACGGTATACGGTATACGGTATACGGTATACGTTATACGTTGTACGTTATACGTTATACGTTATACGTTATACGTTATATTTTATACGATATACGTTATACGTTATACGTTATACGTTATACGTTATGGGCTGTACGTTATACGTTATACGTTATACGCTGTACGTTATACGTTATACGTTATACGTTACACGTTGTACGTTGTACGTTATACGTTATACGTTGTATGTTATACGTTGTACGTTATACGTTATACGTTGTACGTTATACGTTGTACGTTATACGTTGTACATTATACGTTGTACGTTATACGTTATACGCTGTACGTTATACGTTATACGTTATACGTTATACGTTGTACGTTATACGCTGTACGTTATACGCTGTACATTATACGCTGTACGTTATACGTTATACGTTATACGTTATACGTTATACGTTATACGTTATACGTTATACGTTATACGCTGTACGTTATACGCTGTACGTTATACGCTGTACGTTATAAGTTATACGTTATACGTTATACGTTACACGTTATACGTTGTACGTTATACGTTATACGTTGTACGTTATACGTTGTACATTATACGTTGTACGTTATACGTTATACGCTGTACGTTATAAGTTATACGTTATACGTTATACGTTATACGCTGTACGTTATACGTTATACGTTATACGTTATACGTTATACGTAATACGTTATACGTTATACGTTATACGTTATACGCAATACGTTATACGTTATACGTTATACGTTATACGTTATACGTTATACGTTATACGTTATACGTCATACGTTATACGTTATACGTTATACGTTATACGTTATACGTTATACGTTATACGTTATACGTTTTACGTTATACGTTATACGTTGTACGTTATACGCTGTACGTTATACGCTGTACGTTATACGCTGTACGTTATACGTTATACGTTGTACGTTATACGTTATACGTTATACGTTATACGCTTTACGTTATACGCTGTACGTTATACGTTATACGTTATACGTTGTACGTTATACGCTGTACGTTATACCTTATACGTTATACGTTATACGCTGTACGTTATACGCTGTACGTTATACGTTATACGTTATACGTTAAACGTTATACGTTATACGTTATACGTTATACGTTATACGTTATACGTTATACGTTATACGCTGTACGTTATACGTTATACGTTATACGTTACACGTTGTACGTTGTACGTTATACGTTATACGTTATATGTTGTACGTTGTACGTTATACGTTGTACGTTATACGTTGTACGATATACGTTGTACGTTATACGTTGTACGTTATATGTTATACGTTATACGTTATACGCTGTACGTTATACGTTATACGTTATACGTTACACGTTGTACGTTGTACGTTATACGTTATACGTTGTATGTTATACGTTGTACGTTATACGTTACACGTTGTACGTTATACGTTGTACATTATACGTTGTACGTTATACGTTATACGCTGTACGTTATACGTTATACGTTATACGTTATACGTTGTACGTTATACGCTGTACGTTATACGCTGTACATTATACGCTGTACGTTATACGTTATACGTTATACGTTACACGTTGTACGTTGTACGTTATACGTTGAACATTATACATTGTACGTTATACGTTATACGCTGTACGTTATACGTTATACGTTATACGTTATACGTTATACGTTATACGTTATACGTTATACGTTATACGTTATACGTTATACGTTATACGTTATACACTGTACGTTATACGTTATACGTTATACGTTACACGTTGTACGTTGTACGTTATACGTTATACGTTATACGTTGTACGTTGTACGTTATACGTTGTACGTTATACGTTGTACGATATACGTTGTACGTTATACGTTGTACGTTATATGTTATACGTTACACGTTGTACGATGTACGTTATACGTTATACGTTATACGTTGTACGTTATACGTTATACGTTATACGTTATACGTTATACGTTATACGGTATACGGTATACGGTATACGGTATACGTTATACGTTGTATGTTATACGTTATACGTTATACGTTATACGTTATATTTTATACGATATACGTTATACGTTATACGTTATACGTTATACGTTATACGTTATACGCTGTACGTTATACGCTGTACGTTATACGTTATACGTTATACGTTATACGTTGTACGTTATACGCTGTACGTTATACGCTGTACGTTATACGTTATACGTTATACGTTATACGTTGTACGTTATACGCTGTACGTTATACCTTATACGTTATACGTTATACGTTATACGTTATACGCTGTACGTTGTACATTATACGTTGTATGTTATACGTTATACGCTGTACGTTATACATTATTCGTTATACGTTATACGTTATACGTTATACGTTATACGTTATACGTTATACGTTGTACGTTATACGTTGTACGTTATACGCTGTACGTTATACGCTGTACGTTATACGTTACAAGTTGTACGTTGTACGTTATACGTTGTACGTTATACGTTGTACATTGTACGTTATACGTTGTACGTTATACGTTGTACGTTATGCGTTGTACGTTATACGTTGTACGTTATACGTTATACGTTATACGTTATACGTTATACGTTATACGTTATACGTTATACGTTTTACGTTATACGTTATACGTTATACGTTATACGTTATACGTTATACGTTATAAGTTATACGTTATAAGTTATACGTTATACGTTATACGTTATACGTTAGACGTTATACGTTATACGTTATACGTTATACGTTATACGTTATACGTTATACGTTATACGTTATACGTTATACGTTATACGTTATACGTTATACGTTATACGTTATACGTTATACGTTATACGTTATACGTTATACGTTATACGTTATACGTTATACGTTATACGTTATACGTTATACGTTATACGTTATACGTTATACGTTATACGTTATACGTTATACGTTATACGTTATACGTTATACGTTATACGTTATACGTTATACGTTATACGTTATACGTTATACGTTATACGTTATACGTTATACGTTATACGTTATACGTTATACGTTATACGTTATACGTTATACGTTATACGTTATACGCTGTACGTTATACGCTGTACGTTATACGCTGTACGTTATAAGTTATACGTTATACGTTATACGTTACACGTTGTACGTTGTACGTTATACGTTGTACGTTATACGTTGTACATTATACGTTGTACGTTATACGTTATACGCTGTACGTTATAAGTTATACGTTATACGTTATACGTTATACGTTATACGTTATACGTTATACGTTATACGTTATACGTTATACGTTTTACGTTATACGTTATACGTTGTACGTTATACGCTGTACGTTATACGTTGTACGTTTTACGCTGTACGTTATACGTTATACGTTGTACGTTATACGTTATACGTTATACGTTATACGCTGTACGTTATACGTTATACGTTATACGTTGTACGTTATACGCTGTACGTTATACCTTATACGTTATACGTTATACGCTGTACGTTATACGCTGTACGTTATACGTTATACGTTATACGTTAAACGTTATACGTTATACGTTATACGTTATACGTTATACGTTATACGTTATACGTTATTCGTTATACGTTATACGCTGTACGTTATACGTTATACGTTATACGTTACACGTTGTACGTTGTACGTTATACGTTATACGTTATACGTTGTACGTTGTACGTTATACGTTGTACGTTATACGTTGTACGATATACGTTGTACGTTATACGTTGTACGTTATATGTTATACGTTACACGTTGTACGTTGTACGTTATACGTTATACGTTGTATGTTATACGTTGTACGTTATACGTTATACGTTGTACGTTATACGTTGTACATTATACGTTGTACGTTATACGTTATACGCTGTACGTTATACGTTATACGTTATACGTTATACGTTATACGTTATACGTTATACGTTATACGTTATACGTTATACGTTATACGTTATACGTTATACGTTATACGTTATACGTTATACGTTATACGTTATACGTTATACGTTATACGTTATACGTTATACGTTATACGTTATACGTTATACGTTATACGTTATACGTTGTACGTTGTACGTTATACGTTGTACGTTATACGTTGTACGATATACGTTGTACGTTATACGTTGTACGTTATATGTTATACGTTACACGTTGTACGTTGTACGTTATACGTTATACGTTGTATGTTATACGTTGTACGTTATACGTTATACGTTGTACGTTATACGTTGTACATTATACGTTGTACGTTATACGTTATACGCTGTACGTTATACGTTATACGTTATACGTTATACGTTATACGTTATACGTTATACGTTATACGTTATACGTTATACGTTATACGTTATACGTTATACGTTATACGTTATACGTTATACGTTATACGTTATACGTTATACGTTATACGTTATACGTTATACGTTATACGTTATACGTTATACGTTATACGTTATACGTTATACGTTATACGTTATACGTTATACGTTATACGTTATACGTTATACGTTATACGCTGTACGTTATACGCTGTACGTTATACGCTGTACGTTATAAGTTATACGTTATACGTTATACGTTACACGTTGTACGTTGTACGTTATACGTTGTACGTTATACGTTGTACATTATACGTTGTACGTTATACGTTATACGCTGTACGTTATAAGTTATACGTTATACGTTATACGTTATACGTTATACGTTATACGTTATACGTTATACGTTATACGTTATACGTTTTACGTTTTACGTTATACGTTATACGTTGTACGTTATAAGTTATACGTTATACGTTATACGTTATACGTTATACGTTATACGTTATACGTTATACGTTATACGTTATACGTTTTACGTTATACTTTATACGTTGTACGTTATACGCTGTACGTTATACGTTGTACGTTTTACGCTGTACGTTATACGTTATACGTTGTACGTTATACGTTATACGTTATACGTTATACGCTGTACGTTATACGTTATACGTTATACGTTGTACGTTATACGCTGTACGTTATACCTTATACGTTATACGTTATACGCTGTACGTTATACGCTGTACGTTATACGTTATACGTTATACGTTAAACGTTATACGTTATACGTTATACGTTATACGTTATTCGTTATACGTTATACGCTGTACGTTATACGTTATACGTTATACGTTACACGTTGTACGTTGTACGTTATACGTTATACGTTATACGTTGTACGTTGTACGTTATACGTTGTACGTTATACGTTGTACGATATACGTTGTACGTTATACGTTGTACGTTATATGTTATACGTTACACGTTGTACGATGTACGTTATACGTTATACGTTATACGTTATACGTTATACGTTATACGTTATACGGTATACGGTATACGGTATACGGTATACGTTATACGTTGTACGTTATACGTTATACGTTATACGTTATATTTTATACGATATACGTTATACGTTATACGTTATACGTTATACGTTATGGGCTGTACGTTATACGTTATACGTTATACGCTGTACGTTATACGTTATACGTTATACGTTACACGTTGTACGTTGTACGTTATACGTTATACGTTGTATGTTATACGTTGTACGTTATACGCTATACGTTGTACGTTATACGTTGTACATTATACGTTGTACGTTATACGTTATACGCTGTACGTTATACGTTATACGTTATACGTTATACGTTGTACGTTATACGCTGTACGTTATACGCTGTACATTATACGCTGTACGTTATACGTTATACGTTATACGTTATACGTTGTACGTTATACGTTATACGTTATACGTTATACGCTGTACGTTATACGCTGTACGTTATACGCTGTACGTTATAAGTTATACGTTATACGTTATACGTTACACGTTATACGTTGTACGTTATACGTTATACGTTGTACGTTATACGTTGTACATTATACGTTGTACGTTATACGTTATACGCTGTACGTTATAAGTTATACGTTATACGTTATACGTTATACGCTGTACGTTATACGCTGTACGTTATACGTTATACGTTATACGTTATACGTAATACGTTATACGTTATACGTTATACGTTATACGCAATACGTTATACGTTATACGTTATACGTTATACGTTATACGTTATACGTTATACGTTATACGTTATACGTTATACGTTATACGTTATACGTTATACGTTTTACGTTATACGTTATACGTTGTACGTTATACGCTGTACGTTATACGCTGTACGTTATACGCTGTACGTTATACGTTATACGTTGTACGTTATACGTTATACGTTATACGTTATACGCTGTACGTTATACGCTGTACGTTATACGTTATACGTTATACGTTGTACGTTATACGCTGTACGTTATACCTTATACGTTATACGTTATACGCTGTACGTTATACGCTGTACGTTATACGTTATACGTTATACGTTAAACGTTATACGTTATACGTTATACGTTATACGTTATACGTTATACGTTATACGTTATACGTTATACGCTGTACGTTATACGTTATACGTTATACGTTACACGTTGTACGTTGTACGTTATACGTTATACGTTATACGTTGTACGTTGTACGTTATACGTTGTACGTTATACGTTGTACGATATACGTTGTACGTTATACGTTGTACGTTATATGTTATACGTTACACGTTGTACGATGTACGTTATACGTTATACGTTATACGTTATACGTTATACGTTATACGTTATACGTTATACGTTATACGTTATACGTTATACGGTATACGGTATACGGTATACGTTATACGTTATACGTTGTACGTTATACGTTATACGTTATACGTTATACGTTATATGTTATACGATATACGTTATACGTTATACGTTATACGTTATACGTTATGGGCTGTACGTTATACGTTATACGTTATACGCTGTACGTTATACGTTATACGTTATACGTTACACGTTGTACGTTGTACGTTATACGTTATACGTTGTATGTTATACGTTGTACGTTATACGTTACACGTTGTACGTTATACGTTGTACATTATTCGTTGTACGTTATACGTTATACGCTGTACGTTATACGTTATACGTTATACGTTATACGTTGTACGTTATACGCTGTACGTTATACGCTGTACATTATACGCTGTACGTTATACGTTATACGTTATACGTTACACGTTGTACGTTGTACGTTATACGTTGAACATTATACATTGTACGTTATACGTTATACGCTGTACGTTATACGTTATACGTTATACGTTATACGTTATACGTTATACGTTATACGTTATACGTTATACGTTATACGTTATACACTGTACGTTATACGTTATACGTTATACGGTACACGTTGTACGTTGTACGTTATACGTTATACGTTATACGTTGTACGTTGTACGTTATACGTTGTACGTTATACGTTGTACGATATACGTTGTACGTTATACGTTGTACGTTATATGTTATACGTTACACGTTGTACGATGTACGTTATACGTTATACGTTATACGTTGTACGTTATACGTTATACGTTATACGTTATACGTTATACGTTATACGGTATACGGTATACGGTATACGGTATACGTTATACGTTGTACGTTATACGTTATACGTTATACGTTATACGTTATACGTTATATTTTATACGATATACGTTATACGTTATACGTTATACGTTATACGTTATGGGCTGTACGTTATACGTTATACGTTATACGCTGTACGTTATACGTTATACGTTATACGTTACACGTTGTACGTTGTACGTTATACGTTATACGTTGTATGTTATACGTTGTACGTTATACGTTATACGTTGTACGTTATACGTTGTACATTATACGTTGTACGTTATACGTTATACGCTGTACGTTATACGTTATACGTTGTATGTTATACGTTATACGCTGTACGTTATACGTTATACGTTGTACGTTATACGTTATACGTTATACGTTATACGTTATACGTTATACGTTATACGTTATACGTTATACGTTATACGGTATACGGTATACGGTATACGTTATACGTTATACGTTATATGTTATACGATATACGTTATACGTTATACGTTATACGTTATACGTTATGGGCTGTACGTTATACGTTATACGTTATACGCTGTACGTTATACGTTATACGTTATACGTTACACGTTGTACGTTGTACGTTATACGTTATACGTTGTATGTTATACGTTGTACGTTATACGTTACACGTTGTACGTTATACGTTGTACATTATACGTTGTACGTTATACGTTATACGCTGTACGTTATACGTTATACGTTATACGTTATACGTTATACGTTGTACGTTATACGCTGTACGTTATACGCTGTACATTATACGCTGTACGTTATACGTTATACGTTATACGTTACACGTTGTACGTTGTACGTTATACGTTCAACATTATACATTGTACGTTATACGTTATACGCTGTACGTTATACGTTATACGTTATACGTTATACGTTATACGTTATACGTTATACGTTATACGTTATACGTTATACGTTATACGTTATACGTTATACGTTATACGTTATACGTTATACGTTATACGTAATACGTTATACGTTATACGTTATACGTTATACGTTATACGATATACGTTATACGTTATACGTTATACGTTATACGTTATACGTTATGGGCTGTACGTTATACGTTATACGTTATACGCTGTACGTTATACGTTATACGTTATACGTTACACGTTGTACGTTGTACGTTATACGTTATACGTTATACGTTGTATGTTATACGTTGTACGTTATACGTTATACGTTGTACGTTATACGTTGTACATTATACGTTGTACGTTATACGTTATACGCTATACGTTATACGTTATACGTTATACGTTGTACGTTATACGCTGTACGTTATACGCTGTACATTTTACGCTGTACGTTATACGTTATACGTTATACGTTACACGTTGTACGTTGTACGTTATACGTTGAACATTATACATTGTACGGTATACGTTATACGCTGTACGTTATACGTTATACGTTATACGTTATACGTTATACGTTATACGTTATACGTTATACGTTATACGTTATACGTTATACGTTATACGTTATACGTTATACGTTATACGTTATACGTTATACGTTATACGTTATACGTTATACGTTATACGCTGTACGTTATACGCTGTACGTTATACGCTGTACGTTATAAGTTATACGTTATACGTTATACGTTACATGTTGTACGTTATACGTTATACGTTATACGTTATACGTTGTACGTTATACGCTGTACGTTATACGCTGTACATTATACGCTGTACGTTATACGTTATACGTTATACGTTACACGTTGTACGTTGTACGTTATACGTTGAACATTATACATTGTACGTTATACGTTATACGCTGTACGTTATACGTTATACGTTATACGTTATACGTTATACTTTATACGTTATACGTTATACGTTATACGTTATACGTTATACGTTATACGTTATACGTTATACGTTATACGTTATACGTTATACGTTGTACGTTGTACGTTATACGTTATACGTTGTATGTTATACGTTGTACGTTATACGTTATACGTTGTACGTTATACGTTGTACATTATACGTTGTATGTTATACGTTATACGCTGTACGTTATACGTTATTCGTTATACGTTATACGTTATACGTTATACGTTATACGTTATACGTTATACGTTATACGTTATACGCTGTACGTTATACGCTGTACGTTATACGCTGTACGTTATAAGTTATACGTTATACGTTATACGTTACACGTTATACGTTGTACGTTATACGTTATACGTTGTACGTTATACGTTGTACATTATACGTTGTACGTTATACGTTATACGCTGTACGTTATAAGTTATACGTTATACGTTATACGTTACACGTTGTACGTTGTACGTTATACGTTGTACATTATACGTTGTACGTTATACGTTATACGCTGTACGTTATACGTTATACGTTACATGTTGTACGTTGTACGTTATACGTTGTACGTTATACGTTGTACGTTATACGTTGTATGTTATACGTTATACGCTGTACGTTATACGTTATACGTTGTACGTTATACGTTATACGTTATACGTTATACGTTATACGCTGTACGTTATACGCTGTACGTTATACGTTATACGTTATACGTTATACGTTGTACGTTATACGCTGTACGTTATACGCTGTACGTTATACGTTATACGTTATACGTCATACGTTGTACGTTATACGCTGTACGTTATACCTTATACGTTATACGTTATACGTTATACGTTATACGCTGTACGTTATACGCTGTACGTTATACGTTATACGTTATACGTTATACGTTATACGTAATACGTTATACGTAATACGTTATACGTTATACGCAATACGTTATACGTTATACGTTATACGTTATACGTTATACGTTATACGTTATACGTTATACGTTATACGTTATACGTTATACGTTATACGTTATACGTTATACGTTATACGTTATACGTTATACGTTATACGTTATACGTTATACGTTTTACGTTATACGTTATACGTTGTACGTTATACGCTGTACGTTATACGCTGTACGTTATACGCTGTACGTTATACGTTATACGTTGTACGTTATACGTTATACGTTATACGTTATACGCTGTACGTTATACGCTGTACGTTATACGTTATACGTTATACGTTGTACGTTATACGTTATACGTTACACGTTGTACGTTGTACGTTATACGTTATACGTTATACGTTATACGTTGTACGTTGTACGTTTTACGTTGTACGTTATACGTTGTACGATATACGTTGTACGTTATATGTTATACGTTACACGTTGTACGATGTACGTTATACGTTATACGTTATACGTTATACGTTATACGTTATACGTTATACGTTATACGTTATACGTTATACGTTATACGTTATACGTTATACGTTATACGTTATACGGTATACGGTATACGGTATACGGTATACGTTATACGCTGTACGTTATACGCTGTACGTTATACGCTGTACGTTATAAGTTATACGTTATACGTTATACGTTACACGTTATACGTTGTACGTTATACGTTATACGTTGTACGTTATACGTTGTACATTATACGTTGTACGTTATACGTTATACGCTGTACGTTATAAGTTATACGTTATACGTTATACGTTACACGTTGTACGTTGTACGTTATACGTTGTACATTATACGTTGTACGTTATACGTTATACGCTGTACGTTATACGTTATACGTTACATGTTGTACGTTGTACGTTATACGTTGTACGTTATACGTTGTACGTTATACGTTGTATGTTATACGTTATACGCTGTACGTTATACGTTATACGTTGTACGTTATACGTTATACGTTATACGTTATACGTTATACGTTATACGCTGTACGTTATACGCTGTACGTTATACGTTATACGTTATACGTTATACGTTGTACGTTATACGCTGTACGTTATACGCTGTACGTTATACGTTATACGTTATACGTCATACGTTGTACGTTATACGCTGTACGTTATACCTTATACGTTATACGTTATACGTTATACGTTATACGCTGTACGTTATACGCTGTACGTTATACGTTATACGTTATACGTTATACGTAATACGTTATACGTAATACGTTATACGTTATACGCAATACGTTATACGTTATACGTTATACGTTATACGTTATACGTTATACGTTATACGTTATACGTTATACGTTATACGTTATACGTTATACGTTATACGTTATACGTTATACGTTTTACGTTATAGGTTATACGTTGTACGTTATACGCTGTACGTTATACGCTGTACGTTATACGCTGTACGTTATACGTTATACGTTGTACGTTATACGTTATACGTTATACGTTATACGCTGTACGTTATACGCTGTACGTTATACGTTATACGTTATACGTTGTACGTTATACGTTATACGTTACACGTTGTACGTTGTACGTTATACGTTATACGTTATACGTTGTACGTTGTACGTTATACGTTGTACGTTATACGTTGTACGATATACGTTGTACGTTATATGTTATACGTTACACGTTGTACGATGTACGTTATACGTTATACGTTATACGTTATACGTTATACGTTATACGTTATACGTTATACGTTATACGTTATACGTTATACGTTATACGTTATACGGTATACGGTATACTGTATACGGTATACGTTATACGTTGTACGTTATACGTTATACGTTATACGTTATACGTTATACGTTATACGTTATACGTTATACGTTATACGTTATACGTTATACGTTATACGTTATACGTTATACGTTATGGGCTGTACGTTATACGTTATACGTTATACGGTACACGTTGTACGTTGTACGTTATACGTTATACGTTATACGTTGTACGTTGTACGTTATACGTTGTACGTTATACGTTGTACGATATACGTTGTACGTTATACGTTGTACGTTATACGTTATACGTTATACGTTATACGTTATACGTTATACGTTATACGTTATACGTTATACGTTATACGTTATACGTTATACGTTATACGCTGTACGTTATACGCTGTACGTTATACGCTGTACGTTATAAGTTATACGTTATACGTTATACGTTGTACATTATACGTTGTATGTTATACGTTATACGCTGTACGTTATACGTTATTCGTTATACGTTATACGTTATACGTTATACGTTATACGTTATACGTTATACGTTATACGTTATACGTTATACGCTGTACGTTATACGCTGTACGTTATACGCTGTACGTTATAAGTTATACGTTATACGTTATACGTTACACGTTATACGTTGTACGTTATACGTTATACGTTGTACGTTATACGTTGTACATTATACGTTGTACGTTATACGTTATACGCTGTACGTTATAAGTTATACGTTATACGTTATACGTTACACGTTGTACGTTGTACGTTATACGTTGTACATTATACGTTGTACGTTATACGTTATACGCTGTACGTTATACGTTATACGTTACACGTTGTACGTTGTACGTTATACGTTGTACGTTATACGTTGTACGTTATACGTTGTATGTTATACGTTATACGCTGTACGTTATACGTTATACGTTGTACGTTATACGTTATACGTTGTACGTTATACGTTATACGCTGTACGTTATACGCTGTACGTTATACGTTATACGTTATACGTTATACGTTGTACGTTATACGCTGTACGTTATACGCTGTACGTTATACGTTATACGTTATACGTCATACGTTGTACGTTATACGCTGTACGTTATACCTTATACGTTATACGTTATACGTTATACGTTATACGCTGTACGTTATACGCTGTACGTTATACGTTATACGTTATACGTTATACGTTATACGTAATACGTTATACGTAATACGTTATACGTTATACGCAATACGTTATACGTTGTACGTTATACGTTATACGTTATACGTTGTACGTTATACGTTATACGCTGTACGTTATACGCTGTACGTTATACGTTATACGTTATACGTTATACGTTGTACGTTATACGCTGTACGTTATACGCTGTACGTTATACGTTATACGTTATACGTTATACGTTATACGTTATACGTTATACGTTTTACGTTATACGTTATACGTTGTACGTTATACGCTGTACGTTATACGCTGTACGTTATACGCTGTACGTTATACGTTATACGTTGTACGTTATACGTTATACGTTATACGTTATACGCTGTACGTTATACGCTGTACGTTATACGTTATACGTTATACGTTGTACGTTATACGTTATACGTTACACGTTGTACGTTGTACGTTATACGTTATACGTTATACGTTGTACGTTGTACGTTATACGTTGTACGTTATACGTTGTACGATATACGTTGTACGTTATATGTTATACGTTACACGTTGTACGATGTACGTTATACGTTATACGTTATACGTTATACGTTATACGTTATACGTTATACGTTATACGTTATACGTTATACGTTATACGTTATACGTTATACGTTATACGGTATACGGTATACGGTATACGGTATACGTTATACGTTGTACGTTATACGTTATACGTTATACGTTATACGTTATACGTTATACGTTATACGTTATACGTTATACGTTATACGTTATACGTTATGGGCTGTACGTTATACGTTATACGTTATACGTTACACGTTGTACGTTGTACGTTATACGTTATACGTTATACGTTGTACGTTGTACGTTATACGTTGTACGTTATACGTTGTACGATATACGTTGTACGTTATACGTTGTACGTTATATGTTATACGTTACACGTTGTACGATGTACGTTATACGTTATACGTTATACGTTGTACGTTATACGTTATACGTTATACGTTATACGTTATACGTTATACGGTATACGGTATACGGTATACGGTATACGTTATACGTTGTACGTTATACGTTATACGTTATACGTTATACGTTATATTTTATACGATATACGTTATACGTTATACGTTATACGTTATACGTTATACGTTATGGGCTGTACGTTATACGTTATACGTTATACGCTGTACGTTATACGTTATACGTTATACGTTACACGTTGTACGTTGTACGTTATACGTTATACGTTGTATGTTATACGTTGTACGTTATACGTTATACGTTGTACGTTATACGTTGTACATTATACGTTGTACGTTATACGTTATACGCTGTACGTTATACGTTATACGTTGTATGTTATACGTTATACGCTGTACGTTATACGTTATACGTTGTACGTTATACGTTATACGTTATACGTTATACGTTATACGTTATACGTTATACGTTATACGTTATACGTTATACGGTATACGGTATACGGTATACGTTATACGTTATACGTTATATGTTATACGATATACGTTATACGTTATACGTTATACGTTATACGTTATGGGCTGTACGTTATACGTTATACGTTATACGCTGTACGTTATACGTTATACGTTATACGTTACACGTTGTACGTTGTACGTTATACGTTATACGTTGTATGTTATACGTTGTACGTTATACGTTACACGTTGTACGTTATACGTTGTACATTATACGTTGTACGTTATACGTTATACGCTGTACGTTATACGTTATACGTTATACGTTATACGTTGTACGTTATACGCTGTACGTTATACGCTGTACATTATACGCTGTACGTTATACGTTATACGTTATACGTTACACGTTGTACGTTGTACGTTATACGTTGAACATTATACATTGTACGTTATACGTTATACGCTGTACGTTATACGTTATACGTTATACGTTATACGTTATACGTTATACGTTATACGTTATACGTTATACGTTATACGTTATACACTGTACGTTATACGTTATACGTTATACGTTACACGTTGTACGTTGTACGTTATACGTTATACGTTATACGTTGTACGTTGTACGTTATACGTTGTACGTTATACGTTGTACGATATACGTTGTACGTTATACGTTGTACGTTATATGTTATACGTTACACGTTGTACGATGTACGTTATACGTTATACGTTATACGTTGTACGTTATACGTTATACGTTATACGTTATACGTTATACGTTATACGTTATACGGTATACGGTATACGGTATACGGTATACGTTATACGTTGTACGTTATACGTTATACGTTATACGTTATACGTTATATTTTATACGATATACGTTATACGTTATACGTTATACGTTATACGTTATGGGCTGTACGTTATACGTTATACGTTATACGCTGTACGTTATACGTTATACGTTATACGTTACACGTTGTACGTTGTACGTTATACGTTATACGTTGTATGTTATACGTTGTACGTTATACGTTATACGTTGTACGTTATACGTTGTACATTATACGTTGTACGTTATACGTTATACGCTGTACGTTATACGTTATACGTTATACGTTATACGTTGTACGTTATACGCTGTACGTTATACGCTGTACATTATACGCTGTACGTTATACGTTATACGTTATACGTTATACGTTATACGTTATACGTTATACGTTATACGTTATACGCTGTACGTTATACGCTGTACGTTATACGCTGTACGTTATAAGTTATACGTTATACGTTATACGTTACACGTTATACGTTGTACGTTATACGTTATACGTTGTACGTTATACGTTGTACATTATACGTTGTACGTTATACGTTATACGCTGTACGTTATAAGTTATACGTTATACGTTATACGTTACACGTTGTACGTTGTACGTTATACGTTGTACATTATACGTTGTACGTTATACGTTATACGCTGTACGTTATACGTTATACGTTACATGTTGTACGTTGTACGTTATACGTTGTACGTTATACGTTGTACGTTATACGTTGTATGTTATACGTTATACGCTGTACGTTATACGTTATACGTTGTACGTTATACGTTATACGTTATACGTTATACGTTATACGCTGTACGTTATACGCTGTACGTTATACGTTATACGTTATACGTTATACGTTATACGTTGTACGTTATACGCTGTACGTTATACGCTGTACGTTATACGCTGTACATTATACGCTGTACGTTATACGTTATACGTTATACGTTACACGTTGTACGTTGTACGTTATACGTTGAACATTATACATTGTACGTTATACGTTATACGCTGTACGTTATACGTTATACGTTATACGTTATACGTTATACGTTATACGTTATACGTTATACGTTATACGTTATACGTTATACGTTATACGTTATACGTTATACGTTATACACTGTACGTTATACGTTATACGTTATACGTTACACGTTGTACGTTGTACGTTATACGTTATACGTTATACGTTGTACGTTGTACGTTATACGTTGTACGTTATACGTTGTACGATATACGTTGTACGTTATACGTTGTACGTTATATGTTATACGTTACACGTTGTACGATGTACGTTATACGTTATACGTTATACGTTGTACGTTATACGTTATACGTTATACGTTATACGTTATACGTTATACGTTATACGGTATACGGTATACGGTATACGGTATACGGTATACGTTATACGTTGTACGTTATACGTTATACGTTATACGTTATACGTTATATTTTATACGATATACGTTATACGTTATACGTTATACGTTATACGTTATGGGCTGTACGTTATACGTTATACGTTATACGCTGTACGTTATACGTTATACGTTATACGTTACACGTTGTACGTTGTACGTTATACGTTATACGTTGTATGTTATACGTTGTACGTTATACGTTATACGTTGTACGTTATACGTTGTACATTATACGTTGTACATTATACGCTGTACGTTATACGTTATACGTTATACGTTATACGTTATACGTTATACGTTATACGTTATACGCTGTACGTTATACGCTGTACGTTATACGCTGTACGTTATAAGTTATACGTTATACGTTATACGTTACACGTTATAAGTTATACGTTATACGTTATACGTTACACGTTATACGTTGTACGTTATACGTTATACGTTGTACGTTATACGTTGTACATTATACGTTGTACGTTATACGTTATACGCTGTACGTTATAAGTTATACGTTATACGTTATACGTTACACGTTGTACGTTGTACGTTATACGTTGTACATTATACGTTGTACGTTATACGTTATACGCTGTACGTTATACGTTATACGTTACATGTTGTACGTTGTACGTTATACGTTGTACGTTATACGTTGTACGTTATACGTTGTATGTTATACGTTATACGCTGTACGTTATACGTTATACGTTGTACGTTATACGTTATACGTTATACGTTATACGTTATACGCTGTACGTTATACGCTGTACGTTATACGTTATACGTTATACGTTATACGTTGTACGTTATACGTTGTACGATATACGTTGTACGTTATACGTTGTACGTTATATGTTATACGTTACACGTTGTACGATGTACGTTATACGTTATACGCTGTACGTTATACGTTATACGTTGTACGTTATACGTTATACGTTATACGTTATACGTTATACGTTATACGTTATACGCTGTACGTTATACGCTGTACGTTATACGTTATACGTTATACGTTATACGTTGTACGTTATACGCTGTACGTTATACGCTGTACGTTATACGTTATACGTTATACGTCATACGTTGTACGTTATACGCTGTACGTTATACCTTATACGTTATACGTTATACGTTATACGTTATACGCTGTACGTTATACGCTGTACGTTATACGTTATACGTTATACGTTATACGTTATACGTAATACGTTATACGTTATACGTTATACGTTATACGCAATACGTTATACGTTATACGTTATACGTTATACGTTATACGTTATACGTTATACGTTATACGTTATACGTTATACGTTATACGTTATACGTTATACGTTATACGTTATACGTTGTACGTTATACGCTGTACGTTATACGCTGTACGTTATACGCTGTACGTTATACGTTATACGTTGTACGTTATACGTTATACGTTATACGTTATACGCTGTACGTTATACGTTATACGTTACACGTTGTACGTTGTACGTTATACGTTATACGTTATACGTTGTACGTTGTACGTTATACGTTGTACGTTATACGTTGTACGATATACGTTGTACGTTATACGTTGTACGTTATATGTTATACGTTACACGTTGTACGATGTACGTTATACGTTATACGTTATACGTTATACGTTATACGTTATACGTTATACGTTATACGTTATACGTTATACGTTATACGTTATACGGTATACGGTATACGGTATACGGTATACGTTATACGTTGTACGTTATACGTTATACGTTATACGTTATACGTTATACGTTATATGTTATACGATATACGTTATACGTTATACGTTATACGTTATACGTTATGGGCTGTACGTTATACGTTATACGTTATACGCTGTACGTTATACGTTATACGTTATACGTTACACGTTGTACGTTGTACGTTGTACGTTATACGTTGTACATTATACGTTGTACGTTATACGTTATACGCTGTACGTTATACGTTATACGTTACATGTTGTACGTTGTACGTTATACGTTGTACGTTATACGTTGTACGTTATACGTTGTATGTTATACGTTATACGCAATACGTTATACGTTATACGTTATACGTTATACGTTATACGTTATACGTTATACGTTATACGTTATACGTTATACGTTATACGTTATACGTTATACGTTATACGTTATACGTTATACGTTATACGTTTTACGTTATACGTTATACGTTGTACGTTATACGCTGTACGTTATACGCTGTACGTTATACGCTGTACGTTATACGTTATACGTTGTACGTTATACGTTATACGTTATACGTTATACGCTGTACGTTATACGCTGTACGTTATACGTTATACGTTATACGTTGTACGTTATACGTTATACGTTACACGTTGTACGTTGTACGTTATACGTTATACGTTATACGTTGTACGTTGTACGTTATACGTTGTACGTTATACGTTGTACGATATACGTTGTACGTTATATGTTATACGTTACACGTTGTACGATGTACGTTATACGTTATACGTTATACGTTATACGTTATACGTTATACGTTATACGTTATACGTTATACGTTATACGTTATACGTTATACGTTATACGTTATACGTTATACGTTATACGGTATACGGTATACGGTATACGGTATACGTTATACGCTGTACGTTATACGCTGTACGTTATACGCTGTACGTTATAAGTTATACGTTATACGTTATACGTTACACGTTATACGTTGTACGTTATACGTTATACGTTGTACGTTATACGTTGTACATTATACGTTGTACGTTATACGTTATACGCTGTACGTTATAAGTTATACGTTATACGTTATACGTTACACGTTGTACGTTGTACGTTATACGTTGTACATTATACGTTGTACGTTATACGTTATACGCTGTACGTTATACGTTATACGTTACATGTTGTACGTTGTACGTTATACGTTGTACGTTATACGTTGTACGTTATACGTTGTATGTTATACGTTATACGCTGTACGTTATACGTTATACGTTGTACGTTATACGTTATACGTTATACGTTATACGTTATACGCTGTACGTTATACGCTGTACGTTATACGTTATACGTTATACGTTATACGTTGTACGTTATACGCTGTACGTTATACGCTGTACGTTATACGTTATACGTTATACGTCATACGTTGTACGTTATACGCTGTACGTTATACCTTATACGTTATACGTTATACGTTATACGTTATACGCTGTACGTTATACGCTGTACGTTATACGTTATACGTTATACGTTATACGTTATACGTTATACGTTATACGTAATACGTTATACGTTATACGCAATACGTTATACGTTATACGTTATACGTTATACGTTATACGTTATACGTTATACGTTATACGTTATACGTTATACGTTATACGTTATACGTTATACGTTATACGTTATACGTTTTACGTTATACGTTATACGTTGTACGTTATACGCTGTACGTTATACGCTGTACGTTATACGCTGTACGTTATACGTTATACGTTGTACGTTATACGTTATACGTTATACGTTATACGCTGTACGTTATACGCTGTACGTTATACGTTATACGTTATACGTTGTACGTTATACGTTATACGTTACACGTTGTACGTTGTACGTTATACGTTATACGTTATACGTTGTACGTTGTACGTTATACGTTGTACGTTATACGTTGTACGATATACGTTGTACGTTATATGTTATACGTTACACGTTGTACGATGTACGTTATACGTTATACGTTATACGTTATACGTTATACGTTATACGTTATACGTTATACGTTATACGTTATACGTTATACGTTATACGTTATACGGTATACGGTATACGGTATACGGTATACGTTATACGTTGTACGTTATACGTTATACGTTATACGTTATACGTTATACGTTATACGTTATACGTTATACGTTATACGTTATACGTTATACGTTATACGTTATACGTTATACGTTATGGGCTGTACGTTATACGTTATACGTTATACGGTACACGTTGTACGTTGTACGTTATACGTTATACGTTATACGTTGTACGTTGTACGTTATACGTTGTACGTTATACGTTGTACGATATACGTTGTACGTTATACGTTGTACGTTATACGTTATACGTTATACGTTATACGTTATACGTTATACGTTATACGTTATACGTTATACGTTATACGTTATACGTTATACGTTATACGCTGTACGTTATACGCTGTACGTTATACGCTGTACGTTATAAGTTATACGTTATACGTTATACGTTACATGTTGTACGTTATACGTTATACGTTATACGTTATACGTTGTACGTTATACGCTGTACGTTATACGCTGTACATTATACGCTGTACGTTATACGTTTTACGTTATACGTTACACGTTGTACGTTGTACGTTATACGTTGAACATTATACATTGTACGTTATACGTTATACGCTGTACGTTATACGTTATACGTTATACGTTATACGTTATACTTTATACGTTATACGTTATACGTTATACGTTATACGTTATACGTTATACGTTATACGTTATACGTTATACGTTATACGTTATACGTTATACGTTGTACGTTGTACGTTATACGTTATACGTTGTATGTTATACGTTGTACGTTATACGTTATACGTTGTACGTTATACGTTGTACATTATACGTTGTATGTTATACGTTATACGCTGTACGTTATACGTTATTCGTTATACGTTATACGTTATACGTTATACGTTATACGTTATACGTTATACGTTATACGTTATACGTTATACGCTGTACGTTATACGCTGTACGTTATACGCTGTACGTTATAAGTTATACGTTATACGTTATACGTTACACGTTATACGTTGTACGTTATACGTTATACGTTGTACGTTATACGTTGTACATTATACGTTGTACGTTATACGTTATACGCTGTACGTTATAAGTTATACGTTATACGTTATACGTTACACGTTGTACGTTGTACGTTATACGTTGTACATTATACGTTGTACGTTATACGTTATACGCTGTACGTTATACGTTATACGTTACATGTTGTACGTTGTACGTTATACGTTGTACGTTATACGTTGTACGTTATACGTTGTATGTTATACGTTATACGCTGTACGTTATACGTTATACGTTGTACGTTATACGTTATACGTTGTACGTTATACGTTATACGCTGTACGTTATACGCTGTACGTTATACGTTATACGTTATACGTTGTACGTTATACGCTGTACGTTATACGCTGTACGTTATACGTTATACGTTATACGTTGTACGTTATACGTTATACGTTACACGTTGTACGTTGTACGTTATACGTTATACGTTATACGTTGTACGTTGTACGTTATACGTTGTACGTTATACGTTGTACGATATACGTTGTACGTTATATGTTATACGTTACACGTTGTACGATGTACGTTATACGTTATACGTTATACGTTATACGTTATACGTTATACGTTATACGTTATACGTTATACGTTATACGTTATACGTTATACGTTATACGGTATACGGTATACGGTATACGGTATACGTTATACGTTGTACGTTATACGTTATACGTTATACGTTATACGTTATACGTTATACGTTATACGTTATACGTTATACGTTATACGTTATACGTTATACGTTATGGGCTGTACGTTATACGTTATACGTTATACGGTACACGTTGTACGTTGTACGTTATACGTTATACGTTATACGTTGTACGTTGTACGTTATACGTTGTACGTTATACGTTGTACGATATACGTTGTACGTTATACGTTGTACGTTATATGTTATACGTTACACGTTGTACGATGTACGTTATACGTTATACGTTATACGTTGTACGTTATACGTTATACGTTATACGTTATACGTTATACGTTATACGGTATACGGTATACGGTATACGGTATACGTTATACGTTGTACGTTATACGTTATACGTTATACGTTATACGTTATATTTTATACGATATACGTTATACGTTATACGTTATACGTTATACGTTATGGGCTGTACGTTATACGTTATACGTTATACGCTGTACGTTATACGTTATACGTTATACGTTACACGTTGTACGTTGTACGTTATACGTTATACGTTGTATGTTATACGTTGTACGTTATACGTTATACGTTGTACGTTATACGTTGTACATTATACGTTGTACGTTATACGTTATACGCTGTACGTTATACGTTATACGTTGTATGTTATACGTTATACGCTGTACGTTATACGTTATACGTTGTACGTTATACGTTATACGTTATACGTTATACGTTATACGTTATACGTTATACGTTATACGTTATACGTTATACGGTATACGGTATACGGTATACGTTATACGTTATACGTTATATGTTATACGATATACGTTATACGTTGTACGTTATACGTTATACGTTGTACGTTATACGTTGTACATTATACGTTGTACGTTATACGTTATACGCTGTACGTTGTACGATGTACGTTATACGTTATACGTTATACGTTGTACGTTATACGTTATACGTTATACGTTATACGTTATACGTTATACGGTATACGGTATACGGTATACGGTATACGTTATACGTTGTACGTTATACGTTATACGTTATACGTTATACGTTATATTTTATACGATATACGTTATACGTTATACGTTATACGTTATACGTTATGGGCTGTACGTTATACGTTATACGTTATACGCTGTACGTTATACGTTATACGTTATACGTTATACGTTATACGTTATACGTTATACGTTATACGTTATGGGCTGTACGTTATACGTTATACGTTATACGGTACACGTTGTACGTTGTACGTTATACGTTATACGTTATACGTTGTACGTTGTACGTTATACGTTGTACGTTATACGTTGTACGATATACGTTGTACGTTATACGTTGTACGTTATATGTTATACGTTACACGTTGTACGATGTACGTTATACGTTATACGTTATACGTTGTACGTTATACGTTATACGTTATACGTTATACGTTATACGTTATACGGTATACGGTATACGGTATACGGTATACGTTATACGTTGTACGTTATACGTTATACGTTATACGTTATACGTTATATTTTATACGATATACGTTATACGTTATACGTTATACGTTATACGTTATGGGCTGTACGTTATACGTTATACGTTATACGCTGTACGTTATACGTTATACGTTATACGTTACACGTTGTACGTTGTACGTTATACGTTATACGTTGTATGTTATACGTTGTACGTTATACGTTATACGTTGTACGTTATACGTTGTACATTATACGTTGTACGTTATACGTTATACGCTGTACGTTATACGTTATACGTTGTATGTTATACGTTATACGCTGTACGTTATACGTTATACGTTGTACGTTATACGTTATACGTTATACGTTATACGTTATACGTTATACGTTATACGTTATACGTTATACGTTATACGGTATACGGTATACGGTATACGTTATACGTTATACGTTATATGTTATACGATATACGTTATACGTTGTACGTTATACGTTATACGTTGTACGTTATACGTTGTACATTATACGTTGTACGTTATACGTTATACGCTGTACGTTATAAGTTATACGTTATACGTTATACGTTACACGTTGTACGTTGTACGTTATACGTTGTACATTATACGTTGTACGTTATACGTTATACGTTGTATGTTATACGTTGTACGTTATACGTTATACGTTATACGTTGTACGTTATACGTTGTACATTATACGTTGTACGTTATACGTTATACGCTGTACGTTATACGTTATACGTTATACGTTACACGTTGTACGTTGTACGTTATACGTTATACGTTGTATGTTATACGTTGTACGTTATACGTTATACGTTGTACGTTATACGTTGTACATTATACGTTGTACGTTATACGTTATACGCTGTACGTTATACGTTATACGTTGTATGTTATACGTTATACGCTGTACGTTATACGTTATACGTTATACGTTATACGTTATACGTTATACGGTATACGGTATACGGTATACGGTATACGTTATACGCTGTACGTTATACGCTGTACGTTATACGCTGTACGTTATAAGTTATACGTTATACGTTATACGTTACACGTTATACGTTGTACGTTATACGTTATACGTTGTACGTTATACGTTGTACATTATACGTTGTACGTTATACGTTATACGCTGTACGTTATAAGTTATACGTTATACGTTATACGTTACACGTTGTACGTTGTACGTTATACGTTGTACATTATACGTTGTACGTTATACGTTATACGCTGTACGTTATACGTTATACGTTACATGTTGTACGTTGTACGTTATACGTTGTACGTTATACGTTGTACGTTATACGTTGTATGTTATACGTTATACGCTGTACGTTATACGTTATACGTTGTACGTTATACGTTATACGTTATACGTTATACGTTATACGCTGTACGTTATACGCTGTACGTTATACGTTATACGTTATACGTTATACGTTGTACGTTATACGCTGTACGTTATACGCTGTACGTTATACGTTATACGTTATACGTCATACGTTGTACGTTATACGCTGTACGTTATACCTTATACGTTATACGTTATACGTTATACGTTATACGCTGTACGTTATACGCTGTACGTTATACGTTATACGTTATACGTTATACGTTATACGTAATACGTTATACGTAATACGTTATACGTTATACGCAATACGTTATACGTTATACGTTATACGTTATACGTTATACGTTATACGTTATACGTTATACGTTATACGTTATACGTTATACGTTATACGTTATACGTTATACGTTTTACGTTATACGTTATACGTTGTACGTTATACGCTGTACGTTATACGCTGTACGTTATACGCTGTACGTTATACGTTATACGTTGTACGTTATACGTTATACGTTATACGTTATACGCTGTACGTTATACGCTGTACGTTATACGTTATACGTTATACGTTGTACGTTATACGTTATACGTTGTACGTTGTACGTTGTACGTTATACGTTATACGTTATACGTTGTACGTTGTACGTTATACGTTGTACGTTATACGTTGTACGATATACGTTGTACGTTATATGTTATACGTTACACGTTGTACGATGTACGTTATACGTTATACGTTATACGTTATACGTTATACGTTATACGTTATACGTTATACGTTATACGTTATACGTTATACGTTATACGTTATACGTTATACGGTATACGGTATACGGTATACGGTATACGTTATACGTTGTACGTTATACGTTATACGTTATACGTTATACGTTATACGTTATACGTTATACGTTATACGTTATACGTTATACGTTATACGTTATACGTTATACGTTATACGTTATACGTTATACGTTATGGGCTGTACGTTATACGTTATACGTTATACGGTACACGTTGTACGTTGTACGTTATACGTTATACGTTATACGTTGTACGTTGTACGTTATACGTTGTACGTTATACGTTGTACGATATACGTTGTACGTTATACGTTGTACGTTATACGTTATACGTTATACGTTATACGTTATACGTTATACGTTATACGTTATACGTTATACGTTATACGTTATACGTTATACGTTATACGCTGTACGTTATACGCTGTACGTTATACGCTGTACGTTATAAGTTATACGTTATACGTTATACGTTACATGTTGTACGTTATACGTTATACGTTATACGTTATACGTTGTACGTTATACGCTGTACGTTATACGCTGTACATTATACGCTGTACGTTATACGTTTTACGTTATACGTTACACGTTGTACGTTGTACGTTATACGTTGAACATTATACATTGTACGTTATACGTTATACGCTGTACGTTATACGTTATACGTTATACGTTATACGTTATACTTTATACGTTATACGTTATACGTTATACGTTATACGTTATACGTTATACGTTATACGTTATACGTTATACGTTATACGTTATACGTTATACGTTGTACGTTGTACGTTATACGTTATACGTTGTATGTTATACGTTGTACGTTATACGTTATACGTTGTACGTTATACGTTGTACATTATACGTTGTATGTTATACGTTATACGCTGTACGTTATACGTTATTCGTTATACGTTATACGTTATACGTTATACGTTATACGTTATACGTTATACGTTATACGTTATACGTTATACGCTGTACGTTATACGCTGTACGTTATACGCTGTACGTTATAAGTTATACGTTATACGTTATACGTTACACGTTATACGTTGTACGTTATACGTTATACGTTGTACGTTATACGTTGTACATTATACGTTGTACGTTATACGTTATACGCTGTACGTTATAAGTTATACGTTATACGTTATACGTTACACGTTGTACGTTGTACGTTATACGTTGTACATTATACGTTGTACGTTATACGTTATACGCTGTACGTTATACGTTATACGTTACATGTTGTACGTTGTACGTTATACGTTGTACGTTATACGTTGTACGTTATACGTTGTATGTTATACGTTATACGCTGTACGTTATACGTTATACGTTGTACGTTATACGTTATACGTTGTACGTTATACGTTATACGCTGTACGTTATACGCTGTACGTTATACGTTATGCGTTATACGTTATACGTTGTACGTTATACGCTGTACGTTATACGCTGTACGTTATACGTTATACGTTATACGTCATACGTTGTACGTTATACGCTGTACGTTATACCTTATACGTTATACGTTATACGTTATACGTTATACGCTGTACGTTATACGCTGTACGTTATACGTAATACGTTATACGTAATACGTTATACGTTATACGCAATACGTTATACGTTATACGTTATACGTTATACGTTATACGTTATACGTTATACGTTATACGTTATACGTTATACGTTATACGTTATACGTTATACGTTATACGTTTTACGTTATACGTTATACGTTGTACGTTATACGCTGTACGTTATACGCTGTACGTTATACGCTGTACGTTATACGTTATACGTTGTACGTTATACGTTATACGTTATACGTTATACGCTGTACGTTATACGCTGTACGTTATACGTTATACGTTATACGTTGTACGTTATACGTTATACGTTACACGTTGTACGTTGTACGTTATACGTTATACGTTATACGTTGTACGTTGTACGTTATACGTTGTACGTTATACGTTGTACGATATACGTTGTACGTTATATGTTATACGTTACACGTTGTACGATGTACGTTATACGTTATACGTTATACGTTATACGTTATACGTTATACGTTATACGTTATACGTTATACGTTATACGTTATACGTTATACGTTATACGGTATACGGTATACGGTATACGGTATACGTTATACGTTGTACGTTATACGTTATACGTTATACGTTATACGTTATACGTTATACGTTATACGTTATACGTTATACGTTATACGTTATACGTTATGGGCTGTACGTTATACGTTATACGTTATACGGTACACGTTGTACGTTGTACGTTATACGTTATACGTTATACGTTATACGTTGTACGTTGTACGTTATACGTTGTACGTTATACGTTGTACGATATACGTTGTACGTTATACGTTGTACGTTATATGTTATACGTTACACGTTGTACGCTGTACGTTATACGTTATACGTTATACGTTGTACGTTATACGTTATACGTTATACGTTATACGTTATACGTTATACGGTATACGGTATACGGTATACGGTATACGTTATACGTTGTACGTTATACGTTATACGTTATACGTTATACGTTATATTTTATACGATATACGTTATACGTTATACGTTATACGTTATACGTTATGGGCTGTACGTTATACGTTATACGTTATACGCTGTACGTTATACGTTATACGTTATACGTTACACGTTGTACGTTGTACGTTATACGTTATACGTTGTATGTTATACGTTGTACGTTATACGTTATACGTTGTACGTTATACGTTGTACATTATACGTTGTACGTTATACGTTATACGCTGTACGTTATACGTTATACGTTGTATGTTATACGTTATACGCTGTACGTTATACGTTATACGTTGTACGTTATACGTTATACGTTATACGTTATACGTTATACGTTATACGTTATACGTTATACGTTATACGTTATACGTTATACGGTATACGGTATACGGTATACGTTATACGTTATACGTTATATGTTATACGATATACGTTATACGTTATACGTTATGGGCTGTACGTTATACGTTATACGTTATACGCTGTACGTTATACGTTATACGTTATACGTTACACGTTGTACGTTGTACGTTATACGTTATACGTTGTATGTTATACGTTGTACGTTATACGTTACACGTTGTACGTTATACGTTGTACATTATACGTTGTACGTTATACGTTATACGCTGTACGTTATACGTTATACGTTATACGTTATACGTTGTACGTTATACGCTGTACGTTATACGCTGTACATTATACGCTGTACGTTATACGTTATACGTTATACGTTACACGTTGTACGTTGTACGTTGTACGTTATACGTTGAACATTATACATTGTACGTTATACGTTATACGCTGTACGTTATACGTTATACGTTATACGTTATACGTTATACGTTATACGTTATACGTTATACGTTATACGTTATACACTGTACGTTATACGTTATACGTTACACGTTGTACGTTGTACGTTATACGTTATACGTTATACGTTGTACGTTGTACGTTATACGTTGTACGTTATACGTTGTACGATATACGTTGTACGTTATACGTTGTACGTTATATGTTATACGTTACACGTTGTACGATGTACGTTATACGTTATACGTTATACGTTGTACGTTATACGTTATACGTTATACGTTATACGTTATACGTTATACGTTATACGGTATACGGTATACGGTATACGGTATACGTTATACGTTGTACGTTATACGTTATACGTTATACGTTATACGTTATATTTTATACGATATACGTTATACGTTATACGTTATACGTTATACGTTATGGGCTGTACGTTATACGTTATACGTTATACGCTGTACGTTATACGTTATACGTTATACGTTACACGTTGTACGTTGTACGTTATACGTTATACGTTGTATGTTATACGTTGTACGTTATACGTTATACGTTGTACGTTATACGTTGTACATTATACGTTGTACGTTATACGTTATACGCTGTACGTTATACGTTATACGTTATACGTTATACGTTGTACGTTATACGCTGTACGTTATACGCTGTACATTATACGCTGTACGTTATACGTTATACGTTATACGTTATACGTTATACGTTATACGTTATACGTTATACGTTATACGCTGTACGTTATACGCTGTACGTTATACGCTGTACGTTATAAGTTATACGTTATACGTTATACGTTACACGTTATACGTTGTACGTTATACGTTATACGTTGTACGTTATACGTTGTACATTATACGTTGTACGTTATACGTTATACGCTGTACGTTATAAGTTATACGTTATACGTTATACGTTACACGTTGTACGTTGTACGTTATACGTTGTACATTATACGTTGTACGTTATACGTTATACGCTGTACGTTATACGTTATACGTTACATGTTGTACGTTGTACGTTATACGTTGTACGTTATACGTTGTACGTTATACGTTGTATGTTATACGTTATACGCTGTACGTTATACGTTATACGTTGTACGTTATACGTTATACGTTATACGTTATACGTTATACGCTGTACGTTATACGCTGTACGTTATACGTTATACGTTATACGTTATACGTTGTACGTTATACGCTGTACGTTATACGCTGTACGTTATACGCTGTACATTATACGCTGTACGTTATACGTTATACGTTATACGTTACACGTTGTACGTTGTACGTTATACGTTGAACATTATACATTGTACGTTATACGTTATACGCTGTACGTTATACGTTATACGTTATACGTTATACGTTATACGTTATACGTTATACGTTATACGTTATACGTTATACGTTATACGTTATACGTTATACGTTATACGTTATACACTGTACGTTATACGTTATACGTTATACGTTACACGTTGTACGTTGTACGTTATACGTTATACGTTATACGTTGTACGTTGTACGTTATACGTTGTACGTTATACGTTGTACGATATACGTTGTACGTTATACGTTGTACGTTATATGTTATACGTTACACGTTGTACGATGTACGTTATACGTTATACGTTATACGTTGTACGTTATACGTTATACGTTATACGTTATACGTTATACGTTATACGTTATACGGTATACGGTATACGGTATACGGTATACGTTATACGTTGTACGTTATACGTTATACGTTATACGTTATACGTTATATTTTATACGATATACGTTATACGTTATACGTTATACGTTATACGTTATGGGCTGTACGTTATACGTTATACGTTATACGCTTTACGTTATACGTTATACGTTATACGTTACACGTTGTACGTTGTACGTTATACGTTATACGTTGTATGTTATACGTTGTACGTTATACGTTATACGTTGTACGTTATACGTTGTACGTTATACGTTGTACATTATACGCTGTACGTTATACGTTATACGTTATACGTTATACGTTATACGTTATACGTTATACGTTATACGCTGTACGTTATACGCTGTACGTTATACGCTGTACGTTATAAGTTATACGTTATACGTTATACGTTACACGTTATAAGTTATACGTTATACGTTATACGTTACACGTTATACGTTGTACGTTATACGTTATACGTTGTACGTTATACGTTGTACATTATACGTTGTACGTTATACGTTATACGCTGTACGTTATAAGTTATACGTTATACGTTATACGTTACACGTTGTACGTTGTACGTTATACGTTGTACATTATACGTTGAACGTTATACGTTATACGCTGTACGTTATACGTTATACGTTACATGTTGTACGTTGTACGTTATACGTTGTACGTTATACGTTGTACGTTATACGTTGTATGTTATACGTTATACGCTGTACGTTATACGTTATACGTTGTACGTTATACGTTATACGTTATACGTTATACGTTATACGCTGTACGTTATACGCTGTACGTTATACGTTATACGTTATACGTTATACGTTGTACGTTATACGTTGTACGATATACGTTGTACGTTATACGTTGTACGTTATATGTTATACGTTACACGTTGTACGATGTACGTTATACGTTATACGCTGTACGTTATACGTTATACGTTGTACGTTATACGTTATACGTTATACGTTATACGTTATACGCTGTACGTTATACGCTGTACGTTATACGTTATACGTTATACGTTATACGTTGTACGTTATACGCTGTACGTTATACGCTGTACGTTATACGTTATACGTTATACGTCATACGTTGTACGTTATACGCTGTACGTTATACCTTATACGTTATACGTTATACGTTATACGTTATACGCTGTACGTTATACGCTGTACGTTATACGTTATACGTTATACGTTATACGTTATACGTAATACGTTATACGTTATACGTTATACGTTATACGCAATACGTTATACGTTATACGTTATACGTTATACGTTATACGTTATACGTTATACGTTATACGTTATACGTTATACGTTATACGTTATACGTTATACGTTATACGTTATACGTTATACGTTATACGTTATACGTTATACGTTATACGTTTTACGTTATACGTTATACGTTGTACGTTATACGCTGTACGTTATACGCTGTACGTTATACGCTGTACGTTATACGTTATACGTTGTACGTTATACGTTATACGTTATACGTTATACGCTGTACGTTATACGTTATACGTTACACGTTGTACGTTGTACGTTATACGTTATACGTTATACGTTGTACGTTGTACGTTATACGTTGTACGTTATACGTTGTACGATATACGTTGTACGTTATACGTTGTACGTTATATGTTATACGTTACACGTTGTACGATGTACGTTATACGTTATACGTTATACGTTATACGTTATACGTTATACGTTATACGTTATACGTTATACGTTATACGTTATACGTTATACGTTATACGTTATACGTTATACGTTATACGGTATACGGTATACGGTATACGGTATACGTTATACGTTGTACGTTATACGTTATACGTTATACGTTATACGTTATACGTTATATGTTATACGATATACGTTATACGTTATACGTTATACGTTATACGTTATGGGCTGTACGTTATACGTTATACGTTATACGCTGTACGTTATACGTTATACGTTATACGTTACACGTTGTACGTTGTACGTTATACGTTATACGTTGTATGTTATACGTTGTACGTTATACGTTACACGTTGTACGTTATACGTTATACGTTACACGTTGTACGTTGTACGTTATACGTTATACGTTATACGTTGTACGTTGTACGTTATACGTTGTACGTTATATGTTATACGTTACACGTTGTACGATGTACGTTATACGTTATACGTTATACGTTATACGTTATACGTTATACGTTATACGTTATACGTTATACGTTATACGTTATACGTTATACGTTATACGGTATACGGTATACGGTATACGGTATACGTTATACGTTGTACGTTATACGTTATACGTTATACGTTATACGTTATACGTTATATGTTATACGATATACGTTATACGTTATACGTTATACGTTATACGTTATGGGCTGTACGTTATACGTTATACGTTGTACGTTATACGTTATACGTTATACGTTATACGTTGTACGTTATACGTTATACGTTACACGTTGTACGTTGTACGTTATACGTTATACGTTATACGTTGTACGTTGTACGTTATACGTTGTACGTTATACGTTGTACGATATACGTTGTACGTTATACGTTGTACGTTATATGTTATACGTTACACGTTGTACGATGTACGTTATACGTTATACGTTATACGTTATACGTTATACGTTATACGTTATACGTTATACGTTATACGTTATACGTTATACGTTATACGTTATACGGTATACGGTATACGGTATACGGTATACGTTATACGTTGTACGTTATACGTTATACGTTATACGTTATACGTTATATGTTATACGATATACGTTATACGTTATACGTTATACGTTATACGTTATGGGCTGTACGTTATACGTTATACGTTATACGCTGTACGTTATACGTTATACGTTATACGTTACACGTTGTACGTTGTACGTTATACGTTATACGTTGTATGTTATACGTTGTACGTTATACGTTACACGTTGTACGTTATACGTTGTACATTATACGTTGTACGTTATACGTTATACGCTGTACGTTATACGTTATACGTTATACGTTGTACGTTATACGCTGTACGTTATACGCTGTACATTATACGCTGTACGTTATACGTTATACGTTATACGTTACACGTTGTACGTTGTACGTTATACGTTGAACATTATACATTGTACGTTATACGTTATACGCTGTACGTTATACGTTATACGTTATACGTTATACGTTATACGTTATACGTTATACGTTATACGTTATACGTTATACGTTATACGTTATACGTTATACACTGTACGTTATACGTTATACGTTATACGTTACACGTTGTACGTTGTACGTTATACGTTATACGTTATACGTTGTACGTTGTACGTTATACGTTGTACGTTATACGTTGTACGATATACGTTGTACGTTATACGTTGTACGTTATATGTTATACGTTACACGTTGTACGATGTACGTTATACGTTATACGTTATACGTTGTACGTTATACGTTATACGTTATACGTTATACGTTATACGTTATACGTTATACGGTATACGGTATACGGTATACGGTATACGTTATACGTTGTACGTTATACGTTATACGTTATACGTTATACGTTATATTTTATACGATATACGTTATACGTTATACGTTATACGTTATACGTTATGGGCTGTACGTTATACGTTATACGTTATACGCTGTACGTTATACGTTATACGTTATACGTTACACGTTGTACGTTGTACGTTATACGTTATACGTTGTATGTTATACGTTGTACGTTAAACGTTATACGTTGTACGTTATACGTTGTACATTATACGTTGTACGTTATACGTTATACGCTGTACGTTATACGTTATACGTTATACGTTATACGTTATACGTTGTACGTTATACGCTGTACGTTATACGCTGTACATTATACGCTGTACGTTATACGTTATACGTTATACGTTATACGTTATACGTTATACGTTATACGTTATACGTTATACGTTATACGTTATACGTTATACGTTATACGTTATACGTTATACGCTGTACGTTATACGCTGTACGTTATACGCTGTACGTTATAAGTTATACGTTATACGTTATACGTTACACGTTATACGTTGTACGTTATACGTTATACGTTGTACGTTATACGTTGTACATTATACGTTGTACGTTATACGTTATACGCTGTACGTTATAAGTTATACGTTATACGTTATACGTTACACGTTGTACGTTGTACGTTATACGTTGTACATTATACGTTGTACGTTATACGTTATACGCTGTACGTTATACGTTATACGTTACATGTTGTACGTTGTACGTTATACGTTGTACGTTATACGTTGTACGTTATACGTTGTATGTTATATGTTATACGCTGTACGTTATACGTTATACGTTGTACGTTATACGTTATACGTTATACGTTAAACGTTATACGCTGTACGTTATACGCTGTACTTTATACGTTATACGTTATACGTTATACGTTGTACGTTATACGCTGTACGTTATACGCTGTACGTTATACGCTGTACATTATACGCTGTACGTTATACGTTATACGTTATACGTTACACGTTGTACGTTGTACGTTATACGTTCAACATTATACATTGTACGTTATACGTTATACGCTGTACGTTATACGTTATACGTTATACGTTATACTTATACGTTATACGTTATACGTTATACGTTATACGTTATACGTTATACGTTATACGTTATACGTTATACACTGTACGTTATACGTTATACGTTATACGTTACACGTTGTACGTTGTACGTTATACGTTATACGTTATACGTTGTACGTTGTACGTTATACGTTGTACGTTATACGTTGTACGATATACGCTGTACGTTATACGTTGTACGTTATATGTTATACGTTACACGTTGTACAATGTACGTTATACGTTATACGTTATACGTTGTACGTTATACGTTATACGTTATACGTTACACGTTATACGTTATACGTTATACGGTATACGGTATACGGTATACGGTATACGTTATACGTTGTACGTTATACGTTATACGTTATACGTTATACGTTATATTTTATACGATATACGTTATACGTTATACGTTATACGTTATACGTTATGGGCTGTACGTTATACGTTATACGTTATACGCTGTACGTTATACGTTATACGTTATACGTTACACGTTGTACGTTGTACGTTATACGTTATACGTTGTATGTTATACGTTGTACGTTATACGTTATACGTTGTACGTTATACGTTGTACATTATACGTTGTACATTATACGCTGTACGTTATACGTTATACGTTATACGTTATACGTTATACGTTATACGTTATACGTTATACGTTATACGTTATACGTTATACGCTGTACGTTATACGCTGTACGTTATACGCTGTACGTTATAAGTTATACGTTATACGTTATACGTTACACGTTATAAGTTATACGTTATACGTTATACGTTACACGTTATACGTTGTACGTTATACGTTATACGTTGTACGTTATACGTTGTACATTATACGTTGTACGTTATACGTTATACGCTGTACGTTATAAGTTATACGTTATACGTTATACGTTACACGTTGTACGTTGTACGTTATACGTTGTACATTATACGTTGTACGTTATACGTTATACGCTGTACGTTATACGTTATACGTTACATGTTGTACGTTGTACGTTATACGTTGTACGTTATACGTTGTACGTTATACGTTGTATGTTATACGTTATACGCTGTACGTTATACGTCATACGTTGTACGTTATACGTTATACGTTATACGTTATACGTTATACGTTATACGCTGTACGTTATACGCTGTACGTTATACGTTATACGTTATACGTTATACGTTGTACGTTATACGCTGTACGTTATACGCTGTACGTTATACGTTATACGTTATACGTTATACGTTGTACGTTATACGCTGTACGTTATACCTTATACGTTATACGTTATACGTTATACGTTATACGCTGTACGTTATACGCTGTACGTTATACGTTATACGTTATACGTTATACGTTATACGTAATACGTTATACGTTATACGTTATACGTTATACGCAATACGTTATACGTTATACGTTATACGTTATACGTTATACGTTATACGTTATACGTTATACGTTATACGTTATACGTTATACGTTATACGTTATACGTTTTACGTTATACGTTATACGTTGTACGTTATACGCTGTACGTTATACGCTGTACGTTATACGCTGTACGTTATACGTTATACGTTGTACGTTATACGTTATACGTTATACGTTATACGCTGTACGTTATACGCTGTACGTTATACGTTATACGTTATACGTTGTACGTTATACGCTGTACGTTATACCTTATACGTTATACGTTATACGCTGTACGTTATACGCTGTACGTTATACGTTATACGTTATACGTTAAACGTTATACGTTATACGTTATACGTTATACGTTATACGTTATACGTTATACGTTATACGTTATACGTTATACGCTGTACGTTATACGTTATACGTTATACGTTACACGTTGTACGTTGTACGTTATACGTTATACGTTATACGTTGTACGTTGTACGTTATACGTTGTACGTTATACGTTGTACATTATACGTTGTACGTTATACGTTATACGTTATACGTTATACGTTATACGTTATACGTTATACGTTATACGGTATACGGTATACGGTATACGGTATACGTTATACGTTGTACGTTATACGTTATACGTTATACGTTATACGTTATACGTTATATGTTATACGATATACGTTATACGTTATACGTTATACGTTATACGTTATGGGCTGTACGTTATACGTTATACGTTATACGCTGTACGTTATACGTTATACGTTATACGTTACACGTTGTACGTTGTACGTTATACGTTATACGTTGTATGTTATACGTTGTACGTTATACGTTATACGTTGTACGTTATACGTTGTACGTTATACGTTACACGTTGTACGTTGTACGTTATACGTTCAACATTATACATTGTACGTTATACGTTATACGCTGTACGTTATACGTTATACGTTATACGTTATACGTTATACGTTATACGTTATACGTTATACGTTATACGTTATACGTTATACGTTATACGTTATACGTTATACGTTATACGTTATACGTTATACGTTATACGTTATACGTAATACGTTATACGTTATACGTTATACGTTATACGTTATACGATATACGTTATACGTTATACGTTATACGTTATACGTTATACGTTATACGTTATACGTTATACGTTATACGTTATACGTTATACGTTATACGTTATACGTTATACGTTATACGTTATACGTTATACGTTATACGTTATACGTTATGGGCTGTACGTTATACGTTATACGTTATACGTTATACGGTATACGGTATACGGTATACGGTATACGTTATACGTTGTACGTTATACGTTATACGTTATACGTTATACGTTATATGTTATACGATATACGTTATACGTTATACGTTATACGTTATACGTTATACGTTATACGTTATGGGCTGTACGTTATACGTTATACGTTATACGCTGTACGTTATACGTTATACGTTATACGTTACACGTTGTACGTTGTACGTTATACGTTATACGTTGTATGTTATACGTTGTACGTTATACGTTATACGTTGTACGTTATACGTTGTACATTATACGTTGTACGTTATACGTTATACGCTGTACGTTATACGTTATACGTTATACGTTGTACGTTATACGCTTTACGTTATACGCTGTACGTTATACGCTGTACATTTTACGCTGTACGTTATACGTTATACGTTATACGTTACACGTTGTACGTTGTACGTTATACGTTGAACATTATACATTGTACGGTATACGTTATACGCTGTACGTTATACGTTATACGTTATACGTTATACGTTATACGTTATACGTTATACGTTATACGTTATACGTTATACGTTATACGTTATACGTTATACGTTATACGTTATACGTTATACGTTATACGTTATACGTTATACGTTATACGTTATACGTTATACGTTATACGTTATACGTTATACGTTATACGTTATACGTTATACGTTATACGTTGTACGTTGTACGTTATACGTTATACGTTGTATGTTATACGTTGTACGTTATACGTTATACGTTGTACGTTATACGTTGTACATTATACGTTGTATGTTATACGTTATACGCTGTACGTTATACGTTATTCGTTATACGTTATACGTTATACGTTATACGTTATACGTTATACGTTATACGTTATACGTTATACGTTATACGTTATACGTTATACGTTATACGTTATACGTTATACGTTATACGTTATACGTTATACGTTATACGTTATACGTTATACGTTATACGTTATACGTTGTACGTTATACGCTGTACGTTATACGCTGTACGTTATATGTTACACGTTGTACGTTGTACGTTATACGTTGTACAGTGTACGTTATACGTTGTACGTTATACGTTGTACGTTATGCGTTGTACGTTATACGTTGTACGTTATACGTTATACGTTATACGTTATACGTTATACGTTATACGTTATACGTTATACGTTATACGTTACATGTTGTACGTTATACGTTATACGTTATACGTTATACGTTGTACGTTATACGCTGTACGTTATACGCTGTACATTATACGCTGTACGTTATACGTTATACGTTATACGTTATACGTTATACGTTATACGTTGTACGTTGTACGTTATACGTTATACGTTGTATGTTATACGTTGTACGTTATACGTTATACGTTGTACGTTATACGTTGTACATTATACGTTGTACGTTATACGTTTTACGCTGTACGTTATACGTTATTCGTTATACGTTATACGTTATACGTTATACGTTATACGTTATACGTTATACGTTATACGTTATACGTTATACGTTATACGTTATACGTTATACGTTATACGTTATACGTTATACGTTATACGTTATACGTTATACGTTATACGTTATACGTTATACGTTGTACGTTATACGCTGTACGTTATACGCTGTACGTTATATGTTACACGTTGTACGTTGTACGTTATACGTTGTACAGTGTACGTTATACGTTGTACGTTATACGCTGTACGTTATACGTTATACGTTATACGTTATACGTTGTACATTATACGTTGTATGTTATACGTTATACGCTGTACGTTATACGTTATTCGTTATACGTTATACGTTATACGTTATACGTTATACGTTATACGTTATACGTTATACGTTATACGTTATACGTTATACGTTATACGTTATACGTTATACGTTATACGTTATACGTTATACGTTGTACGTTATACGCTGTACGTTATACGCTGTACGTTATATGTTACACGTTGTACGTTGTACGTTATACGTTGTACATTGTACGTTATACGTTGTACGTTATACGTTGCACGTTATGCGTTGTACGTTATACGTTGTACGTTATACGTTATACGTTATACGTTATACGTTATACGTTATACGTTATACGTTATACGTTATACGTTATACGTTATACGTTATACGTTATACGTTATACGTTATACGTTATACGTTTTACGTTATACGTTATACGTTATACGTTTTACGTTATACATTATACGTTATACGTTATACGTTATACGTTAAACGTTATACGTTATACGTTATACGTTATACGTTATACGTTATACGTTATACGTTATACGTTATACGTTATACGTTATACGTTATACGTTATACGTTATACGTTATACGTTATACGTTATACGTTATACGTTATACGTTATACGTTATACGTTATACGTTATACGTTATACGTTATACGTTATACGTTATACGTTATACGTTATACGTTATACGTTATACGTTATACGTTATACGTTATACGTTATACGTTATACGTTATACGTTATACGTTATACGTTATACGTTATACGTTATACGTTATACGTTATACGTTATACGTTATACGTTATACGTTATACGTTATACGTTATACGTTATACGTTATACGTTATACGTTATACGTTATACGTTATACGCTGTACGTTAGACGCTGTACGTTATACGCTGTACGTTATAAGTTATACGTTATACGTTATACGTTACACGTTGTACGTTGTACGTTATACGTTGTACGTTATACGTTGTACATTATACGTTGTACGTTATACGTTATACGCTGTACGTTATAAGTTATACGTTATACGTTATACGTTACACGTTGTACGTTGTACGTTATACGTTGTACATTATACGTTGTACGTTATACGTTATACGCTGTACGTTATACGTTATACGTTACATGTTGTACGTTGTACGTTATACGTTGTACGTTATACGTTGTACGTTATACGTTGTACGTTATACGTTGTATGTTATACGTTATACGCTGTACGTTATACGTTATACGTTGTACGTTATACGTATAATCGTTATACGTTATACGCTGTACGTTATACGCTGTACGTTATACGTTATACGTTATACGTTATACGTTGTACGTTATACGCTGTACGTTATACGCTGTACGTTATACGTTATACGTTATACGTTATACGTTGTACGTTATACGCTGTACGTTATACGCTGTACGTTATACGTTACAAGTTGTACGTTGTACGTTATACGTTGTACGTTATACGTTGTACGTTATACGTTGTACATTGTACGTTATACGTTTTACGTTATACGTTGTACGTTATGCGTTGTACGTTATACGTTTTACGTTATACGTTATACGTTATACGTTATACGTTATACGTTATACGTTATACGTTATACGTTATACGTTATACGTTATACGTTATACGTTATACGTTATACGTTATACGTTATACGTTATACGTTATACGTTATACGTTATACGTTATACGTTATACGTTATACGTTATACGTTATACGTTATACGTTATACGTTATACGTTATACGTTATACGTTATACGCTGTACGTTAGACGCTGTACGTTATACGCTGTACGTTATAAGTTTTACGTTATACGTTATACGTTACACGTTGTACGTTGTACGTTATACGTTGTACGTTATACGTTGTACATTATACGTTGTACGTTATACGTTATACGCTGTACGTTATAAGTTATACGTTATACGTTATACGTTACACGTTGTACGTTGTACGTTATACGTTGTACATTATACGTTGTACGTTATACGTTATACGCTGTACGTTATACGTTATACGTTACATGTTGTACGTTGTACGTTATACGTTGTACGTTATACGTTGTACGTTATACGTTGTACGTTATACGTTGTAAGTTATACGTTATACGCTGTACGTTATACGTTATACGTTGTACGTTATGCGTTATACGTTATACGTTATACGCTGTACGTTATACGCTGTACGTTATACGTTATACGTTATACGTTATACGTTGTACGTTATACGCTGTACGTTATACGCTGTACGTTATACGTTATACGTTATACGTTATACGTTGTACGTTATACGCTGTACGTTATACGCTGTACGTTATACGTTACAAGTTGTACGTTGTACGTTATACGTTGTACGTTATACGTTGTACGTTATACGTTGTACTTTTTACGTTATACGTTGTACGTTATACGTTGTACGTTATGCGTTGTACGTTATACGTTGTACGTTATACGTTATACGTTATACGTTATACGTTATACGTTATACGTTATACGTTTTACGTTATACGTTATACGTTATACGTTATACGTTATACGTTATACGTTACATGTTGTACGTTGTACGTTATACGTTGTACGTTATACGTTGTACGTTATACGTTGTACGTTATACGTTGTATGTTATACGTTATACGCTGTACGTTATACGTTATACGTT
This sequence comes from Lasioglossum morio, assembly GCA_916610235.2. Lineage (NCBI taxonomy): Eukaryota > Metazoa > Arthropoda > Insecta > Hymenoptera > Halictidae > Lasioglossum > Lasioglossum morio. The sequence continues at coordinate 1,010,183 of CAKAJA020001038.1, forward strand.
ATACGTTATACGTTACACGTTGTACGTTGGACGTTATACGTTGTACATTATACGTTGTACGTTATACGTTATACGCTGTACGTTATACGTTATACGCTGTACGTTATACGTTATACGTTACATGTTGTACGTAGTACGTTATACGTTATACGTTATACGTTATACATTATACGTTATACGTTATACGTTATACGTTAAACGTTATACGTTATACGTTATACGTTATACGTTATACGTTATACGTTATACGTTATACGTTATACGTTATACGTTATACGTTATACGTTATACGTTATACGTTATACGTTATACGTTATACGTTATACGTTATACGTTATACGTTATACGTTATACGTTATACGTTATACGTTATACGTTATACGTTATACGTTATACGTTATACGTTATACGTTATACGTTATACGTTATACGTTATACGTTATACGTTATACGTTATACGTTATACGTTATACGTTATACGTTATACGTTATACGTTATACGTTATACGTTATACGTTATACGTTATACGTTATACGTTATACGCTGTACGTTAGACGCTGTACGTTATACGCTGTACGTTATAAGTTATACGTTATACGTTATACGTTACACGTTGTACGTTGTACGTTATACGTTGTACGTTATACGTTGTACGTTATACGTTGTACGTTATACGTTATACGCTGTACGTTATAAGTTATACGTTATACGTTATACGTTACACGTTGTACGTTGTACGTTATACGTTGTACATTATACGTTGTACGTTATACGTTATACGCTGTACGTTATACGTTATACGTTACATGTTGTACGTTGTACGTTATACGTTGTACGTTATACATTGTACGTTATACGTTGTACGTTATACGTTGTATGTTATACGTTATACGCTGTACGTTATACGTTATACGTTGTACGTTATACGTATATTCGTTATACGTTATACGCTGTACGTTATACGCTGTACGTTATACGTTATACGTTATACGTTATACGTTGTACGTTATACGCTGTACGTTATACGCTGTACGTTATACGTTATACGTTATACGTTATACGTTGTACGTTATACGCTGTACGTTATACGCTGTACGTTATACGTTACAAGTTGTACGTTGTACGTTATACGTTGTACGTTATACGTTGTACGTTATACGTTGTACATTGTACGTTATACGTTGTACGTTATACGTTGTACGTTATGCGTTGTACGTTATACGTTTTACGTTATACGTTATACGTTATACGTTATACGTTATACGTTATACGTTATACGTTATACGTTATACGTTATACGTTATACGTTATACGTTATACGTTATACGTTATACGTTATACGTTATACGTTATACGTTATACGTTATACGTTATACGTTATACGTTATACGTTATACGTTATACGTTATACGTTATACGTTATACGTTATACGTTATACGTTATACGTTATACGCTGTACGTTAGACGCTGTACGTTATACGCTGTACGTTATAAGTTATACGTTATACGTTATACGTTACACGTTGTACGTTGTACGTTATACGTTGTACGTTATACGTTGTACGTTATACGTTGTACGTTATACGTTATACGCTGTACGTTATAAGTTATACGTTATACGTTATACGTTACACGTTGTACGTTGTACGTTATACGTTGTACATTATACGTTGTACGTTATACGTTATACGCTGTACGTTATACGTTATACGTTACATGTTGTACGTTGTACGTTATACGTTGTACGTTATACGTTGTACGTTATACGTTGTACGTTATACGTTGTATGTTATACGTTATACGCTGTACGTTATACGTTATACGTTGTACGTTATGCGTTATGCGTTATACGTTATACGCTGTACGTTATACGCTGTACGTTATACGTTATACGTTATACGTTATACGTTGTACGTTATACGCTGTACGTTATACGCTGTACGTTATACGTTATACGTTATACGTTATACGTTGTACGTTATACGCTGTACGTTATACGCTGTACGTTATACGTTACAAGTTGTACGTTGTACGTTATACGTTGTACGTTATACGTTGTACGTTATACGTTGTACATTGTACGTTATACGTTGTACGTTATACGTTGTACGTTATGCGTTGTACGTTATACGTTGTACGTTATACGTTATACGTTATACGTTATACGTTATACGTTATACGTTATACGTTTTACGTTATACGTTATACGTTATACGTTATACGTTATACATTATACGTTATACGTTACATGTTGTACGTTGTACGTTATACGTTGTACGTAATACGTTGTACGTTATACGTTGTACGTTATACGTTGTATGTTATACGTTATACGCTGTACGTTATACGTTATACGTTATACGTTATACGTTACACGTTGTACGTTGGACGTTATACGTTGTACATTATACGTTGTACGTTATACGTTATACGCTGTACGTTATACGTTATACGCTGTACGTTATACGTTATACGTTACATGTTGTACGTAGTACGTTATACGTTGTACGTTATACGTTGTACGTTATACGTTGTACGTTATACGTTGTATGTTATACGTTATACGCTGTACGTTATACGTTATACGTTGTACGTTATACGTTATACGTTATACGTTATACGCTGTACGTTATACGCTGTACGTTATACGTTATACGTTATACGTTATACGTTATATGTTATACGTTATACGTTATACGTTATACGTTGTACGTTATACGATGTACGTTATACGCTGTACGTTATATGTTACACGTTGTACGTTGTACGTTATACGTTGTACAGTGTACGTTATACGTTGTACGTTATACGTTGTACGTTATGCGTTGTACGTTATACGTTGTACGTTATACGTTATACGTTATACGTTATACGTTATATGTTATACGTTATACGTTATACGTTACATGTTGTACGTTATACGTTATACGTTATACGTTATACGTTGTACGTTATACGCTGTACGTTATACGCTGTACATTATACGCTGTACGTTATACGTTATACGTTATACGTTACACGTTGTACGTTGTACGTTATACGTTGAACATTATACATTGTACGTTATACGTTATACGCTGTACGTTATACGTTATACGTTATACGTTATACGTTATACTTTATACGTTATACGTTATACGTTATACGTTATACGTTATACGTTATACGTTATACGTTATACGTTATACGTTATACGTTATACGTTATACGTTATACGTTATACGTTATACGTTATACGTTATACGCTGTACGTTAGACGCTGTACGTTATACGCTGTACGTTATAAGTTATACGTTATACGTTATACGTTACACGTTGTACGTTGTACGTTATACGTTGTACGTTATACGTTGTACGTTATACGTTGTACGTTATACGTTATACGCTGTACGTTATAAGTTATACGTTATACGTTATACGTTACACGTTGTACGTTGTACGTTATACGTTGTACATTATATGTTGTATGTTATACGTTATACGCTGTACGTTATACGTTATACGTTACATGTTGTACGTTGTACGTTATACGTTGTACGTTATACGTTGTACGTTATACGTTGTACGTTATACGTTGTATGTTATACGTTATACGCTGTACGTTATACGTTATACGTTGTACGTTATGCGTTATACGTTATACGTTATACGCTGTACGTTATACGCTGTACGTTATACGTTATACGTTATACGTTATACGTTGTACGTTATACGCTGTACGTTATACGCTGTACGTTATACGTTATACGTTATACGTTATACGTTGTACGTTATACGCTGTACGTTATACGCTGTACGTTATACGCTGTACGTTATACGTTACAAGTTGTACGTTGTACGTTATACGTTGTACGTTATACGTTGTACGTTATACGTTGTACGTTATACGCTGTACGTTATACGCTGTACGTTATATGTTACACGTTGTACGTTGTACGTTATACGTTGTACCGTGTACGTTATACGTTGTACGTTATACGTTGTACGTTATGCGTTGTACGTTATACGTTATACGTTATACGTTATACGTTATACGTTATACGTTATACGTTATACGTTTTACGTTATACGTTATACGTTATACGTTATACGTTATACGTTATACGTTACATGTTGTACGTTGTACGTTATACGTTGTACGTAATACGTTGTACGTTATACGTTGTACGTTATACGTTGTATGTTATACGTTATACGCTGTACGTTATACGTTATACGTTATACGTTATACGTTACACGTTGTACGTTGGACGTTATACGTTGTACATTATACGTTGTACGTTATACGTTATACGCTGTACGTTATACGTTATACGCTGTACGTTATACGTTATACGTTACATGTTGTACGTAGTACGTTATACGTTGTACGTTATACGTTGTACGTTATACGTTGTACGTTATACGTTGTATGTTATACGTTATACGCTGTACGTTATACGTTATACGTTGTACGTTATACGTTATACGTTATACGTTATACGCTGTACGTTATACGCTGTACGTTATACGTTATACGTTATACGTTATACGTTATATGTTATACGTTATACGTTATACGTTATACGTTGTACGTTATACGCTGTACGTTATACGCTGTACGTTATATGTTACACGTTGTACGTTGTACGTTATACGTTATACGTTATACGTTGTACGTTATACGCTGTACGTTATACGCTGTACATTATACGCTGTACGTTATACGTTATACGTTATACGTTACACGTTGTACGTTGTACGTTATACGTTGAACATTATACATTGTACGTTATACGTTATACGCTGTACGTTATACGTTATACGTTATACGTTATACGTTATACTTTATACGTTATACGTTATACGTTATACGTTATACGTTATACGTTATACGTTATACGTTATACGTTATACGTTATACGTTATACGTTATACGTTATACGTTATACGTTATACGTTATACGTTATACGTTATACGTTATACGTTATACGTTATACGTTATACGTTATACGTTATACGTTGTACGTTGTACGTTATACGTTATACGTTGTATGTTATACGTTGTACGTTATACGTTATACGTTGTACGTTATACGTTGTACATTATACGTTGTATGTTATACGTTATACGCTGTACGTTATACGTTATTCGTTATACGTTATACGTTATACGTTATACGTTATACGTTATACGTTATACGTTATACGTTATACGTTATACGTTATACGATATACGTTATACGTTATACGTTATACGTTATACGTTATACGTTATACGTTATACGTTATACGTTATACGTTATACGTTATACGTTGTACGTTATACGCTGTACGTTATACGCTGTACGTTATATGTTACACGTTGTACGTTGTACGTTATACGTTGTACATTGTACGTTATACGTTGTACGTTATACGTTGCACGTTATGCGTTGTACGTTATACGTTGTACGTTATACGTTATACGTTATACGTTATACGTTATACGTTATACGTTATACGTTATACGTTATACGTTATACGTTATACGTTATACGTTATACGTTATACGTTATACGTTATACGTTATACGTTGTACGTTATACGCTGTACGTTATACGCTGTACATTATACGCTGTACGTTATACGTTATACGTTATACGTTACACGTTGTACGTTGTACGTTATACGTTGAACATTATACATTGTACGTTATACGTTATACGCTGTACGTTATACGTTATACGTTATACGTTATACGTTATACGTTATACGTTATACGTTATACGTTATACGTTATACGTTATACGTTATACGTTATACGTTATACGTTATACGTTATACGTTATACGTTATACGTTATACGTTATACGTTATACGTTGTACGTTGTACGTTATACGTTATACGTTGTATGTTATACGTTGTACGTTATACGTTATACGTTGTACGTTATACGTTGTACATTATACGTTGTATGTTATACGTTATACGCTGTACGTTATACGTTATTCGTTATACGTTATACGTTATACGTTATACGTTATACGTTATACGTTACACGTTATACGTTATACGTTATACGTTATACGTTATACGTTATACGTTATACGTTATACGTTATACGTTATACGTTATACGTTATACGTTATACGTTATACGTTATACGTTGTACGTTATACGCTGTACGTTATACGCTGTACGTTATATGTTACACGTTGTACGTTGTACGTTATACGTTGTACATTGTACGTTATACGTTGTACGTTATACGTTGCACGTTATGCGTTGTACGTTATACGTTGTACGTTATACGTTATACGTTATACGTTATACGTTATACGTTATACGTTATACGTTATACGTTATACGTTATACGTTATACGTTATACGTTATACGTTATACGTTATACGTTATACGTTATACGTTATACGTTATACGTTTTACGTTATACGTTATACGTTATACGTTTTACGTTATACATTATACGTTATACGTTATACGTTATACGTTAAACGTTATACGTTATACGTTATACGTTATACGTTATACGTTATACGTTATACGTTATACGTTATACGTTATACGTTATACGTTATACGTTATACGTTATACGTTATACGTTATACGTTATACGTTATACGTTATACGTTATACGTTATACGTTGTACGTTATACGTTATACGTTATACGTTATACGTTATACGTTATACGTTATACGTTATACGTTATACGTTATACGTTATACATTATACGTTATACGTTATACGTTATACGTTATACGTTATACGTTATACGTTATACGTTATACGTTATACGTTATACGTTATACGTTATACGTTATACGCTGTACGTTAGACGCTGTACGTTATACGCTGTACGTTATAAGTTATACGTTATACGTTATACGTTACACGTTGTACGTTGTACGTTATACGTTGTACGTTATACGTTGTACATTATACGTTGTACGTTATACGCTGTACGTTATACGCTGTACGTTATACGCTGTACGTTATACGTTATACGTTATACGTTACACGTTGTACGTTGTACGTTATACGTTGAACATTATACATTGTACGTTATACGTTATACGCTGTACGTTATACGTTATACGTTATACGTTATACGTTATACTTTATACGTTATACGTTATACGTTATACGTTATACGTTATACGTTATACGTTATACGTTATACGTTATACGTTATACGTTATACGTTATACGTTATACGTTATACGTTATACGTTATACGTTATACGTTATACGTTATACGTTATACGTTATACGTTATACGTTATACGTTATACGTTATACGTTATACGTTATACGTTATACGTTGTACGTTGTACGTTATACGTTATACGTTGTATGTTATACGTTGTACGTTATACGTTATACGTTGTACGTTATACGTTGTACATTATACGTTGTATGTTATACGTTATACGCTGTACGTTATACGTTATTCGTTATACGTTATACGTTATACGTTATACGTTATACGTTATACGTTATACGTTATACGTTATACGTTATACGTTATACGTTATACGTTATACGTTATACGTTATACGTTATACGTTATACGTTATACGTTATACGTTATACGTTATACGTTGTACGTTATACGCTGTACGTTATACGCTGTACGTTATATGTTACACGTTGTACGTTGTACGTTATACGTTGTACATTGTACGTTATACGTTGTACGTTATACGTTGCACGTTATGCGTTGTACGTTATACGTTGTACGTTATACGTTATACGTTATACGTTATACGTTATACGTTATACGTTATACGTTATACGTTATACGTTATACGTTATACGTTATACGTTATACGTTATACGTTATACGTTATACGTTATACGTTATACGTTATACGTTATACGTTTTACGTTATACGTTATACGTTATACGTTTTACGTTATACATTATACGTTATACGTTATACGTTATACGTTAAACGTTATACGTTATACGTTATACGTTATACGTTATACGTTATACGTTATACGTTATACGTTATACGTTATACGTTATACGTTATACGTTATACGTTATACGTTATACGTTATACGTTATACGTTATACGTTATACGTTATACGTTATACGTTATACGTTATACGTTCTACGTTGTACGTTATACGTTATACGTTATACGTTATACGTTATACGTTATACGTTATACGTTATACGTTATACGTTATACGTTATACGTTATACGTTATACGTTATACGTTATACGTTATACGTTATACGTTATACGTTATACGTTATACGTTATACGTTATACGCTGTACGTTAGACGCTGTACGTTATACGCTGTACGTTATAAGTTATACGTTATACGTTATACGTTACACGTTGTACGTTGTACGTTATACGTTGTACGTTATACGTTGTACATTATACGTTGTACGTTATACGTTATACGCTGTACGTTATAAGTTATACGTTATACGTTATACGTTACACGTTGTACGTTGTACGTTATACGTTGTACATTATACGTTGTACGTTATACGTTATACGCTGTACGTTATACGTTATACGTTACATGTTGTACGTTGTACGTTATACGTTGTACGTTATACGTTGTACGTTATACGTTGTACGTTATACGTTGTATGTTATACGTTATACGCTGTACGTTATACGTTATACGTTGTACGTTATACGTTATACGTTATACGTTATACGCTGTACGTTATACGCTGTACGTTATACGTTATACGTTATACGTTATACGTTGTACGTTATACGCTGTACGTTATACGCTGTACGTTATACGTTATACGTTATACGTTATACGTTGTACGTTATACGCTGTACGTTATACGCTGTACGTTATACGTTACAAGTTGTACGTTGTACGTTATACGTTGTACGTTATACGTTGTACGTTATACGTTGTACATTGTACGTTATACGTTGTACGTTATACGTTGTACGTTATGCGTTGTACGTTATACGTTGTACGTTGTACGTTATACGTTATACGTTATACGTTATACGTTATACGTTATACGTTATACGTTGTACGTTATACGTTGTACGTTATGCGTTGTACGTTATACGTTATACGTTGTACGTTATACGTTGTACGTTATACGTTGTACGTTATACGTTGTACATTGTACGTTATACGTTGTACGTTATACGTTGTACGTTATGCGTTGTACGTTATACGTTGTACGTTGTACGTTATACGTTATACGTTATACGCTGTACGTTATACGCTGTACGTTATACGCTGTACGTTATAAGTTATACGTTATACGTTATACGTTACACGTTATACGTTGTACGTTATACGTTATACGTTGTACGTTATACGTTGTACATTATACGTTGTACGTTATACGTTATACGCTGTACGTTATAAGTTATACGTTATACGTTATACGTTACACGTTGTACGTTGTACGTTATACGTTGTACATTATACGTTGTACGTTATACGTTATACGCTGTACGTTATACGTTATACGTTACATGTTGTACGTTGTACGTTATACGTTGTACGTTATACGTTGTACGTTATACGTTGTATGTTATACGTTATACGCTGTACGTTATACGTTATACGTTGTACGTTATACGTTATACGTTATACGTTATACGTTATACGCTGTACGTTATACGCTGTACGTTATACGTTATACGTTATACGTTATACGTTGTACGTTATACGCTGTACGTTATACGCTGTACGTTATACGCTGTACATTATACGCTGTACGTTATACGTTATACGTTATACGTTACACGTTGTACGTTGTACGTTATACGTTGAACATTATACATTGTACGTTATACGTTATACGCTGTACGTTATACGTTATACGTTATACGTTATACGTTATACGTTATACGTTATACGTTATACGTTATACGTTATACGTTATACGTTATACGTTATACGTTATACGTTATACACTGTACGTTATACGTTATACGTTATACGTTACACGTTGTACGTTGTACGTTATACGTTATACGTTATACGTTGTACGTTGTACGTTATACGTTGTACGTTATACGTTGTACGATATACGTTGTACGTTATACGTTGTACGTTATATGTTATACGTTACACGTTGTACGATGTACGTTATACGTTATACGTTATACGTTGTACGTTATACGTTATACGTTATACGTTATACGTTATACGTTATACGTTATACGGTATACGGTATACGGTATACGGTATACGTTATACGTTGTACGTTATACGTTATACGTTATACGTTATACGTTATATTTTATACGATATACGTTATACGTTATACGTTATACGTTATACGTTATGGGCTGTACGTTATACGTTATACGTTATACGCTGTACGTTATACGTTATACGTTATACGTTACACGTTGTACGTTGTACGTTATACGTTATACGTTGTATGTTATACGTTGTACGTTATACGTTATACGTTGTACGTTATACGTTGTACATTATACGTTGTACATTATACGCTGTACGTTATACGTTATACGTTATACGTTATACGTTATACGTTATACGTTATACGTTATACGCTGTACGTTATACGTTGTACGTTATACGTTGTACATTGTACGTTATACGTTGTACGTTATACGTTGTACGTTATGCGTTGTACGTTATACGTTGTACGTTGTACGTTATACGTTATACGTTATACGTTATACGTTATACGTTATACGTTATACGTTGTACGTTATACGTTGTACGTTATGCGTTGTACGTTATACGTTATACGTTGTACGTTATACGTTGTACGTTATACGTTGTACGTTATACGTTGTACATTGTACGTTATACGTTGTACGTTATACGTTGTACGTTATGCGTTGTACGTTATACGTTGTACGTTGTACGTTATACGTTATACGTTATACGCTGTACGTTATACGCTGTACGTTATACGCTGTACGTTATAAGTTATACGTTATACGTTATACGTTACACGTTATACGTTGTACGTTATACGTTATACGTTGTACGTTATACGTTGTACATTATACGTTGTACGTTATACGTTATACGCTGTACGTTATACGTTATACGTTATACGTTATACGTTACACGTTGTACGTTGTACGTTATACGTTGTACATTATACGTTGTACGTTATACGTTATACGCTGTACGTTATACGTTATACGTTACATGTTGTACGTTGTACGTTATACGTTGTACGTTATACGTTGTACGTTATACGTTGTATGTTATACGTTATACGCTGTACGTTATACGTTATACGTTGTACGTTATACGTTATACGTTATACGTTATACGTTATACGCTGTACGTTATACGCTGTACGTTATACGTTATACGTTATACGTTATACGTTGTACGTTATACGCTGTACGTTATACGCTGTACGTTATACGCTGTACATTATACGCTGTACGTTATACGTTATACGTTATACGTTACACGTTGTACGTTGTACGTTATACGTTGAACATTATACATTGTACGTTATACGTTATACGCTGTACGTTATACGTTATACGTTATACGTTATACGTTATACGTTATACGTTATACGTTATACGTTATACGTTATACGTTATACGTTATACGTTATACGTTATACGTTATACACTGTACGTTATACGTTATACGTTATACGTTACACGTTGTACGTTGTACGTTATACGTTATACGTTATACGTTGTACGTTGTACGTTATACGTTGTACGTTATACGTTGTACGATATACGTTGTACGTTATACGTTGTACGTTATATGTTATACGTTACACGTTGTACGATGTACGTTATACGTTATACGTTATACGTTGTACGTTATACGTTATACGTTATACGTTATACGTTATACGTTATACGTTATACGGTATACGGTATACGGTATACGGTATACGTTATACGTTGTACGTTATACGTTATACGTTATACGTTATACGTTATATTTTATACGATATACGTTATACGTTATACGTTATACGTTATACGTTATGGGCTGTACGTTATACGTTATACGTTATACGCTGTACGTTATACGTTATACGTTATACGTTACACGTTGTACGTTGTACGTTATACGTTATACGTTGTATGTTATACGTTGTACGTTATACGTTATACGTTGTACGTTATACGTTGTACATTATACGTTGTACATTATACGCTGTACGTTATACGTTATACGTTATACGTTATACGTTATACGTTATACGTTATACGTTATACGCTGTACGTTATACGCTGTACGTTATACGCTGTACGTTATAAGTTATACGTTATACGTTATACGTTACACGTTATAAGTTATACGTTATACGTTATACGTTACACGTTATACGTTGTACGTTATACGTTATACGTTGTACGTTATACGTTGTACATTATACGTTGTACGTTATACGTTATACGCTGTACGTTATAAGTTATACGTTATACGTTATACGTTACACGTTGTACGTTGTACGTTATACGTTGTACATTATACGTTGTACGTTATACGTTATACGCTGTACGTTATACGTTATACGTTACATGTTGTACGTTGTACGTTATACGTTGTACGTTATACGTTGTACGTTATACGTTGTATGTTATACGTTATACGCTGTACGTTATACGTTATACGTTGTACGTTATACGTTATACGTTATACGTTATACGTTATACGCTGTACGTTATACGCTGTACGTTATACGTTATACGTTATACGTTATACGTTGTACGTTATACGTTGTACGATATACGTTGTACGTTATACGTTGTACGTTATATGTTATACGTTACACGTTGTACGATGTACGTTATACGTTATACGCTGTACGTTATACGTTATACGTTGTACGTTATACGTTATACGTTATACGTTATACGTTATACGCTGTACGTTATACGCTGTACGTTATACGTTATACGTTATACGTTATACGTTGTACGTTATACGCTGTACGTTATACGCTGTACGTTATACGTTATACGTTATACGTCATACGTTGTACGTTATACGCTGTACGTTATACCTTATACGTTATACGTTATACGTTATACGTTATACGCTGTACGTTATACGCTGTACGTTATACGTTATACGTTATACGTTATACGTTATACGTAATACGTTATACGTTATACGTTATACGTTATACGCAATACGTTATACGTTATACGTTATACGTTATACGTTATACGTTATACGTTATACGTTATACGTTATACGTTATACGTTATACGTTATACGTTATACGTTATACGTTATACGTTATACGTTATACGTTATACGTTATACGTTATACGTTTTACGTTATACGTTATACGTTGTACGTTATACGCTGTACGTTATACGCTGTACGTTATACGCTGTACGTTATACGTTACACGTTATAAGTGATACGTTATACGTTATACGTTATACGCTGTACGTGATACGTTATACGTTACACGTTGTACGTTGTACGTTATACGTTATACGTTATACGTTGTACGTTGTACGTTATACGTTGTACGTTATACGTTGTACGATATACGTTGTACGTTATACGTTGTACGTTATATGTTATACGTTACACGTTGTACGATGTACGTTATACGTTATACGTTATACGTTATACGTTATACGTTATACGTTATACGTTATACGTTATACGTTATACGTTATACGTTATACGTTATACGTTATACGTTATACGTTATACGGTATACGGTATACGGTATACGGTATACGTTATACGTTGTACGTTATACGTTATACGTTATACGTTATACGTTATACGTTATATGTTATACGATATACGTTATACGTTATACGTTATACGTTATACGTTATGGGCTGTACGTTATACGTTATACGTTATACGCTGTACGTTATACGTTATACGTTATACGTTACACGTTGTACGTTGTACGTTATACGTTATACGTTGTATGTTATACGTTGTACGTTATACGTTACACGTTGTACGTTATACGTTATACGTTACACGTTGTACGTTGTACGTTATACGTTATACGTTATACGTTGTACGTTGTACGTTATACGTTGTACGTTATATGTTATACGTTACACGTTGTACGATGTACGTTATACGTTATACGTTATACGTTATACGTTATACGTTATACGTTATACGTTATACGTTATACGTTATACGTTATACGTTATACGTTATACGGTATACGGTATACGGTATACGGTATACGTTATACGTTGTACGTTATACGTTATACGTTATACGTTATACGTTATACGTTATATGTTATACGATATACGTTATACGTTATACGTTATACGTTATACGTTATGGGCTGTACGTTATACGTTATACGTTGTACGTTATACGTTATACGTTATACGTTATACGTTGTACGTTATACGTTATACGTTACACGTTGTACGTTGTACGTTATACGTTATACGTTATACGTTGTACGTTGTACGTTATACGTTGTACGTTATACGTTGTACGATATACGTTGTACGTTATACGTTGTACGTTATATGTTATACGTTACACGTTGTACGATGTACGTTATACGTTATACGTTATACGTTATACGTTATACGTTATACGTTATACGTTATACGTTATACGTTATACGTTATACGTTATACGTTATACGGTATACGGTATACGGTATACGGTATACGTTATACGTTGTACGTTATACGTTATACGTTATACGTTATACGTTATATGTTATACGATATACGTTATACGTTATACGTTATACGTTATACGTTATGGGCTGTACGTTATACGTTATACGTTATACGCTGTACGTTATACGTTATACGTTATACGTTACACGTTGTACGTTGTACGTTATACGTTATACGTTGTATGTTATACGTTGTACGTTATACGTTACACGTTGTACGTTATACGTTGTACATTATACGTTGTACGTTATACGTTATACGCTGTACGTTATACGTTATACGTTATACGTTGTACGTTATACGCTGTACGTTATACGCTGTACATTATACGCTGTACGTTATACGTTATACGTTATACGTTACACGTTGTACGTTGTACGTTATACGTTGAACATTATACATTGTACGTTATACGTTATACGCTGTACGTTATACGTTATACGTTATACGTTATACGTTATACGTTATACGTTATACGTTATACGTTATACGTTATACGTTATACGTTATACGTTATACACTGTACGTTATACGTTATACGTTATACGTTACACGTTGTACGTTGTACGTTATACGTTATACGTTATACGTTGTACGTTGTACGTTATACGTTGTACGTTATACGTTGTACGATATACGTTGTACGTTATACGTTGTACGTTATATGTTATACGTTACACGTTGTACGATGTACGTTATACGTTATACGTTATACGTTGTACGTTATACGTTATACGTTATACGTTATACGTTATACGTTATACGTTATACGGTATACGGTATACGGTATACGGTATACGTTATACGTTGTACGTTATACGTTATACGTTATACGTTATACGTTATATTTTATACGATATACGTTATACGTTATACGTTATACGTTATACGTTATGGG
Organism: Lasioglossum morio; assembly: GCA_916610235.2. NCBI lineage: Eukaryota > Metazoa > Arthropoda > Insecta > Hymenoptera > Halictidae > Lasioglossum > Lasioglossum morio. The sequence goes on from CAKAJA020001038.1 coordinate 1,025,701, forward strand.
CTGTACGTTATACGTTATACGTTATACGCTGTACGTTATACGTTATACGTTATACGTTACACGTTGTACGTTGTACGTTATACGTTATACGTTGTATGTTATACGTTGTACGTTAAACGTTATACGTTGTACGTTATACGTTGTACATTATACGTTGTACGTTATACGTTATACGCTGTACGTTATACGTTATACGTTATACGTTATACGTTATACGTTGTACGTTATACGCTGTACGTTATACGCTGTACATTATACGCTGTACGTTATACGTTATACGTTATACGTTATACGTTATACGTTATACGTTATACGTTATACGTTATACGTTATACGTTATACGTTATACGTTATACGTTATACGTTATACGCTGTACGTTATACGCTGTACGTTATACGCTGTACGTTATAAGTTATACGTTATACGTTATACGTTACACGTTATACGTTGTACGTTATACGTTATACGTTGTACGTTATACGTTGTACATTATACGTTGTACGTTATACGTTATACGCTGTACGTTATAAGTTATACGTTATACGTTATACGTTACACGTTGTACGTTGTACGTTATACGTTGTACATTATACGTTGTACGTTATACGTTATACGCTGTACGTTATACGTTATACGTTACATGTTGTACGTTGTACGTTATACGTTGTACGTTATACGTTGTACGTTATACGTTGTATGTTATATGTTATACGCTGTACGTTATACGTTATACGTTGTACGTTATACGTTATACGTTATACGTTAAACGTTATACGCTGTACGTTATACGCTGTACTTTATACGTTATACGTTATACGTTATACGTTGTACGTTATACGCTGTACGTTATACGCTGTACGTTATACGCTGTACATTATACGCTGTACGTTATACGTTATACGTTATACGTTACACGTTGTACGTTGTACGTTATACGTTCAACATTATACATTGTACGTTATACGTTATACGCTGTACGTTATACGTTATACGTTATACGTTATACTTATACGTTATACGTTATACGTTATACGTTATACGTTATACGTTATACGTTATACGTTATACGTTATACACTGTACGTTATACGTTATACGTTATACGTTACACGTTGTACGTTGTACGTTATACGTTATACGTTATACGTTGTACGTTGTACGTTATACGTTGTACGTTATACGTTGTACGATATACGCTGTACGTTATACGTTGTACGTTATATGTTATACGTTACACGTTGTACAATGTACGTTATACGTTATACGTTATACGTTGTACGTTATACGTTATACGTTATACGTTACACGTTATACGTTATACGTTATACGGTATACGGTATACGGTATACGGTATACGTTATACGTTGTACGTTATACGTTATACGTTATACGTTATACGTTATATTTTATACGATATACGTTATACGTTATACGTTATACGTTATACGTTATGGGCTGTACGTTATACGTTATACGTTATACGCTGTACGTTATACGTTATACGTTATACGTTACACGTTGTACGTTGTACGTTATACGTTATACGTTGTATGTTATACGTTGTACGTTATACGTTATACGTTGTACGTTATACGTTGTACATTATACGTTGTACATTATACGCTGTACGTTATACGTTATACGTTATACGTTATACGTTATACGTTATACGTTATACGTTATACGTTATACGTTATACGTTATACGCTGTACGTTATACGCTGTACGTTATACGCTGTACGTTATAAGTTATACGTTATACGTTATACGTTACACGTTATAAGTTATACGTTATACGTTATACGTTACACGTTATACGTTGTACGTTATACGTTATACGTTGTACGTTATACGTTGTACATTATACGTTGTACGTTATACGTTATACGCTGTACGTTATAAGTTATACGTTATACGTTATACGTTACACGTTGTACGTTGTACGTTATACGCTGTACGTTATACGTTATACGTTACATGTTGTACGTTGTACGTTATACGTTGTACGTTATACGTTGTACGTTATACGTTGTATGTTATACGTTATACGCTGTACGTTATACGTCATACGTTGTACGTTATACGTTATACGTTATACGTTATACGTTATACGTTATACGCTGTACGTTATACGCTGTACGTTATACGTTATACGTTATACGTTATACGTTGTACGTTATACGCTGTACGTTATACGCTGTACGTTATACGTTATACGTTATACGTTATACGTTGTACGTTATACGCTGTACGTTATACCTTATACGTTATACGTTATACGTTATACGTTATACGCTGTACGTTATACGCTGTACGTTATACGTTATACGTTATACGTTATACGTTATACGTAATACGTTATACGTTATACGTTATACGTTATACGCAATACGTTATACGTTATACGTTATACGTTATACGTTATACGTTATACGTTATACGTTATACGTTATACGTTATACGTTATACGTTATACGTTATACGTTTTACGTTATACGTTATACGTTGTACGTTATACGCTGTACGTTATACGCTGTACGTTATACGCTGTACGTTATACGTTATACGTTGTACGTTATACGTTATACGTTATACGTTATACGCTGTACGTTATACGCTGTACGTTATACGTTATACGTTATACGTTGTACGTTATACGCTGTACGTTATACCTTATACGTTATACGTTATACGCTGTACGTTATACGCTGTACGTTATACGTTATACGTTATACGTTAAACGTTATACGTTATACGTTATACGTTATACGTTATACGTTATACGTTATACGTTATACGTTATACGTTATACGCTGTACGTTATACGTTATACGTTATACGTTACACGTTGTACGTTGTACGTTATACGTTATACGTTATACGTTGTACGTTGTACGTTATACGTTGTACGTTATACGTTGTACATTATACGTTGTACGTTATACGTTATACGTTATACGTTATACGTTATACGTTATACGTTATACGTTATACGGTATACGGTATACGGTATACGGTATACGTTATACGTTGTACGTTATACGTTATACGTTATACGTTATACGTTATACGTTATATGTTATACGATATACGTTATACGTTATACGTTATACGTTATACGTTATGGGCTGTACGTTATACGTTATACGTTATACGCTGTACGTTATACGTTATACGTTATACGTTACACGTTGTACGTTGTACGTTATACGTTATACGTTGTATGTTATACGTTGTACGTTATACGTTACACGTTGTACGTTATACGTTGTACGTTATACGTTACACGTTGTACGTTGTACGTTATACGTTCAACATTATACATTGTACGTTATACGTTATACGCTGTACGTTATACGTTATACGTTATACGTTATACGTTATACGTTATACGTTATACGTTATACGTTATACGTTATACGTTATACGTTATACGTTATACGTTATACGTTATACGTTATACGTTATACGTTATACGTTATACGTAATACGTTATACGTTATACGTTATACGTTATACGTTATACGATATACGTTATACGTTATACGTTATACGTTATACGTTATACGTTATACGTTATACGTTATACGTTATACGTTATACGTTATACGTTATACGTTATACGTTATACGTTATACGTTATACGTTATACGTTATACGTTATACGTTATGGGCTGTACGTTATACGTTATACGTTATACGTTATACGGTATACGGTATACGGTATACGGTATACGTTATACGTTGTACGTTATACGTTATACGTTATATGTTATACGATATACGTTATACGTTATACGTTATACGTTATACGTTATACGTTATACGTTATGGGCTGTACGTTATACGTTATACGTTATACGCTGTACGTTATACGTTATACGTTATACGTTACACGTTGTACGTTGTACGTTATACGTTATACGTTGTATGTTATACGTTGTACGTTATACGTTATACGTTGTACGTTATACGTTGTACATTATACGTTGTACGTTATACGTTATACGCTGTACGTTATACGTTATACGTTATACGTTGTACGTTATACGCTTTACGTTATACGCTGTACGTTATACGCTGTACATTTTACGCTGTACGTTATACGTTATACGTTATACGTTACACGTTGTACGTTGTACGTTATACGTTGAACATTATACATTGTACGGTATACGTTATACGCTGTACGTTATACGTTATACGTTATACGTTGTACGTTATACGTTATACGTTATACGTTATACGTTATACGTTATACGTTATACGTTATACGTTATACGTTATACGTTATACGTTATACGTTATACGTTATACGTTATACGTTATACGTTATACGTTATACGTTATACGTTATACGTTATACGTTATACGTTATACGTTATACGTTATACGTTATACGTTGTACGTTGTACGTTATACGTTATACGTTGTATGTTATACGTTGTACGTTATACGTTATACGTTGTACGTTATACGTTGTACATTATACGTTGTATGTTATACGTTATACGCTGTACGTTATACGTTATACGTTATACGTTATACGTTATACGTTATACGTTATACGTTATACGTTATACGTTATACGTTATACGTTATACGTTATACGTTATACGTTATACGTTATACGTTATACGTTATACGTTATACGTTATACGTTATACGTTATACGTTATACGTTATACGTTGTACGTTATACGCTGTACGTTATACGATGTACGTTATATGTTACACGTTGTACGTTGTACGTTATACGTTGTACAGTGTACGTTATACGTTGTACGTTATACGTTGTACGTTATGCGTTGTACGTTATACGTTGTACGTTATACGTTATACGTTATACGTTATACGTTATACGTTATACGTTATACGTTATACGTTATACGTTACATGTTGTACGTTATACGTTATACGTTATACGTTATACGTTGTACGTTATACGCTGTACGTTATACGCTGTACATTATACGCTGTACGTTATACGTTATACGTTATACGTTATACGTTATACGTTATACGTTGTACGTTGTACGTTATACGTTATACGTTGTATGTTATACGTTGTACGTTATACGTTATACGTTGTACGTTATACGTTGTACATTATACGTTGTATGTTATACGTTATACTCTGTACGTTATACGTTATTCGTTATACGTTATACGTTATACGTTATACGTTATACGTTATACGTTATACGTTATACGTTATACGTTATACGTTATACGTTATACGTTATACGTTATACGTTATACGTTATACGTTATACGTTATACGTTATACGTTATACGTTATACGTTATACGTTGTACGTTATACGCTGTACGTTATACGCTGTACGTTATATGTTACACGTTGTACGTTGTACGTTATACGTTGTACAGTGTACGTTATACGTTGTACGTTATACGCTGTACGTTATACGTTATACGTTATACGTTATACGTTGTACATTATACGTTGTATGTTATACGTTATACGCTGTACGTTATACGTTATTCGTTATACGTTATACGTTATACGTTATACGTTATACGTTATACGTTATACGTTATACGTTATACGTTATACGTTATACGTTATACGTTATACGTTATACGTTATACGTTATACGTTATACGTTGTACGTTATACGCTGTACGTTATACGCTGTACGTTATATGTTACACGTTGTACGTTGTACGTTATACGTTGTACATTGTACGTTATACGTTGTACGTTATACGTTGCACGTTATGCGTTGTACGTTATACGTTGTACGTTATACGTTATACGTTATACGTTATACGTTATACGTTATACGTTATACGTTATACGTTATACGTTATACGTTATACGTTATACGTTATACGTTATACGTTATACGTTATACGTTTTACGTTATACGTTATACGTTATACGTTTTACGTTATACATTATACGTTATACGTTATACGTTATACGTTAAACGTTATACGTTATACGTTATACGTTATACGTTATACGTTATACGTTATACGTTATACGTTATACGTTATACGTTATACGTTATACGTTATACGTTATACGTTATACGTTATACGTTATACGTTATACGTTATACGTTATACGTTATACGTTATACGTTATACGTTATACGTTATACGTTATACGTTATACGTTATACGTTATACGTTATACGTTATACGTTATACGTTATACGTTATACGTTATACGTTATACGTTATACGTTATACGTTATACGTTATACGTTATACGTTATACGTTATACGTTATACGTTATACGTTATACGTTATACGTTATACGTTATACGTTATACGTTATACGTTATACGTTATACGTTATACGTTATACGTTATACGTTATACGCTGTACGTTAGACGCTGTACGTTATACGCTGTACGTTATAAGTTATACGTTATACGTTATACGTTACACGTTGTACGTTGTACGTTATACGTTGTACGTTATACGTTGTACATTATACGTTGTACGTTATACGTTATACGCTGTACGTTATAAGTTATACGTTATACGTTATACGTTACACGTTGTACGTTGTACGTTATACGTTGTACATTATACGTTGTACGTTATACGTTATACGCTGTACGTTATACGTTATACGTTACATGTTGTACGTTGTACGTTATACGTTGTACGTTATACGTTGTACGTTATACGTTGTACGTTATACGTTGTATGTTATACGTTATACGCTGTACGTTATACGTTATACGTTGTACGTTATACGTATATTCGTTATACGTTATACGCTGTACGTTATACGCTGTACGTTATACGTTATACGTTATACGTTATACGTTATACGTTATACGCTGTACGTTATACGCTGTACGTTATACGTTATACGTTATACGTTATACGTTGTACGTTATACGCTGTACGTTATACGCTGTACGTTATACGTTACAAGTTGTACGTTGTACGTTATACGTTGTACGTTATACGTTGTACGTTATACGTTGTACATTGTACGTTATACGTTGTACGTTATACGTTGTACGTTATGCGTTGTACGTTATACGTTTTACGTTATACGTTATACGTTATACGTTATACGTTATACGTTATACGTTATACGTTATACGTTATACGTTATACGTTATACGTTATACGTTATACGTTATACGTTATACGTTATACGTTATACGTTATACGTTATACGTTATACGTTATACGTTATACGTTATACGTTATACGTTATACGTTATACGTTATACGTTATACGTTATACGTTATACGTTATACGCTGTACGTTAGACGCTGTACGTTATACGCTGTACGTTATAAGTTATACGTTATACGTTATACGTTACACGTTGTACGTTGTACGTTATACGTTGTACGTTATACGTTGTACATTATACGTTGTACGTTATACGTTATACGCTGTACGTTATAAGTTATACGTTATACGTTATACGTTACACGTTGTACGTTGTACGTTATACGTTGTACATTATACGTTGTACGTTATACGTTATACGCTGTACGTTATACGTTATACGTTACATGTTGTACGTTGTACGTTATACGTTGTACGTTATACGTTGTACGTTATACGTTGTACGTTATACGTTGTATGTTATACGTTATACGCTGTACGTTATACGTTATACGTTGTACGTTATGCGTTATACGTTATACGTTATACGCTGTACGTTATACGCTGTACGTTATACGTTATACGTTATACGTTATACGTTGTACGTTATACGCTGTACGTTATACGCTGTACGTTATACGTTATACGTTATACGTTATACGTTGTACGTTATACGCTGTACGTTATACGCTGTACGTTATACGTTACAAGTTGTACGTTGTACGTTATACGTTGTACGTTATACGTTGTACGTTATACGTTGTACATTGTACGTTATACGTTGTACGTTATACGTTGTACGTTATGCGTTGTACGTTATACGTTGTACGTTATACGTTATACGTTATACGTTATACGTTATACGTTATACGTTATACGTTTTACGTTATACGTTATACGTTATACGTTATACGTTATACGTTATACGTTACATGTTGTACGTTGTACGTTATACGTTGTACGTAATACGTTGTACGTTATACGTTGTACGTTATACGTTGTATGTTATACGTTATACGCTGTACGTTATACGTTATACGTTATACGTTATACGTTACACGTTGTACGTTGGACGTTATACGTTGTACATTATACGTTGTACGTTATACGTTATACGCTGTACGTTATACGTTATACGCTGTACGTTATACGTTATACGTTACATGTTGTACGTAGTACGTTATACGTTATACGTTATACGTTATACATTATACGTTATACGTTATACGTTATACGTTATACGTTATACGTTATACGTTATACGTTATACGTTATACGTTATACGTTATACGTTATACGTTATACGTTATACGTTATACGTTATACGTTATACGTTATACGTTATACGTTATACGTTATACGTTATACGTTATACGTTATACGTTATACGTTATACGTTATACGTTATACGTTATACGTTATACGTTATACGTTATACGTTATACGTTATACGTTATACGTTATACGTTATACGTTATACGTTATACGTTATACGTTATACGTTATACGTTATACGTTATACGTTATACGTTATACGTTATACGTTATACGTTATACGTTATACGTTATACGTTATACGTTATACGTTATACGTTATACGCTGTACGTTAGACGCTGTACGTTATACGCTGTACGTTATAAGTTATACGTTATACGTTATACGTTACACGTTGTACGTTGTACGTTATACGTTGTACGTTATACGTTGTACGTTATACGTTGTACGTTATACGTTATACGCTGTACGTTATAAGTTATACGTTATACGTTATACGTTACACGTTGTACGTTGTACGTTATACGTTGTACATTATACGTTGTACGTTATACGTTATACGCTGTACGTTATACGTTATACGTTACATGTTGTACGTTGTACGTTATACGTTGTACGTTATACATTGTACGTTATACGTTGTACGTTATACGTTGTATGTTATACGTTATACGCTGTACGTTATACGTTATACGTTGTACGTTATACGTATATTCGTTATACGTTATACGCTGTACGTTATACGCTGTACGTTATACGTTATACGTTATACGTTATACGTTGTACGTTATACGCTGTACGTTATACGCTGTACGTTATACGTTATACGTTATACGTTATACGTTGTACGTTATACGCTGTACGTTATACGCTGTACGTTATACGTTACAAGTTGTACGTTGTACGTTATACGTTGTACGTTATACGTTGTACGTTATACGTTGTACATTGTACGTTATACGTTGTACGTTATACGTTGTACGTTATGCGTTGTACGTTATACGTTTTACGTTATACGTTATACGTTATACGTTATACGTTATACGTTATACGTTATACGTTATACGTTATACGTTATACGTTATACGTTATACGTTATACGTTATACGTTATACGTTATACGTTATACGTTATACGTTATACGTTATACGTTATACGTTATACGTTATACGTTATACGTTATACGTTATACGTTATACGTTATACGTTATACGTTATACGTTATACGTTATACGTTATACGCTGTACGTTAGACGCTGTACGTTATACGCTGTACGTTATAAGTTATACGTTATACGTTATACGTTACACGTTGTACGTTGTACGTTATACGTTGTACGTTATACGTTGTACGTTATACGTTGTACGTTATACGTTATACGCTGTACGTTATAAGTTATACGTTATACGTTATACGTTACACGTTGTACGTTGTACGTTATACGTTGTACATTATACGTTGTACGTTATACGTTATACGCTGTACGTTATACGTTATACGTTACATGTTGTACGTTGTACGTTATACGTTGTACGTTATACGTTGTACGTTATACGTTGTACGTTATACGTTGTATGTTATACGTTATACGCTGTACGTTATACGTTATACGTTGTACGTTATGCGTTATACGTTATACGTTATACGCTGTACGTTATACGCTGTACGTTATACGTTATACGTTATACGTTATACGTTGTACGTTATACGCTGTACGTTATACGCTGTACGTTATACGTTATACGTTATACGTTATACGTTGTACGTTATACGCTGTACGTTATACGCTGTACGTTATACGTTACAAGTTGTACGTTGTACGTTATACGTTGTACGTTATACGTTGTACGTTATACGTTGTACATTGTACGTTATACGTTGTACGTTATACGTTGTACGTTATGCGTTGTACGTTATACGTTGTACGTTATACGTTATACGTTATACGTTATACGTTATACGTTATACGTTATACGTTTTACGTTATACGTTATACGTTATACGTTATACGTTATACATTATACGTTATACGTTACATGTTGTACGTTGTACGTTATACGTTGTACGTAATACGTTGTACGTTATACGTTGTACGTTATACGTTGTATGTTATACGTTATACGCTGTACGTTATACGTTATACGTTATACGTTATACGTTACACGTTGTACGTTGGACGTTATACGTTGTACATTATACGTTGTACGTTATACGTTATACGCTGTACGTTATACGTTATACGCTGTACGTTATACGTTATACGTTACATGTTGTACGTAGTACGTTATACGTTGTACGTTATACGTTGTACGTTATACGTTGTACGTTATACGTTGTATGTTATACGTTATACGCTGTACGTTATACGTTATACGTTGTACGTTATACGTTATACGTTATACGTTATACGCTGTACGTTATACGCTGTACGTTATACGTTATACGTTATACGTTATACGTTATATGTTATACGTTATACGTTATACGTTATACGTTGTACGTTATACGCTGTACGTTATACGCTGTACGTTATATGTTACACGTTGTACGTTGTACGTTATACGTTGTACAGTGTACGTTATACGTTGTACGTTATACGTTGTACGTTATGCGTTGTACGTTATACGTTGTACGTTATACGTTATACGTTATACGTTATACGTTATATGTTATACGTTATACGTTATACGTTACATGTTGTACGTTATACGTTATACGTTATACGTTATACGTTGTACGTTATACGCTGTACGTTATACGCTGTACATTATACGCTGTACGTTATACGTTATACGTTATACGTTACACGTTGTACGTTGTACGTTATACGTTGAACATTATACATTGTACGTTATACGTTATACGCTGTACGTTATACGTTATACGTTATACGTTATACGTTATACTTTATACGTTATACGTTATACGTTATACGTTATACGTTATACGTTATACGTTATACGTTATACGTTATACGTTATACGTTATACGTTATACGTTATACGTTATACGTTATACGTTATACGCTGTACGTTAGACGCTGTACGTTATACGCTGTACGTTATAAGTTATACGTTATACGTTATACGTTACACGTTGTACGTTGTACGTTATACGTTGTACGTTATACGTTGTACGTTATACGTTGTACGTTATACGTTATACGCTGTACGTTATAAGTTATACGTTATACGTTATACGTTACACGTTGTACGTTGTACGTTATACGTTGTACATTATACGTTGTACGTTATACGTTATACGCTGTACGTTATACGTTATACGTTACATGTTGTACGTTGTACGTTATACGTTGTACGTTATACGTTGTACGTTATACGTTGTACGTTATACGTTGTATGTTATACGTTATACGCTGTACGTTATACGTTATACGTTGTACGTTATGCGTTATACGTTATACGTTATACGCTGTACGTTATACGCTGTACGTTATACGTTATACGTTATACGTTATACGTTGTACGTTATACGCTGTACGTTATACGCTGTACGTTATACGTTATACGTTATACGTTATACGTTGTACGTTATACGCTGTACGTTATACGCTGTACGTTATACGCTGTACGTTATACGTTACAAGTTGTACGTTGTACGTTATACGTTGTACGTTATACGTTGTACGTTATACGTTGTACGTTATACGCTGTACGTTATACGCTGTACGTTATATGTTACACGTTGTACGTTGTACGTTATACGTTGTACCGTGTACGTTATACGTTGTACGTTATACGTTGTACGTTATGCGTTGTACGTTATACGTTATACGTTATACGTTATACGTTATACGTTATACGTTATACGTTATACGTTTTACGTTATACGTTATACGTTATACGTTATACGTTATACGTTATACGTTACATGTTGTACGTTGTACGTTATACGTTGTACGTAATACGTTGTACGTTATACGTTGTACGTTATACGTTGTATGTTATACGTTATACGCTGTACGTTATACGTTATACGTTATACGTTATACGTTACACGTTGTACGTTGGACGTTATACGTTGTACATTATACGTTGTACGTTATACGTTATACGCTGTACGTTATACGTTATACGCTGTACGTTATACGTTATACGTTACATGTTGTACGTAGTACGTTATACGTTGTACGTTATACGTTGTACGTTATACGTTGTACGTTATACGTTGTATGTTATACGTTATACGCTGTACGTTATACGTTATACGTTGTACGTTATACGTTATACGTTATACGTTATACGCTGTACGTTATACGCTGTACGTTATACGTTATACGTTATACGTTATACGTTATATGTTATACGTTATACGTTATACGTTATACGTTGTACGTTATACGCTGTACGTTATACGCTGTACGTTATATGTTACACGTTGTACGTTGTACGTTATACGTTATACGTTATACGTTGTACGTTATACGCTGTACGTTATACGCTGTACATTATACGCTGTACGTTATACGTTATACGTTATACGTTACACGTTGTACGTTGTACGTTATACGTTGAACATTATACATTGTACGTTATACGTTATACGCTGTACGTTATACGTTATACGTTATACGTTATACGTTATACTTTATACGTTATACGTTATACGTTATACGTTATACGTTATACGTTATACGTTATACGTTATACGTTATACGTTATACGTTATACGTTATACGTTATACGTTATACGTTATACGTTATACGTTATACGTTATACGTTATACGTTATACGTTATACGTTATACGTTATACGTTATACGTTGTACGTTGTACGTTATACGTTATACGTTGTATGTTATACGTTGTACGTTATACGTTATACGTTGTACGTTATACGTTGTACATTATACGTTGTATGTTATACGTTATACGCTGTACGTTATACGTTATTCGTTATACGTTATACGTTATACGTTATACGTTATACGTTATACGTTATACGTTATACGTTATACGTTATACGTTATACGTTATACGTTATACGTTATACGTTATACGTTATACGTTATACGTTATACGTTATACGTTATACGTTATACGTTATACGTTATACGTTGTACGTTATACGCTGTACGTTATACGCTGTACGTTATATGTTACACGTTGTACGTTGTACGTTATACGTTGTACATTGTACGTTATACGTTGTACGTTATACGTTGCACGTTATGCGTTGTACGTTATACGTTGTACGTTATACGTTATACGTTATACGTTATACGTTATACGTTATACGTTATACGTTATACGTTATACGTTATACGTTATACGTTATACGTTATACGTTATACGTTATACGTTATACGTTATACGTTGTACGTTATACGCTGTACGTTATACGCTGTACATTATACGCTGTACGTTATACGTTATACGTTATACGTTACACGTTGTACGTTGTACGTTATACGTTGAACATTATACATTGTACGTTATACGTTATACGCTGTACGTTATACGTTATACGTTATACGTTATACGTTATACGTTATACGTTATACGTTATACGTTATACGTTATACGTTATACGTTATACGTTATACGTTATACGTTATACGTTATACGTTATACGTTATACGTTATACGTTATACGTTATACGTTGTACGTTGTACGTTATACGTTATACGTTGTATGTTATACGTTGTACGTTATACGTTATACGTTGTACGTTATACGTTGTACATTATACGTTGTATGTTATACGTTATACGCTGTACGTTATACGTTATTCGTTATACGTTATACGTTATACGTTATACGTTATACGTTATACGTTACACGTTATACGTTATACGTTATACGTTATACGTTATACGTTATACGTTATACGTTATACGTTATACGTTATACGTTATACGTTATACGTTATACGTTATACGTTATACGTTGTACGTTATACGCTGTACGTTATACGCTGTACGTTATATGTTACACGTTGTACGTTGTACGTTATACGTTGTACATTGTACGTTATACGTTGTACGTTATACGTTGCACGTTATGCGTTGTACGTTATACGTTGTACGTTATACGTTATACGTTATACGTTATACGTTATACGTTATACGTTATACGTTATACGTTATACGTTATACGTTATACGTTATACGTTATACGTTATACGTTATACGTTATACGTTATACGTTATACGTTATACGTTTTACGTTATACGTTATACGTTATACGTTTTACGTTATACATTATACGTTATACGTTATACGTTATACGTTAAACGTTATACGTTATACGTTATACGTTATACGTTATACGTTATACGTTATACGTTATACGTTATACGTTATACGTTATACGTTATACGTTATACGTTATACGTTATACGTTATACGTTATACGTTATACGTTATACGTTATACGTTATACGTTGTACGTTATACGTTATACGTTATACGTTATACGTTATACGTTATACGTTATACGTTATACGTTATACGTTATACGTTATACATTATACGTTATACGTTATACGTTATACGTTATACGTTATACGTTATACGTTATACGTTATACGTTATACGTTATACGTTATACGTTATACGTTATACGCTGTACGTTAGACGCTGTACGTTATACGCTGTACGTTATAAGTTATACGTTATACGTTATACGTTACACGTTGTACGTTGTACGTTATACGTTGTACGTTATACGTTGTACGTTATACGTTGTACGTTATACGCTGTACGTTATACGCTGTACATTATACGCTGTACGTTATACGTTATACGTTATACGTTACACGTTGTACGTTGTACGTTATACGTTGAACATTATACATTGTACGTTATACGTTATACGCTGTACGTTATACGTTATACGTTATACGTTATACGTTATACTTTATACGTTATACGTTATACGTTATACGTTATACGTTATACGTTATACGTTATACGTTATACGTTATACGTTATACGTTATACGTTATACGTTATACGTTATACGTTATACGTTATACGTTATACGTTATACGTTATACGTTATACGTTATACGTTATACGTTATACGTTATACGTTATACGTTATACGTTATACGTTATACGTTGTACGTTGTACGTTATACGTTATACGTTGTATGTTATACGTTGTACGTTATACGTTATACGTTGTACGTTATACGTTGTACATTATACGTTGTATGTTATACGTTATACGCTGTACGTTATACGTTATTCGTTATACGTTATACGTTATACGTTATACGTTATACGTTATACGTTATACGTTATACGTTATACGTTATACGTTATACGTTATACGTTATACGTTATACGTTATACGTTATACGTTATACGTTATACGTTATACGTTATACGTTATACGTTATACGTTATACGTTGTACGTTATACGCTGTACGTTATACGCTGTACGTTATATGTTACACGTTGTACGTTGTACGTTATACGTTGTACATTGTACGTTATACGTTGTACGTTATACGTTGCACGTTATGCGTTGTACGTTATACGTTGTACGTTATACGTTATACGTTATACGTTATACGTTATACGTTATACGTTATACGTTATACGTTATACGTTATACGTTATACGTTATACGTTATACGTTATACGTTATACGTTATACGTTATACGTTATACGTTATACGTTATACGTTTTACGTTATACGTTATACGTTATACGTTTTACGTTATACATTATACGTTATACGTTATACGTTATACGTTAAACGTTATACGTTATACGTTATACGTTATACGTTATACGTTATACGTTATACGTTATACGTTATACGTTATACGTTATACGTTATACGTTATACGTTATACGTTATACGTTATACGTTATACGTTATACGTTATACGTTATACGTTATACGTTATACGTTATACGTTCTACGTTGTACGTTATACGTTATACGTTATACGTTATACGTTATACGTTATACGTTATACGTTATACGTTATACGTTATACGTTATACGTTATACGTTATACGTTATACGTTATACGTTATACGTTATACGTTATACGTTATACGTTATACGTTATACGTTATACGCTGTACGTTAGACGCTGTACGTTATACGCTGTACGTTATAAGTTATACGTTATACGTTATACGTTACACGTTGTACGTTGTACGTTATACGTTGTACGTTATACGTTGTACATTATACGTTGTACGTTATACGTTATACGCTGTACGTTATAAGTTATACGTTATACGTTATACGTTACACGTTGTACGTTGTACGTTATACGTTGTACATTATACGTTGTACGTTATACGTTATACGCTGTACGTTATACGTTATACGTTACATGTTGTACGTTGTACGTTATACGTTGTACGTTATACGTTGTACGTTATACGTTGTACGTTATACGTTGTATGTTATACGTTATACGCTGTACGTTATACGTTATACGTTGTACGTTATACGTTATACGTTATACGTTATACGCTGTACGTTATACGCTGTACGTTATACGTTATACGTTATACGTTATACGTTGTACGTTATACGCTGTACGTTATACGCTGTACGTTATACGTTATACGTTATACGTTATACGTTGTACGTTATACGCTGTACGTTATACGCTGTACGTTATACGTTACAAGTTGTACGTTGTACGTTATACGTTGTACGTTATACGTTGTACGTTATACGTTGTACATTGTACGTTATACGTTGTACGTTATACGTTGTACGTTATGCGTTGTACGTTATACGTTGTACGTTGTACGTTATACGTTATACGTTATACGTTATACGTTATACGTTATACGTTATACGTTATACGTTATACGTTATACGTTATACGTTATACGTTATACGTTATACGTTATACGTTATACGTTATACGTTATACGTTATACGTTATACGCTGTACGTTAGACGCTGTACGTTATACGCTGTACGTTATAAGTTATACGTTATACGTTATACGTTACACGTTGTACGTTGTACGTTATACGTTGTACGTTATACGTTGTACATTATACGTTGTACGTTATACGTTATACGCTGTACGTTATAAGTTATACGTTATACGTTATACGTTACACGTTGTACGTTGTACGTTATACGTTGTACATTATACGTTGTACGTTATACGTTATACGCTGTACGTTATACGTTATACGTTACATGTTGTACGTTGTACGTTATACGTTGTACGTTATACGTTGTACGTTATACGTTGTACGTTATACGTTGTATGTTATACGTTATACGCTGTACGTTATACGTTATACGTTGTACGTTATACGTTATACGTTATACGTTATACGCTGTACGTTATACGCTGTACGTTATACGTTATAGTCTATACGTTATACGTTGTACGTTATACGCTGTACGTTATACGCTGTACGTTATACGTTATACGTTATACGTTATACGTTATACGTTGTACGTTATACGCTGTACGTTATACGCTGTACGTTATACGTTACAAGTTGTACGTTGTACGTTATACGTTGTACGTTATACGTTGTACGTTATACGTTGTACATTGTACGTTATACGTTGTACGTTATACGTTGTACGTTATGCGTTGTACGTTATACGTTGTACGTTATACGTTATACGTTATACGTTATACGTTATACGTTATACGTTATACGTTATACGTTATACGTTATACGTTATACGTTATACGTTTTACGTTATACGTTGTACGTTATACGTTATACGTTATACGTTATACGTTATACGTTATACGTTATACGTTATACGTTATACGTTATACGTTATACGTTATACGTTATACGTTATACGTTATACGTTATACGTTATACGTTATACGTTATACGTTATACGTTATACGTTATACGTTATACGTTATACGTTATACGTTATACGTTATACGTTATACGCTGAACGTTAGACGCTGTACGTTATACGCTGTACGTTATAAGTTATACGTTATACGTTGTACGTTATACGTTATACGTTATACGTTATACGCTGTACGTTATACGCTGTACGTTATACGTTATACGTTATACGTTATACGTTGTACGTTATACGCTGTACGTTATACGCTGTACGTTATACGTTATACGTTATACGTTATACGTTGTACGTTATACGCTGTACGTTATACGCTGTACGTTATACGTTACAAGTTGTACGTTGTACGTTATACGTTGTACGTTATACGTTGTACGTTATACGTTGTACATTGTACGTTATACGTTGTACGTTATACGTTGTACGTTGTACGTTATGCGTTGTACGTTATACGTTGTACGTTATACGTTATACGTTATACGTTATACGTTATACGTTATACGTTATACGTTATACGTTATACGTTATACGTTATACGTTATACGTTATACGTTATACGTTATACGTTATACGTTATACGTTATACGTTATACGTTATACGTTATACGTTATACGTTATACGTTATACGTTATACGCTGTACGTTAGACGCTGTACGTTATACGCTGTACGTTATAAGTTATACGTTATACGTTATACGTTACACGTTGTACGTTGTACGTTATACGTTGTACGTTATACGTTGTACATTATACGTTGTACGTTATACGTTATACGCTGTACGTTATAAGTTATACGTTATACGTTATACGTTACACGTTGTACGTTGTACGTTATACGTTGTACATTATACGTTGTACGTTATACGTTATACGCTGTACGTTATACGTTATACGTTACATGTTGTACGTTGTACGTTATACGTTGTACGTTATACGTTGTACGTTATACGTTGTACGTTATACGTTGTATGTTATACGTTATACGCTGTACGTTATACGTTATACGTTGTACGTTATACGTTATACGTTATACGTTATACGCTGTACGTTATACGCTGTACGTTATACGTTATACGCTATACGTTATACGTTGTACGTTATACGCTGTACGTTATACGCTGTACGTTATACGTTATACGTTATACGTTATACGTTGTACGTTATACGCTGTACGTTATACGCTGTACGTTATACGTTACAAGTTGTACGTTGTACGTTATACGTTGTACGTTATACGTTGTACGTTATACGTTGTACATTGTACGTTATACGTTGTACGTTATACGTTGTACGTTATGCGTTGTACGTTATACGTTGTACGTTATACGTTATACGTTATACGTTATACGTTATACGTTTTACGTTATACGTTGTACGTTATACGTTATACGTTATACGTTATACGTTATACGTTATACGTTATACGTTATACGTTATACGTTATACGTTATACGTTATACGTTATACGTTATACGTTATACGTTATACGTTATACGTTATACGTTATACGTTATACGTTATACGTTATACGTTATACGTTATACGTTATACGTTATACGTTATACGCTGTACGTTAGACGCTGTACGTTATACGCTGTACGTTATAAGTTATACGTTATACGTTATACGTTATACGTTATACGTTACACGTTGTACGTTGTACGTTATACGTTGTACATTATACGTTGTACGTTATACGTTATACGCTGTACGTTATACGTTATACGTTACATGTTGTACGTTGTACGTTATACGTTGTACGTTATACGTTGTACGTTATACGTTGTACGTTATACGTTGTATGTTATACGTTATACGCTGTACGTTATACGTTATACGTTGTACGTTATACGTTATACGTTATACGTTATACGTTATACGCTGTACGTTATACGCTGTACGTTATACGTTATACGTTATACGTTATACGTTGTACGTTATACGCTGTACGTTATACGCTGTACGTTATACGTTATACGTTATACGTTATACGTTATACGTTATACGTTATACGTTATACGTTATACGTTATACGTTATACGTTATACGTTATACGTTTTACGTTATACGTTATACGTTATACGTTATACGTTATACGTTATACGTTATACGTTATACGTTATACGTTATACGTTATACGTTATACGTTATACGTTGTACGTTATACGTTATACGTTATACGTTATACGCTGTACGTTATACGCTGTACGTTATACGTTATACGTTATACGTTATACGTTGTACGTTATACGCTGTACGTTATACGCTGTACGTTATACGTTATACGTTATACGTTATACGTTGTACGTTATACGCTGTACGTTATACGCTGTACGTTATACGTTACAAGTTGTACGTTGTACGTTATACGTTGTACGTTATACGTTGTACGTTATACGTTGTACATTGTACGTTATACGTTGTACGTTATACGTTGTACGTTATGCGTTGTACGTTATACGTTGTACGTTATACGTTATACGTTATACGTTATACGTTATACGTTATACGTTATACGTTATACGTTATACGTTATACGTTATACGTTATACGTTATACGTTATACGTTATACGTTATACGTTATACGTTATACGTTATACGTTATACGTTATACGTTATACGCTGTACGTTAGACGCTGTACGTTATACGCTGTACGTTATAAGTTATACGTTATACGTTATACGTTACACGTTGTACGTTGTACGTTATACGTTGTACGTTATACGTTGTACATTATACGTTGTACGTTATACGTTATACGCTGTACGTTATAAGTTATACGTTATACGTTATACGTTACACGTTGTACGTTGTACGTTATACGTTGTACATTATACGTTGTACGTTATACGTTATACGCTGTACGTTATACGTTGTACGTTATACGTTGTACGTTATACGTTGTACATTGTACGTTATACGTTGTACGTTATACGTTGTACGTTATGCGTTGTACGTTATACGTTGTACGTTATACGTTATACGTTATACGTTATACGTTATACGTTATACGTTATACGTTATACGTTATACGTTATACGTTATACGTTTTACGTTATACGTTGTACGTTGTACGTTATACGTTATACGTTATACGTTATACGTTATACGTTATACGTTATACGTTATACGTTATACGTTATACGTTATACGTTATACGTTATACGTTATACGTTATACGTTATACGTTATACGTTATACGTTATACGTTATACGTTATACGTTATACGTTATACGCTGTACGTTAGACGCTGTACGTTATACGCTGTACGTTATAAGTTATACGTTATACGTTGTACGTTATACGCTGTACGTTATACCTTATACGTTATACGTTATACGTTATACGTTATACGTTACACGTTGTACGTTGTACGTTATACGTTGTACATTATACGTTGTACGTTATACGTTATACGCTGTACGTTATACGTTATACGTTACATGTTGTACGTTGTACGTTATACGTTATACGTTATACGTTGTACGTTATACGTTGTACGTTATACGTTGTATGTTATACGTTATACGCTGTACGTTATACGTTATACGTTGTACGTTATACGTTATACGTTATACGTTATACGCTGTACGTTATACGCTGTACGTTATACGTTATACGTTATACGTTATACGTTGTACGTTATACGCTGTACGTTATACGCTGTACGTTATACGTTATACGTTATACGTTATACGTTATACGTTATACGTTATACGTTATACGTTATACGTTATACGTTATACGTTATACGTTATACGTTTTACGTTATACGTTATACGTTATACGTTATACGTTATACGTTATACGTTATACGTTATACGTTATACGTTATACGTTATACGTTATACGTTATACGTTGTACGTTATACGTTATACGTTATACGTTATACGCTGTACGTTATACGCTGTACGTTATACGTTATACGTTATACGTTATACGTTGTACGTTATACGCTGTACGTTATACGCTGTACGTTATACGTTATACGTTATACGTTATACGTTGTACGTTATACGCTGTACGTTATACGCTGTACGTTATACGTTACAAGTTGTACGTTGTACGTTATACGTTGTACGTTATACGTTGTACGTTATACGTTGTACATTGTACGTTATACGTTGTACGTTATACGTTGTACGTTATGCGTTGTACGTTATACGTTGTACGTTATACGTTATACGTTATACGTTATACGTTATACGTTATACGTTATACGTTATACGTTATACGTTATACGTTATACGTTATACGTTATACGTTATACGTTATACGTTATACGTTATACGTTATACGTTATACGTTATACGTTATACGTTATACGTTATACGTTATACGTTATACGCTGTACGTTAGACGCTGTACGTTATACGCTGTACGTTATAAGTTATACGTTATACGTTATACGTTACACGTTGTACGTTGTACGTTATACGTTGTACGTTATACGTTGTACATTATACGTTGTACGTTATACGTTATACGCTGTACGTTATAAGTTACACGTTATACGTTATACGTTACACGTTGTACGTTGTACGTTATACGTTGTACATTATACGTTGTACGTTATACGTTATACGCTGTACGTTATACGTTATACGTTACATGTTGTACGTTGTACGTTATACGTTGTACGTTATACGTTGTACGTTATACGTTGTACGTTATACGTTGTATGTTATACGTTATACGCTGTACGTTATACGTTATACGTTGTACGTTATACGTTATACGTTATACGTTATACGCTGTACGTTATACGCTGTACGTTATACGTTATACGCTATACGTTATACGTTGTACGTTATACGCTGTACGTTATACGCTGTACGTTATACGTTATACGTTATACGTTATACGTTATACGTTGTACGTTATACGCTGTACGTTATACGCTGTACGTTATACGTTACAAGTTGTACGTTGTACGTTATACGTTGTACGTTATACGTTGTACGTTATACGTTGTACATTGTACGTTATACGTTGTACGTTATACGTTGTACGTTATGCGTTGTACGTTATACGTTGTACGTTATACGTTATACGTTATACGTTATACGTTATACGTTATACGTTATACGTTATACGTTATACGTTATACGTTATACGTTATACGTTATACGTTTTACGTTATACGTTGTACGTTATACGTTATACGTTATACGTTATACGTTATACGTTATACGTTATACGTTATACGTTATACGTTATACGTTATACGTTATACGTTATACGTTATACGTTATACGTTATACGTTATACGTTATACGTTATACGTTATACGTTATACGTTATACGTTATACGCTGTACGTTAGACGCTGTACGTTATACGCTGTACGTTATAAGTTATACGTTATACGTTGTACGTTATACGCTGTACGTTATACCTTATACGTTATACGTTATACGTTATACGTTATACGCTGTACGTTGTACATTATACGTTGTATGTTATACGTTATACGCTGTACGTTATACGTTATTCGTTATACGTTATACGTTATACGTTATACGTTATACGTTATACGTTATACGTTATACGTTATACGTTATACGTTATACGTTATACGTTATACGTTATACGTTATACGTTATACGTTGTACGTTATACGCTGTACGTTATACGCTGTACGTTATATGTTACACGTTGTACGTTGTACGTTATACGTTGTACGTTATACGTTATACGCTGTACGTTATACGTTATACGTTACATGTTGTACGTTGTACGTTATACGCTGTACGTTATACCTTATACGTTATACGTTATACGTTATACGTTATACGCTGTACGTTGTACATTATACGTTGTATGTTATACGTTATACGCTGTACGTTATACGTTATTCGTTATACGTTATACGTTATACGTTATACGTTATACGTTATACGTTATACGTTATACGTTATACGTTATACGTTACACGTTGTACGTTGTACGTTATACGTTGTACATTATACGTTGTACGTTATACGTTATACGCTGTACGTTATACGTTATACGTTACATGTTGTACGTTGTACGTTATACGTTGTACGTTATACGTTGTACGTTATACGTTGTATGTTATACGTTATACGCTGTACGTTATACGTTATACGTTGTACGTTATACGTTATACGTTATACGTTATACGTTATACGCTGTACGTTATACGCTGTACGTTATACGTTATACGTTATACGTTATACGTTGTACGTTATACGCTGTACGTTATACGCTGTACGTTATACGTTATACGTTATACGTCATACGTTGTACGTTATACGCTGTACGTTATACCTTATACGTTATACGTTATACGTTATACGTTATACGCTGTACGTTATACGCTGTACGTTATACGTTATACGTTATACGTTATACGTTATACGTAATACGTTATACGTAATACGTTATACGTTATACGCAATACGTTATACGTTATACGTTATACGTTATACGTTATACGTTATACGTTATACGTTATACGTTATACGTTATACGTTATACGTTATACGTTATACGTTATACGTTATACGTTTTACGTTATACGTTATACGTTGTACGTTATACGCTGTACGTTATACGCTGTACGTTTTACGCTGTACGTTATACGTTATACGTTGTACGTTATACGTTATACGTTATACGTTATACGCTGTACGTTATACGCTGTACGTTATACGTTATACGTTATACGTTGTACGTTATACGTTATACGTTACACGTTGTACGTTGTACGTTATACGTTATACGTTATACGTTGTACGTTGTACGTTATACGTTGTACGTTATACGTTGTACGATATACGTTGTACGTTATATGTTATACGTTACACGTTGTACGATGTACGTTATACGTTATACGTTATACGTTATACGTTATACGTTATACGTTATACGTTATACGTTATACGTTATACGTTATACGTTATACGTTATACGGTATACGGTATACGGTATACGGTATACGTTATACGTTGTACGTTATACGTTATACGTTATACGTTATACGTTATACGTTATACGTTATACGTTATACGTTATACGTTATACGTTATACGTTATACGTTATACGTTATGGGCTGTACGTTATACGTTATACGTTATACGGTACACGTTGTACGTTGTACGTTATACGTTATACGTTATACGTTGTACGTTGTACGTTATACGTTGTACGTTATACGTTGTACGATATACGTTGTACGTTATACGTTGTACGTTATACGTTATACGTTATACGTTATACGTTATACGTTATACGTTATACGTTATACGTTATACGTTATACGTTATACGTTATACGTTATACGTTATACGTTATACGTTATACGCTGTACGTTATACGCTGTACGTTATACGCTGTACGTTATAAGTTATACGTTATACGTTATACGTTACATGTTGTACGTTATACGTTATACGTTATACGTTATACGTTGTACGTTATACGCTGTACGTTATACGCTGTACATTATACGCTGTACGTTATACGTTATACGTTATACGTTACACGTTGTACGTTGTACGTTATACGTTGAACATTATACATTGTACGTTATACGTTATACGCTGTACGTTATACGTTATACGTTATACGTTATACGTTATACTTTATACGTTATACGTTATACGTTATACGTTATACGTTATACGTTATACGTTATACGTTATACGTTATACGTTATAAGTTATACGTTGTACGTTGTACGTTATACGTTATACGTTGTATGTTATACGTTGTACGTTATACGTTATACGTTGTACGTTATACGTTGTACATTATACGTTGTATGTTATACGTTATACGCTGTACGTTATACGTTATTCGTTATACGTTATACGTTATACGTTATACGTTATACGTTAAACGTTATACGTTATACGTTATACGTTATACGCTGTACGTTATACGCTGTACGTTATACGCTGTACGTTATAAGTTATACGTTATACGTTATACGTTACACGTTATACGTTGTACGTTATACGTTATACGTTGTACGTTATACGTTGTACATTATACGTTGTACGTTATACGTTATACGCTGTACGTTATAAGTTATACGTTATACGTTATACGTTACACGTTGTACGTTGTACGTTATACGTTGTACATTATACGTTGTACGTTATACGTTATACGCT
The DNA here is from genome assembly GCA_916610235.2 of Lasioglossum morio. Lineage (NCBI taxonomy): Eukaryota > Metazoa > Arthropoda > Insecta > Hymenoptera > Halictidae > Lasioglossum > Lasioglossum morio. The sequence continues at coordinate 1,052,052 of CAKAJA020001038.1, forward strand.
GTACGTTATACGTTATACGTTACATGTTGTACGTTGTACGTTATACGTTGTACGTTATACGTTGTACGTTATACGTTGTATGTTATACGTTATACGCTGTACGTTATACGTTATACGTTGTACGTTATACGTTATACGTTGTACGTTATACGTTATACGCTGTACGTTATACGCTGTACGTTATACGTTATACGTTATACGTTATACGTTGTACGTTATACGCTGTACGTTATACGCTGTACGTTATACGTTATACGTTATACGTCATACGTTGTACGTTATACGCTGTACGTTATACCTTATACGTTATACGTTATACGTTATACGTTATACGCTGTACGTTATACGCTGTACGTTATACGTTATACGTTATACGTTATACGTTATACGTAATACGTTATACGTAATACGTTATACGTTATACGCAATACGTTATACGTTATACGTTATACGTTATACGTTATACGTTATACGTTATACGTTATACGTTATACGTTATACGTTATACGTTATACGTTATACGTTATACGTTTTACGTTATACGTTATACGTTGTACGTTATACGCTGTACGTTATACGCTGTACGTTATACGCTGTACGTTATACGTTATACGTTGTACGTTATACGTTATACGTTATACGTTATACGCTGTACGTTATACGCTGTACGTTATACGTTATACGTTATACGTTGTACGTTATACGTTATACGTTACACGTTGTACGTTGTACGTTATACGTTATACGTTATACGTTGTACGTTGTACGTTATACGTTGTACGTTATACGTTGTACGATATACGTTGTACGTTATATGTTATACGTTACACGTTGTACGATGTACGTTATACGTTATACGTTATACGTTATACGTTATACGTTATACGTTATACGTTATACGTTATACGTTATACGTTATACGTTATACGTTATACGGTATACGGTATACGGTATACGGTATACGTTATACGTTGTACGTTATACGTTATACGTTATACGTTATACGTTATACGTTATACGTTATACGTTATACGTTATACGTTATACGTTATGGGCTGTACGTTATACGTTATACGTTATACGGTACACGTTGTACGTTGTACGTTGTACGTTATACGTTATACGTTATACGTTGTACGTTGTACGTTATACGTTGTACGTTATACGTTGTACGATATACGTTGTACGTTATACGTTGTACGTTATATGTTATACGTTACACGTTGTACGATGTACGTTATACGTTATACGTTATACGTTGTACGTTATACGTTATACGTTATACGTTATACGTTATACGTTATACGGTATACGGTATACGGTATACGGTATACGTTATACGTTGTACGTTATACGTTATACGTTATACGTTATACGTTATATTTTATACGATATACGTTATACGTTATACGTTATACGTTATACGTTATGGGCTGTACGTTATACGTTATACGTTATACGCTGTACGTTATACGTTATACGTTATACGTTACACGTTGTACGTTGTACGTTATACGTTATACGTTGTATGTTATACGTTGTACGTTATACGTTATACGTTGTACGTTATACGTTGTACATTATACGTTGTACGTTATACGTTATACGCTGTACGTTATACGTTATACGTTGTATGTTATACGTTATACGCTGTACGTTATACGTTATACGTTGTACGTTATACGTTATACGTTATACGTTATACGTTATACGTTATACGTTATACGTTATACGTTATACGTTATACGGTATACGGTATACGGTATACGTTATACGTTATACGTTATATGTTATACGATATACGTTATACGTTATACGTTATACGTTATACGTTATGGGCTGTACGTTATACGTTATACGTTATACGCTGTACGTTATACGTTATACGTTATACGTTACACGTTGTACGTTGTACGTTATACGTTATACGTTGTATGTTATACGTTGTACGTTATACGTTACACGTTGTACGTTATACGTTGTACATTATACGTTGTACGTTATACGTTATACGCTGTACGTTATACGTTATACGTTATACGTTATACGTTGTACGTTATACGCTGTACGTTATACGCTGTACATTATACGCTGTACGTTATACGTTATACGTTATACGTTACACGTTGTACGTTGTACGTTATACGTTGAACATTATACATTGTACGTTATACGTTATACGCTGTACGTTATACGTTATACGTTATACGTTATACGTTATACGTTATACGTTATACGTTATACGTTATACGTTATACACTGTACGTTATACGTTATACGTTATACGTTACACGTTATACGGTACACGTTGTACGTTATACGTTATACGTTGTACGTTGTACGTTATACGTTGTACGTTATACGTTGTACGATATACGTTGTACGTTATACGTTGTACGTTATATGTTATACGTTACACGTTGTACGATGTACGTTATACGTTATACGTTATACGTTGTACGTTATACGTTATACGTTATACGTTATACGTTATACGTTATACGTTATACGGTATACGGTATACGGTATACGGTATACGTTATACGTTGTACGTTATACGTTATACGTTATACGTTATACGTTATATTTTATACGATATACGTTATACGTTATACGTTATACGTTATACGTTATGGGCTGTACGTTATACGTTATACGTTATACGCTGTACGTTATACGTTATACGTTATACGTTACACGTTGTACGTTGTACGTTATACGTTATACGTTGTATGTTATACGTTGTACGTTATACGTTATACGTTGTACGTTATACGTTGTACATTATACGTTGTACGTTATACGTTATACGCTGTACGTTATACGTTATACGTTATACGTTATACGTTGTACGTTATACGCTGTACGTTATACGCTGTACATTATACGCTGTACGTTATACGTTATACGTTATACGTTATACGTTATACGTTATACGTTATACGTTATACGTTATACGTTATACGCTGTACGTTATACGCTGTACGTTATACGCTGTACGTTATAAGTTATACGTTATACGTTATACGTTACACGTTATACGTTGTACGTTATACGTTATACGTTGTACGTTATACGTTGTACATTATACGTTGTACGTTATACGTTATACGCTGTACGTTATAAGTTATACGTTATACGTTATACGTTACACGTTGTACGTTGTACGTTATACGTTGTACATTATACGTTGTACGTTATACGTTATACGCTGTACGTTATACGTTATACGTTACATGTTGTACGTTGTACGTTATACGTTGTACGTTATACGTTGTACGTTATACGTTGTATGTTATACGTTATACGCTGTACGTTATACGTTATACGTTGTACGTTATACGTTATACGTTATACGTTATACGTTATACGCTGTACGTTATACGCTGTACGTTATACGTTATACGTTATACGTTATACGTTGTACGTTATACGCTGTACGTTATACGCTGTACGTTATACGCTGTACATTATACGCTGTACGTTATACGTTATACGTTATACGTTACACGTTGTACGTTGTACGTTATACGTTGAACATTATACATTGTACGTTATACGTTATACGCTGTACGTTATACGTTATACGTTATACGTTATACGTTATACGTTATACGTTATACGTTATACGTTATACGTTATACGTTATACGTTATACGTTATACACTGTACGTTATACGTTATACGTTATACGTTACACGTTGTACGTTGTACGTTATACGTTATACGTTATACGTTGTACGTTGTACGTTATACGTTGTACGTTATACGTTGTACGATATACGTTGTACGTTATACGTTGTACGTTATATGTTATACGTTACACGTTGTACGATGTACGTTATACGTTATACGTTATACGTTGTACGTTATACGTTATACGTTATACGTTATACGTTATACGTTATACGTTATACGGTATACGGTATACGGTATACGGTATACGTTATACGTTGTACGTTATACGTTATACGTTATACGTTATACGTTATATTTTATACGATATACGTTATACGTTATACGTTATACGTTATACGTTATGGGCTGTACGTTATACGTTATACGTTATACGCTGTACGTTATACGTTATACGTTATACGTTACACGTTGTACGTTGTACGTTATACGTTATACGTTGTATGTTATACGTTGTACGTTATACGTTATACGTTGTACGTTATACGTTGTACATTATACGTTGTACATTATACGCTGTACGTTATACGTTATACGTTATACGTTATACGTTATACGTTATACGTTATACGTTATACGCTGTACGTTATACGCTGTACGTTATACGCTGTACGTTATAAGTTATACGTTATACGTTATACGTTACACGTTATAAGTTATACGTTATACGTTATACGTTACACGTTATACGTTGTACGTTATACGTTATACGTTGTACGTTATACGTTGTACATTATACGTTGTACGTTATACGTTATACGCTGTACGTTATAAGTTATACGTTATACGTTATACGTTACACGTTGTACGTTGTACGTTATACGTTGTACATTATACGTTGTACGTTATACGTTATACGCTGTACGTTATACGTTATACGTTACATGTTGTACGTTGTACGTTATACGTTGTACGTTATACGTTGTACGTTATACGTTGTATGTTATACGTTATACGCTGTACGTTATACGTTATACGTTGTACGTTATACGTTATACGTTATACGTTATACGTTATACGCTGTACGTTATACGCTGTACGTTATACGTTATACGTTATACGTTATACGTTGTACGTTATACGTTGTACGATATACGTTGTACGTTATACGTTGTACGTTATATGTTATCCGTTACACGTTGTACGATGTACGTTATACGTTATACGCTGTACGTTATACGTTATACGTTGTACGTTATACGTTATACGTTATACGTTATACGTTATACGTTATACGTTATACGCTGTACGTTATACGCTGTACGTTATACGTTATACGTTATACGTTATACGTTGTACGTTATACGCTGTACGTTATACGCTGTACGTTATACGTTATACGTTATACGTCATACGTTGTACGTTATACGCTGTACGTTATACCTTATACGTTATACGTTATACGTTATACGTTATACGCTGTACGTTATACGCTGTACGTTATACGTTATACGTTATACGTTATACGTTATACGTAATACGTTATACGTTATACGTTATACGTTATACGCAATACGTTATACGTTATACGTTATACGTTATACGTTATACGTTATACGTTATACGTTATACGTTATACGTTATACGTTATACGTTATACGTTATACGTTATACGTTATACGTTATACGTTATACGTTATACGTTATACGTTTTACGTTATACGTTATACGTTGTACGTTATACGCTGTACGTTATACGCTGTACGTTATACGCTGTACGTTATACGTTATACGTTGTACGTTATACGTTATACGTTATACGTTATACGCTGTACGTTATACGTTATACGTTACACGTTGTACGTTGTACGTTATACGTTATACGTTATACGTTGTACGTTGTACGTTATACGTTGTACGTTATACGTTGTACGATATACGTTGTACGTTATACGTTGTACGTTATATGTTATACGTTACACGTTGTACGATGTACGTTATACGTTATACGTTATACGTTGTACGTTATACGTTATACGTTATACGTTATACGTTATACGTTATACGTTATACGGTATACGGTATACGGTATACGGTATACGTTATACGTTGTACGATATACGTTGTACGTTATACGTTGTACGTTATATGTTATACGTTACACGTTGTACGATGTACGTTATACGTTATACGTTATACGTTGTACGTTATACGTTATACGTTATACGTTATACGTTATACGTTATACGTTATACGGTATACGGTATACGGTATACGGTATACGGTATACGTTATACGTTGTACGTTATACGTTATACGTTATACGTTATACGTTATATTTTATACGATATACGTTATACGTTATACGTTATACGTTATACGTTATGGGCTGTACGTTATACGTTATACGTTATACGCTGTACGTTATACGTTATACGTTATACGTTACACGTTGTACGTTGTACGTTATACGTTATACGTTGTATGTTATACGTTGTACGTTATACGTTATACGTTGTACGTTATACGTTGTACATTATACGTTGTACGTTATACGTTATACGCTGTACGTTATACGTTATACGTTATACGTTATACGTTATACGTTGTACGTTATACGCTGTACGTTATACGCTGTACATTATACGCTGTACGTTATACGTTATACGTTATACGTTATACGTTATACGTTATACGTTATACGTTATACGTTATACGTTATACGTTATACGTTATACGTTATACGTTATACGTTATACGTTATACGTTATACGCTGTACGTTATACGCTGTACGTTATACGCTGTACGTTATAAGTTATACGTTATACGTTATACGTTACACGTTATACGTTGTACGTTATACGTTATACGTTGTACGTTATACGTTGTACATTATACGTTGTACGTTATACGTTATACGCAGTACGTTATAAGTTATACGTTATACGTTATACGTTACACGTTGTACGTTGTACGTTATACGTTGTACATTATACGTTGTACGTTATACGTTATACGCTGTACGTTATACGTTATACGTTACATGTTGTACGTTGTACGTTATACGTTGTACGTTATACGTTGTACGTTATACGTTGTATGTTATATGTTATACGCTGTACGTTATACGTTATACGTTGTACGTTATACGTTATACGTTATACGTTAAACGTTATACGCTGTACGTTATACGCTGTACTTTATACGTTATACGTTATACGTTATACGTTGTACGTTATACGCTGTACGTTATACGCTGTACGTTATACGCTGTACATTATACGCTGTACGTTATACGTTATACGTTATACGTTACACGTTGTACGTTGTACGTTATACGTTGAACATTATACATTGTACGTTATACGTTATACGCTGTACGTTATACGTTATACGTTATACGTTATACGTTATACGTTATACGTTATACGTTATACGTTATACGTTATACGTTATACGTTATACGTTATACGTTATACGTTATACACTGTACGTTATACGTTATACGTTATACGTTACACGTTGTACGTTGTACGTTATACGTTATACGTTATACGTTGTACGTTGTACGTTATACGTTGTACGTTATACGTTGTACGATATACGTTGTACGTTATACGTTGTACGTTATATGTTATACGTTACACGTTGTACGATGTACGTTATACGTTATACGTTATACGTTGTACGTTATACGTTATACGTTATACGTTATACGTTATACGTTATACGTTATACGGTATACGGTATACGGTATACGGTATACGTTATACGTTGTACGTTATACGTTATACGTTATACGTTATACGTTATATTTTATACGATATACGTTATACGTTATACGTTATACGTTATACGTTATGGGCTGTACGTTATACGTTATACGTTATACGCTGTACGTTATACGTTATACGATATACGTTACACGTTGTACGTTGTACGTTATACGTTATACGTTGTATGTTATACGTTGTACGTTATACGTTATACGTTGTACGTTATACGTTGTACATTATACGTTGTACATTATACGCTGTACGTTATACGTTATACGTTATACGTTATACGTTATACGTTATACGTTATACGTTATACGTTATACGTTATACGTTATACGTTATACGCTGTACGTTATACGCTGTACGTTATACGCTGTACGTTATAAGTTATACGTTATACGTTATACGTTACACGTTATAAGTTATACGTTATACGTTATACGTTACACGTTATACGTTGTACGTTATACGTTATACGTTGTACGTTATACGTTGTACATTATACGTTGTACGTTATACGTTATACGCTGTACGTTATAAGTTATACGTTATACGTTATACGTTACACGTTGTACGTTGTACGTTATACGTTGTACATTATACGTTGTACGTTATACGTTATACGCTGTACGTTATACGTTATACGTTACATGTTGTACGTTGTACGTTATACGTTGTACGTTATACGTTGTACGTTATACGTTGTATGTTATACGTTATACGCTGTACGTTATACGTCATACGTTGTACGTTATACGTTATACGTTATACGTTATACGTTATACGTTATACGCTGTACGTTATACGCTGTACGTTATACGTTATACGTTATACGTTATACGTTGTACGTTATACGCTGTACGTTATACGCTGTACGTTATACGTTATACGTTATACGTTATACGTTGTACGTTATACGCTGTACGTTATACCTTATACGTTATACGTTATACGTTATACGTTATACGCTGTACGTTATACGCTGTACGTTATACGTTATACGTTATACGTTATACGTTATACGTTATACGTAATACGTTATACGTTATACGTTATACGTTATACGCAATACGTTATACGTTATACGTTATACGTTATACGTTATACGTTATACGTTATACGTTATACGTTATACGTTATACGTTATACGTTTTACGTTATACGTTATACGTTGTACGTTATACGCTGTACGTTATACGCTGTACGTTATATGCTGTACGTTATACGTTATACGTTGTACGTTATACGTTATACGTTATACGTTATACGCTGTACGTTATACGCTGTACGTTATACGTTATACGTTATACGTTGTACGTTATACGCTGTACGTTATACCTTATACGTTATACGTTATACGCTGTACGTTATACGCTGTACGTTATACGTTATACGTTATACGTTAAACGTTATACGTTATACGTTATACGTTATACGTTATACGTTATACGTTATACGTTATACGTTATACGCTGTACGTTATACGTTATACGTTATACGTTACACGTTGTACGTTGTACGTTATACGTTATACGTTATACGTTGTACGTTGTACGTTATACGTTGTACGTTATACGTTGTACATTATACGTTGTACGTTATACGTTATACGTTATACGTTATACGTTATACGTTATACGTTATACGTTATACGGTATACGGTATACGGTATACGGTATACGTTATACGTTGTACGTTATACGTTATACGTTATACGTTATACGTTATACGTTATATGTTATACGATATACGTTATACGTTATACGTTATACGTTATACGTTATGGGCTGTACGTTATACGTTATACGTTATACGCTGTACGTTATACGTTATACGTTATACGTTACACGTTGTACGTTGTACGTTATACGTTATACGTTGTATGTTATACGTTGTACGTTATACGTTACACGTTGTACGTTATACGTTGTACATTATACGTTGTACGTTATACGTTATACGCTGTACGTTATACGTTATACGTTATACGTTATACGTTGTACGTTATACGCTGTACGTTATACGCTGTACATTATACGCTGTACGTTATACGTTATACGTTATACGTTACACGTTGTACGTTGTACGTTATACGTTCAACATTATACATTGTACGTTATACGTTATACGCTGTACGTTATACGTTATACGTTATACGTTATACGTTATACGTTATACGTTATACGTTATACGTTATACGTTATACGTTATACGTTATACGTTATACGTTATACGTTATACGTTATACGTTATACGTTATACGTTATACGTTATACGTAATACGTTATACGTTATACGTTATACGTTATACGTTATACGATATACGTTATACGTTATACGTTATACGTTATACGTTATACGTTATACGTTATACGTTATACGTTATACGTTATACGTTATACGTTATACGTTATACGTTATACGTTATACGTTATACGTTATACGTTATACGTTATACGTTATGGGCTGTACGTTATACGTTATACGTTATACGTTATACGGTATACGGTATACGGTATACGGTATACGTTATACGTTGTACGTTATACGTTATACGTTATACGTTATACGTTATATGTTATACGATATACGTTATACGTTATACGTTATACGTTATACGTTATACGTTATACGTTATACGTTATGGGCTGTACGTTATACGTTATACGTTATACGCTGTACGTTATACGTTATACGTTATACGTTACACGTTGTACGTTGTACGTTATACGTTATACGTTGTATGTTATACGTTGTACGTTATACGTTATACGTTGTACGTTATACGTTGTACATTATACGTTGTACGTTATACGTTATACGCTGTACGTTATACGTTATACGTTATACGTTGTACGTTATACGCTGTACGTTATACGCTGTACGTTATACGCTGTACATTTTACGCTGTACGTTATACGTTATACGTTATACGTTACACGTTGTACGTTGTACGTTATACGTTGAACATTATACATTGTACGGTATACGTTATACGCTGTACGTTATACGTTATACGTTATACGTTATACGTTATACGTTATACGTTATACGTTATACGTTATACGTTATACGTTATACGTTATACGTTATACGTTATACGTTATACGTTATACGTTATACGTTATACGTTATACGTTATACGTTATACGTTATACGTTATACGTTATACGTTATACGTTATACGTTATACGTTATACGTTATACGTTATACGTTGTACGTTGTACGTTGTACGTTATACGTTATACGTTGTATGTTATACGTTGTACGTTATACGTTATACGTTGTACGTTATACGTTGTACATTATACGTTGTATGTTATACGTTATACGCTGTACGTTATACGTTATTCGTTATACGTTATACGTTATACGTTATACGTTATACGTTATACGTTATACGTTATACGTTATACGTTATACGTTATACGTTATACGTTATACGTTATACGTTATACGTTATACGTTATACGTTATACGTTATACGTTATACGTTATACGTTATACGTTATACGTTATACGTTGTACGTTATACGCTGTACGTTATACGCTGTACGTTATATGTTACACGTTGTACGTTGTACGTTATACGTTGTACAGTGAACGTTATACGTTGTACGTTATACGTTGTACGTTATGCGTTGTACGTTATACGTTGTACGTTATACGTTATACGTTATACGTTATACGTTATACGTTATACGTTATACGTTATACGTTATACGTTATACGTTACATGTTGTACGTTATACGTTATACGTTATACGTTATACGTTGTACGTTATACGCTGTACGTTATACGCTGTACATTATACGCTGTACGTTATACGTTATACGTTATACGTTATACGTTATACGTTATACGTTATACGTTGTACGTTGTACGTTATACGTTATACGTTGTATGTTATACGTTGTACGTTATACGTTATACGTTGTACGTTATACGTTGTACATTATACGTTGTATGTTATACGTTATACGCTGTACGTTATACGTTATTCGTTATACGTTATACGTTATACGTTATACGTTATACGTTATACGTTATACGTTATACGTTATACGTTATACGTTATACGTTATACGTTATACGTTATACGTTATACGTTATACGTTATACGTTATACGTTGTACGTTATACGCTGTACGTTATACGCTGTACGTTATATGTTACACGTTGTACGTTGTACGTTATACGTTGTACAGTGTACGTTATACGTTGTACGTTATACGCTGTACGTTATACGTTATACGTTATACGTTATACGTTGTACATTATACGTTGTATGTTATACGTTATACGCTGTACGTTATACGTTATTCGTTATACGTTATACGTTATACGTTATACGTTATACGTTATACGTTATACGTTATACGTTATACGTTATACGTTATACGTTATACGTTATACGTTATACGTTATACGTTATACGTTGTACGTTATACGCTGTACGTTATACGCTGTACGTTATATGTTACACGTTGTACGTTGTACGTTATACGTTGTACATTGTACGTTATACGTTGTACGTTATACGTTGCACGTTATGCGTTGTACGTTATACGTTGTACGTTATACGTTATACGTTATACGTTATACGTTATACGTTATACGTTATACGTTATACGTTATACGTTATACGTTATACGTTATACGTTATACGTTATACGTTATACGTTATACGTTTTACGTTATACGTTATACGTTATACGTTTTACGTTATACATTATACGTTATACGTTATACGTTATACGTTAAACGTTATACGTTATACGTTATACGTTATACGTTATACGTTATACGTTATACGTTATACGTTATACGTTATACGTTATACGTTATACGTTATACGTTATACGTTATACGTTATACGTTATACGTTATACGTTATACGTTATACGTTATACGTTATACGTTATACGTTATACGTTATACGTTATACGTTATACGTTATACGTTATACGTTATACGTTATACGTTATACGTTATACGTTATACGTTATACGTTATACGTTATACGTTATACGTTATACGTTATACGTTATACGTTATACGTTATACGTTATACGTTATACGTTATACGTTATACGCTGTACGTTAGACGCTGTACGTTATACGCTGTACGTTATAAGTTATACGTTATACGTTATACGTTACACGTTGTACGTTGTACGTTATACGTTGTACGTTATACGTTGTACATTATACGTTGTACGTTATACGTTATACGCTGTACGTTATAAGTTATACGTTATACGTTATACGTTACACGTTGTACGTTGTACGTTATACGTTGTACATTATACGTTGTACGTTATACGTTATACGCTGTACGTTATACGTTATACGTTACATGTTGTACGTTGTACGTTATACGTTGTACGTTATACGTTGTACGTTATACGTTGTACGTTATACGTTGTATGTTATACGTTATACGCTGTACGTTATACGTTATACGTTGTACGTTATACGTATATTCGTTATACGTTATACGCTGTACGTTATACGCTGTACGTTATACGTTATACGTTATACGTTATACGTTGTACGTTATACGCTGTACGTTATACGCTGTACGTTATACGTTATACGTTATACGTTATACGTTGTACGTTATACGCTGTACGTTATACGCTGTACGTTATACGTTACAAGTTGTACGTTGTACGTTATACGTTGTACGTTATACGTTGTACGTTATACGTTGTACATTGTACGTTATACGTTGTACGTTATACGTTGTACGTTATGCGTTGTACGTTATACGTTTTACGTTATACGTTATACGTTATACGTTATACGTTATACGTTATACGTTATACGTTATACGTTATACGTTATACGTTATACGTTATACGTTATACGTTATACGTTATACGTTATACGTTATACGTTATACGTTATACGTTATACGTTATACGTTATACGTTATACGTTATACGTTATACGTTATACGTTATACGTTATACGTTATACGTTATACGTTATACGCTGTACGTTAGACGCTGTACGTTATACGCTGTACGTTATAAGTTATACGTTATACGTTATACGTTACACGTTGTACGTTGTACGTTATACGTTGTACGTTATACGTTGTACATTATACGTTGTACGTTATACGTTATACGCTGTACGTTATAAGTTATACGTTATACGTTATACGTTACACGTTGTACGTTGTACGTTATACGTTGTACATTATACGTTGTACGTTATACGTTATACGCTGTACGTTATACGTTATACGTTACATGTTGTACGTTGTACGTTATACGTTGTACGTTATACGTTGTACGTTATACGTTGTACGTTATACGTTGTATGTTATACGTTATACGCTGTACGTTATACGTTATACGTTGTACGTTATACGTTATACGTTATACGTTATACGCTGTACGTTATACGCTGTACGTTATACGTTATACGTTATACGTTATACGTTGTACGTTATACGCTGTACGTTATACGCTGTACGTTATACGTTATACGTTATACGTTATACGTTGTACGTTATACGCTGTACGTTATACGCTGTACGTTATACGTTGTACGTTATACGTTGTACGTTATACGTTGTACATTATACGTTGTACGTTATACGTTATACGCTGTACGTTATAAGTTATACGTTATACGTTATACGTTACACGTTGTACGTTGTACGTTATACGTTGTACGTTATACGCTGTACGTTATACGCTGTACGTTATACGTTACAAGTTGTACGTTGTACGTTATACGTTGTACGTTATACGTTGTACGTTATACGTTGTACATTGTACGTTATACGTTGTACGTTATACGTTGTACGTTATGCGTTGTACGTTATACGTTTTACGTTATACGTTATACGTTATACGTTATACGTTATACGTTATACGTTATACGTTATACGTTATACGTTATACGTTATACGTTATACGTTATACGTTATACGTTATACGTTATACGTTATACGTTATACGTTATACGTTATACGTTATACGTTATACGTTATACGTTATACGTTATACGTTATACGTTATACGTTATACGTTATACGTTATACGTTATACGTTATACGTTATACGTTATACGCTGTACGTTAGACGCTGTACGTTATACGCTGTACGTTATAAGTTATACGTTATACGTTATACGTTACACGTTGTACGTTGTACGTTATACGTTGTACGTTATACGTTGTACATTATACGTTGTACGTTATACGTTATACGCTGTACGTTATAAGTTATACGTTATACGTTATACGTTACACGTTGTACGTTGTACGTTATACGTTGTACATTATACGTTGTACGTTATACGTTATACGCTGTACGTTATACGTTATACGTTACATGTTGTACGTTGTACGTTATACGTTGTACGTTATACGTTGTACGTTATACGTTGTATGTTATACGTTATACGCTGTACGTTATACGTTATACGTTGTACGTTATACGTTATACGTTATACGTTATACGCTGTACGTTATACGCTGTACGTTATACGTTATACGTTATACGTTATACGTTGTACGTTATACGCTGTACGTTATACGCTGTACGTTATACGTTATACGTTATACGTTATACGTTGTACGTTATACGCTGTACGTTATACGCTGTACGTTATACGTTACAAGTTGTACGTTGTACGTTATACGTTGTACGTTATACGTTGTACGTTATACGTTGTACATTGTACGTTATACGTTGTACGTTATACGTTATACGTTATACGTTATACGTTTTACGTTATACGTTATACGTTATACGTTATACGTTATACGTTATACGTTACATGTTGTACGTTGTACGTTATACGTTGTACGTAATACGTTGTACGTTATACGTTGTACGTTATACGTTGTATGTTATACGTTATACGCTGTACGTTATACGTTATACGTTATACGTTATACGTTACACGTTGTACGTTGGACGTTATACGTTGTACATTATACGTTGTACGTTATACGTTATACGCTGTACGTTATACGTTATACGCTGTACGTTATACGTTATACGTTACATGTTGTACGTAGTACGTTATACGTTGTACGTTATACGTTGTACGTTATACGTTGTACGTTATACGTTGTATGTTATACGTTATACGCTGTACGTTATACGTTATACGTTGTACGTTATACGTTATACGTTATACGTTATACGCTGTACGTTATACGCTGTACGTTATACGTTATACGTTATACGTTATACGTTATACGTTATACGTTATACGTTATACGTTATACGTTGTACGTTATACGCTGTACGTTATACGCTGTACGTTATATGTTACACGTTGTACGTTGTACGTTATACGTTGTACCGTGTACGTTATACGTTGTACGTTATACGTTGTACGTTATGCGTTGTACGTTATACGTTGTACGTTATACGTTATACGTTATACGTTATACGTTATATGTTATACGTTATACGTTATACGTTACATGTTGTACGTTATACGTTATACGTTATACGTTATACGTTGTACGTTATACGCTGTACGTTATACGCTGTACATTATACGCTGTACGTTATACGTTATACGTTATACGTTACACGTTGTACGTTGTACGTTATACGTTGAACATTATACATTGTACGTTATACGTTATACGCTGTACGTTATACGTTATACGTTATACGTTATACGTTATACTTTATACGTTATACGTTATACGTTATACGTTATACGTTATACGTTATACGTTATACGTTATACGTTATACGTTATACGTTATACGTTATACGTTATACGTTATACGTTATACGTTATACGTTATACGTTATACGTTATACGTTATACGTTATACGTTATACGTTATACGTTATACGTTATACGTTATACGTTATACGTTATACGTTGTACGTTGTACGTTATACGTTATACGTTGTATGTTATACGTTGTACGTTATACGTTATACGTTGTACGTTATACGTTGTACATTATACGTTGTATGTTATACGTTATACGCTGTACGTTATACGTTATTCGTTATACGTTATACGTTATACGTTATACGTTATACGTTATACGTTATACGTTATACGTTATACGTTATACGTTATACGTTATACGTTATACGTTATACGTTATACGTTATACGTTATACGTTATACGTTATACGTTATACGTTGTACGTTATACGCTGTACGTTATACGCTGTACGTTATATGTTACACGTTGTACGTTGTACGTTATACGTTGTACATTGTACGTTATACGTTGTACGTTATACGTTGCACGTTATGCGTTGTACGTTATACGTTGTACGTTATACGTTATACGTTATACGTTATACGTTATACGTTATACGTTATACGTTATACGTTATACGTTATACGTTATACGTTATACGTTATACGTTATACGTTATACGTTATACGTTATACGTTATACGTTATACGTTATACGTTATACGTTTTACGTTATACGTTATACGTTATACGTTTTACGTTATACATTATACGTTATACGTTATACGTTATACGTTAAACGTTATACGTTATACGTTATACGTTATACGTTATACGTTATACGTTATACGTTATACGTTATACGTTATACGTTATACGTTATACGTTATACGTTATACGTTATACGTTATACGTTATACGTTATACGTTATACGTTGTACGTTATACGTTATACGTTATACGTTGTACGTTATACGTTATACGTTATACGTTATACGTTATACGTTATACGTTATACGTTATACGTTATACGTTATACGTTATACGTTATACGTTATACGTTATACGTTATACGTTATACGTTATACGTTATACGTTATACGTTATACGTTATACGTTATACGCTGTACGTTAGACGCTGTACGTTATACGCTGTACGTTATAAGTTATACGTTATACGTTATACGTTACACGTTGTACGTTGTACGTTATACGTTGTACGTTATACGTTGTACATTATACGTTGTACGTTATACGCTGTACGTTATACGCTGTACATTATACGCTGTACGTTATACGTTATACGTTATACGTTACACGTTGTACGTTGTACGTTATACGTTGAACATTATACATTGTACGTTATACGTTATACGCTGTACGTTATACGTTATACGTTATACGTTATACGTTATACTTTATACGTTATACGTTATACGTTATACGTTATACGTTATACGTTATACGTTATACGTTATACGTTATACGTTATACGTTATACGTTATACGTTATACGTTATACGTTATACGTTATACGTTATACGTTTTACGTTATACGTTATACGTTATACGTTATACGTTATACGTTATACGTTGTACGTTGTACGTTATACGTTATACGTTGTATGTTATACGTTGTACGTTATACGTTATACGTTGTACGTTATACGTTGTACATTATACGTTGTATGTTATACGTTATACGCTGTACGTTATACGTTATTCGTTATACGTTATACGTTATACGTTATACGTTATACGTTATACGTTATACGTTATACGTTATACGTTATACGTTATACGTTATACGTTATACGTTATACGTTATACGTTATACGTTATACGTTATACGTTATACGTTATACGTTATACGTTGTACGTTATACGCTGTACGTTATACGCTGTACGTTATATGTTACACGTTGTACGTTGTACGTTATACGTTGTACATTGTACGTTATACGTTGTACGTTATACGTTGCACGTTATGCGTTGTACGTTATACGTTGTACGTTATACGTTATACGTTATACGTTATACGTTATACGTTATACGTTATACGTTATACGTTATACGTTATACGTTATACGTTATACGTTATACGTTATACGTTATACGTTATACGTTATACGTTATACGTTATACGTTTTACGTTATACGTTATACGTTATACGTTTTACGTTATACATTATACGTTATACGTTATACGTTAAACGTTATACGTTATACGTTATACGTTATACGTTATACGTTATACGTTATACGTTATACGTTATACGTTATACGTTATACGTTATACGTTATACGTTATACGTTATACGTTATACGTTATACGTTATACGTTATACGTTGTACGTTATACGTTGTACGTTATACGTTATACGTTATACGTTATACGTTATACGTTATACGTTATACGTTATACGTTATACGTTATACGTTATACGTTATACGTTATACGTTATACGTTATACGTTATACGTTATACGTTATACGTTATACGTTATACGTTATACGTTATACGTTATACGTTATACGTTATACGCTGTACGTTAGACGCTGTACGTTATACGCTGTACGTTATAAGTTATACGTTATACGTTATACGTTACACGTTGTACGTTGTACGTTATACGTTGTACGTTATACGTTGTACATTATACGTTGTACGTTATACGTTATACGCTGTACGTTATAAGTTATACGTTATACGTTATACGTTACACGTTGTACGTTGTACGTTATACGTTGTACATTATACGTTGTACGTTATACGTTATACGCTGTACGTTATACGTTATACGTTACATGTTGTACGTTGTACGTTATACGTTGTACGTTATACGTTGTACGTTATACGTTGTACGTTATACGTTGTATGTTATACGTTATACGCTGTACGTTATACGTTATACGTTGTACGTTATACGTTATACGTTATACGTTATACGCTGTACGTTATACGCTGTACGTTATACGTTATACGTTATACGTTATACGTTGTACGTTATACGCAGTACGTTATACGCTGTACGTTATACGTTATACGTTATACGTTATACGTTGTACGTTATACGCTGTACGTTATACGCTGTACGTTATACGTTACAAGTTGTACGTTGTACGTTATACGTTGTACGTTATACGTTGTACGTTATACGTTGTACATTGTACGTTATACGTTGTACGTTATACGTTGTACGTTATGCGTTGTACGTTATACGTTGTACGTTGTACGTTATACGTTATACGTTATACGTTATACGTTATACGTTATACGTTATACGTTATACGTTATACGTTATACGTTATACGTTATACGTTATACGTTATACGTTATACGTTATACGTTATACGCTGTACGTTAGACGCTGTACGTTATACGCTGTACGTTATAAGTTATACGTTATACGTTATACGTTACACGTTGTACGTTGTACGTTATACGTTGTACGTTATACGTTGTACATTATACGTTGTACGTTATACGTTATACGCTGTACGTTATAAGTTATACGTTATACGTTATACGTTACACGTTGTACGTTGTACGTTATACGTTGTACATTATACGTTGTACGTTATACGTTATACGCTGTACGTTATACGTTATACGTTACATGTTGTACGTTGTACGTTATACGTTGTACGTTATACGTTGTACGTTATACGTTGTACGTTATACGTTGTATGTTATACGTTATACGCTGTACGTTATACGTTATACGTTGTACGTTATACGTTATACGTTATACGTTATACGCTGTACGTTATACGCTGTACGTTATACGTTATACGCTATACGTTATACGTTGTACGTTATACGCTGTACGTTATACGCTGTACGTTATACGTTATACGTTATACGTTATACGTTATACGTTGTACGTTATACGCTGTACGTTATACGCTGTACGTTATACGTTACAAGTTGTACGTTGTACGTTATACGTTGTACGTTATACGTTGTACGTTATACGTTGTACATTGTACGTTATACGTTGTACGTTATACGTTGTACGTTATGCGTTGTACGTTATACGTTGTACGTTATACGTTATACGTTATACGTTATACGTTATACGTTATACGTTATACGTTATACGTTATACGTTATACGTTATACGTTATACGTTTTACGTTATACGTTGTACGTTATACGTTATACGTTATACGTTATACGTTATACGTTATACGTTATACGTTATACGTTATACGTTATACGTTATACGTTATACGTTATACGTTATACGTTATACGTTATACGTTATACGTTATACGTTATACGTTATACGTTATACGTTATACGTTATACGTTATACGTTATACGTTATACGTTATACGTTATACGTTATACGTTATACGCTGTACGTTATACGCTGTACGTTATACGCTGTACGTTATAAGTTATACGTTATACGTTGTACGTTATACGTTATACGTTATACGTTATACGTTATACGCTGTACGTTATACGCTGTACGTTATACGTTATACGTTATACGTTATACGTTGTACGTTATACGCTGTACGTTATACGCTGTACGTTATACGTTATACGTTATACGTTATACGTTGTACGTTATACGCTGTACGTTATACGCTGTACGTTATACGTTACAAGTTGTACGTTGTACGTTATACGTTGTACGTTATACGTTGTACGTTATACGTTGTACATTGTACGTTATACGTTGTACGTTATACGTTGTACGTTATGCGTTGTACGTTATACGTTGTACGTTATACGTTATACGTTATACGTTATACGTTATACGTTATACGTTATACGTTATACGTTATACGTTATACGTTATACGTTATACGTTATACGTTATACGTTATACGTTATACGTTATACGTTATACGTTATACGTTATACGTTATACGTTATACGTTATACGTTATACGTTATACGCTGTACGTTAGACGCTGTACGTTATACGCTGTACGTTATAAGTTATACGTTATACGTTATACGTTACACGTTGTACGTTGTACGTTATACGTTGTACGTTATACGTTGTACATTATACGTTGTACGTTATACGTTATACGCTGTACGTTATAAGTTATACGTTATACGTTATACGTTACACGTTGTACGTTGTACGTTATACGTTGTACATTATACGTTGTACGTTATACGTTATACGCTGTACGTTATACGTTATACGTTACATGTTGTACGTTGTACGTTATACGTTGTACGTTATACGTTGTACGTTATACGTTGTACGTTATACGTTGTATGTTATACGTTATACGCTGTACGTTATACGTTATACGTTGTACGTTATACGTTATACGTTATACGTTATACGCTGTACGTTATACGCTGTACGTTATACGTTATACGCTATACGTTATACGTTGTACGTTATACGCTGTACGTTATACGCTGTACGTTATACGTTATACGTTATACGTTATACGTTATACGTTGTACGTTATACGCTGTACGTTATACGCTGTACGTTATACGTTACAAGTTGTACGTTGTACGTTATACGTTGTACGTTATACGTTGTACGTTATACGTTGTACATTGTACGTTATACGTTGTACGTTATACGTTGTACGTTATGCGTTGTACGTTATACGTTGTACGTTATACGTTATACGTTATACGTTATACGTTATACGTTATACGTTATACGTTATACGTTATACGTTATACGTTATACGTTATACGTTTTACGTTATACGTTGTACGTTATACGTTATACGTTATACGTTATACGTTATACGTTATACGTTATACGTTATACGTTATACGTTATACGTTATACGTTATACGTTATACGTTATACGTTATACGTTATACGTTATACGTTATACGTTATACGTTATACGTTATACGTTATACGTTGTACGTTATACGTTATACGTTACACGTTGTACGTTGTACGTTATACGTTATACGTTATACGTTGTACGTTGTACGTTATACGTTATACGTTATACGTTATACGTTATACGTTATACGTTATACGGTATACGGTATACGGTATACGGTATACGTTATACGTTGTACGTTATGCGTTGTACGTTATACGTTGTACGTTATACGTTATACGTTATACGTTATACGTTATACGTTATACGTTATACGTTATACGTTATACGTTATACGTTATACGTTATACGTTTTACGTTATACGTTGTACGTTATACGTTATACGTTATACGTTATACGTTATACGTTATACGTTATACGTTATACGTTATACGTTATACGTTATACGTTATACGTTATACGTTATACGTTATACGTTATACGTTATACGTTATACGTTATACGTTATACGTTATACGTTATACGTTATACGTTATACGTTATACGTTATACGTTATACGTTATACGTTATACGTTATACGTTATACGCTGTACGTTAGACGCTGTACGTTATACGCTGTACGTTATAAGTTATACTATACGTTATACGTTATACGTTATACGTTATACGCTGTACGTTATACGCTGTACGTTATACGTTATACGTTATACGTTATACGTTGTACGTTATACGCTGTACGTTATACGCTGTACGTTATACGTTATACGTTATACGTTATACGTTGTACGTTATACGCTGTACGTTATACGCTGTACGTTATACGTTACAAGTTGTACGTTGTACGTTATACGTTGTACGTTATACGTTGTACGTTATACGTTGTACATTGTACGTTATACGTTGTACGTTATACGTTGTACGTTATGCGTTGTACGTTATACGTTGTACGTTATACGTTATACGTTATACGTTATACGTTATACGTTATACGTTATACGTTATACGTTATACGTTATACGTTATACGTTATACGTTATACGTTATACGTTATACGTTATACGTTATACGTTATACGTTATACGTTATACGTTATACGTTATACGTTATACGTTATACGCTGTACGTTAGACGCTGTACGTTATACGCTGTACGTTATAAGTTATACGTTATACGTTATACGTTACACGTTGTACGTTGTACGTTATACGTTGTACGTTATACGTTGTACATTATACGTTGTACGTTATACGTTATACGCTGTACGTTATAAGTTATACGTTATACGTTATACGTTACACGTTGTACGTTGTACGTTATACGTTGTACATTATACGTTGTACGTTATACGTTATACGCTGTACGTTATACGTTATACGTTACATGTTGTACGTTGTACGTTATACGTTGTACGTTATACGTTGTACGTTATACGTTGTACGTTATACGTTGTATGTTATACGTTATACGCTGTACGTTATACGTTATACGTTGTACGTTATACGTTATACGTTATACGTTATACGCTGTACGTTATACGCTGTACGTTATACGTTATACGCTATACGTTATACGTTGTACGTTATACGCTGTACGTTATACGCTGTACGTTATACGTTATACGTTATACGTTATACGTTATACGTTGTACGTTATACGCTGTACGTTATACGCTGTACGTTATACGTTACAAGTTGTACGTTGTACGTTATACGTTGTACGTTATACGTTGTACGTTATACGTTGTACATTGTACGTTATACGTTGTACGTTATACGTTGTACGTTATGCGTTGTACGTTATACGTTGTACGTTATACGTTATACGTTATACGTTATACGTTATACGTTATACGTTATACGTTATACGTTATACGTTATACGTTATACGTTATACGTTTTACGTTATACGTTGTACGTTATACGTTATACGTTATACGTTATACGTTATACGTTATACGTTATACGTTATACGTTATACGTTATACGTTATACGTTATACGTTATACGTTATACGTTATACGTTATACGTTATACGTTATACGTTATACGTTATACGTTATACGTTGTACGTTATACGTTATACGTTACACGTTGTACGTTGTACGTTATACGTTATACGTTATACGTTGTACGTTGTACGTTATACGTTGTACGTTATACGTTGTACGATATACGTTGTACGTTATACGTTGTACGTTATATGTTATACGTTACACGTTGTACGATGTACGTTATACGTTATACGTTATACGTTATACGTTATACGTTATACGTTATACGTTATACGTTATACGTTATACGTTATACGTTATACGTTATACGGTATACGGTATACGGTATACGGTATACGTTATACGTTGTACGTTATACGTTATACGTTATACGTTATACGTTATATGTTATACGATATACGTTATACGTTATACGTTATACGTTATACGTTATGGGCTGTACGTTATACGTTATACGTTATACGCTGTACGTTATACGTTATACGTTATACGTTACACGTTGTACGTTGTACGTTATACGTTATACGTTGTATGTTATACGTTGTACGTTATACGTTACACGTTGTACGTTATACGTTGTACATTATACGTTGTACGTTATACGTTATACGCTGTACGTTATACGTTATACGTTATACGTTGTACGTTATACGCTGTACGTTATACGCTGTACATTATACGCTGTACGTTATACGTTATACGTTATACGTTACACGTTGTACGTTGTACGTTATACGTTGAACATTATACATTGTACGTTATACGTTATACGCTGTACGTTATACGTTATACGTTATACGTTATACGTTATACGTTATACGTTATACGTTATACGTTATACGTTATACGTTATACGTTATACGTTATACACTGTACGTTATACGTTATACGTTATACGTTACACGTTGTACGTTGTACGTTATCCGTTATACGTTACACGTTGTACGTTGTACGTTGTACGTTGTACGTTATACGTTGTACGTTATACGTTGTACGTTATACGTTGTACGTTATATGTTATACGTTACACGTTGTACGATGTACGTTATACGTTATACGTTATACGTTGTACGTTATACGTTATACGTTATACGTTATACGTTATACGTTATACGTTATACGGTATACGGTATACGGTATACGGTATACGTTATACGTTGTACGTTATACGTTATACGTTATACGTTATACGTTATATTTTATACGATATACGTTATACGTTATACGTTATACGTTATACGTTATGGGCTGTACGTTATACGTTATACGTTATACGCTGTACGTTATACGTTATACGTTATACGTTACACGTTGTACGTTGTACGTTATACGTTATACGTTGTATGTTATACGTTGTACGTTATACGTTATACGTTGTACGTTATACGTTGTACATTATACGTTGTACGTTATACGTTATACGCTGTACGTTATACGTTATACGTTATACGTTATACGTTATACGTTGTACGTTATACGCTGTACGTTATACGCTGTACATTATACGCTGTACGTTATACGTTATACGTTATACGTTATACGTTATACGTTATACGTTATACGTTATACGTTATACGTTATACGTTATACGTTATACGTTATACGTTATACGTTATACGTTATACGTTATACGTTATACGCTGTACGTTATACGCTGTACGTTATACGCTGTACGTTATAAGTTATACGTTATACGTTATACGTTACACGTTATACGTTGTACGTTATACGTTATACGTTGTACGTTATACGTTGTACATTATACGTTGTACGTTATACGTTATACGCTGTACGTTATAAGTTATACGTTATACGTTATACGTTACACGTTGTACGTTGTACGTTATACGTTGTACATTATACGTTGTACGTTATACGTTATACGCTGTACGTTATACGTTATACGTTACATGTTGTACGTTGTACGTTATACGTTGTACGTTATACGTTGTACGTTATACGTTGTATGTTATATGTTATACGCTGTACGTTATACGTTATACGTTGTACGTTATACGTTATACGTTATACGTTAAACGTTATACGCTGTACGTTATACGCTGTACTTTATACGTTATACGTTATACGTTATACGTTGTACGTTATACGCTGTACGTTATACGCTGTACGTTATACGCTGTACATTATACGCTGTACGTTATACGTTATACGTTATACGTTACACGTTGTACGTTGTACGTTATACGTTGAACATTATACATTGTACGTTATACGTTATACGCTGTACGTTATACGTTATACGTTATACGTTATACGTTATACGTTATACGTTATACGTTATACGTTATACGTTATACGTTATACGTTATACGTTATACACTGTACGTTATACGTTATACGTTATACGTTACACGTTGTACGTTGTACGTTATACGTTATACGTTATACGTTGTACGTTGTACGTTATACGTTGTACGTTATACGTTGTACGATATACGTTGTACGTTATACGTTGTACGTTATATGTTATACGTTACACGTTGTACGATGTACGTTATACGTTATACGTTATACGTTGTACGTTATACGTTATACGTTATACGTTATACGTTATACGTTATACGTTATACGGTATACGGTATACGGTATACGGTATACGTTATACGTTGTACGTTATACGTTATACGTTATACGTTATACGTTATATTTTATACGATATACGTTATACGTTATACGTTATACGTTATGGGCTGTACGTTATACGTTATACGTTATACGCTGTACGTTATACGTTATACGTTATACGTTACACGTTGTACGTTGTACGTTATACGTTATACGTTGTATGTTATACGTTGTACGTTATACGTTATACGTTGTACGTTATACGTTGTACATTATACGTTGTACATTATACGCTGTACGTTATACGTTATACGTTATACGTTATACGTTATACGTTATACGTTATACGTTATACGTTATACGTTATACGTTATACGTTATACGCTGTACGTTATACGCTGTACGTTATACGCTGTACGTTATAAGTTATACGTTATACGTTATACGTTACACGTTATAAGTTATACGTTATACGTTATACGTTACACGTTATACGTTGTACGTTATACGTTATACGTTGTACGTTATACGTTGTACATTATACGTTGTACGTTATACGTTATACGCTGTACGTTA
The DNA here is from genome assembly GCA_916610235.2 of Lasioglossum morio. Lineage (NCBI taxonomy): Eukaryota > Metazoa > Arthropoda > Insecta > Hymenoptera > Halictidae > Lasioglossum > Lasioglossum morio. The sequence continues at coordinate 1,079,156 of CAKAJA020001038.1, forward strand.
TACGCTGTACGTTATACGTTATACTTTATACGTTATACGTTGTACGTTATACGCTGTACGTTATACGCTGTACGTTATACGTTATACGTTATACGTTATACGTTGTACGTTATACGCTGTACGTTATACCTTATACGTTATACGTTATACGTTATACGTTATACGCTGTACGTTATACGCTGTACGTTATACGTTATACGTTATACGTTATACGTTATACGTAATACGTTATACGTTATACGTTATACGTTATACGCAATACGTTATACGTTATACGTTATACGTTATACGTTATACGTTATACGTTATACGTTATACGTTATACGTTATACGTTATACGTTTTACGTTATACGTTATACGTTGTACGTTATACGCTGTACGTTATACGCTGTACGTTATACGCTGTACGTTATACGTTATACGTTGTACGTTATACGTTATACGTTATACGTTATACGCTGTACGTTATACGCTGTACGTTATACGTTATACGTTATACGTTGTACGTTATACGCTGTACGTTATACCTTATACGTTATACGTTATACGCTGTACGTTATACGCTGTACGTTATACGTTATACGTTATACGTTAAACGTTATACGTTATACGTTATACGTTATACGTTATACGTTATACGTTATACGTTATACGCTGTACGTTATACGTTATACGTTATACGTTACACGTTGTACGTTGTACGTTATACGTTATACGTTATACGTTGTACGTTGTACGTTATACGTTGTACGTTATACGTTGTACATTATACGTTGTACGTTATACGTTATACGTTATACGTTATACGTTATACGTTATACGTTATACGTTATACGGTATACGGTATACGGTATACGGTATACGTTATACGTTGTACGTTATACGTTATACGTTATACGTTATACGTTATACGTTATATGTTATACGATATACGTTATACGTTATACGTTATACGTTATACGTTATGGGCTGTACGTTATACGTTATACGTTATACGCTGTACGTTATACGTTATACGTTATACGTTACACGTTGTACGTTGTACGTTATACGTTATACGTTGTATGTTATACGTTGTACGTTATACGTTACACGTTGTACGTTATACGTTGTACATTATACGTTGTACGTTATACGTTATACGCTGTACGTTATACGTTATACGTTATACGTTATACGTTGTACGTTATACGCTGTACGTTATACGCTGTACATTATACGCTGTACGTTATACGTTATACGTTATACGTTACACGTTGTACGTTGTACGTTATACGTTCAACATTATACATTGTACGTTATACGTTATACGCTGTACGTTATACGTTATACGTTATACGTTATACGTTATACGTTATACGTTATACGTTATACGTTATACGTTATACGTTATACGTTATACGTTATACGTTATACGTTATACGTTATACGTTATACGTTATACGTTATACGTTATACGTAATACGTTATACGTTATACGTTATACGTTATACGTTATACGATATACGTTATACGTTATACGTTATACGTTATACGTTATACGTTATACGTTATACGTTATACGTTATACGTTATACGTTATACGTTATACGTTATACGTTATACGTTATACGTTATACGTTATACGTTATACGTTATGGGCTGTACGTTATACGTTATACGTTATACGTTATACGGTATACGGTATACGGTATACGGTATACGTTATACGTTGTACGTTATACGTTATACGTTATACGTTATACGTTATATGTTATACGATATACGTTATACGTTATACGTTATACGTTATACGTTATACGTTATACGTTATACGTTATGGGCTGTACGTTATACGTTATACGTTATACGCTGTACGTTATACGTTATACGTTATACGTTACACGTTGTACGTTGTACGTTATACGTTATACGTTGTATGTTATACGTTGTACGTTATACGTTATACGTTGTACGTTATACGTTGTACATTATACGTTGTACGTTATACGTTATACGCTGTACGTTATACGTTATACGTTGTACGTTATACGCTGTACGTTATACGCTGTACGTTATACGCTGTACATTTTACGCTGTACGTTATACGTTATACGTTATACGTTACACGTTGTACGTTGTACGTTATACGTTGAACATTATACATTGTACGGTATACGTTATACGCTGTACGTTATACGTTATACGTTATACGTTATACGTTATACGTTATACGTTATACGTTATACGTTATACGTTATACGTTATACGTTATACGTTATACGTTATACGTTATACGTTATACGTTATACGTTATACGTTATACGTTATACGTTATACGTTATACGTTATACGTTATACGTTATACGTTATACGTTATACGTTATACGTTGTACGTTGTACGTTATACGTTATACGTTGTATGTTATACGTTGTACGTTATACGTTATACGTTGTACGTTATACGTTGTACATTATACGTTGTATGTTATACGTTATACGCTGTACGTTATACGTTATTCGTTATACGTTATACGTTATACGTTATACGTTATACGTTATACGTTATACGTTATACGTTATACGTTATACGTTATACGTTATACGTTATACGTTATACGTTATACGTTATACGTTATACGTTATACGTTATACGTTATACGTTATACGTTGTACGTTATACGCTGTACGTTATACGCTGTACGTTATATGTTACACGTTGTACGTTGTACGTTATACGTTGTACAGTGTACGTTATACGTTGTACGTTATACGTTGTACGTTATGCGTTGTACGTTATACGTTGTACGTTATACGTTATACGTTATACGTTATACGTTATACGTTATACGTTATACGTTATACGTTATACGTTATACGTTACATGTTGTACGTTATACGTTATACGTTATACGTTGTACGTTATACGCTGTACGTTATACGCTGTACATTATACGCTGTACGTTATACGTTATACGTTATACGTTATACGTTATACGTTATACGTTGTACGTTGTACGTTATACGTTATACGTTGTATGTTATACGTTGTACGTTATACGTTATACGTTGTACGTTATACGTTGTACATTATACGTTGTATGTTATACGTTATACGCTGTACGTTATACGTTATTCGTTATACGTTATACGTTATACGTTATACGTTATACGTTATACGTTATACGTTATACGTTATACGTTATACGTTATACGTTATACGTTATACGTTATACGTTATACGTTATACGTTATACGTTATACGTTATACGTTGTACGTTATACGCTGTACGTTATACGCTGTACGTTATATGTTACACGTTGTACGTTGTACGTTATACGTTGTACAGTGTACGTTATACGTTGTACGTTATACGCTGTACGTTATACGTTATACGTTATACGTTATACGTTGTACATTATACGTTGTATGTTATACGTTATACGCTGTACGTTATACGTTATTCGTTATACGTTATACGTTATACGTTATACGTTATACGTTATACGTTATACGTTATACGTTATACGTTATACGTTATACGTTATACGTTATACGTTATACGTTATACGTTATACGTTATACGTTGTACGTTATACGCTGTACGTTATACGCTGTACGTTATATGTTACACGTTGTACGTTGTACGTTATACGTTGTACATTGTACGTTATACGTTGTACGTTATACGTTGCACGTTATGCGTTGTACGTTATACGTTGTACGTTATACGTTATACGTTATACGTTATACGTTATACGTTATACGTTATACGTTATACGTTATACGTTATACGTTATACGTTATACGTTATACGTTATACGTTATACGTTATACGTTATACGTTTTACGTTATACGTTATACGTTATACGTTTTACGTTATACATTATACGTTATACGTTATACGTTATACGTTAAACGTTATACGTTATACGTTATACGTTATACGTTATACGTTATACGTTATACGTTATACGTTATACGTTATACGTTATACGTTATACGTTATACGTTATACGTTATACGTTATACGTTATACGTTATACGTTATACGTTATACGTTATACGTTATACGTTATACGTTATACGTTATACGTTATACGTTATACGTTATACGTTATACGTTATACGTTATACGTTATACGTTATACGTTATACGTTATACGTTATACGTTATACGTTATACGTTATACGTTATACGTTATACGTTATACGTTATACGTTATACGTTATACGTTATACGTTATACGTTATACGTTATACGTTATACGTTATACGTTATACGCTGTACGTTAGACGCTGTACGTTATACGCTGTACGTTATAAGTTATACGTTATACGTTATACGTTACACGTTGTACGTTGTACGTTATACGTTGTACGTTATACGTTGTACATTATACGTTGTACGTTATACGTTATACGCTGTACGTTATAAGTTATACGTTATACGTTATACGTTACACGTTGTACGTTGTACGTTATACGTTGTACATTATACGTTGTACGTTATACGTTATACGCTGTACGTTATACGTTATACGTTACATGTTGTACGTTGTACGTTATACGTTGTACGTTATACGTTGTACGTTATACGTTGTACGTTATACGTTGTATGTTATACGTTATACGCTGTACGTTATACGTTATACGTTGTACGTTATACGTATAATCGTTATACGTTATACGCTGTACGTTATACGCTGTACGTTATACGTTATACGTTATACGTTATACGTTGTACGTTATACGCTGTACGTTATACGCTGTACGTTATACGTTATACGTTATACGTTATACGTTGTACGTTATACGCTGTACGTTATACGCTGTACGTTATACGTTACAAGTTGTACGTTGTACGTTATACGTTGTACGTTATACGTTGTACGTTATACGTTGTACATTGTACGTTATACGTTGTACGTTATACGTTGTACGTTATGCGTTGTACGTTATACGTTTTACGTTATACGTTATACGTTATACGTTATACGTTATACGTTATACGTTATACGTTATACGTTATACGTTATACGTTATACGTTATACGTTATACGTTATACGTTATACGTTATACGTTATACGTTATACGTTATACGTTATACGTTATACGTTATACGTTATACGTTATACGTTATACGTTATACGTTATACGTTATACGTTATACGTTATACGTTATACGTTATACGTTATACGTTATACGTTATACGCTGTACGTTAGACGCTGTACGTTATACGCTGTACGTTATAAGTTATACGTTATACGTTATACGTTACACGTTGTACGTTGTACGTTATACGTTGTACGTTATACGTTGTACATTATACGTTGTACGTTATACGTTATACGCTGTACGTTATAAGTTATACGTTATACGTTATACGTTACACGTTGTACGTTGTACGTTATACGTTGTACATTATACGTTGTACGTTATACGTTATACGCTGTACGTTATACGTTATACGTTACATGTTGTACGTTGTACGTTATACGTTGTACGTTATACGTTGTACGTTATACGTTGTACGTTATACGTTGTATGTTATACGTTATACGCTGTACGTTATACGTTATACGTTGTACGTTATACGTTATACGTTATACGTTATACGCTGTACGTTATACGCTGTACGTTATACGTTATACGTTATACGTTATACGTTGTACGTTATACGCTGTACGTTATACGCTGTACGTTATACGTTATACGTTATACGTTATACGTTGTACGTTATACGCTGTACGTTATACGCTGTACGTTATACGTTACAAGTTGTACGTTGTACGTTATACGTTGTACGTTATACGTTGTACGTTATACGTTGTACATTGTACGTTATACGTTGTACGTTATACGTTGTACGTTATGCGTTGTACGTTATACGTTGTACGTTATACGTTATACGTTATACGTTATACGTTATACGTTATACGTTATACGTTTTACGTTATACGTTATACGTTATACGTTATACGTTATACGTTATACGTTACATGTTGTACGTTGTACGTTATACGTTGTACGTAATACGTTGTACGTTATACGTTGTACGTTATACGTTGTATGTTATACGTTATACGCTGTACGTTATACGTTATACGTTATACGTTATACGTTACACGTTGTACGTTGGACGTTATACGTTGTACATTATACATTGTACGTTATACGTTATACGCTGTACGTTATACGTTATACGCTGTACGTTATACGTTATACGTTACATGTTGTACGTAGTACGTTATACGTTGTACGTTATACGTTGTACGTTATACGTTGTACGTTATACGTTGTATGTTATACGTTATACGCTGTACGTTATACGTTATACGTTGTACGTTATACGTTATACGTTATACGTTATACGCTGTACGTTATACGCTGTACGTTATACGTTATACGTTATACGTTATACGTTATATGTTATACGTTATACGTTATACGTTATACGTTGTACGTTATACGCTGTACGTTATACGCTGTACGTTATATGTTACACGTTGTACGTTGTACGTTATACGTTGTACCGTGTACGTTATACGTTGTACGTTATACGTTGTACGTTATGCGTTGTACGTTATACGTTGTACGTTATACGTTATACGTTATACGTTATACGTTATATGTTATACGTTATACGTTATACGTTACATGTTGTACGTTATACGTTATACGTTATACGTTATACGTTGTACGTTATACGCTGTACGTTATACGCTGTACATTATACGCTGTACGTTATACGTTATACGTTATACGTTACACGTTGTACGTTGTACGTTATACGTTGAACATTATACATTGTACGTTATACGTTATACGCTGTACGTTATACGTTATACGTTATACGTTATACGTTATACTTTATACGTTATACGTTATACGCTGTACGTTATACGTTATACGTTATACGTTATACGTTGTACGTTATACGCTGTACGTTATACGCTGTACGTTATACGTTATACGTTATACGTTATACGTTGTACGTTATACGCTGTACGTTATACGCTGTACGTTATACGTTACAAGTTGTACGTTGTACGTTATACGTTGTACGTTATACGTTGTACGTTATACGTTGTACATTGTACGTTATACGTTGTACGTTATACGTTGTACGTTATGCGTTGTACGTTATACGTTGTACGTTATACGTTATACGTTATACGTTATACGTTATACGTTATACGTTATACGTTTTACGTTATACGTTATACGTTATACGTTATACGTTATACGTTATACGTTACATGTTGTACGTTGTACGTTATACGTTGTACGTAATACGTTGTACGTTATACGTTGTACGTTATACGTTGTATGTTATACGTTATACGCTGTACGTTATACGTTATACGTTATACGTTATACGTTACACGTTGTACGTTGGACGTTATACGTTGTACATTATACATTGTACGTTATACGTTATACGCTGTACGTTATACGTTATACGCTGTACGTTATACGTTATACGTTACATGTTGTACGTAGTACGTTATACGTTGTACGTTATACGTTGTACGTTATACGTTGTACGTTATACGTTGTATGTTATACGTTATACGCTGTACGTTATACGTTATACGTTGTACGTTATACGTTATACGTTATACGTTATACGCTGTACGTTATACGCTGTACGTTATACGTTATACGTTATACGTTATACGTTATATGTTATACGTTATACGTTATACGTTATACGTTGTACGTTATACGCTGTACGTTATACGCTGTACGTTATATGTTACACGTTGTACGTTGTACGTTATACGTTGTACCGTGTACGTTATACGTTGTACGTTATACGTTGTACGTTATGCGTTGTACGTTATACGTTGTACGTTATACGTTATACGTTATACGTTATACGTTATATGTTATACGTTATACGTTATACGTTACATGTTGTACGTTATACGTTATACGTTATACGTTATACGTTGTACGTTATACGCTGTACGTTATACGCTGTACATTATACGCTGTACGTTATACGTTATACGTTATACGTTACACGTTGTACGTTGTACGTTATACGTTGAACATTATACATTGTACGTTATACGTTATACGCTGTACGTTATACGTTATACGTTATACGTTATACGTTATACTTTATACGTTATACGTTATACGTTATACGTTATACGTTATACGTTATACGTTATACGTTATACGTTATACGTTATACGTTATACGTTATACGTTATACGTTATACGTTATACGTTATACGTTATACGTTATACGTTATACGTTATACGTTATACGTTATACGTTATACGTTATACGTTATACGTTGTACGTTGTACGTTATACGTTATACGTTGTATGTTATACGTTGTACGTTATACGTTATACGTTGTACGTTATACGTTGTACATTATACGTTGTATGTTATACGTTATACGCTGTACGTTATACGTTATTCGTTATACGTTATACGTTATACGTTATACGTTATACGTTATACGTTATACGTTATACGTTATACGTTATACGTTATACGTTATACGTTATACGTTATACGTTATACGTTATACGTTATACGTTATACGTTATACGTTATACGTTATACGTTGTACGTTATACGCTGTACGTTATACGCTGTACGTTATATGTTACACGTTGTACGTTGTACGATATACGTTGTACATTGTACGTTATACGTTGTACGTTATACGTTGCACGTTATGCGTTGTACGTTATACGTTGTACGTTATACGTTATACGTTATACGTTATACGTTATACGTTATACGTTATACGTTATACGTTATACGTTATACGTTATACGTTATACGTTATACGTTATACGTTATACGTTATACGTTATACGTTATACGTTATACGTTATACGTTATACGTTATACGTTATACGTTATACGTTATACGTTATACGTTATACGTTATACGTTGTACGTTATACGTTATACGTTATACGTTATACGCTGTACGTTAGACGCTGTACGTTATACGCTGTACGTTATAAGTTATACGTTATACGTTATACGTTACACGTTGTACGTTGTACGTTATACGTTGTACGTTATACGTTGTACATTATACGTTGTACGTTATACGCTGTACGTTATACGCTGTACATTATACGCTGTACGTTATACGTTATACGTTATACGTTACACGTTGTACGTTGTACGTTATACGTTGAACATTATACATTGTACGTTATACGTTATACGCTGTACGTTATACGTTATACGTTATACGTTATACGTTATACTTTATACGTTATACGTTATACGTTATACGTTATACGTTATACGTTATACGTTATACGTTATACGTTATACGTTATACGTTATACGTTATACGTTATACGTTATACGTTATACGTTATACGTTATACGTTATACGTTATACGTTATACGTTATACGTTATACGTTATACGTTATACGTTATACGTTATACGTTGTACGTTGTACGTTATACGTTATACGTTGTATGTTATACGTTGTACGTTATACGTTATACGTTGTACGTTATACGTTGTACATTATACGTTGTATGTTATACGTTATACGCTGTACGTTATACGTTATTCGTTATACGTTATACGTTATACGTTATACGTTATACGTTATACGTTATACGTTATACGTTATACGTTATACGTTATACGTTATACGTTATACGTTATACGTTATACGTTATACGTTATACGTTATACGTTATACGTTATACGTTGTACGTTATACGCTGTACGTTATACGCTGTACGTTATATGTTACACGTTGTACGTTGTACGTTATACGTTGTACATTGTACGTTATACGTTGTACGTTATACGTTGCACGTTATGCGTTGTACGTTATACGTTGTACGTTATACGTTATACGTTATACGTTATACGTTATACGTTATACGTTATACGTTATACGTTATACGTTATACGTTATACGTTATACGTTATACGTTATACGTTATACGTTATACGTTATACGTTATACGTTTTACGTTATACGTTATACGTTATACGTTATACGTTTTACGTTATACATTATACGTTATACGTTATACGTTATACGTTAAACGTTATACGTTATACGTTATACGTTATACGTTATACGTTATACGTTATACGTTATACGTTATACGTTATACGTTATACGTTATACGTTATACGTTATACGTTATACGTTATACGTTATACGTTATACGTTGTACGTTATACGTTATACGTTATACGTTATACGTTATACGTTATACGTTATACGTTATACGTTATACGTTATACGTTATACGTTATACGTTATACGTTATACGTTATACGTTATACGTTATACGTTATACGTTATACGTTATACGTTATACGTTATACGTTATACGCTGTACGTTAGACGCTGTACGTTATACGCTGTACGTTATAAGTTATACGTTATACGTTATACGTTACACGTTGTACGTTGTACGTTATACGTTGTACGTTATACGTTGTACATTATACGTTGTACGTTATACGTTATACGCTGTACGTTATAAGTTATACGTTATACGTTATACGTTACACGTTGTACGTTGTACGTTATACGTTGTACATTATACGTTGTACGTTATACGTTATACGCTGTACGTTATACGTTATACGTTACATGTTGTACGTTGTACGTTATACGTTGTACGTTATACGTTGTACGTTATACGTTGTACGTTATACGTTGTATGTTATACGTTATACGCTGTACGTTATACGTTATACGTTGTACGTTATACGTTATACGTTATACGTTATACGCTGTACGTTATACGCTGTACGTTATACGTTATACGTTATACGTTATACGTTGTACGTTATACGCTGTACGTTATACGCTGTACGTTATACGTTATACGTTATACGTTATACGTTGTACGTTATACGCTGTACGTTATACGCTGTACGTTATACGTTACAAGTTGTACGTTGTACGTTATACGTTGTACGTTATACGTTGTACGTTATACGTTGTACATTGTACGTTATACGTTGTACGTTATACGTTGTACGTTATGCGTTGTACGTTATACGTTGTACGTTGTACGTTATACGTTATACGTTATACGTTATACGTTATACGTTATACGTTATACGTTATACGTTATACGTTATACGTTATACGTTATACGTTATACGTTATACGTTATACGTTATACGCTGTACGTTAGACGCTGTACGTTATACGCTGTACGTTATAAGTTATACGTTATACGTTATACGTTACACGTTGTACGTTGTACGTTATACGTTGTACGTTATACGTTGTACATTATACGTTGTACGTTATACGTTATACGCTGTACGTTATAAGTTATACGTTATACGTTATACGTTACACGTTGTACGTTGTACGTTATACGTTGTACATTATACGTTGTACGTTATACGTTATACGCTGTACGTTATACGTTATACGTTACATGTTGTACGTTGTACGTTATACGTTGTACGTTATACGTTGTACGTTATACGTTGTACGTTATACGTTGTATGTTATACGTTATACGCTGTACGTTATACGTTATACGTTGTACGTTATACGTTATACGTTATACGTTATACGCTGTACGTTATACGCTGTACGTTATACGTTATACGCTATACGTTATACGTTGTACGTTATACGCTGTACGTTATACGCTGTACGTTATACGTTATACGTTATACGTTATACGTTATACGTTGTACGTTATACGCTGTACGTTATACGCTGTACGTTATACGTTACAAGTTGTACGTTGTACGTTATACGTTGTACGTTATACGTTGTACGTTATACGTTGTACATTGTACGTTATACGTTGTACGTTATACGTTGTACGTTATGCGTTGTACGTTATACGTTGTACGTTATACGTTATACGTTATACGTTATACGTTATACGTTATACGTTATACGTTACACGTTATACGTTATACGTTTTACGTTATACGTTGTACGTTATACGTTATACGTTATACGTTATACGTTATACGTTATACGTTATACGTTATACGTTATACGTTATACGTTATACGTTATACGTTATACGTTATACGTTATACGTTATACGTTATACGTTATACGTTATACGTTATACGTTATACGTTATACGTTATACGTTATACGTTATACGTTATACGTTATACGTTATACGTTATACGTTATACGTTATACGTTATACGTTATACGTTATACGTTATACGCTGTACGTTAGACGCTGTACGTTATACGCTGTACGTTATAAGTTATACGTTATACGTTGTACGTTATACGTTATACGTTATACGTTATACGTTATACGCTGTACGTTATACGCTGTACGTTATACGTTATACGTTATACGTTATACGTTGTACGTTATACGCTGTACGTTATACGCTGTACGTTATACGTTATACGTTATACGTTATACGTTGTACGTTATACGCTGTACGTTATACGCTGTACGTTATACGTTACAAGTTGTACGTTGTACGTTATACGTTGTACGTTATACGTTGTACGTTATACGTTGTACATTGTACGTTATACGTTGTACGTTATACGTTGTACGTTATGCGTTGTACGTTATACGTTGTACGTTATACGTTATACGTTATACGTTATACGTTATACGTTATACGTTATACGTTATACGTTATACGTTATACGTTATACGTTATACGTTATACGTTATACGTTATACGTTATACGTTATACGTTATACGTTATACGTTATACGTTATACGTTATACGTTATACGTTATACGTTATACGCTGTACGTTAGACGCTGTACGTTATACGCTGTACGTTATAAGTTATACGTTATACGTTATACGTTACACGTTGTACGTTGTACGTTATACGTTGTACGTTATACGTTGTACATTATACGTTGTACGTTATACGTTATACGCTGTACGTTATAAGTTATACGTTATACGTTATACGTTACACGTTGTACGTTGTACGTTATACGTTGTACATTATACGTTGTACGTTATACGTTATACGCTGTACGTTATACGTTATACGTTACATGTTGTACGTTGTACGTTATACGTTGTACGTTATACGTTGTACGTTATACGTTGTACGTTATACGTTGTATGTTATACGTTATACGCTGTACGTTATACGTTATACGTTGTACGTTATACGTTATACGTTATACGTTATACGCTGTACGTTATACGCTGTACGTTATACGTTATACGCTATACGTTATACGTTGTACGTTATACGCTGTACGTTATACGCTGTACGTTATACGTTATACGTTATACGTTATACGTTATACGTTGTACGTTATACGATGTACGTTATACGATGTACGTTATACGTTACAAGTTGTACGTTGTACGTTATACGTTGTACGTTATACGTTGTACGTTATACGTTGTACATTGTACGTTATACGTTGTACGTTATACGTTGTACGTTATGCGTTGTACGTTATACGTTGTACGTTATACGTTATACGTTATACGTTATACGTTATACGTTATACGTTATACGTTATACGTTATACGTTATACGTTATACGTTATACGTTATACGTTATACGTTTTACGTTATACGTTGTACGTTATACGTTATACGTTATACGTTATACGTTATACGTTATACGTTATACGTTATACGTTATACGTTATACGTTATACGTTATACGTTATACGTTATACGTTATACGTTATACGTTATACGTTATACGTTATACGTTATACGTTATACGTTATACGTTATACGTTATACGTTATACGTTATACGTTATACGTTATACGTTATACGTTATACGCTGTACGTTAGACGCTGTACGTTATACGCTGTACGTTATAAGTTATACGTTATACGTTATACGTTATACGTTATACGTTACACGTTGTACGTTGTACGTTATACGTTGTACATTATACGTTGTACGTTATACGTTATACGCTGTACGTTATACGTTATACGTTACATGTTGTACGTTGTACGTTATACGTTGTACGTTATACGTTGTACGTTATACGTTGTACGTTATACGTTGTATGTTATACGTTATACGCTGTACGTTATACGTTATACGTTGTACGTTATACGTTATACGTTATACGTTATACGCTGTACGTTATACGCTGTACGTTATACGTTATACGTTATACGTTATACGTTGTACGTTATACGCTGTACGTTATACGCTGTACGTTATACGTTATACGTTATACGTTATACGTTATACGTTATACGTTATACGTTATACGTTATACGTTATACGTTATACGTTATACGTTTTACGTTATACGTTATACGTTATACGTTATACGTTATACGTTATACGTTATACGTTATACGTTATACGTTATACGTTATACGTTATACGTTATACGTTGTACGTTATACGTTATACGTTATACGTTATACGCTGTACGTTATACGCTGTACGTTATACGTTATACGTTATACGTTATACGTTGTACGTTATACGCTGTACGTTATACGCTGTACGTTATACGTTATACGTTATACGTTATACGTTGTACGTTATACGCTGTACGTTATACGCTGTACGTTATACGTTACAAGTTGTACGTTGTACGTTATACGTTGTACGTTATACGTTGTACGTTATACGTTGTACATTGTACGTTATACGTTGTACGTTATACGTTGTACGTTATGCGTTGTACGTTATACGTTGTACGTTATACGTTATACGTTATACGTTATACGTTATACGTTATACGTTATACGTTATACGTTATACGTTATACGTTATACGTTATACGTTATACGTTATACGTTATACGTTATACGTTATACGTTATACGTTATACGTTATACGTTATACGTTATACGTTATACGCTGTACGTTAGACGCTGTACGTTATACGCTGTACGTTATAAGTTATACGTTATACGTTATACGTTACACGTTGTACGTTGTACGTTATACGTTGTGGGTTATACGTTGTACATTATACGTTGTACGTTATACGTTATACGCTGTACGTTATAAGTTATACGTTATACGTTATACGTTACACGTTGTACGTTGTACGTTATACGTTGTACATTATACGTTGTACGTTATACGTTATACGCTGTACGTTATACGTTATACGTTACATGTTGTACGTTGTACGTTATACGTTGTACGTTATACGTTGTACGTTATACGTTGTACGTTATACGTTATACGCTGTACGTTATACGTTATACGTTACATGTTGTACGTTATACGCTGTACGTTATACGTTATACGCTATACGTTATACGTTGTACGTTATACGCTGTACGTTATACGCTGTACGTTATACGTTATACGTTATACGTTATACGTTGTACGTTATACGCTGTACGTTATACGCTGTACGTTATACGTTACAAGTTGTACGTTGTACGTTATACGTTGTACGTTATACGTTGTACGTTATACGTTGTACATTGTACGTTATACGTTGTACGTTATACGTTGTACGTTATGCGTTGTACGTTATACGTTGTACGTTATACGTTATACGTTATACGTTATACGTTATACGTTATACGTTATACGTTATACGTTATACGTTATACGTTATACGTTATACGTTTTACGTTATACGTTGTACGTTATACGTTATACGTTATACGTTATACGTTATACGTTATACGTTATACGTTATACGTTATACGTTATACGTTATACGTTATACGTTATACGTTATACGTTATACGTTATACGTTATACGTTATACGTTATACGTTATACGTTATACGTTATACGTTATACGTTATACGTTATACGTTATACGTTATACGTTATACGTTATACGCTGTACGTTAGACGCTGTACGTTATACGCTGTACGTTATAAGTTATACGTTATACGTTGTACGTTATACGCTGTACGTTATACCTTATACGTTATACGTTATACGTTATACGTTATACGCTGTACGTTGTACATTATACGTTGTATGTTATACGTTATACGCTGTACGTTATACGTTATTCGTTATACGTTATACGTTATACGTTATACGTTATACGTTATACGTTATACGTTATACGTTATACGTTATACGTTATACGTTATACGTTATACGTTATACGTTGTACGTTATACGCTGTACGTTATACGCTGTACGTTATATGTTACACGTTGTACGTTGTACGTTATACGTTGTACGTTATACGTTATACGCTGTACGTTATACGTTATACGTTACATGTTGTACGTTGTACGTTATACGTTGTACGTTATACGTTGTACGTTATACGTTGTACATTGTACGTTATACGTTGTACGTTATACGTTGTACGTTATGCGTTGTACGTTATACGTTGTACGTTATACGTTATACGTTATACGTTATACGTTATACGTTATACGTTATACGTTATACGTTATACGTTATACGTTATACGTTATACGTTATACGTTATACGTTATACGTTATACGTTGTACGTTATACGCTGTACGTTATACGCTGTACGTTATATGTTACACGTTGTACGTTGTACGTTATACGTTGTACGTTATACGTTATACGCTGTACGTTATACGTTATACGTTACATGTTGTACGTTGTACGTTATACGTTGTACGTTATACGTTGTACGTTATACGTTGTACGTTATACGTTGTATGTTATACGTTATACGCTGTACGTTATACGTTATACGTTGTACGTTATACGCTATACGTTATACGTTATACGCTGTACGTTATACGCTGTACGTTATACGTTATACGTTATACGTTATACGTTGTACGTTATACGCTGTACGTTATACGCTGTACGTTATACGTTATACGTTATACGTTATACGTTGTACGTTATACGCTGTACGTTATACGCTGTACGTTATACGTTACAAGTTGTACGTTGTACGTTATACGTTGTACGTTATACGTTGTACGTTATACGTTGTACATTGTACGTTATACGTTGTACGTTATACGTTGTACGTTATGCGTTGTACGTTATACGTTGTACGTTATACGTTATACGTTATACGTTATACGTTATACGTTATACGTTATACGTTATACGTTATACGTTATACGTTATACGTTATACGTTATACGTTATACGTTATACGTTATACGTTATACGTTATACGTTATACGTTATACGTTATACGTTATACGTTATACGTTATACGTTATACGTTATACGTTATACGTTATACGTTATACGCTGTACGTTAGACGCTGTACGTTATACGCTGTACGTTATAAGTTATACGTTATACGTTATACGTTACACGTTGTACGTTGTACGTTATACGTTGTACGTTATACGTTGTACATTATACGTTGTACGTTATACGTTATACGCTGTACGTTATAAGTTATACGTTATACGTTATACGTTACACGTTGTACGTTGTACGTTATACGTTGTACATTATACGTTGTACGTTATACGTTATACGCTGTACGTTATACGTTATACGTTACATGTTGTACGTTGTACGTTATACGTTGTACGTTATACGTTGTACGTTATACGTTGTACGTTATACGTTGTATGTTATACGTTATACGCTGTACGTTATACGTTATACGTTGTACGTTATACGTTATACGTTATACGTTATACGCTGTACGTTATACGCTGTACGTTATACGTTATACGTTATACGTTATACGTTGTACGTTATACGCTGTACGTTATACGCTGTACGTTATACGTTATACGTTATACGTTATACGTTGTACATTGTACGTTATACGTTGTACGTTATACGTTGTACGTTATGCGTTGTACGTTATACGTTGTACGTTATACGTTATACGTTATACGTTATACGTTATACGTTATACGTTATACGTTATACGTTATACGTTATACGTTATACGTTATACGTTATACGTTTTACGTTATACGTTATACGTTATACGTTATACGTTATACGTTATACGTTATACGTTATACGTTATACGTTATACGTTATACGTTATACGTTATACGTTATACGTTATACGTTATACGTTATACGTTATACGTTACACGTTGTACGTTGTACGTTATACGTTGTACATTATACGTTGTACGTTATACGTTATACGCTATACGTTATACGTTATACGTTACATGTTGTACGTTGTACGTTATACGTTGTACGTTATACGTTGTACGTTATACGTTGTACGTTATACGTTGTATGTTATACGTTATACGCTGTACGTTATACGTTATACGTTACACGTTGTACGTTGGACGTTATACGTTGTACGTTGGACGTTATACGTTGTACATTATACGTTGTACGT
This sequence comes from Lasioglossum morio, assembly GCA_916610235.2. Taxonomy (NCBI): domain Eukaryota; kingdom Metazoa; phylum Arthropoda; class Insecta; order Hymenoptera; family Halictidae; genus Lasioglossum; species Lasioglossum morio. The sequence continues at coordinate 1,097,369 of CAKAJA020001038.1, forward strand.
TATACGTTATACGCTGTACGTTATACGTTATACGCTGTACGTTATACGTTATACGTTACATGTTGTACGTAGTACGTTATACGTTGTACGTTATACGTTGTACGTTATACGTTGTTCGTTATACGTTGTATGTTATACGTTATACGCTGTACGTTATACGTTATACGTTGTACGTTATACGTTATACGTTATACGTTATACGCTGTACGTTATACGCTGTACGTTATACGTTATACGTTATACGTTATACGTTATACGTTATACGTTATACGTTATACGTTATACGTTATACGTTATACGTTATACGTTATACGTTATACGTTATACGCTGTACGTTAGACGCTGTACGTTATACGCTGTACGTTATAAGTTATACGTTATACGTTATACGTTACACGTTGTACGTTGTACGTTATACGTTGTACGTTATACGTTGTACATTATACGTTGTACGTTATACGTTATACGCTGTACGTTATAAGTTATACGTTATACGTTATACGTTACACGTTGTACGTTGTACGTTATACGTTGTACATTATACGTTGTACGTTATACGTTATACGCTGTACGTTATACGTTATACGTTACAAGTTGTACGTTGTACGTTATACGTTGTACGTTATACGTTGTACGTTATACGTTGTACATTGTACGTTATACGTTGTACGTTATACGTTGTACGTTATGCGTTGTACGTTATACGTTGTACGTTATACGTTATACGTTATACGTTATACGTTATACGTTATACGTTATACGTTATACGTTATACGTTATACGTTATACGTTATACGTTATACGTTATACGTTATACGTTATACGTTATACGTTATACGTTATACGTTATACGTTATACGTTATACGTTATACGTTATACGTTATACGTTATACGTTATACGTTATACGCTGTACGTTAGACGCTGTACGTTATACGCTGTACGTTATAAGTTATACGTTATACGTTATACGTTACACGTTGTACGTTGTACGTTATACGTTGTACGTTATACGTTGTACATTATACGTTGTACGTTATACGTTATACGCTGTACGTTATAAGTTATACGTTATACGTTATACGTTACACGTTGTACGTTGTACGTTATACGTTGTACATTATACGTTGTACGTTATACGTTATACGCTGTACGTTATACGTTATACGTTACATGTTGTACGTTGTACGTTATACGTTGTACGTTATACGTTGTACGTTATACGTTGTACGTTATACGTTGTATGTTATACGTTATACGCTGTACGTTATACGTTATACGTTGTACGTTATACGTTATACGTTATACGTTATACGCTGTACGTTATACGCTGTACGTTATACGTTATACGTTATACGTTATACGTTGTACGTTATACGCTGTACGTTATACGCTGTACGTTATACGTTATACGTTATACGTTATACGTTGTACATTGTACGTTATACGTTGTACGTTATACGTTGTACGTTATGCGTTGTACGTTATACGTTGTACGTTATACGTTATACGTTATACGTTATACGTTATACGTTATACGTTATACGTTATACGTTATACGTTATACGTTATACGTTATACGTTATACGTTATACGTTATACGTTATACGTTTTACGTTATACGTTATACGTTATACGTTATACGTTATACGTTATACGTTATACGTTATACGTTATACGTTATACGTTATACGTTATACGTTATACGTTATACGTTATACGTTATACGTTATACGTTATACGTTACACGTTGTACGTTGTACGTTATACGTTGTACATTATACGTTGTACGTTATACGTTATACGCTATACGTTATACGTTATACGTTACATGTTGTACGTTGTACGTTATACGTTGTACGTTATACGTTGTACGTTATACGTTGTACGTTATACGTTGTATGTTATACGTTATACGCTGTACGTTATACGTTATACGTTACACGTTGTACGTTGGACGTTATACGTTGTACGTTGGACGTTATACGTTGTACATTATACGTTGTACGTTATACGTTATACGCTGTACGTTATACGTTATACGCTGTACGTTATACGTTATACGTTACATGTTGTACGTAGTACGTTATACGTTGTACGTTATACGTTATACGTTAAACGTTATACGTTATACGTTGTACGTTGTACGTTATACGTTATACGTTGTATGTTATACGTTGTACGTTATACGTTATACGTTGTACGTTATACGTTGTACATTATACGTTGTATGTTATACGTTATACGCTGTACGTTATACGTTATTCGTTATACGTTATACGTTATACGTTATACGTTATACGTTATACGTTATACGTTATACGTTATACGTTATACGTTATACGTTATACGTTATACGTTATACGTTATACGTTATACGTTATACGTTATACGTTATACGTTGTACGTTATACGCTGTACGTTATACGCTGTACGTTATATGTTACACGTTGTACGTTGTACGTTATACGTTGTACATTGTACGTTATACGTTGTACGTTATACGTTGCACGTTATGCGTTGTACGTTATACGTTGTACGTTATACGTTATACGTTATACGTTATACGTTATACGTTATACGTTATACGTTATACGTTATACGTTATACGTTATACGTTATACGTTATACGTTATACGTTATACGTTTTACGTTATACGTTTTACGTTATACATTATACGTTATACGTTATACGTTAAACGTTATACGTTAAACGTTATACGTTATACGTTATACGTTATACGTTATACGTTATACGTTATACGTTATACGTTATACGTTATACGTTATACGTTATACGTTATACGTTATACGTTATACGTTATACGTTATACGTTATACGTTATACGTTATACGTTATACGTTATACGTTATACGTTATACGTTATACGTTATACGTTATACGTTATACGTTATACGTTATACGTTATACGTTATACGTTATACGTTATACGTTATACGTTATACGTTATACGTTATACGTTATACGTTATACGTTATACGTTATACGTTATACGTTATACGTTATACGTTATACGTTATACGTTATACGTTATACGCTGTACGTTAGACGCTGTACGTTATACGCTGTACGTTATAAGTTATACGTTATACGTTATACGTTATACGTTACACGTTGTACGTTGTACGTTATACGTTGTACGTTATACGTTGTACATTATACGTTGTACGTTATACGTTATACGCTGTACGTTATAAGTTATACGTTATACGTTATACGTTACACGTTGTACGTTGTACGTTATACGTTGTACATTATACGTTGTACGTTATACGTTATACGCTGTACGTTATACGTTATACGTTACATGTTGTACGTTGTACGTTATACGTTGTACGTTATACGTTGTACGTTATACGTTGTACGTTATACGTGGTATGTTATACGTTATACGCTGTACGTTATACGTTATACGCTGTACGTTATACGTTATACGTTGTACGTTATACGTTATACGTTATACGTTATACGCTGTACGTTATACGCTGTACGTTATACGTTATACGTTATACGTTATACGTTGTACGTTATACGCTGTACGTTATACGCTGTACGTTATACGTTATACGTTATACGTTGTACGTTATACGCTGTACGTTATACGCTGTACGTTATACGTTACTAGTTGTACGTTGTACGTTATACGTTGTACGTTATACGTTGTACGTTATACGTTGTACATTGTACGTTATACGTTGTACGTTATACGTTGTACGTTATGCGTTGTACGTTATACGTTGTACGTTATACGTTATACGTTATACGTTATACGTTATACGTTATACGTTATACGTTATACGTTATACGTTATACGTTATACGTTATACGTTATACGTTATACGTTATACGTTATACGTTATACGTTATACGTTATACGTTATACGTTATACGTTATACGTTATACGTTATACGTTATACGTTATACGTTATACGTTATACGTTATACGTTATACGTTATACGTTATACGTTATACGTTATACGTTATACGTTATACGCTGTACGTTAGACGCTGTACGTTATACGCTGTACGTTATAAGTTATACGTTATACGTTATACGTTACACGTTGTACGTTGTACGTTATACGTTGTACGTTATACGTTGTACATTATACGTTGTACGTTATACGTTATACGCTGTACGTTATAAGTTATACGTTATACGTTATACGTTACACGTTGTACGTTGTACGTTATACGTTGTACATTATACGTTGTACGTTATACGTTATACGCTGTACGTTATACGTTATACGTTACATGTTGTACGTTGTACGTTATACGTTGTACGTTATACGTTGTACGTTATACGTTGTACGTTATACGTTGTATGTTATACGTTATACGCTGTACGTTATACGTTATACGTTGTACGTTATACGTTATACGCTGTACGTTATACGCTGTACGTTATACGTTATACGTTATACGTTATACGTTGTACGTTATACGCTGTACGTTATACGCTGTACGTTATACGTTATACGTTATACGTTATACGTTGTACGTTATACGCTGTACGTTATACGCTGTACGTTATACGTTACAAGTTGTACGTTGTACGTTATACGTTGTACGTTATACGTTGTACGTTATACGTTGTACATTGTACGTTATACGTTGTACAGTGTACGTTATACGTTGTACGTTATACGTTGTACGTTATGCGTTGTACGTTATACGTTGTACGTTATACGTTATACGTTATACGTTATACGTTATACGTTATACGTTATACGTTATACGTTATACGTTACATGTTGTACGTTATACGTTATACGTTATACGTTATACGTTGTACGTTATACGCTGTACGTTATACGCTGTACATTATACGCTGTACGTTATACGTTATACGTTATACGTTACACGTTGTACGTTGTACGTTATACGTTGAACATTATACATTGTACGTTATACGTTATACGCTGTACGTTATACGTTATACGTTATACGTTATACGTTATACTTTATACGTTATACGTTATACGTTATACGTTATACGTTATACGTTATACGTTATACGTTATACGTTATACGTTATACGTTATACGTTATACGTTATACGTTATACGTTATACGTTATACGTTGTACGTTGTACGTTATACGTTATACGTTGTATGTTATACGTTGTACGTTATACGTTATACGTTGTACGTTATACGTTGTACATTATACGTTGTATGTTATACGTTATACGCTGTACGTTATACGTTATTCGTTATACGTTATACGTTATACGTTATACGTTATACGTTATACGTTATACGTTATACGTTATACGTTATACGTTATACGTTATACGTTATACGTTATACGTTATACGTTATACGTTGTACGTTATACGCTGTACGTTATACGCTGTACGTTATATGTTACACGTTGTACGTTGTACGTTATACGTTGTACATTGTACGTTATACGTTGTACGTTATACGTTGCACGTTATGCGTTGTACGTTATACGTTGTACGTTATACGTTATACGTTATACGTTATACGTTATACGTTATACGTTATACGTTATACGTTATACGTTATACGTTATACGTTATACGTTATACGTTATACGTTATACGTTATACGTTTTACGTTATACGTTATACGTTATACGTTTTACGTTATACATTATACGTTATACGTTATACGTTATACGTTAAACGTTATACGTTATACGTTATACGTTATACGTTATACGTTATACGTTATACGTTATACGTTATACGTTATACGTTATACGTTATACGTTATACGTTATACGTTATACGTTATACGTTATACGTTATACGTTATACGTTATACGTTATACGTTATACGTTATACGTTATACGTTATACGTTATACGTTATACGTTATACGTTATACGTTATACGTTATACGTTATACGTTATACGTTGTACGTTATACGCTGTACGTTATACGCTGTACGTTATACGTTATACGTTATACGTTATACGTTGTACGTTATACGCTGTACGTTATACGCTGTACGTTATACGTTACAAGTTGTACGTTGTACGTTATACGTTGTACGTTATACGTTATACGTTACATGTTGTACGTTGTACGTTATACGTTGTACGTTATACGCTGTACGTTATACGCTGTACGTTATACGTTATACGTTATACGTTATACGTTGTACGTTATACGCTGTACGTTATACGCTGTACGTTATACGTTACAAGTTGTACGTTGTACGTTATAAGTTGTACGTTATACGTTATACGTTACATGTTGTACGTTGTACGTTATACGTTGTACGTTATACGTTGTACGTTATACGTTGTACGTTATACGTTGTATGTTATACGTTATACGCTGTACGTTATACGTTATACGTTATACGTTATACGTTATACGTTATACGTTATACGTTATACGTTATACGTTATACGTTATACGTTATACGTTATACGTTATACGTTATACGTTATACGTTATACGTTATACGTTATACGTTATACGTTATACGTTATACGTTATACGTTATACGTTATACGTTATACGTTATACGTTATACGTTATACGTTATACGTTATACGTTATACGTTATACGTTATACGTTATACGTTATACGTTATACGTTATACGTTATACGTTATACGTTATACGTTATACGTTATACGTTATACGTTATACGTTATACGTTATACGTTATACGTTATACGTTATACGTTATACGTTATACGTTATACGTTATACGTTATACGTTATACGTTATACGTTATACGTTATACGTTATACGTTATACGTTATACGTTATACGTTATACGTTATACGTTATACGTTATACGTTATACGTTATACGTTATACGTTATACGTTATACGTTATACGTTATACGTTATACGTTATACGTTATACGTTATACGTTATACGTTATACGTTATACGTTATACGTTATACGTTATACGTTATACGTTATACGTTATACGTTATACGTTATACGTTATACGTTATACGTTATACGTTATACGTTATACGTTATACGTTATACGTTATACGTTATACGTTATACGTTATACGTTATACGTTATACGTTATACGTTATACGTTATACGTTATACGTTATACGTTATACGTTATACGTTATACGTTATACGTTATACGTTATACGTTATACGTTATACGTTATACGTTATACGTTATACGTTATACGTTATACGTTATACGTTATACGTTATACGTTATACGTTATACGTTATACGTTATACGTTATACGTTATACGTTATACGTTATACGTTATACGTTATACGTTATACGTTATACGTTATACGTTATACGTTATACGTTATACGTTATACGTTATACGTTATACGTTATACGTTATACGTTATACGATATACGTTATACGTTATACGTTATACGTTATACGTTATACGTTATACGTTATACGTTATACGTTATACGTTATACGTTATACGTTATACGTTATACGTTATACGTTATACGTTATACGTTATACGTTATACGTTATACGTTATACGTTATACGTTATACGTTATACGTTATACGTTATACGTTATACGTTATACGTTATACGTTATACGTTATACGTTATACGTTATACGTTATACGTTATACGTTATACGTTATACGTTATACGCTGTACGTTAGACGCTGTACGTTATACGCTGTACGTTATAAGTTATACGTTATACGTTATACGTTACACGTTGTACGTTGTACGTTATACGTTGTACGTTATACGTTGTACATTATACGTTGTACGTTATACGTTATACGCTGTACGTTATAAGTTATACGTTATACGTTATACGTTACACGTTGTACGTTGTACGTTATACGTTGTACATTATACGTTGTACGTTATACGTTATACGCTGTACGTTATACGTTATACGTTACATGTTGTACGTTGTACGTTATACGTTGTACGTTATACGTTGTACGTTATACGTTGTACGTTATACGTTGTATGTTATACGTTATACGCTGTACGTTATACGTTATACGTTGTACGTTATACGTTATACGTTATACGTTATACGCTGTACGTTATACGCTGTACGTTATACGTTATACGTTATACGTTATACGTTGTACGTTATACGCTGTACGTTATACGCTGTACGTTATACGTTATACGTTATACGTTATACGTTGTACGTTATACGCTGTACGTTATACGCTGTACGTTATACGTTACAAGTTGTACGTTGTACGTTATACGTTGTACGTTATACGTTGTACGTTATACGTTGTACATTGTACGTTATACGTTGTATGTTATACGTTGTACGTTATGCGTTGTACGTTATACGTTGTACGTTATACGTTATACGTTATACGTTATACGTTATACGTTATACGTTATACGTTATACGTTATACGTTATACGTTATACGTTATACGTTATACGTTATACGTTATACGTTATACGTTATACGTTATACGTTATACGTTATACGTTATACGTTATACGTTATACGTTATACGTTATACGTTATACGTTATACGTTATACGTTATACGTTATACGTTATACGTTATACGTTATACGCTGTACGTTAGACGCTGTACGTTATACGCTGTACGTTATAAGTTATACGTTATACGTTATACGTTACACGTTGTACGTTGTACGTTATACGTTGTACGTTATACGTTGTACATTATACGTTGTACGTTATACGTTATACGCTGTACGTTATAAGTTATACGTTATACGTTATACGTTACACGTTGTACGTTGTACGTTATACGTTGTACATTATACGTTGTACGTTATACGTTATACGCTGTACGTTATACGTTATACGTTACATGTTGTACGTTGTACGTTATACGTTGTACGTTATACGTTGTACGTTATACGTTGTACGTTATACGTTGTATGTTATACGTTATACGCTGTACGTTATACGTTAAACGTTGTACGTTATACGTTATACGTTATACGTTATAAGCTGTACGTTATACGCTGTACGTTATACGTTATACGTTATACGTTATACGTCGTACGTTATACGCTGTACGTTATACGCTGTACGTTATACGTTATACGTTATACGTTATACGTTGTACGTTATACGCTGTACGTTATACGCTGTACGTTATACGTTACAAGTTGTACGTTGTACGTTATACGTTGTACGTTATACGTTGTACGTTATACGTTGTACATTGTACGTTATACGTTGTACGTTATACGTTGTACGTTATGCGTTGTACGTTATACGTTGTACGTTATACGTTATACGTTATACGTTATACGTTATACGTTATACGTTATACGTTATACGTTATACGTTATACGTTATACGTTATACGTTATACGTTATACGTTATACGTTTTACGTTATACGTTATACGTTATACGTTATACGTTATACGTTATACGTTATACGTTATACGCTGTACGTTATACGTTATTCGTTATACGTTATACGTTATACGTTATACGTTATACGTTATACGTTATACGTTATACGTTATACGTTATACGTTATACGTTATACGTTGTACGTTATACGCTGTACGTTATACGCTGTACGTTATACGTTACAAGTTGTACGTTGTACGTTATACGTTGTACGTTATACGTTGTACATTGTACGTTATACGTTGTACGTTATACGTTGTACGTTATGCGTTGTACGTTATACGTTGTACGTTATACGTTATACGTTATACGTTATACGTTATACGTTATACGTTATACGTTATACGTTATACGTTTTACGTTATACGTTATACGTTATACGTTATACGTTATACGTTATACGTTATCCGTTATACGTTATACGTTATACGTTATACGTTATACGTTATACGTTATACGTTATACGTTATACGTTATACGTTATACGTTATACGTTATACGTTATACGTTATACGTTATACGTTATACGTTATACGTTATACGTTATACGTTATACGTTATACGTTATACGTTATACGTTATACGTTATACGTTATACGTTATACGTTATACGTTATACGTTATACGTTATACGTTATACGTTATACGTTATACGTTATACGTTATACGTTATACGTTATACGTTATACGTTATACGTTATACGTTATACGTTATACGTTATACGTTATACGTTATACGTTATACGTTATACGTTGTACATTATACGTTGTACGTTATACGTTATACGCTGTACGTTATACGTTATACGTTACATGTTGTACGTTGTACGTTATACGTTGTACGTTATACGGTGTACGTTATACGTTATACGTTATACGTTATACGTTATACGTTATACGTTATACGTTATACGTTATACGTTATACGTTATACGTTATACGTTATACGTTATACGTTATACGTTATACGTTATACGTTATACGTTATACGTTGTACGTTATACGCTGTACGTTATACGCTGTACGTTATACGTTACAAGTTGTACGTTGTACGTTATACGTTGTACGTTATACGTTGTACATTGTTCGTTATACGTTATGCGTTGTACGTTATACGTTATACGTTATACGTTATACGTTATACGTTATACGTTATACGTTATACGTTATACGTTATACGTTATACGTTATACGTTATACGTTATACGTTATACGTTATACGTTGTACGTTATACGCTGTACGTTATACGCTGTACGTTATACGTTACAAGTTGTACGTTGTACGTTATACGTTGTACGTTATACGTTGTACATTGTACGTTACACGTTGTACGTTATACGTTGTACGTTATACGTTGTACGTTATACGTTATACGTTATACGTTATACGTTATACATATACGTATAACGTATAACGTATAACGTATAACGTATAACGTATAACGTATAACGTATAACGTATAACGTATAACGTATAACGTATAACGTATAACGTATAACGTATAACGTATAACGTATAACGTATAACGTATAACGTATAACGTATAACGTATAACGTATAACGTATAACGTATAACGTATAACGTATAACGTATAACGTATAACGTATAACGTATAACGTATAACGTATAACGTATAACGTATAACGTATAACGTATAACGTATAACGTATAACGTATAACGTATAACGTATAACGTATAACGTATAACGTATAACGTATAACGTATAACGTATAACGTATAACGTATAACGTATAACGTATAACGTATAACGTATAACGTATAACGTATAACGTATAACGTATAACGTATAACGTATAACGTATAACGTATAACGTATAACGTATAACGTATAACGTATAACGTATAACGTATAACGTATAACGTATAACGTATAACGTATAACGTATAACGTATAACGTATAACGTATAACGTATAACGTATAACGTATAACGTATAACGTATAACGTATAACGTATAACGTATAACGTATAACGTATAACGTATAACGTATAACGTATAACGTATAACGTATAACGTATAACGTATAACGTATAACGTATAACGTATAACGTATAACGTATAACGTATAACGTATAACGTATAACGTATAACGCATAACGCATAACGCATAACGCATAACGCATAACGCATAACGCATACCGTATAACGCATAACGCATTACGCATTACGCATAACGCATATCGCATAACGGATAACGCATAACGCATAACGCATTACGCATAAGCATAACGCATAACGCATAACGCATAAGGCATAACCCATAACGCATAACGCATACCGTATAACGCATAACGTATAACGCATAACGCATAACGCATAACGCATAACGCATATCGCATAACGCATAACGCATAACGCATAACGCTAACGCATAACGCGTAACGCATAACGCATAACGTATAACGTATAACGCATAACGCATGACGCATAACGCATAACGCTTAACGCATAACGCATAACGCATAACGTATAACGTATAACGCATAACGCATAACGCATAACGCATAACGCATAACGCATAACGTATAACGTATAACGCATAACACATAACGCATAACCCATAACGCATAACGCATAACGCATAACGCATAATGCATAACGCATAACGAATTCCACAAAACGCATAACGCCTAACGCATATCGCATCACGCATAATGCATAAAGCATAAATCATAACGCATAACGCAGAACGCATAACGCATAACGCATAACGAATAACGCATAACCCATAACGCATAACGCATACCGTATAACGCATAACGCATAACGCATAATGCATACCGCATAACGCATAACGCATAACGCATATCTCATAACGCATAACGCATAACGCATAACGCTAACGCATAACGCGTAACGCATAACGCATAACGTATAACGTATAACGCATAACGCATGACGCATAACGCATAACGCTTAACGCATAACGCATAACGCATAACGTATAACGTATAACGCATAACGCATAACGCATAACGCATAACGCATAACGCATAACGCATAACGTATAACGTATAACGCATAACACATAACGCATAACCCATAACGCATAACGCATAACGCATAATGCATAACGCATAACGAATTCCACAAAACGCATAACGCCTAACGCATATCGCATCACGCATAATGCATAAAGCATAAATCATAACGCATAACGCAGAACGCATAACGCATAACGCATAAAGCATAACGCATAACGTATAACGCATAACGCATAACGCATAACGCATAACGCATAACGCATAACGCATAACGCATAACGCATAACGCATAACGCATAACGCTAACGCATAACGCGTAACGCATAACGCATAACGTATAACGTATAACGCATAACGCATGACGCATAACGCATAACGCTTAACGCATAACGCATAACGCATAACGTATAACGTATAACGCATAACGCATAATGCATAACGCATAACGCATAACGCATAACGCATTACGCATAAGCATAACGCATAACGCATAACGCATAACGCATAACGCATAACCCATAACGCATAACGCATACCGTATAACGCATAACGCATAACGCATAACGCATAACGCATAACGCATAACGCATAACGCATAACGCATATCGCATAACGCATAACGCATAACGCATAACGCTAACGCATAACGCGTAACGCATAACGCATAACGTATAACGTATAACGCATAACGCATGACGCATAACGCATAACGCTTAACGCATAACGCATAACGCATAACGTATAACGTATAACGCATATCGCATAACGCATAACGCATAACGCATAACGCATAACGTATAACGTATAACGCATAACACATAACGCATAACCCATAACGCATAACGCATAACGCATAATGCATAACGCATAACGAATTCCACAAAACGCATAACGCCTAACGCATATCGCATCACGCATAATGCATAAAGCATAAATCATAACGCATAACGCAGAACGCATAACGCATAACGCATAAAGCATAACGCATAACGTATAACGCATAACGCATAACGCATAACGCATAACGCATAACGCATAACGCATAACGCATAACGCATAACGCATAACGCATAACGCTAACGCATAACGCGTAACGCATAACGCATAACGTATAACGTATAACGCATAACGCATGACGCATAACGCATAACGCTTAACGCATAACGCATAACGCATAACGTATAACGTATAACGCATAACGCATAATGCATAACGCATGACGCATAACGCATAACGCTTAACGCATAACGCATAACGCATAACGTATAACGTATAACGCATAACGCATAACGCATAACGCATAACGCATAACGCATAACGCATAACGTATAACGTATAACGCATAACACATAACGCATAACCCATAACGCATAACGCATAACGCATAATGCATAACGCATAACGAATTCCACAAAACGCATAACGCCTAACGCATATCGCATCACGCATAATGCATAAAGCATAAATCATAACGCATAACGCAGAACGCATAACGCATAACGCATAAAGCATAACGCATAACGTATAACGTAAAATGTATAACGTATAACGCATAACGCATAACGCATAAAGCATAACGCATAACGTATAACGCATAACGCATAACGCATAACGCATAACGCATAACGCATAACGCATATCGCATAACGCATAACGCATAACGCATAACGCTAACGCATAACGCGTAACGCATAACGCATAACGTATAACGTATAACGCATAACGCATGACGCATAACGCATAACGCTTAACGCATAACGCATAACGCATAACGTATAACGTATAACGCATAACGCATAATGCATAACGCATAACGCATAACGCATAACGCATTACGCATAAGCATAACGCATAACGCATAACGCATAACGCATAACGCATAACCCATAACGCATAACGCATACCGTATAACGCATAACGCATAACGCATAACGCATAACGCATAACGCATAACGCATAACGCATAACGCATATCGCATAACGCATAACGCATAACGCATAACGCTAACGCATAACGCGTAACGCATAACGCATAACGTATAACGTATAACGCATAACGCATGACGCATAACGCATAACGCTTAACGCATAACGCATAACGCATAACGTATAACGTATAACGCATATCGCATAACGCATAACGCATAACGCATAACGCATAACGTATAACGTATAACGCATAACACATAACGCATAACCCATAACGCATAACGCATAACGCATAACGCATAATGCATAACGCATAACGAATTCCACAAAACGCATAACGCCTAACGCATATCGCATCACGCATAATGCATAAAGCATAAATCATAACGCATAACGCAGAACGCATAACGCATAACGCATAACGAATAACGCATAACCCATAACGCATAACGCATACCGTATAACGCATAACGCATAACGCATAATGCATAACGCATAACGCATAACGCATAACGCATATCTCATAACGCATAACGCATAACGCATAACGCTAACGCATAACGCGTAACGCATAACGCATAACGTATAACGTATAACGCATAACGCATGACGCATAACGCATAACGCTTAACGCATAACGCATAACGCATAACGTATAACGTATAACGCATAACGCATAACGCATAACGCATAACGCATAACGCATAACGCATAACGTATAACGTATAACGCATAACACATAACGCATAACCCATAACGCATAACGCATAACGCATAATGCATAACGCATAACGAATTCCACAAAACGCATAACGCCTAACGCATATCGCATCACGCATAATGCATAAAGCATAAATCATAACGCATAACGCAGAACGCATAACGCATAACGCATAAAGCATAACGCATAACGTATAACGTAAAATGTATAACGTATAACGTATAACGTATAACGTATAACGTATAACGTATAACGTATAACGTATAACGTATAACGTATAACGTATAACGTATAACGTATAACGTATAACGTATAACGTATAACGTATAACGTATAACGTATAACGTATAACGTATAACGTATAACGTATAACGTATAACGTATAACGTATAACGTATAACGTATAACGTATAACGTATAACGTATAACGTATAACGTATAACGTATAACGTATAACGTATAACGTATAACGCATAACGCATAACGCATAACGCATACCGTATAACGCATAACGCATAACGCATTACGCATAACGCATATCGCATAACGGATAACGCATAACGCATAACGCATTACGCATAAGCATAACGCATAACGCATAACGCATAACGCATAACGCATAACCCATAACGCATAACGCATACCGTATAACGCATAACGCATAACGCATAACGCATAACGCATAACGCATATCGCATAACGCATAAAGCATAACGCATAACGCTAACGCATAACGCGTAACGCATAACGCATAACGTATAACGTATAACGCATAACGCATGACGCATAACGCATAACGCTTAACGCATAACGCATAACGCATAACGTATAACGTATAACGCATAACGCATAACGCATAACGCATAACGCATAACGCATAACGCATAACGTATAACGTATAACGCATAACACATAACGCATAACCCATAACGCATAACGCATAACGCATAACGCATAACGCATAATGCATAACGCATAACGAATTCCACAAAACGCATAACGCCTAACGCATATCGCATCACGCATAATGCATAAAGCATAAATCATAACGCATAACGCAGAACGCATAACGCATAACGCATAACGCATAACGCATAACCCATAACGCATAACGCATACCGTATAACGCATAACGCATAACGCATAACGCATAACGCATAACGCATAACGCATAACGCATATCGCATAACGCATAAAGCATAAATCATAACGCATAACGCAGAACGCATAACGCATAACGCATAAAGCATAACGCATAACGCATAACGCATAACGCATAACGTATAACACATAACGCATAACGCATAACGCATAACGCATAACGCATAACGTATAACGTATAACGTATAACGTATAACGTATAACGTATAACGTATAACGTATAACGTATAACGTATAACGTATAACGTATAACGTATAACGTATAACGTATAACGTATAACGTATAACGTATAACGTATAACGTATAACGTATAACGTATAACGTATAACGTATAACGTATAACGTATAACGTATAACGTATAACGTATAACGTATAACGTATAACGTATAACGTATAACGTATAACGTATAACGTATAACGTATAACGTATAACGTATAACGTATAACGTATAACGTATAACGTATAACGTATAACGTATAACGTATAACGTATAACGTATAACGTATAACGTATAACGTATAACGTATAACGTATAACGTATAACGTATAACGTATAACGTATAACGTATAACGTATAACGTATAACGTATAACGTATAACGTATAACGTATAACGTATAACGTATAACGTATAACGTATAACGTATAACGTATAACGTATAACGTATAACGTATAACGTATAACGTATAACGTATAACGTATAACGTATAACGTATAACGTATAACGTATAACGTATAACGTATAACGTATAACGTATAACGTATAACGTATAACGTATAACGTATAACGTATAACGTATAACGTATAACGTATAACGTATAACGTATAACGTATAACGTATAACGTATAACGTATAACGTATAACGTATAACGTATAACGTATAACGTATAACGTATAACGTATAACGTATAACGTATAACGTATAACGTATAACGTATAACGTATAACGTATAACGTATAACGTATAACGTATAACGTATAACGTATAACGTATAACGTATAACGTATAACGTATAACGTATAACGTATAACGTATAACGTATAACGTATAACGTATAACGTATAACGTATAACGTATAACGTATAACGTATAACGTATAACGTATAACGTATAACGTATAACGTATAACGTATAACGTATAACGTATAACGTATAACGTATAACGTATAACGTATAACGTATAACGTATAACGTATAACGTATAACGTATAACGTATAACGTATAACGTATAACGTATAACGTATAACGTATAACGTATAACGTATAACGTATAACGTATAACGTATAACGTATAACGTATAACGTATAACGTATAACGTATAACGTATAACGTATAACGTATAACGTATAACGTATAACGTATAACGTATAACGTATAACGTATAACGTATAACGTATAACGTATAACGTATAACGTATAACGTATAACGTATAACGTATAACGTATAACGTATAACGTATAACGTATAACGTATAACGTATAACGTATAACGTATAACGTATAACGTATAACGTATAACGTATAACGTATAACGTATAACGTATAACGTATAACGTATAACGTATAACGTATAACGTATAACGTATAACGTATAACGTATAACGTATAACGTATAACGTATAACGTATAACGTATAACGTATAACGTATAACGTATAACGTATAACGTATAACGTATAACGTATAACGTATAACGTATAACGTATAACGTATAACGTATAACGTATAACGTATAACGTATAACGTATAACGTATAACGTATAACGTATAACGTATAACGTATAACGTATAACGTATAACGTATAACGTATAACGTATAACGTATAACGTATAACGTATAACGTATAACGTATAACGTATAACGTATAACGTATAACGTATAACGTATAACGTATAACGCATAACGCATAACGCATAACGCATACCGTATAACGCATAACGCATAACGCATAACGCATTACGCATAACGCATATCGCATAACGGATAACGCATAACGCATAACGCATTACGCATAAGCATAACGCATAACGCATAACGCATAACGCATAACCCATAACGCATAACGCATACCGTATAACGCATAACGCATAACGCATAACGCATAACGCATAACGCATAACGCATATCGCATAACGCATAACGCATAACGCTAACGCATAACGCGTAACGCATAACGCATAACGTATAACGTATAACGCATAACGCATGACGCATAACGCATAACGCTTAACGCATAACGCATAACGCATAACGTATAACGTATAACGCATAACGCATAACGCATAACGCATAAGGCATAACGCATAACGTATAACGTATAACGCATAACACATAACGCATAACCCATAACGCATAACGCATAACGCATAACGCATAATGCATAACGCATAACGAATTCCACAAAACGCATAACGCCTAACGCATATCGCATCACGCATAATGCATAAAGCATAAATCATAACGCATAACGCAGAACGCATAACGCATAACGCATAACGAATAACGCATAACCCATAACGCATAACGCATACCGTATAACGCATAACGCATAACGCATAATGCATACCGAATAACGCATAACGCATAACGCATATCTCATAACGCATAACGCATAACGCATAACGCTAACGCATAACGCGTAACGCATAACGCATAACGTATAACGTATAACGCATAACGCATGACGCATAACGCATAACGCTTAACGCATAACGCATAACGCATAACGTATAACGTATAACGCATAACGCATAACGCATAACGCATAACGCATAACGCATAACGCATAACGTATAACGTATAACGCATAACACATAACGCATAACCCATAACGCATAACGCATAACGCATAATGCATAACGCATAACGAATTCCACAAAACGCATAACGCCTAACGCATATCGCATCACGCATAATGCATAAAGCATAAATCATAACGCATAACGCAGAACGCATAACGCATAACGCATAAAGCATAACGCATAACGTATAACGTATAACGTATAACGTATAACGTATAACGTATAACGTATAACGTATAACGCATAACGCATAACGCATAACGCATACCGTATAACGCATAACGCATAACGCATTACGCATAACGCGTATCGCATAACGGATAACGCATAACGCATAACGCATTACGCATAAGCATAACGCATAACGCATAACGCATAACCCATAACGCATAACGCATACCGTATAACGCATAACGCATAACGCATAACGCATAACGCATAACGCATAACGCATATCGCATAACGCATAACGCATAACGCTAACGCATAACGCGTAACGCATAACGCATAACGTATAACGTATAACGCATAACGCATGACGCATAACGCATAACGCTTAACGCATAACGCATAACGCATAACGTATAACGTATAACGCATAACGCATAACGCATAACGCATAACGCATAACGCATAACGTATAACGTATAACGCATAACACATAACGCATAACCCATAACGCATAACGCATAATGCATAACGCATAACGAATTCCACAAAACGCATAACGCCTAACGCATATCGCATCACGCATAATGCATAAAGCATAAATCATAACGCATAACGCAGAACGCATAACGCATAACGCATAACGAATAACGCATAACCCATAACGCATAACGCATACCGTATAACGCATAACGCATAACGCATAATGCATACCGCATAACGCATAACGCATAACGCATATCTCATAACGCATAACGCATAACGCATAACGCTAACGCATAACGCGTAACGCATAACGCATAACGTATAACGTATAACGCATAACGCATGACGCATAACGCATAACGCTTAACGCATAACGCATAACGCATAACGTATAACGTATAACGCATAACGCATAACGCATAACGCATAACGCATAACGCATAACGCATAACACATAACGCATAACCCATAACGCATAACGCATAACGCATAATGCATAACGCATAACGAATTCCACAAAACGCATAACGCCTAACGCATATCGCATCACGCATAATGCATAAAGCATAAATCATAACGCATAACGCAGAACGCATAACGCATAACGCATAAAGCATAACGCATAACGTATAACGTATAACGTATAACGTATAACGTATAACGTATAACGTATAACGTATAACGTATAACGTATAACGTATAACGTATAACGTATAACGTATAACGTATAACGTATAACGTATAACGTATAACGTATAACGTATAACGTATAACGTATAACGTATAACGTATAACGTATAACGTATAACGTATAACGTATAACGTATAACGTATAACGTATAACGTATAACGTATAACGTATAACGTATAACGTATAACGTATAACGTATAACGTATAACGTATAACGTATAACGTATAACGTATAACGTATAACGTATAACGTATAACGTATAACGTATAACGTATAACGTATAACGTATAACGCATAACGCATAACGCATATCGCATAACGCATAACGCATAACGCATAACGCTAACGCATAACGCGTAACGCATAACGCATAACGTATAACGTATAACGCATAACGCATAACGCTAACGCATAACGCGTAACGCATAACGCATAACGTATAACGTATAACGCATAACGCATGACGCATAACGCATAACGCTTAACGCATAACGCATAACGCATAACGTATAACGTATAACGCCTAACGCATAACGCATAACGCATAACGCATAACGCATAACGCATAACGCATAACGCATAACGTATAACGTATAACGCATAACACATAACGCATAACCCATAACGCATAACGCATAACGCATAACGCATAACGCATAATGCATAACGCATAACGAATTCCACAAAACGCATAACGCCTAACGCATATCGCATCACGCATAATGCATAAAAGCATAAATCATAACGCATAACGCAGAACGCATAACGCATAACGCATAACGCATAACGCATAACCCATAACGCATAACGCATACCGTATAACGCATAACGCATAACGCATAACGCATAACGCATAACGCATAACGCATAACGCATAACGCATAACGCATATCGCATAACGCATAACGCATAACGCTAACGCATAACGCGTAACGCATAACGCATAACGTATAACGTATAACGCATAACGCATGACGCATAACGCATAACGCTTAACGCATAACGCATAACGCATAACGTATAACGTATAACGCATAACGCATAACGCATAACGCATAACGCATAACGCATAACGCATAACGTATAACGTATAACGCATAACACATAACGCATAACCCATAACGCATAACGCATAACGCATAACGCATAACGCATAATGCATAACGCATAACGAATTCCACAAAACGCATAACGCCTAACGCATATCGCATCACGCATAATGCATAAAGCATAAATCATAACGCATAACGCAGAACGCATAACGCATAACGCATAACGCATAAATCATAACGCATAACGCAGAACGCATAACGTATAACACATAACGCATAACGCATAACGTATAACGTATAACGTATAACGCATAACGCATGACGCATAACGCATAACGCATAACGCATAACGCATAACGCATAACGTATAACGTATAACGCATAACGTATAACGTATAACGTATAACGTATAACGTATAACGTATAACGTATAACGTATAACGTATAACGTATAACGTATAACGTATAACGTATAACGTATAACGTATAACGTATAACGTATAACGTATAACGTATAACGTATAACGTATAACGTATAACGTATAACGTATAACGTATAACGTATAACGTATAACGTATAACGTATAACGTATAACGTATAACGTATAACGTATAACGTATAACGTATAACGTATAACGTATAACGTATAACGTATAACGTATAACGTATAACGTATAACGTATAACGTATAACGTATAACGTATAACGTATAACGTATAACGTATAACGTATAACGTATAACGTATAACGTATAACGTATAACGTATAACGTATAACGTATAACGTATAACGTATAACGTATAACGTATAACGTATAACGTATAACGTATAACGTATAACGTATAACGTATAACGTATAACGTATAACGTATAACGTATAACGTATAACGTATAACGTATAACGTATAACGTATAACGTATAACGTATAACGTATAACGTATAACGTATAACGTATAACGTATAACGTATAACGTATAACGTATAACGTATAACGTATAACGTATAACGTATAACGTATAACGTATAACGTATAACGTATAACGTATAACGTATAACGTATAACGTATAACGTATAACGTATAACGTATAACGTATAACGTATAACGTATAACGTATAACGTATAACGTATAACGTATAACGTATAACGTATAACGTATAACGTATAACGTATAACGTATAACGTATAACGTATAACGTATAACGTATAACGTATAACGTATAACGTATAACGTATAACGTATAACGTATAACGTATAACGTATAACGTATAACGTATAACGTATAACGTATAACGTATAACGTATAACGTATAACGTATAACGTATAACGTATAACGTATAACGTATAACGTATAACGTATAACGTATAACGTATAACGTATAACGTATAACGTATAACGTATAACGTATAACGTATAACGTATAACGTATAACGTATAACGTATAACGTATAACGTATAACGTATAACGTATAACGTATAACGTATAACGTATAACGTATAACGTATAACGTATAACGTATAACGTATAACGTATAACGTATAACGTATAACGTATAACGTATAACGTATAACGTATAACGTATAACGTATAACGTATAACGTATAACGTATAACGTATAACGTATAACGTATAACGTATAACGTATAACGTATAACGTATAACGTATAACGTATAACGTATAACGTATAACGTAAAACGTATAACGTATAACGTATAACGTATAACGTAAAACGTATAACGTATAACGTATAACGTATAACGTAAAACGTATAACGTATAACGTATAACGTATAACGTATAACGTATAACGTATAACGTATAACGTATAACGTATAACGTATAACGTATAACGTATAACGTATAACGTATAAAGTATAACGTATAACGTATAACGTATAACGTATAACGTATAACGCATAACGCATACCGTATAACGCATAACGCATAACGCATAACGCATTACGCATAACGCATATCGCATAACGTATAACGCATAACGCATAACGCATTACGCATAAAGCAAAACGCATAACGCATAACGCATAACGCATAACGCATAACGCATAACGCATAACGCATAACCCATAACGCATAACGCATAACGCATAACGCATAACGTATAACGTATAACGCATAACACATAACGCATAACCCATAACCCATAACGCATAACGCATAACGCATAACGCATAATGCATAACGCATAACGAATTCCCCAAAACGCATAACGCCTAACGCATATCGCATCACGCATAATGCATAAAGCATAACGCATAACGCATAACGCAGAACGCATAACGCATAGAGCATAACGCATAACGCATAACGTATAAGACATAACGCATAACGCATAACGTATAACGTATAAGGTATATCGTATAACGTATAACGTATAACGTATAACGTATAACGTATAACGTATAACGTATAACGTATAAGGTATAACGTATAACGTATAACGTATAACGTATAACGTATAACGTATAACGTATAACGTATAACGTATAACGTATAACGTATAACGTATAACGTATAACGTATAACGTATAACGTATAACGTATAACGTATAACGTATAACGTATAACGTATAACGTATAACGTATAACGTATAACGTATAACGTATAACGTATAACGTATAACGTATAACGTATAACGTATAACGTATAACGTATAACGTATAACGTATAACGTATAACGTATAACGTATAACGTATAACGTATAACGTATAACGTATAACGTATAACGTATAACGTATAACGTATAACGTATAACGTATAACGTATAACGTATAACGTATAACGTATAACGTATAACGTATAACGTATAACGTATAACGTATAACGTATAACGTATAACGTATAACGTATAACGTATAACGTATAACGTATAACGTATAACGTATAACGTATAACGTATAACGTATAACGTATAACGTATAACGTATAACGTATAACGTATAACGTATAACGTATAACGTATAACGTATAACGTATAACGTATAACGTATAACGTATAACGTATAACGTATAACGTATAACGTATAACGTATAACGTATAACGTATAACGTATAACGTATAACGTATAACGTATAACGTATAACGTATAACGTATAACGTATAACGTATAACGTATAACGTATAACGTATAACGTATAACGTATAACGTATAACGTATAACGTATAACGTATAACGTATAACGTATAACGTATAACGTATAACGTATAACGTATAACGTATAACGTATAACGTATAACGTATAACGTATAACGTATAACGTATAACGTATAACGTATAACGTATAACGTATAACGTATAACGTATAACGTATAACGTATAACGTATAACGTATAACGTATAACGTATAACGTATAACGTATAACGTATAACGTATAACGTATAACGTATAACGTATAACGTATAACGTATAACGTATAACGTATAACGTATAACGTATAACGTATAACGTATAACGTATAACGTATAACGTATAACGTATAACGTATAACGTATAACGTATAACGTATAACGTATAACGTATAACGTATAACGTATAACGTATAACGTATAACGTATAACGTATAACGTATAACGTATAACGTATAACGTATAACGTATAACGTATAACGTATAACGTATAACGTATAACGTATAACGTATAACGTATAACGTATAACGTATAACGTATAACGTATAACGTATAACGTATAACGTATAACGTATAACGTATAACGTATAACGTATAACGTATAACGTATAACGTATAACGTATAACGTATAACGTATAACGTATAACGTATAACGTATAACGTATAACGTATAACGTATAACGTATAACGTATAACGTATAACGTATAACGTATAACGTATAACGTATAACGTATAACGTATAACGTATAACGTATAACGTATAACGTATAACGTATAACGTATAACGTATAACGTATAACGTATAACGTATAACGTATAACGTATAACGTATAACGTATAACGTATAACGTATAACGTATAACGTATAACGTATAACGTATAACGTATAACGTATAACGTATAACGTATAACGTATAACGTATAACGTATAACGTATAACGTATAACGTATAACGTATAACGTATAACGTATAACGTATAACGTATAACGTATAACGTATAACGTATAACGTATAACGTATAACGTATAACGTATAACGTATAACGTATAACGTATAACGTATAACGTATAACGTATAACGTATAACGTATAACGTATAACGTATAACGTATAACGTATAACGTATAACGTATAACGTATAACGTATAACGTATAACGTATAACGTATAACGTATAACGTATAACGTATAACGTATAACGTATAACGTATAACGTATAACGTATAACGTATAACGTATAACGTATAACGTATAACGTATAACGTATAACGTATAACGTAAAACGTATAACGTATAACGTATAACGTATAACGTAAAACGTATAACGTATAACGTATAACGTATAACGTAAAACGTATAACGTATAACGTATAACGTATAACGTATAACGTATAACGTATAACGTATAACGTATAACGTATAACGTATAACGTATAACGTATAACGTATAAAGTATAACGTATAACGTATAACGTATAACGTATAACGTATAACGCATAACGCATACCGTATAACGCATAACACATAACGCATAACGCATTACGCATAACGCATATCGCATAACGTATAACGCATAACGCATAACGCATTACGCATAAAGCAAAACGCATAACGCATAACGCATAACGCATAACGCATAACGCATAACGCATAACGCATAACCCATAACGCATAACGCATAACGCATAACGCATAACGTATAACGTATAACGCATAACACATAACGCATAACCCATAACCCATAACGCATAACGCATAACGCATAACGCATAACGCATAACGCATAACGAATTCCCCAAAACGCATAACGCCTAACGCATATCGCATCACGCATAATGCATAAAGCATAACGCATAACGCATAACGCAGAACGCATAACGCATAGAGCATAACGCATAACGCATAACGTATAAGACATAACGCATAACGCATAACGTATAACGTATAAGGTATATCGTATAACGTATAACGTATAACGTATAACGTATAACGTATAACGTATAACGTATAAGGTATAACGTATAACGTATAACGTATAACGTATAACGTATAACGTATAACGTATAACGTATAACGTATAACGTATAACGTATAACGTATAACGTATAACGTATAACGTATAACGTATAACGTATAACGTATAACGTATAACGTATAACGTATAACGTATAACGTATAACGTATAACGTATAACGTATAACGTATAACGTATAACGTATAACGTATAACGTATAACGTATAACGTATAACGTATAACGTATAACGTATAACGTATAACGTATAACGTATAACGTATAACGTATAACGTATAACGTATAACGTATAACGTATAACGTATAACGTATAACGTATAACGTATAACGTATAACGTATAACGTATAACGTATAACGTATAACGTATAACGTATAACGTATAACGTATAACGTATAACGTATAACGTATAACGTATAACGTATAACGTATAACGTATAACGTATAACGTATAACGTATAACGTATAACGTATAACGTATAACGTATAACGTATAACGTATAACGTATAACGTATAACGTATAACGTATAACGTATAACGTATAACGTATAACGTATAACGTATAACGTATAACGTATAACGTATAACGTATAACGTATAACGTATAACGTATAACGTATAACGTATAACGTATAACGTATAACGTATAACGTATAACGTATAACGTATAACGTATAACGTATAACGTATAACGTATAACGTATAACGTATAACGTATAACGTATAACGTATAACGTATAACGTATAACGTATAACGTATAACGTATAACGTATAACGTATAACGTATAACGTATAACGTATAACGTATAACGTATAACGTATAACGTATAACGTATAACGTATAACGTATAACGTATAACGTATAACGTATAACGTATAACGTATAACGTATAACGTATAACGTATAACGTATAACGTATAACGTATAACGTATAACGTATAACGTATAACGTATAACGTATAACGTATAACGCATAACGCATAACGCATAACGCATAACGCATAACGCATACCGTATAACGCGTAACGCATAACGCATTACGCATAACGCATATCGCATAACGTATAACGCCTAACGCATATCGCATCACGCATAATGCATAAAGCATAAATCATAACGCATAACGCAGAACGCATAACGCATAACGCATAACGCATAACGCATAACCCATAACGCATAACGCATACCGTATAACGCATAACGCATAACGCATAACGCATAACGCATAACGCATAACGCATATCTCATAACGCATAACGCATAACGCATAACGCTAACGCATAACGCGTAACGCATAACGCATAACGTATAACGTATAACGCATAACGCATGACGCATAACGCATAACGCTTAACGCATAACGCATAACGCATAACGTATAACGTATAACGCATAACGCATAACGCATAACGCATAACGCATAACGCATAACGCATAACGTATAACGTATAACGCCTAACACATAACGCATAACCCATAACGCATAACGCATAACGCATAACGCATAATGCATAACGCATAACGAATTCCACAAAACGCATAACGCCTAACGCATATCGCATCACGCATAATGCATAAAGCATAAATCATAACGCATAACGCAGAACGCATAACGCATAACGCATAAAGCATAACGCATAACGTATAACGTATAACGTATAACGTATAACGTATAACGTATAACGTATAACGTATAACGTATAACGTATAACGTATAACGTATAACGCATAACGCATAACGCATAACGCATACCGTATAACGCATAACGGATAACGCATAACGCATAACGCATTACGCATAAGCATAACGCATAACGCATAACGCATAACGCATAACCCATAACGCATAACGCATACCGTATAACGCATAACGCATAACGCATAACGCATAACGCATAACGCATAACGCATAACGCATAACGCATATCGCATAACGCATAACGCATAACGCATAACGCTAACGCATAACGCGTAACGCATAACGCATAACGTATAACGTATAACGCATAACGTATGACGCATAACGCATAACGCTTAACGCATAACGCATAACGCATAACGTATAACGCATAACACATAACGCATAACCCATAACGCATAACGCATAACGCATAATGCATAACGCATAACGAATTCCACAAAACGCATAACGCCTAACGCATATCGCATCACGCATAATGCATAAAGCATAAATCATAACGCATAACGCAGAACGCATAACGCATAACGCATAACGCATAACCCATAACGCATAACGCATACCGTATAACGCATAACGCATAACGCATAACGCATAACGCATAACGCATAACGCATAACGCATATCGCATAACGCATAACGCATAACGCATAACGCTAGGGCTGCTGGACGACGACAAGGTGGATTTCATTTCTGATCTCCCCCTGGAGGTATCCCACCTAATTCTACGAAAGTTGGATCCCAAGTCTCTGCTTTGCGCTGTTCAAATTTCACGAAAGTGGTTATACGTCTGTAAGGCTGACAAGAGCCTAAGACAAACCGCGATGCACCATAAGCAACGAGAAATGCGTATATTGAAAGAACGTTTTTCAGGAGAAGCTGTGTGTGACCCGACCACGATACCACACAGGCATCTACCAATTCCTGCACTGGTGAGAAGATGTGTTCCTTTCGTCCCAATCAAACATGGAGAGGCTCGAAAAATCCCTCGAAATGCAATGCACAGTCTAGGGAAGGTGAGTTGAGTAACTTCCAGGCGTAGTAAATGTATTAGAATGTAAAGTATTAGCAAATTATATCTTGACGTGCTCCTTTGAGTGAATCGACTGGTTATTGTTAGGATGATGTAGCCAAGGTAAATACATACATTCCATCGATTGACCACTAGGAATTAAGCCTTATTTTAATGTTCCCCTATACAATTGGTCATATGTCGAATTGAAGAGTGTCAATTATTCAACTACTGCGTCGCAAAAGCGATACGGATCAGTTTTATTCGGCGTAAAGATCGGCAGGTTAGTTATGACATACTTTCTCCGTCCAATTCTTGTATTATAAACTTGGAGCAGTAATTTAACGAGTCACAATCCTCGTGTAGATTGTATACAAAGTGAATCAATTACGAATGTCGCGGCATTCCATCCAATTACAATATAATTGGGGTTGTCTGTAATCAATGTTAAAGCATAACAATGTATGTTGCTGCAAAAAAATATCCATTTTCTATTCTCTCCTATTATATTGTTGGGTATCAAGACGTTTTAATCGCTGTAACTGGAAAGAAAATAATATGATCCGTGGTTATATATGCGTATGTGCGGCAAATAAACGCAACAATCGATTTGATGATGTATATCCTCAACACAATCTCAACGTGATAATAAGAGAACCCTACGTTAGTTTTTAAGGATGAATTCTGTATTTCATTATTGCGTACCTTCCCCTGCGATCATATTATACTTCAAACAAGTAGTGGTTTAATCGCGAATAAATCAATAATTCCATGTCACACAACATTCCAGGGGACTGTAGTTGCGGCTAATAATTACAACAATGTCACTTCGCAGGCGCGTCTCCAACTGCAAATTAAGAAAGCAATGTGAGTAACAAAAGTTGATCTGAACCCGAACCGGATGCACGAGTCACTGGACCGGAACGGGTAAACAAGCGTAGCCAAGCGTAACATAGCGTGACGTAGCGTGAAGTGGCGTGCTCAAGCGTGAATGTGGCTCAGAGTATATAATACCGAAAATGGGGCAGTTAATCATTCGAGATCCTGAGTCTACAGCAGCAGTGTGGAGTTCTTCCGGTCTTTCCTGCGTGTGCTAGGCCTGCTGGATGACGACAAGGTGGATTTCATTTCTGATCTCCCCCCGGAGGTATCCCACCTAATTCTACGCAAGGTGGATCCCAAGTCTCTGCGTTGCGCTGTTCAAGTTTCACGAAAGTGGTTATACGTCTGTGAGGCTGACAAGAGCCTAAGACAAACCGCGATGCACCATAAGCAACGTGAAATGCGTATATTGAAAGAACGTTTTTCAGGAGAAGCTGTGTGTGACCCGACCACGATACCACACAGGCATCTACCAATTCCTGTACTGGTGAGGAGATGTGTTCTATTTGGTCCCGACCAAACATGGAGAGGCTCGAAAAATCCCTCGAAATGCAATGCACAGTCTAGGGAAGGTGAGTTCAGAAACTTCCAGGCGTAGTAAATGTATTAGAATGTAAAGTATTAGCATATTATTTCTTGACGTGCTCATTTGAGTGAATCGACTGGTTATTGTTAGGATGATGTAGCCAAGGTAAATACATACATTCCATCGATTGACCACTAGGAATTAAGTCTTATTTTAATGTTCCCCTATACAATTGGACATATGTGGAATTGAAGAGTGTTCATTACTCAACTACTGCGTCGCAAAAGCGATACGGATCAGTTTTATTCGGCGTAAAGATCGGCAGGTTAGTTATGACATACTTTCTCCGTCCAATTCTTGTATTATAAACTTGGAGCAGTAATTTAAGGGGTCACAATACTCGTGTAGATTTTATACAAAGTGAATCAATTACGAATGTCGCGGCATTCCATCCAATTAAAATATAATTGGGGTCGTCTGTAATCAATGTTAAAGCATAACAATGTATGTTGCCGCAAAAAAATATCCATTTTCTATTCTCTCCTATGATATTGTTGGGTATCAAGACGTTTTAATCGCTGTAACTGGAAACAAAATAACATGGTCCGTGGTTATATATGCGTATGTGCGGTAAATAAACGCAACAATCGATTTGCTGATTTATATCCACAACACAATCTGAACGTGATAATAAGAGAACCCTACGTTAGTTTTTAAGGATGAATTCTGTATTTCATTATTGCGTACCTTCCCCTGCGATCATATTATACTTCAAACAAGTAGTGGTTTAATCGCGAATAAATCAATAATTCCATGTCACACAACATTCCAGGGGACTGTAGTTGCGGCTAATAATTACAACAATGTCACTTCGCAGGCGCGTCTCCAACTGCAAATTAAGAAGGCAATGTGAGTAACAAAAGTTGATCTGAACCCGAACCGGATGCACGAGTCACTGGACCGGAACGGGTAAACAAGCGTAGCCAAGCGTAACATAGCGTGACGTAGCGTGAAGTGGCGTGCTCAAGCGTGAATGTGGCTCAGAGTATATAATACCGAAAATGGGGCAGTTAATCATTCGAGATCCTGAGTCTACAGCAGCAGTGTGGAGTTCTTCCGGTCTTTCCTGCGTGTGCTAGGCCTGCTGGATGACGACAAGGTGGATTTCATTTCTGATCTCCCCCCGGAGGTATCCCACCTAATTCTACGCAAGGTGGATCCCAAGTCTCTGCGTTGCGCTGTTCAAGTTTCACGAAAGTGGTTATACGTCTGTGAGGCTGACAAGAGCCTAAGACAAACCGCGATGCACCATAAGCAACGTGAAATGCGTATATTGAAAGAACGTTTTTCAGGAGAAGCTGTGTGTGACCCGACCACGATACCACACAGGCATCTACCAATTCCTGTACTGGTGAGGAGATGTGTTCTATTTGGTCCCGACCAAACATGGAGAGGCTCGAAAAATCCCTCGAAATGCAATGCACAGTCTAGGGAAGGTGAGTTCAGAAACTTCCAGGCGTAGTAAATGTATTAGAATGTAAAGTATTAGCAAATTATTTCTTGACGTGCTCATTTGAGTGAATCGACTGGTTATTGTTAGGATGATGTAGCCAAGGTAAATACATACATTCCATCGATTGACCACTAGGAATTAAGTCTTATTTTAATGTTCCCCTATACAATTGGACATATGTCGAATTGAAGAGTGTTCATTATTCAACTACTGCGTCGCAAAAGCTATACGGATCAGTTTTATTCGGCGGAAAGATCGGCAGGTTAGTTATGACATACTTTCTCCGTCCAATTCTTGTATTATAAACTTGGAGCAGTAATTTAAGGGGTCACAATACTCGTGTAGATTTTATACAAAGTGAATCAATTACGAATGTCGCGGCATTCCATCCAATTAAAAAATAATTGGGGTCGTCTGTAATCAATGTTAAAGCATAACAATGTATGTTGCCGCAAAAAAATATCCATTTTCTATTCTCTCCTATGATATTGTTGGGTATCAAGACGTTTTAATCGCTGTAACTGGAAAGAAAATAACATGGTCCGTGGTTATATATGCGTATGTGCGGTAAATAAACGCAACAATCGATTTGCTGATTTATATCCACAACACAATCTGAACGTGATAATAAGAGAACCCTACGTTAGTTTTTAAGGATGAATTCTGTATTTCATTATTGCGTACCATCCCTGCTATCATATTATACTTCAAACAAGTAGTGATTTAATCGCGAATAAATCAATAATTCCATGTCACACAACATTCCAGGGGACTGTAGTTGCGGCTAATAATTACAACAATGTCACTTCGCAGGCGCGTCTCCAACTGCAAATTAAGAAAGCAATGTGAGTAACAAAAGTTGATCTGAACCCGAACCGGATGCACGAGTCACTGGACCGGAACGGGTAAACAAGCGTAGCCAAGCGTAACATAGCGTGACGTAGCGTGAAGTGGCGTGCTCAAGCGTGAATGTGGCTCAGAGTATATAATACCGAAAATGGGGCAGTTAATCATTCGAGATCCTGAGTCTACAGCAGCAGTGTGGAGTTCTTCCGGTCTTTCCTGCGTGTGCTAGGCCTGCTGGATGACGACAAGGTGGATTTCATTTCTGATCTCCCCCCGGAGGTAGCCCACCTAATTCTACGCAAGTTGGATCCCAAGTCTCTGCTTTGCGCTGTTCAAGTTTCACGAAAGTGGTTATACGTCTGTAAGGCTGACAAGAGCCTAAGACAAACCGCGATGCACCATAAGCAACGTGAAATGCGAATATTGAAAGAACGTTTTTCAGGAGAAGCTGTGTGTGACCCGACCACGATAACACACAGGCATGTACCAATTTCTGCACTGGTGAGAAGATGTGTTCCTTTCGTCCCAACCAAACATGGAGAGGCTCGAAAAATCCGTCGAAATGCAATGCACAGTCTAGGGAAGGTGACTTCAGTAACATCCTGGCGTAGTAAATGTATTAGAATGTAAAGTATTAGCAAATTATATCTTGACGTGCTCCTTTGAGTGAATCGACTGGTTATTGTTAGGATGATGTAGCCAAGGTAAATACATACATTCCATCGATTGACCACTAGGAATTAAGTCTTATTTCAATGTTCCCCTATACAATTGGACATATGTCGAATTGATGAGTGTTCATTACTCAACTACTGCGTCGCAAAAGCGATACGGATCAGTTTTATTCGGCGTAAAGATCGGCAGGTTAGTTATGACATACTTTCTCCGTCCAATTCTTGTATTATAAACTTGCAGCAGTAATTTAACGAGTCACAATCCCCGTGTAGATTTTATACAAAGTGAATCAATTACGAATGTCGCGGCATTCCATCCAATTAAAATATAATTGGGATCGTCTGTAATCAATGTTAAAGCATAACAATGTATGTTGCTGCAAAAAAATATCCATTTTCTATTCTCTCCTATTATATTGTTGGGTATCAAGACGTTTTAATCGCTGTAACTGGAAAGAAAATAATATGATCCGTGGTTATATATGCGTGAGTGCGGCAAATAAACGCAACAATCGATTTGCTGATGTATATCCTCAACACAATCTCAACGTGATAATAAGAGAACCCTACGTTAGTTTTTAAGGATGAATTCTGTATTTCATTATTGCGTACCATCCCTGCTATCATATTATACTTCAAACAAGTAGTGATTTAATCGCGAATAAATCAATAATTCCATGTCACACAACATTCCAGGGGACTGTAGTTGCGGCTAATAATTACAACAATGTCACTTCGCAGGCGCGTCTCCAACTGCAAATTAAGAAAGCAATGTGAGTAACAAAAGTTGATCTGAACCCGAACCGGATGCACGAGTCACTGGACCGGAACGGGTAAACAAGTGTAGCCAAGCGTAACATAGCGTGACGTAGCGTGAAGTGGCGTGCTGAAGCGTGAATGTGGCTCAGAGTATATAATCCCGAAAATGGGGCAGTTAATCATTCGAGATCCTGAGTCTACAGCAGCAGCATGGAGTTCTTCCGGTCTTTCCTGCGTGTGCTAGGGCTGCTGGACGACGACAAGGTGGATTTCATTTCTGATCTCCCCCCGGAGGTATCCCACCTAATTCTACGAAAGTTGGATCCCAAGTCTCTGCTTTGCGCTGTTCAAATTTCACGAAAGTGGTTATACGTCTGTAAGGCTGACAAGAGCCTAAGACAAACCGCGATGCACCATAAGCAACGTGAAATGCGTATATTGAAAGAACGTTTTTCAGGAGAAGCTGTGTGTGACCCGACCACGATACCACACAGGCATCTACCAATTCCTGCACTGGTGAGAAGATGTGTTCCTTTCGTCCCAACCAAACATGGAGAGGCTCGAAAAATCCCTCGTAATGCAATGCACAGTCTAGGGAAGGTGAGTTCAGTAACTTCCAGGCGTAGTAAATGAATTAGAATGTAAAGTATTAGCAAATTATATCTTGACGTGCTCCTTTGAGTGAATCTCACTGGTTATTGTTAGGATGATGTAGCCAAGGTAAATACATACATTCCATCGATGACCACTAGGAATTAAGCCTTATTTTAATGTTCCCCTATACAATTGGACATATGTCGAATTGAAGAGTGTTCATTACTCAACTACTGCGTCGCAAAAGCGATACGGATCAGTTTTATTCGGCGTCAAGATCGGCAGGTTAGTTATGACATACTTTCTCCGTCCAATTCTTGTATTATAAACTTGGAGCAGTAATTTAACGAGTCACAATCCTCGTGTAGATTTTATACAAAGTGAATCAATTACGAATGTCGCGGCATTCCATCCAATTAAAATATAATTGGGGTCGTCTGTAATCAATGTTAAAGCATAACAATGTATGTTGCCGCAAAAAAATATCCATTTTCTATTCTCTCCTATTATATTGTTGGGTATCAAGACGTTTTAATCGCTGTAACTGGAAAGAAAATAATATGGTCCGTGGTTATATATGCGTATGTGCGGCAAATAAACGCAACAATCGATTTGCTGATGTATATCCTCAACACAATCTCAACGTGATAATAAGAGAACCCTACGTTAGTTTTTAAGGATGAATTCTGTATTTCATTATTGCGTACCTTCCCCTGCGATCATATTATACTTCAAACAAGTAGTGATTTAATCGCGAATAAATCAATAATTCCATGTCACACAACATTCCAGGGGACTGTAGTTGCGGCTAATAATTACAACAAAGTCACTTCGCAGGCGCGTCTCCAACTGCAAATTAAGAAAGCATTGTGAGTAACAAAAGTTGATCTGAACCCGAACCGGATGCACGAGTCACTGGACCGGAACGGGTAAACAAGTGTAGCCAAGCATAACATAGCGTGACGTAGCGTGAAGTGGCGTGCTCAAGCGTGAATGTGGCTCAGAGTATATAATCCCGAAAATGGGGCAGTTCATCATTCGAGATCCTGAGTCTACAGCAGCAGCATGGAGTTCTTCCGGTCTTTCCTGCGTGTGCTAGGGCTGCTGGACGACGACAAGGTGGATTTCATTTCTGATCTCCCCCCGGAGGTATCCCACCTAATTCTACGAAAGTTGGATCCCAAGTCTCTGCTTTGCGCTGTTCAAATTTCACGAAAGTGGTTATACGTCTGTAAGGCTGACAAGAGCCTAAGACAAACCGCGATGCACCATAAGCAACGTGAAATGCGTATATTGAAAGAACGTTTTTCAGGAGAAGCTGTGTGTGACCCGACCACGATACCACACAGGCATCTACCAATTCCTGCACTGGTGAGAAGATGTGTTCCTTTCGTCCCAATCAAACATGGAGAGGCTCGAAAAATCCCTCGAAATGCAATGCACAGTCTAGGGAAGGTGAGTTCAGTAACTTCCAGGCGTAGTAAATGAATTAGAATGTAAAGTATTAGCAAATTATATCTTGACGTGCTCCTTTGAGTGAATCTCACTGGTTATTGTTAGGATGATGTAGCCAAGGTAAATACATACATTCCATCGATGACCACTAGGAATTAAGCCTTATTTTAATGTTCCCCTATACAATTGGACATATGTCGAATTGAAGAGTGTTCATTAGTCTACTACTGCGTCGCAAAAGCGATACGGATCAGTTTTATTCGGCGTAAAGATCGGCAGGTTAGTTATGACATACTTTCTCCGTCCAATTCTTGTATTATAAACTTGGAGCAGTAATTTAACGAGTCACAATCCTCGTGTAGATTTTATACAAAGTGAATCAATAACGAATGTCGCGGCATTCCATCCAATTAAAATATAATTGGGGTCGTCTGTAATCAATGTTAAAGCATAACAATGTATGTTGCCGCAAAAAAATATCCATTTTCTATTCTCTCCTATTATATTGTTGGGTATCAAGACGTTATACTCGCTGTAACTGGATAGAAAATAATATGATCCGTGGTTATATATGCGTATGTGCGGCAAATAAACGCAACAATCGATTTGCTGATGTATATCCTCAACATAATCTCAACGTGATAATAAGAGAACCCTACGTTAGTTTTTAAGGATGAATTCTGTATTTCATTATTGCGTACCTTCCCCTGCGATCATATTATACTTCAAACAAGTAGTGATTTAATCGCGAATAAATCAATAATTCCATGTCACACAACATTCCAGGGGACTGTAGTTGCGGCTAATAATTACAACAATGTCACTTCGCAGGCGCGTCTCCAACTGCAAATTAAGAAAGCAATGTGAGTAACAAAAGTTGATCTGAACCCGAACCGGATGCACGAGTCACTGGACCGGAACGGGTAAACAAGTGTAGCCAAGCGTAACATAGCGTGACGTAGCGTGAAGTGGCGTGCTCAAGCGTGAGTGTGGCTCAGAGTATATAATCCCGAAAATGGGGCAGTTAATCATTCGAGATCCTGAGTCTACAGCAGCAGCATGGAGTTCTTTCGGTCTTTCCTGCGTGTGCTAGGGCTGCTGGACGACGACAAGGTGGATTTCATTTCTGATCTCCCCCCGGAGGTATCCCACCTAATTCTACGAAAGTTGGATCCCAAGTCTCTGCTTTGCGCTGTTCAAATTTCACGAAAGTGGTTATACGTCTGTAAGGCTGACAAGAGCCTAAGACAAACCGCGATGCACCATAAGCAACGTGAAATGCGTATATTGAAAGAACGTTTTTCAGGAGAAGCTGTGTGTGACCCGACCACGATACCACACAGGCATCTACCAATTCCTGCACTGGTGAGAAGATGTGTTCCTTTCGTCCCAACCAAACATGGAGAGGCTCGAAAAATCCCTCGTAATGCAATGCACAGTCTAGGGAAGGTGAGTTCAGTAACTTCCAGGCGTAGTAAATGAATTAGAATGTAAAGTATTAGCAAATTATATCTTGACGTGCTCCTTTGAGTGAATCTCACTGGTTATTGTTAGGATGATGTAGCCAAGGTAAATACATACATTCCATCGATGACCACTAGGAATTAAGCCTTATTTTAATGTTCCCCTATACAATTGGACATATGTCGAATTGAAGAGTGTTCATTACTCAACTACTGCGTCGCAAAAGCGATACGGATCAGTTTTATTCGGCGTCAAGATCGGCAGGTTAGTTATGACATACTTTCTCCGTCCAATTCTTGTATTATAAACTTGGAGCAGTAATTTAACGAGTCACAATCCTCGTGTAGATTTTATACAAAGTGAATCAATTACGAATTTCGCGGCATTCCATCCAATTAAAATATAATTTGGGTCGTCTGTAATCAATGTTAAAGCATAACAATGTATGTTGCCGCAAAAAAATATCCATTTTCTATTCTCTCCTATTATATTGTTGGGTATCAAGACGTTTTAATCGCTGTAACTGGAAAGAAAATAATATGGTCCGTGGTTATATATGCGTATGTGCGGCAAATAAACGCAACAATCGATTTGCTGATGTATATCCTCAACACAATCTCAACGTGATAATAAGAGAACCCTACGTTAGTTTTTAAGGATGAATTCTGTATTTCATTATTGCGTACCTTCCCCTGCGATCATATTATACTTCAAACAAGTAGTGATTTAATCGCGAATAAATCAATAATTCCATGTCACACAACATTCCAGGGGACTGTAGTTGCGGCTAATAATTACAACAAAGTCACTTCGCAGGCGCGTCTCCAACTGCAAATTAAGAAAGCATTGTGAGTAACAAAAGTTGATCTGAACCCGAACCGGATGCACGAGTCACTGGACCGGAACGGGTAAACAAGTGTAGCCAAGCATAACATAGCGTGACGTAGCGTGAAGTGGCGTGCTCAAGCGTGAATGTGGCTCAGAGTATATAATCCCGAAAATGGGGCAGTTCATCATTCGAGATCCTGAGTCTACAGCAGCAGCATGGAGTTCTTCCGGTCTTTCCTGCGTGTGCTAGGGCTGCTGGATGACGACAAGGTGGAATTCATTTCTGATCTCCCCCCGGAGGTAGCCCACCTAATTCTACGCAAGTTGGATCCCAAGTCTCTGCTTTGCGCTGTTCAAATTTCACGAAAGTGGTTATACGTCTGTAAGGCTGACAAGAGCCTAAGACAAACCGCGATGCACCATAAGCAACGTGAAATGCGTATATTGAAAGAACGTTTTTCAGGAGAAGCTGTGTGTGACCCGACCACGATACCACACAGGCATCTACCAATTCCTGCACTGGTGAGAAGATGTGTTCCTTTCGTCCCAACCAAACATGGAGAGGCTCGAAAAATCCCTCGTAATGCAATGCACAGTCTAGGGAAGGTGAGTTGAGTAACTTCCAGGCGTAGTAAATGTATTAGAATGTAAAGTATTAGCAAATTATATCTTGACGTGCTCCTTTGAGTGAATCGACTGTTTATTGTTAGGATGATGTAGCCAAGGTAAATACATACATTCCATCGATTGACCACTAGGAATTAAGTCTTATTTTAATGTTCCCCTATACAATTGGACATATGTGGAATTGAAGAGTGTTCATTACTCAACTACTGCGTCGCAAAAGCGATACGGATCAGTTTTATTCGGCGTAAAGATCGGCAGGTTAGTTATGACATACTTTCTCCGTCCAATTCTTGTATTATAAACTTGCAGCAGAAATTTAACGAGTCACAATCCTCGTGTAGATTTTATAAAAAGTGAATCAATTACGAATGTCGCGGCATTCCATCCAATTAAAATATAATTGGGATCGTCTGTAATCAATGTTAAAGCATAACAATGTATGTTGCTGCAAAAAAATATCCATTTTCTATTCTCTCCTATTATATTGTTGGGTATCAAGACGTTATACTCGCTGTAACTGGAAAGAAAATAATATGATCCGTGGTTATATATGCGTATGTGCGGCAAATAAACGCAACAATCGATTTGCTGATGTATATCCTCAACATAATCTCAACGTGATAATAAGAGAACCCTACGTTAGTTTTTAAGGATGAATTCTGTATTTCATTATTGCGTACCTTCCCCTGCGATCATATTATACTTCAAACAAGTAGTGATTTAATCGCGAATAAATCAATAATTCCATGTCACACAACATTCCAGGGGACTGTAGTTGCGGCTAATAATTACAACAATGTCACTTCGCAGGCGCGTCTCCAACTGCAAATTAAGAAAGCAATGTGAGTAACAAAAGTTGATCTGAACCCGAACCGGATGCACGAGTCACTGGACCGGAACGGGTAAACAAGTGTAGCCAAGCGTAACATAGCGTGACGTAGCGTGAAGTGGCGTGCTCAAGCGTGAATGTGGCTCAGAGTATATAATCCCGAAAATGGGGCAGTTAATCATTCGAGATCCTGAGTCTACAGCAGCAGCATGGAGTTCTTTCGGTCTTTCCTGCGTGTGCTAGGGCTGCTGGACGACGACAAGGTGGATTTCATTTCTGATCTCCCCCCGGAGGTATCCCACCTAATTCTACGAAAGTTGGATCCCAAGTCTCTGCTTTGCGCTGTTCAAATTTCACGAAAGTGGTTATACGTCTGTAAGGCTGACAAGAGCCTAAGACAAACCGCGATTCACCATAAGCAACGTGAAATGCGTATATTGAAAGAACGTTTTTCAGGAGAAGCTGTGTGTGACCCGACCACGATACCACACAGGCATCTACCAATTCCTGCACTGGTGAGAAGATGTGTTCCTTTCGTCCCAATCAAACATGGAGAGGCTCGAAAAATCCCTCGAAATGCAATGCACAGTCTAGGGAAGGTGAGTTCAGTAACTTCCAGGCGTAGTAAATGAATTAGAATGTAAAGTATTAGCAAATTATATCTTGACGTGCTCCTTTGAGTGAATCTCACTGGTTATTGTTAGGATGATGTAGCCAAGGTAAATACATACATTCCATCGATGACCACTAGGAATTAAGCCTTATTTTAATGTTCCCCTATACAATTGGACATATGTCGAATTGAAGAGTGTTCATTATTCAACTACTGCGTCGCAAAAGCGATACGGATCAGTTTTATTCGGCGTAAAGATCGGCAGGTTAGTTATGACATACTTTCTCCGTCCAATTCTTGTATTATAAACTTGGAGCAGTAATTTAACGAGTCACAATCCTCGTGTAGATTTTATACAAAGTGAATCAATTACGAATGTCGCGGCATTCCATCCAATTAAAATATAATTGGGGTCGTCTGTAATCAATGTTAAAGCATAACAATATATGTTGCTGCAAAAAAATATCCATTTTCTATTCTCTCCTATTATATTGTTGGGTATCAAGACGTTTTAATCGCTGTAACTGGAAAGAAAATAATATGGTCCGTGGTTATATATGCGTATGTGCGGCAAATAAACGCAACAATCGATTTGCTGATGTATATCCTCAACACAATCTCAACGTGATAATAAGAGAACCCTACGTTAGTTTTTAAGGATGAATTCTGTATTTCATTATTGCGTACCTTCCCCTGCGATCATATTATACTTCAAACAAGTAGTGATTTAATCGCGAATAAATCAATAATTCCATGTCACACAACATTCCAGGGGACTGTAGTTGCGGCTAATAATTACAACAAAGTCACTTCGCAGGCGCGTCTCCAACTGCAAATTAAGAAAGCATTGTGAGTAACAAAAGTTGATCTGAACCCGAACCGGATGCACGAGTCACTGGACCGGAACGGGTAAACAAGTGTAGCCAAGCATAACATAGCGTGACGTAGCGTGAAGTGGCGTGCTCAAGCGTGAATGTGGCTCAGAGTATATAATCCCGAAAATGGGGCAGTTAATCATTCGAGATCCTGAGTCTACAGCAGCAGCATGGAGTTCTTCCGGTCTTTCCTGCGTGTGCTAGGGCTGCTGGACGACGACAAGGTGGATTTCATTTCTGATCTCCCCCCGGAGGTATCCCACCTAATTCTACGCAAGTTGGATCCCAAGTCTCTGCTTTGCGCTGTTCAAATTTCACGAAAGTGGTTATACGTCTGTAAGGCTGACAAGAGCCTAAGACAAACCGCGATGCACCATAAGCAACGTGAAATGCGTATATTGAAAGAACGTTTTTCAGGAGAAGCTGTGTGTGACCCGACCACGATACCACACAGGCATCTACCAATTCCTGCACTGGTGAGAAGATGTGTTCCTTTCGTCCCAACCAAACATGGAGAGGCTCGAAAAATCCCTCGAAATGCAATGCACAGTCTAGGGAAGGTGAGTTCAGTAACTTCCAGGCGTAGTAAATGAATTAGAATGTAAAGTATTAGCAAATTATATCTTGACGTGCTCCTTTGAGTGAATCTCACTGGTTATTGTTAGGATGATGTAGCCAAGGTAAATACATACATTCCATCGATGACCACTAGGAATTAAGCCTTATTTTAATGTTCCCCTATACAATTGGACATATGTGGAATTGAAGAGTGTTCATTATTCAACTACTGCGTCGCAAAAGCGATACGGATCAGTTTTATTCGGCGTAAAGATCGGCAGGTTAGTTATGACATACTTTCTCCGTCCAATTCTTGTATTATAAACTTGGAGCAGTAATTTAACGAGTCACAATCCTCGTGTAGATTTTATACAAAGTGAATCAATTACGAATGTCGCGGCATTCCATCCAATTAAAATATAATTGGGGTCGTCTGTAATCAATGTTAAAGCATAACAATGTATGTTGCCGCAAAAAAATATCCATTTTCTATTCTCTCCTATTATATTGTTGGGTATCAAGACGATTTAATCGCTGTAACTGGAAAGAAAATAATATGGTCCGTGGTTATATATGCGTATGTGCGGCAAATAAACGCAACAATCGATTTGCTGATGTATATCCTCAACACAATCTCAACGTGATAATAAGAGAACCCTACGTTAGTTTTCAAGGATGAATTCTGTATTTCATTATTGCGTACCTTCCCCTGCGATCATATTATACTTCAAACAAGTAGTGGTTTAATCGCGAATAAATCAATAATTCCATGTCACACAACATTCCAGGGGACTGTAGTTGCGGATAATAATTACAACAATGTCACTTCGCAGGCGCGTCTCCAACTGCAAATTAAGAAAGCAATGTGAGTAACAAAAGTTGATCTGAACCCGAACCGGATGCACGAGTCACTGGACCGGAACGGGTAAACAAGTGTAGCCAAGCGTAACATAGCGTGACGTAGCGTGAAGTGGCGTGCTCAAGCGTGAATGTGGCTCAGAGTATATAATCCCGAAAATGGGGCAGTTAATCATTCGAGATCCTGAGTCTACAGCAGCAGCATGGAGTTCTTTCGGTCTTTCCTGCGTGTGCTAGGGCTGCTGGACGACGACAAGGTGGATTTCATTTCTGATCTCCCCCCGGAGGTATCCCACCTAATTCTACGAAAGTTGGATCCCAAGTCTCTGCTTTGCGCTGTTCAAATTTCACGAAAGTGGTTATACGTCTGTAAGGCTGACAAGAGCCTAAGACAAACCGCGATGCACCATAAGCAACGTGAAATGCGTATATTGAAAGAACGTTTTTCAGGAGAAGCTGTGTGTGACCCGACCACGATACCACACAGGCATCTACCAATTCCTGCACTGGTGAGAAGATGTGTTCCTTTCGTCCCAATCAAACATGGAGAGGCTCGAAAAATCCCTCGAAATGCAATGCACAGTCTAGGGAAGGTGAGTTCAGTAACTTCCAGGCGTAGTAAATGAATTAGAATGTAAAGTATTAGCAAATTATATCTTGACGTGCTCCTTTGAGTGAATCTCACTGGTTATTGTTAGGATGATGTAGCCAAGGTAAATACATACATTCCATCGATGACCACTAGGAATTAAGCCTTATTTTAATGTTCCCCTATACAATTGGACATATGTGGAATTGAAGAGTGTTCATTACTCAACTACTGCGTTGCAAAAGCGATACGGATCAGTTTTATTCGGCGTAAAGATCGGCAGGTTAGTTATGACATACTTTCTCCGTCCAATTCTTGTATTATAAACTTGGAGCAGTAATTTAACGAGTCACAATCCTCGTGTAGATTTTATACAAAGTGAATCAATTACGAATGTCGCGGCATTCCATCCAATTAAAATATAATTGGGGTCGTCTGTAATCAATGTTAAAGCATAACAATGTATGTTGCCGCAAAAAAATATCCATTTTCTATTCTCTCCTATTATATTGTTGGGTATCAAGACGTTTTAATCGCTGTAACTGGAAAGAAAATAATATGGTCCGTGGTTATATATGCGTATGTGCGGCAAATAAACGCAACAATCGATTTGCTGA
This sequence comes from Lasioglossum morio, assembly GCA_916610235.2. Lineage (NCBI taxonomy): Eukaryota > Metazoa > Arthropoda > Insecta > Hymenoptera > Halictidae > Lasioglossum > Lasioglossum morio. The sequence continues at coordinate 1,141,772 of CAKAJA020001038.1, forward strand.
TGTATATCCTCAACACAATCTCAACGTGATAATAAGAGAACCCTACGTTAGTTTTCAAGGATGAATTCTGTATTTCATTATTGCGTACCTTCCCCTGCGATCATATTATGCTTCAAACAAGTAGTGGTTTAATCGCGAATAAATCAATAATTCCATGTCACACAACATTCCAGGGGACTGTAGTTGCGGCTAATAATTACAACAAAGTCACTTCGCAGGCGCGTCTCCAACTGCAAATTAAGAAAGCATTGTGAGTAACAAAAGTTGATCTGAACCCGAACCGGATGCACGAGTCACTGGACCGGAACGGGTAAACAAGCGTAGCCAAGCATAACATAGCGTGACGTAGCGTGAAGTGGCGTGCTCAAGCGTGAATGTGGCTCAGAGTATATAATCCCGAAAATGGGGCAGTTAATCATTCGAGATCCTGAGTCTACAGCAGCAGCATGGAGTTCTTTCGGTCTTTCCTGCGTGTGCTAGGGCTGCTGGACGACGACAAGGTGGATTTCATTTCTGATCTCCCCCCGGAGGTATCCCACCTAATTCTACGAAAGTTGGATCCCAAGTCTCTGCTTTGCGCTGTTCAAATTTCACGAAAGTGGTTATACGTCTGTAAGGCTGACAAGAGCCTAAGACAAACCGCGATGCACCATAAGCAACGTGAAATGCGTATATTGAAAGAACGTTTTTCAGGAGAAGCTGTGTGTGACCCGACCACGATACCACACAGGCATCTACCAATTCCTGCACTGGTGAGAAGATGTGTTCCTTTCGTCCCAACCAAACATGGAGAGGCTCGAAAAATCCCTCGTAATGCAATGCACAGTCTAGGGAAGGTGAGTTGAGTAACTTCCAGGCGTAGTAAATGTATTAGAATGTAAAGTATTAGCAAATTATATCTTGACGTGCTCCTTTGAGTGAATCGACTGTTTATTGTTAGGATGATGTAGCCAAGGTAAATACATACATTCCATCGATGACCACTAGGAATTAAGCCTTATTTTAATGTTCCCCTATACAATTGGACATATGTGGAATTGAAGAGTGTTCATTATTCAACTACTGCGTCGCAAAAGCGATACGGATCAGTTTTATTCGGCGTAAAGATCGGCAGGTTAGTTATGACATACTTTCTCCGTCCAATTCTTGTATTATAAACTTGGAGCAGTAATTTAACGAGTCACAATCCTCGTGTAGATTTTATACAAAGTGAATCAATTACGAATGTCGCGGCATTCCATCCAATTAAAATATAATTGGGGTCGTCTGTAATCAATGTTAAAGCATAACAATGTATGTTGCCGCAAAAAAATATCCATTTTCTATTCTCTCCTATTATATTGTTGGGTATCAAGACGTTTTAATCGCTGTAACTGGAAAGAAAATAATATGGTCCGTGGTTATATATGTGTCGTGGCAGGCCGACCCCTTCTTCGAATAGACATCCCCCAAAATGCGTAAACGAGCTCACGGGTGCTGAACAACCACAAAATAATAATACGTCTTGTCCTGTCAAGATCTCGTTTCTTTCTCTATCAAAAGACTACTATCTTGACAACGCAAATCAATCAATATCTCATAGATATTGTCATGTTTTCTTATACAGTGTAATATTCAGAAACGTGTCCATTCTACCACCCGTGGTCACGTTCAACAAGGACCTAAACCATTTTCCTAAAGGACCTTGTCTCGCACTTTCTTCAAAAATAAAACAAACGTAACAGTAAGAAAAATTTATAAATTACAATCAATAAAACAAACATGACATTAATAATAATAATACAATTTTTTTAAAATCATTGCCATTCAAATCATGTCAGCACGCCCCGACACGGCCTTCCTGACTGTCACACGTCCTCGTGTGCAATTACAATTACTTTATATAGTTGTCTGCAAACAAAAACATCTTCTATATTTTCCATTCGAACATACTGACAGAATATTGATTTAGCTCTGTTCGTTATATTGACCATAGATCTTGTATGAAAAACATTATTGATGTTTTTTTTTTTTTTTTTAATTAAACAATTTAATTTTTTTTAATAAACAAATCAAATAATCTCTTAGTACAAAATAGACAGCCTAGCCAAACGGTTCTAACACACAGTGAGCTCAAGACAACATTAACAATTATTTAGTCCACCACTGGACAAAGCCAACCCATGTGGCTCCAGATCACCCACGTGATCACTCACAACACAGTCATCTCATGACTCAATACATTCATCGTCTGCCGTTACATCGCCCCGCCTCCTTTAGCAGCTAGGCTGCGTTTGGGAATAATGGCTTACGACTATTAAGCAAGACGCATGAATTTTCACATGTTTCTTTCCTCACTGTTATCACCCCGACACTGGCACATTCTGTCTATTTCGGTATTAGTACATCGATCAAACTTATCAAGTTCTATGGGAATAGAGCTATCAGGCATCAGTCTCAATCGCTCATGAGCATATTTAAGTGTTCTATTGCCAACTAGAGATTTCAAACGGTATCTATCATTAGGTAATACCTCTATTATTTTATAGGGACCGCGATATTTAGCATCTAATTTCGTTTGATTTCGTACATGATTCTCTATAAGAACATAATTTCCGACTGCAAATCTAACAATTTTTGCCTTACCACTATCAAATCGTTTTTTGTCTCTCGCAGCGTTTTCATTAATCGCTTGAGTCGCTTGCTCTCTGATATTCAAAATATCAATTTCCTCATTTTCATCATTCTCGACTAACAACGATATTGGTCTAGCAATTTTACCTATAAGTAGTTCTAAAGGGCTATATTTAGTAGTACGATTCACTGTACAATTCAATGCTAATTGAATATCCCCAAGGGACTCTTGCCAAGATTTTTCATTATTTAATTCTACGGCTGTAAGCATATTTTTGAGTGTACTCATTATTCTTTCAACTTGACCATTTGCACGACAGGCACCCGTAGCTATTAGATGCAGATCAATATTATGAGATTTACAAAAATCCCGATAATTATTACTTGCAAAACATCTACCTTGATCAGTAATAATTCTAGATGGAGTCCCAAACAAATGTACACAGTAATTCAATGCTGCGATAGCACTTTCTGCGTCGATATTAATGGTATGTCGTAAAATAACAAATTTAGTAAATGCATCTACAAACATAAACACATATTCCTTAACGTTATTTTTTCCACTAAGTTTTCCAGTAGCATCAACATGGATTGTATGCCAGGGTACATTTACTTTTGGAATGGGGTGCAATTCGATCTGTGGTTTTCCCGAGAAAGATTTTGATAATTTACAAGTTATACAATTTTCAACAAATTTGCGTACGTACTTCGACATATTAGGAAACCAATAATGTTGATATACTTTTTCTAACGTTTTATTCCAACCAAGATGCATAATAGATTCATGGACATTGTTAATTACAGACCATCGAAAATGTACAGGAACTATGGGTAAATATTGAGTACGATTATTACGTTGTATTCTTCTATGCAAAACTCCCAATTTTAATAAATACGTTTTAGCAATATCAGGATCCATATCATTATTTTCTAATTGTAAAATAATTTTATTTAACTCGTCATCTTGTCGTTGTTCAGCTTGTAACCAATTCTTTGATATTTCAGCCAAATTAATACGTTTCTCTTCAACTCGTTTATGACTGTTATTATTAGGTAAAGGGTTTCTAGAAACGAAATCCGCATGACTCATACGCTTTCCTTCTCGGTAAATTATATCAAAATCATACGCCTGAAGAAATGCCCACCATCTATGTACCCGTGGCGTAAGATCAATTTTTGTTCGTGAAGCTTTAAGGGAATTGCAATCAGTGACAACTAAAAATTGCCTTCCTTGCAAAAAATGCCGGAAATGTTTTACAGCATTAACTACCGCTAATGTCTCCAACTCATATGAATGGTACCGCGATTCAGCGTCAGTGGTTCTCTTGCTATAATATGCAAACACATGAGATTTATTGTCTACTTTTTGTATAAGAACTGCACCGTAACCATCCGAGCTCGCATCAGTATGTAGTTCAATTGGATATGATGGATTGAATATCATTAATACGGGTTCATTCGTTAATTTACCAATAATGTCCTGACGAATCTTTTCATGGTCTGCTTTCCATTCTATCTTTCCTTTTCCTGTAGTCAATTTGTATAACGGAGAAGTGAGCTGAGAAAACTTAGGTATGAACTGTCTAAAGTAAGAAGCAAGGCCAATAAATTGCCTAAGCTGAGTCACCGTGGAAGGAGGAGAAGATTCTGTCAATGCTTTAATTTTCCGTGGATTTGGCCTGATTTTCCCCGCAGTCACTTCAAAACCTAAATATTCTACACGCGATTTTAAAAATGAACATTTTTTTAAATTGATTGAAAATCCTGCTAATTTTAATCTTTTTAACACTTCTTGTAACCTTTCAAATGACTGCTGTACAGATTCAGCCGGAATCATTATATCATCTATGTAACATATTACGAAAGTGTTTACGAGATCAGAAAGAGCTTGATTTATAGCTCTTTGAAACACTGAAGGTGCATTACGAAGTCCAAACGGCATGGATAAATACTCGTATTGACCATCGGGAGTAACAAATGCAGTCTTTTCTATAGAATCATCATGAATAGGAATTTGATGAAAACCCGACGCCATATCTAATGTCGTAAAATATTGTGCACCGTTTAATCGCTGAATTTGATCACTTATAAGGGGTAAGGGATATCTATCAGGAACTGTATTACTGTATAATTACTTGGGACAGTATCTGAATGTAACTCAATACGTTAGCGTTGCCAAGACCAATTAATTTGATTAGGGATTCAAATCGCTTACCAGAAAATTTATTTGCTAGGGATTCTTTTATCAGAGAGCATTCCGAACCCGTATCAAAACAAAACTTATAGGTCTCACCAGATTCCAGAAGTTCGGCAGTTACCGGCGCAATATTACACAAATTAACTCGGCGCTCCGTTGATGTCTTCAGGTGTGATTTTCCATCATCCTTCTTACATTGTGGAGCAATATGACCGTCCTCTCCGCATTTAAAACAGCTAACTGGCTTTTTCGGTGGACCTCGGTTACGATTGCCTACGCTTGTACTAGGCTTCGGTCCCAACATCTTCATAGCTGCTTGCCGACGATGACAATCCGCTGCCTTATGCCCCATCTTGCCACATGTAAAGCACGTAACAACGGTTCTTGACTTCTTACTGTCCGAAGATTTTGAATCCCTTTCGTCCGTAATAGCTGGCCGCTTACGGAAATCATAAGCCATCAATTCTTTTTGTAAGGTAGCTCGGGAGTTAATGTTTGCCGTAAATGCAAGGCGCTGTAGCCGAGAATCCAACTGAACGCAATGTGTCAACGTAGAAGTAACAGCAATTTGTTCTGTTGACATTGATGCGTACAAATTCGAAAATGCCGCCAGAACACGGTTTGAATATGAAGATATACACTCGCCTTCTCTTGGTCTTCCCTTATTGATTCTTATTATTGCAGCAGCCGGGGTTTCAACAGCGTCATATTGAGCCAAGAACATTTTTTTGAACTCATTCCAGTCCATTCCTGCATAATTTACTTGAGAAAACCACGCAGATGCGCTTCCCTTCAAGGCCTTGCTTAATGTCATAATTAATTTGCTACCTTGTATTGGATGCTCCGTCAGACAGATATCTACCGTTCCACACCAAGATTTTGCGTTGTAGTTTGCATTGTCCGGGTCAAACTCTGGTAGAGTTATCGTGGTTGTCGATGATGAACCTTGCGTTCGTTCCAATAGCATCTCAAACATTAACTTCCAATTTGTTTGTAAAGTATCATTGTCAGGCGAGGAGACTTGAGGAGTTGAATTTTCCCGCAAGGATCCCACTTCTGATGTCGTGGCAGGCCGACCCCTTCTTCGAATAGACATCCCCCAAAATGGGTAAACGAGCTCACGGGTGCTGAACAACCACAAAATAATAATACGTCTTGTCCTGTCAAAATCTCGTTTCTTTCTCTATCAAAAGACTACTCTCTTGACAACGCAAATCAATCAATATCTCATAGATATTGTCATGTTTTCTTATACAGTGTAATATTCAGAAACGTGTCCATTCTACCACCCGTGGTCACGTTCAACAAGGACCTAAACCATTTTCCTAAAGGACCTTGTCTCGCACTTTCTTCAAAAATAAAACAAACGTAACAGTAAGAAAAATTTATAAATTACAATCAATAAAACAAACATGGCATTAATAATAATAATACAATTTTTTTTAAATCATTGCCATTCAAATCATGTCAGCACGCCCCGACATATGCGTATGTGCGGCAAATAAACGCAACAATCGATTTGCTGATGTATATCCTCAACACAATCTCAACGTGATAATAATAGAACCCTACGTTAGTTTTTAAGGATGAATTCTGTATTTCATTATTGCGTACATTCCTCTGCGATCTTATTATACTTCAAACAAGTAGTGGTTTAATCGCGAATAAATCAATAATTCCATGTCACACAACATTCCAGGGGACTGTAGTTGCGGCTAATAATTACAACAATGTCACTTCGCAGGCGCGTCTCCAACTGCAAATTAAGAAAGCAATGTGAGTAACAAAAGTTGATCTGAACCCGAACCGGATGCACGAGTCACTGGACCGGAACGGGTAAACAAGCGTAGCCAAGCGTAACATAGCGTGACGTAGCGTGAAGTGGCGTGCTCAAGCGTGAATGTGGCTCAGAGTATATAATCCCGAAAATGGGGCAGTTAATCATTCGAGATCCTGAGTCTACAGCAGCAGCATGGAGTTCTTCCGGTCTTTCCTGCGTGTGCTAGGACTGCTGGATGACGACAAGGTGGATTTCATTTCTGATCTCCCCCCGGAGGTAGCCCACCTAATTCTACGCAAGTTGGATCCCAAGTCTCTGCTTTGCGCTGTTCAAGTTTCACGAAAGTGGTTATACGTCTGTAAGGCTGACAAGAGCCTAAGACAAACCGCGATGCACCATAAGCAACGTGAAATGCGTATATTGAAAGAACGTTTTTCAGGAGAAGCTGTGTGTGACTCGACCACGATAACACACAGGCATCTACCAATTCCTGCACTGGTGAGAAGATGTGTTCCTTTCGTCCCAACCAAACATGGAGAGGCTCGAAAAATCCCTCGTAATGCAATGCACAGTCTAGGGAAGGTGAGTTGAGTAACTTCCAGGCGTAGTAAATGTATTAGAATGTAAAGTATTAGCAAATTATATCTTGACGTGCTCCTTTGAGTGAATCGACTGTTTATTGTTAGGATGATGTAGCCAAGGTAAATACATACATTCCATCGATTGACCACTAGGAATTAAGTCTTATTTTAATGTTCCCCTATACAATTGGACATATGTGGAATTGAAGAGTGTTCATTACTCAACTACTGCGTCGCAAAAGCGATACGGATCAGTTTTATTCGGCGTAAAGATCGGCAGGTTAGTTATGACATACTTTCTCCGTCCAATTCTTGTATTATAAACTTGCAGCAGTAATTTAACGAGCCACAATCCTCGTGTAGATTTTATACAAAGTGAATCAATTACGAATGTCGCGGCATTCCATCCAATTAAAATATAATTGGGGTCGTCTGTAATCAATGTTAAAGCATAACAATGTATGTTGCCGCAAAAAAATATCCATTTTCTATTCTCTTCTATTATATTGTTGGGTATCAAGACGTTTTAATCGCTGTAACTGGAAAGAAAATAATATGGTCCGTGGTTATATATGCGTATGTGCGGCAAATAAACGCAACAATCGATTTGCTGATGTATATCCTCAACACAATCTCAACGTGATAATAAGAGAACCCTACGTTAGTTTTTAAGGATGAATTCTGTATTTCATTATTGCGTACCTTCCCCTGCGATCATATTATACTTCAAACAAGTAGTGATTTAATCGCGAATAAATCAATAATTCCATGTCACACAACATTCCAGGGGACTGTAGTTGCGGCTAATAATTACAACAAAGTCACTTCGCAGGCGCGTCTCCAACTGCAAATTAAGAAAGCATTGTGAGTAACAAAAGTTGATCTGAACCCGAACCGGATGCACGAGTCACTGGACCGGAACGGGTAAACAAGTGTAGCCAACCATAACATAGCGTGACGTAGCGTGAAGTGGCGTGCTCAAGCGTGAATGTGGCTCAGAGTATATAATCCCGAAAATGGGGCAGTTAATCATTCGAGATCCTGAGTCTACAGCAGCAGCATGGAGTTCTTCCGGTCTTTCCTGCGTGTGCTAGGGCTGCTGGATGACGACAAGGTGGATTTCATTTCTGATCTCCCCCCGGAGGTAGCCCACCTAATTCTACGCAAGTTGGATCCCAAGTCTCTGCTTTGCGCTGTTCAAGTTTCACGAAAGTGGTTATACGTCTGTAAGGCTGACAAGAGCCTAAGACAAACCGCGATGCACCATAAGCAACGTGAAATGCGTATATTGAAAGAACGTTTTTCAGGAGAAGCTGTGTGTGACTCGACCACGATAACACACAGGCATCTACCAATTCCTGCACTGGTGAGAAGATGTGTTCCTTTCGTCCCAACCAAACATGGAGAGGCTCGAAAAATCCCTCGAAATGCAATGCACAGTCTAGGGAAGGTGACTTCAGTAACTTCCAGGCGTAGTAAATGTATTAGAATGTAAAGTATTAGCAAATTATATCTTGACGTGCTCCTTTGAGTGAATCGACTGTTTATTGTTAGGATGATGTAGCCAAGGTAAATACATACATTCCATCGATTGACCACTAGGAATTAAGTCTTATTTTAATGTTCCCCTATACAATTGGACATATGTCGAATTGAAGAGTGTTCATTACTCAACTACTGCGTCGCAAAAGCGATACGGATCAGTTTTATTCGGCGTAAAGATCGGCAGGTTAGTTATGACATACTTTCTCCGTCCAATTCTTGTATTATAAACTTGCAGCAGTAATTTAACGAGCCACAATCCTCGTGTAGATTTTATACAAAGTGAATCAATTACGAATGTCGCGGCATTCCATCCAATTAAAATATAATTGGGGTCGTCTGTAATCAATGTTAAAGCATAACAATGTATGTTGCTGCAAAAAAATATCCATTTTCTATTCTCTCCTATTATATTGTTGGGTATCAAGACGTTTTAATCGCAGTAACTGGAAAGAAAATAATATGATCCGTGGTTATATATGCGTATGTGCGGCAAATAAACGCAACAATCGATTTGCTGATGTATATCCTCAACACAATCTCAACGTGATAATAAGAGAACCCTACGTTAGTTTTTAAGGATGAATTCTGTATTTCATTATTGCGTACCTTCCCCTGCGATCATATTATACTTCAAACAAGTAGTGATTTAATCGCGAATAAATCAATAATTCCATGTCACACAACATTCCAGGGGACTGTAGTTGCGGCTAATAATTACAACAATGTCACTTCGCAGGCGCGTCTCCAACTGCAAATTAAGAAAGCAATGTGAGTAACAAAAGTTGATCTGAACCCGAACCGGATGCACGAGTCACTGGACCGGAACGGGTAAACAAGTGTAGCCAAGCGTAACATAGCGTGACGTAGCGTGAAGTGGCGTGCTCAAGCGTGAGTGTGGCTCAGAGTATATAATCCCGAAAATGGGGCAGTTAATCATTCGAGATCCTGAGTCTACAGCAGCAGCATGGAGTTCTTCCGGTCTTTCCTGCGTGTGCTAGGACTGCTGGATGACGACAAGGTGGATTTCATTTCTGATCTCCCCCCGGAGGTAGCCCACCTAATTCTACGCAAGTTGGATCCCAAGTCTCTGCTTTGCGCTGTTCAAGTATCACGAAAGTGGTTATACGTCTGTAAGGCTGACAAGAGCCTAAGACAAATCGCGATGCACCATAAGCAACGTGAAATGCGTATATTGAAAGAACGTTTTTCAGGAGAAGCTGTGCGTGACTCGACCACGATAACACACAGGCATCTACCAATTCCTGCACTGGTGAGAAGATGTGTTCCTTTCGTCCCAACCAAACATGGAGAGGCTCGAAAAATCCCTCGAAATGCAATGCACAGTCTAGGGAAGGTGACTTCAGTAACTTCCAGGCGTAGTAAATGTATTAGAATGTAAAGTATTAGCAAATTATATCTTGACGTGCTCCTTTGAGTGAATCGACTGTTTATTGTTAGGATGATGTAGCCAAGGTAAATACATACATTCCATCGATTGACCACTAGGAATTAAGTCTTATTTTAATGTTCCCCTATACAATTGGACATATGTGGAATTGAAGAGTGTTCATTACTCAACTACTGTGTCGCAAAAGCGATACGGATCAGTTTTATTCGGCGTAAAGATCGGCTGGTTAGTTATGACATACTTTCTCCGTCCAATTCTTGTATTATAAACTTGCAGCAGTAATTTAACGAGTCACAATCCTCGTGTAGATTTTATACAAAGTGAATCAATTACGAATGTCGCGGCATTCCATCCAATTAAAATATAATTGGGGTCGTCTGTAATCAATGTTAAAGCATAACAATGTATGTTGCTGCAAAAAAATATCCATTTTCTATTCTCTCCTATTATATTGTTGGGTATCAAGACGTTTTAATCGCTGTAACTGGAAAGAAAATAATATGATCCGTTGTTATATATGCGTATGTGCGGCAAATAAACGCAACAATCGATTTGCTGATGTATATCCTCAACACAATCTCAACGTGATAATAAGAGAACCCTACGTTAGTTTTTAAGGATGAATTCTGTATTTCATTATTGCGTACCTTCCCCTGCGATCATATTATACTTCAAACAAGTAGTGATTTAATCGCGAATAAATCAATAATTCCATGTCACACAACATTCCAGGGGACTGTAGTTGCGGCTAATAATTACAACAATGTCACTTCGCAGGCGCGTCTCCAACTGCAAATTAAGAAAGCAATGTGAGTAACAAAAGTTGATCTGAACCCGAACCGGATGCACGAGTCACTGGACCGGAACGGGTAAACAAGCGTAGCCAAGCGTAACATAGCGTGACGTAGCGTGAAGTGGCGTGCTCAAGCGTGAATGTGGCTCAGAGTATATAATCCCGAAAATGGGGCAGTTAATCATTCGAGATCCTGAGTCTACAGCAGCAGCATGGAGTTCTTCCGGTCTTTCCTGCGTGTGCTAGGACTGCTGGATGACGACAAGGTGGATTTCATTTCTGATCTCCCCCCGGAGGTAGCCCACCTAATTCTACGCAAGTTGGATCCCAAGTCTCTGCTTTGCGCTGTTCAAGTTTCACGAAAGTGGTTATACGTCTGTAAGGCTGACAAGAGCCTAAGACAAACCGCGATGCACCATAAGCAACGTGAAATGCGTATATTGAAAGAACGTTTTTCAGGAGAAGCTGTGTGTGACTCGACCACGATAACACACAGGCATCTACCAATTCCTGCACTGGTGAGAAGATGTGTTCCTTTCGTCCCAACCAAACATGGAGAGGCTCGAAAAATCCCTCGTAATGCAATGCACAGTCTAGGGAAGGTGAGTTGAGTAACTTCCAGGCGTAGTAAATGTATTAGAATGTAAAGTATTAGCAAATTATATCTTGACGTGCTCCTTTGAGTGAATCGACTGTTTATTGTTAGGATGATGTAGCCAAGGTAAATACATACATTCCATCGATTGACCACTAGGAATTAAGTCTTATTTTAATGTTCCCCTATACAATTGGACATATGTGGAATTGAAGAGTGTTCATTACTCAACTACTGCGTCGCAAAAGCGATACGGATCAGTTTTATTCGGCGTAAAGATCGGCAGGTTAGTTATGACATACTTTCTCCGTCCAATTCTTGTATTATAAACTTGCAGCAGTAATTTAACGAGCCACAATCCTCGTGTAGATTTTATACAAAGTGAATCAATTACGAATGTCGCGGCATTCCATCCAATTAAAATATAATTGGGGTCGTCTGTAATCAATGTTAAAGCATAACAATGTATGTTGCCGCAAAAAAATATCCATTTTCTATTCTCTTCTATTATATTGTTGGGTATCAAGACGTTTTAATCGCTGTAACTGGAAAGAAAATAATATGGTCCGTGGTTATATATGCGTATGTGCGGCAAATAAACGCAACAATCGATTTGCTGATGTATATCCTCAACACAATCTCAACGTGATAATAAGAGAACCCTACGTTAGTTTTTAAGGATGAATTCTGTATTTCATTATTGCGTACCTTCCCCTGCGATCATATTATACTTCAAACAAGTAGTGATTTAATCGCGAATAAATCAATAATTCCATGTCACACAACATTCCAGGGGACTGTAGTTGCGGCTAATAATTACAACAAAGTCACTTCGCAGGCGCGTCTCCAACTGCAAATTAAGAAAGCATTGTGAGTAACAAAAGTTGATCTGAACCCGAACCGGATGCACGAGTCACTGGACCGGAACGGGTAAACAAGTGTAGCCAACCATAACATAGCGTGACGTAGCGTGAAGTGGCGTGCTCAAGCGTGAGTGTGGCTCAGAGTATATAATCCCGAAAATGGGGCAGTTAATCATTCGAGATCCTGAGTCTACAGCAGCAGCATGGAGTTCTTCCGGTCTTTCCTGCGTGTGCTAGGGCTGCTGGATGACGACAAGGTGGATTTCATTTCTGATCTCCCCCCGGAGGTAGCCCACCTAATTCTACGCAAGTTGGATCCCAAGTCTCTGCTTTGCGCTGTTCAAGTTTCACGAAAGTGGTTATACGTCTGTAAGGCTGACAAGAGCCTAAGACAAACCGCGATGCACCATAAGCAACGTGAAATGCGTATATTGAAAGAACGTTTTTCAGGAGAAGCTGTGTGTGACTCGACCACGATAACACACAGGCATCTACCAATTCCTGCACTGGTGAGAAGATGTGTTCCTTTCGTCCCAACCAAACATGGAGAGGCTCGAAAAATCCCTCGAAATGCAATGCACAGTCTAGGGAAGGTGACTTCAGTAACTTCCAGGCGTAGTAAATGTATTAGAATGTAAAGTATTAGCAAATTATATCTTGACGTGCTCCTTTGAGTGAATCGACTGTTTATTGTTAGGATGATGTAGCCAAGGTAAATACATACATTCCATCGATTGACCACTAGGAATTAAGTCTTATTTTAATGTTCCCCTATACAATTGGACATATGTGGAATTGAAGAGTGTTCATTACTCAACTACTGCGTCGCAAAAGCGATACGGATCAGTTTTATTCGGCGTAAAGATCGGCAGGTTAGTTATGACATACTTTCTCCGTCCAATTCTTGTATTATAAACTTGCAGCAGTAATTTAACGAGCCACAATCCTCGTGTAGATTTTATACAAAGTGAATCAATTACGAATGTCGCGGCATTCCATCCAATTAAAATATAATTGGGGTCGTCTGTAATCAATGTTAAAGCATAACAATGTATGTTGCTGCAAAAAAATATCCATTTTCTATTCTCTCCTATTATATTGTTGGGTATCAAGACGTTTTAATCGCTGTAACTGGAAAGAAAATAATATGATCCGTGGTTATATATGCGTATGTGCGGCAAATAAACGCAACAATCGATTTGCTGATGTATATCCTCAACACAATCTCAACGTGATAATAAGAGAACCCTACGTTAGTTTTTAAGGATGAATTCTGTATTTCATTATTGCGTACCTTCCCCTGCGATCATATTATACTTCAAACAAGTAGTGATTTAATCGCGAATAAATCAATAATTCCATGTCACACAACATTCCAGGGGACTGTAGTTGCGGCTAATAATTACAACAATGTCACTTCGCAGGCGCGTCTCCAACTGCAAATTAAGAAAGCAATGTGAGTAACAAAAGTTGATCTGAACCCGAACCGGATGCACGAGTCACTGGACCGGAACGGGTAAACAAGTGTAGCCAAGCGTAACATAGCGTGACGTAGCGTGAAGTGGCGTGCTCAAGCGTGAGTGTGGCTCAGAGTATATAATCCCGAAAATGGGGCAGTTAATCATTCGAGATCCTGAGTCTACAGCAGCAGCATGGAGTTCTTCCGGTCTTTCCTGCGTGTGCTAGGACTGCTGGATGACGACAAGGTGGATTTCATTTCTGATCTCCCCCCGGAGGTAGCCCACCTAATTCTACGCAAGTTGGATCCCAAGTCTCTGCTTTGCGCTGTTCAAGTATCACGAAAGTGGTTATACGTCTGTAAGGCTGACAAGAGCCTAAGACAAATCGCGATGCACCATAAGCAACGTGAAATGCGTATATTGAAAGAACGTTTTTCAGGAGAAGCTGTGCGTGACTCGACCACGATAACACACAGGCATCTACCAATTCCTGCACTGGTGAGAAGATGTGTTCCTTTCGTCCCAACCAAACATGGAGAGGCTCGAAAAATCCCTCGAAATGCAATGCACAGTCTAGGGAAGGTGACTTCAGTAACTTCCAGGCGTAGTAAATGTATTAGAATGTAAAGTATTAGCAAATTATATCTTGACGTGCTCCTTTGAGTGAATCGACTGTTTATTGTTAGGATGATGTAGCCAAGGTAAATACATACATTCCATCGATTGACCACTAGGAATTAAGTCTTATTTTAATGTTCCCCTATACAATTGGACATATGTGGAATTGAAGAGTGTTCATTACTCAACTACTGTGTCGCAAAAGCGATACGGATCAGTTTTATTCGGCGTAAAGATCGGCTGGTTAGTTATGACATACTTTCTCCGTCCAATTCTTGTATTATAAACTTGCAGCAGTAATTTAACGAGTCACAATCCTCGTGTAGATTTTATACAAAGTGAATCAATTACGAATGTCGCGGCATTCCATCCAATTAAAATATAATTGGGGTCGTCTGTAATCAATGTTAAAGCATAACAATGTATGTTGCTGCAAAAAAATATCCATTTTCTATTCTCTCCTATTATATTGTTGGGTATCAAGACGTTTTAATCGCTGTAACTGGAAAGAAAATAATATGATCCGTGGTTATATATGCGTATGTGCGGCAAATAAACGCAACAATCGATTTGCTGATGTATATCCTCAACACAATCTCAACGTGATAATAAGAGAACCCTACGTTAGTTTTTAAGGATGAATTCTGTATTTCATTATTGCGTACCTTCCCCTGCGATGATATTATACTTCAAACAAGTAGTGGTTTAATCGCGAATAAATCAATAATTCCATGTCACACAACATTCCAGGGGACTGTAGTTGCGGCTAATAATTACAACAATGTCACTTCGCAGGCGCGTCTCCAACTGCAAATTAAGAAAGCAATGTGAGTAACAAAAGTTGATCTGAACCCGAACCGGATGCACGAGTCACTGGACCGGAACGGGTAAACAAGCGTAGCCAAGCGTAACATAGCGTGACGTAGCGTGAAGTGGCGTGCTCAAGCGTGAATGTGGCTCAGAGTATATAATCCCGAAAATGGGGCAGTTAATCATTCGAGATCCTGAGTCTACAGCAGCAGCATGGAGTTCTTCCGGTCTTTCCTGCGTGTGCTAGGGCTGCTGGATGACGACAAGGTGGATTTCATTTCTGATCTCCCCCCGGAGGTAGCCCACCTAATTCTACGCAAGTTGGATCCCAAGTCTCTGCTTTGCGCTGTTCAAGTTTCACGAAAGTGGTTATACGTCTGTAAGGCTGACAAGAGCCTAAGACAAACCGCGATGCACCATAAGCAACGTGAAATGCGTATATTGAAAGAACGTTTTTCAGGAGAAGCTGTGTGTGACTCGACCACGATAACACACAGGCATCTACCAATTCCTGCACTGGTGAGAAGATGTGTTCCTTTCGTCCCAACCAAACATGGAGAGGCTCGAAAAATCCCTCGAAATGCAATGCACAGTCTAGGGAAGGTGACTTCAGTAACTTCCAGGCGTAGTAAATGTATTAGAATGTAAAGTATTAGCAAATTATATCTTGACGTGCTCCTTTGAGTGAATCGACTGTTTATTGTTAGGATGATGTAGCCAAGGTAAATACATACATTCCATCGATTGACCACTAGGAATTAAGTCTTATTTTAATGTTCCCCTATACAATTGGACATATGTGGAATTGAAGAGTGTTCATTACTCAACTACTGCGTCGCAAAAGCGATACGGATCAGTTTTATTCGGCGTAAAGATCGGCAGGTTAGTTATGACATACTTTCTCCGTCCAATTCTTGTATCATAATCTTGCAGCAGTAATTTAACGAGTCACAATCCTCGTGTAGATTTTATACAAAGTGAATCAATTACGAATGTCGCGGCATTCCATCCAATTAAGATATAATTGGGGTCGTCTGTAATCAATGTTAAAGCATAACAATGTATGTTGCTGCAAAAAAATATCCATTTTCTATTCTCCCCTATTATATTGTTGGGTATCAAGACGTTTTAATCGCTGTAACTGGAAAGAAAATAATATGATCCGTGGTTATATATGCGTATGTGCGGCAAATAAACGCAACAATCGATTTCCTGATGTATATCCTCAACACAATCGAAACGTGATAATAAGAGAACCCTACGTTAGTTTTTAAGGATGAATTCTGTATTTCATTATTGCGTACCTTCCCCTGCGATCATATTATACTTCAAACAAGTAGTGGTTTAATCGCGAATAAATCAATAATTCCATGTCACACAACATTCCAGGGGACTGTAGTTGCGGCTAATAATTACAACAATGTCACTTCGCAGGCGCGTCTCCAACTGCAAATTAAGAAAGCAATGTGAGTAACAAAAGTTGATCTGAACCCGAACCGGATGCACGAGTCACTGGACCGGAACGGGTAAACAAGCGTAGCCAAGCGTAACATAGCGTGACGTAGCGTGAAGTGGCGTGCTCAAGCGTGAATGTGGCTCAGAGTATATAATCCCGAAAATGGGGCAGTTAATCATTCGAGATCCTGAGTCTACAGCAGCAGCATGGAGTTCTTCCGGTCTTTCCTGCGTGTGCTAGGACTGCTGGATGACGACAAGGTGGATTTCATTTCTGATCTCCCCCCGGAGGTAGCCCACCTAATTCTACGCAAGTTGGATCCCAAGTCTCTGCTTTGCGCTGTTCAAGTTTCACGAAAGTGGTTATACGTCTGTAAGGCTGACAAGAGCCTAAGACAAACCGCGATGCACCATAAGCAACGTGAAATGCGTATATTGAAAGAACGTTTTTCAGGAGAAGCTGTGTGTGACTCGACCACGATAACACACAGGCATCTACCAATTCCTGCACTGGTGAGAAGATGTGTTCCTTTCGTCCCAACCAAACATGGAGAGGCTCGAAAAATCCCTCGAAATGCAATGCACAGTCTAGGGAAGGTGACTTCAGTAACTTCCAGGCGTAGTAAATGTATTAGAATGTAAAGTATTAGCAAATTATATCTTGACGTGCTCCTTTGAGTGAATCGACTGTTTATTGTTAGGATGATGTAGCCAAGGTAAATACATACATTCCATCGATTGACCACTAGGAATTAAGTCTTATTTTAATGTTCCCCTATACAATTGGACATATGTGGAATTGAAGAGTGTTCATTACTCAACTACTGCGTCGCAAAAGCGATACGGATCAGTTTTATTCGGCGTAAAGATCGGCAGGTTAGTTATGACATACTTTCTCCGTCCAATTCTTGTATCATAATCTTGCAGCAGTAATTTAACGAGTCACAATCCTCGTGTAGATTTTATACAAAGTGAATCAATTACGAATGTCGCGGCATTCCATCCAATTAAGATATAATTGGGGTCTCTGTAATCAATGTTAAAGCATAACAATGTATGTTGCTGCAAAAAAATATCCATTTTCTATTCTCTCCTATTATATTGTTGGGTATCAAGACGTTTTAATCGCTGTAACTGGAAAGAAAATAATATGATCCGTGGTTATATATGCGTATGTGCGGCAAATAAACGCAACAATCGATTTGCTGATGTATATCCTCAACACAATCTCAACGTGATAATAAGAGAACCCTACGTTAGTTTTTAAGGATGAATTCTGTATTTCATTATTGCGTACCTTCCCCTGCGATCATATTATACTTCAAACAAGTAGTGATTTAATCGCGAATAAATCAATAATTCCATGTCACACAACATTCCAGGGGACTGTAGTTGCGGCTAATAATTACAACAATGTCACTTCGCAGGCGCGTCTCCAACTGCAAATTAAGAAAGCAATGTGAGTAACAAAAGTTGATCTGAACCCGAACCGGATGCACGAGTCACTGGACCGGAACGGGTAAACAAGTGTAGCCAAGCGTAACATAGCGTGACGTAGCGTGAAGTGGCGTGCTCAAGCGTGAGTGTGGCTCAGAGTATATAATCCCGAAAATGGGGCAGTTAATCATTCGAGATCCTGAGTCTACAGCAGCAGCATGGAGTTCTTCCGGTCTTTCCTGCGTGTGCTAGGACTGCTGGATGACGACAAGGTGGATTTCATTTCTGATCTCCCCCCGGAGGTAGCCCACCTAATTCTACGCAAGTTGGATCCCAAGTCTCTGCTTTGCGCTGTTCAAGTATCACGAAAGTGGTTATACGTCTGTAAGGCTGACAAGAGCCTAAGACAAATCGCGATGCACCATAAGCAACGTGAAATGCGTATATTGAAAGAACGTTTTTCAGGAGAAGCTGTGTGTGACTCGACCACGATAACACACAGGCATCTACCAATTCCTGCACTGGTGAGAAGATGTGTTCCTTTCGTCCCAACCAAACATGGAGAGGCTCGAAAAATCCCTCGAAATGCAATGCACAGTCTAGGGAAGGTGACTTCAGTAACTTCCAGGCGTAGTAAATGTATTAGAATGTAAAGTATTAGCAAATTATATCTTGACGTGCTCCTTTGAGTGAATCGACTGTTTATTGTTAGGATGATGTAGCCAAGGTAAATACATACATTCCATCGATTGACCACTAGGAATTAAGTCTTATTTTAATGTTCCCCTATACAATTGGACATATGTGGAATTGAAGAGTGTTCATTACTCAACTACTGTGTCGCAAAAGCGATACGGATCAGTTTTATTCGGCGTAAAGATCGGCAGGTTAGTTATGACATACTTTCTCCGTCCAATTCTTGTATTATAAACTTGCAGCAGTAATTTAACGAGTCACAATCCTCGTGTAGATTTTATACAAAGTGAATCAATTACGAATGTCGCGGCATTCCATCCAATTAAAATATAATTGGGGTCGTCTGTAATCAATGTTAAAGCATAACAATGTATGTTGCTGCAAAAAAATATCCATTTTCTATTCTCTCCTATTATATTGTTGGGTATCAAGACGTTTTAATCGCTGTAACTGGAAAGAAAATAATATGATCCGTTGTTATATATGCGTATGTGCGGCAAATAAACGCAACAATCGATTTGCTGATGTATATCCTCAACACAATCTCAACGTGATAATAAGAGAACCCTACGTTAGTTTTTAAGGATGAATTCTGTATTTCATTATTGCGTACCTTCCCCTGCGATCATATTATACTTCAAACAAGTAGTGATTTAATCGCGAATAAATCAATAATTCCATGTCACACAACATTCCAGGGGACTGTAGTTGCGGCTTATAATTACAACAATGTCACTTCGCAGACGCGTCTCCAACTGCAAATTAAGAAAGCAATGTGAGTAACAAAAGTTGATCTGAACCCGAACCGGATGCACGAGTCACTGGACCGGAACGGGTAAACAAGTGTAGCCAAGCGTAACATAGCGTGACGTAGCGTGAAGTGGCGTGCTCAAGCGTGAGTGTGGCTCAGAGTATATAATCCCGAAAATGGGGCAGTTAATCATTCGAGATCCTGAGTCTACAGCAGCAGCATGGAGTTCTTCCGGTCTTTCCTGCGTGTGCTAGGACTGCTGGATGACGACAAGGTGGATTTCATTTCTGATCTCCCCCCGGAGGTAGCCCACCTAATTCTACGCAAGTTGGATCCCAAGTCTCTGCTTTGCGCTGTTCAAGTATCACGAAAGTGGTTATACGTCTGTAAGGCTGACAAGAGCCTAAGACAAATCGCGATGCACCATAAGCAACGTGAAATGCGTATATTGAAAGAACGTTTTTCAGGAGAAGCTGTGTGTGACTCGACCACGATAACACACAGGCATCTACCAATTCCTGCACTGGTGAGAAGATGTGTTCCTTTCGTCCCAACCAAACATGGAGAGGCTCGAAAAATCCCTCGAAATGCAATGCACAGTCTAGGGAAGGTGACTTCAGTAACTTCCAGGCGTAGTAAATGTATTAGAATGTAAAGTATTAGCAAATTATATCTTGACGTGCTCCTTTGAGTGAATCGACTGTTTATTGTTAGGATGATGTAGCCAAGGTAAATACATACATTCCATCGATTGACCACTAGGAATTAAGTCTTATTTTAATGTTCCCCTATACAATTGGACATATGTGGAATTGAAGAGTGTTCATTACTCAACTACTGTGTCGCAAAAGCGATACGGATCAGTTTTATTCGGCGTAAAGATCGGCAGGTTAGTTATGACATACTTTCTCCGTCCAATTCTTGTATTATAAACTTGGTGCAGTAATTTAACGAGTCACAATCCTCGTGTAGATTTTATACAAAGTGAATCAATTACGAATGTCGAGGCATTCCATCCAATTAAAATATAATTGGGGTCGTCTGTAATCAATGTTAAAGCATAACAATGTATGTTGCTGCAAAAAAATATCCATTTTCTATTCTCTCCTATTATATTGTTGGGTATCAAGACGTTTTAATCGCTGTAACTGGAAAGAAAATAATATGATCCGTGGTTATATATGCGTATGTGCGGCAAATAAACGCAACAATCGATTTGCTGATGTATATCCTCAACACAATCTCAACGTGATAATAAGAGAACCCTACGTTAGTTTTTAAGGATGAATTCTGTATTTCATTATTGTGTACCTTCCCCTACGATCATATTATACTTCAAACAAGTAGTGATTTAATCGCGAATAAATCAATAATTCCATGTCACACAACATTCCAGGGGACTGTAGTTGCGGCTAATAATTACAACAATGTCACTTCGCAGGCGCGTCTCCAACTGCAAATTAAGAAAGCAATGTGAGTAACAAAAGTTGATCTGAACCCGAACCGGATGCACGAGTCACTGGACCGGAACGGGTAAACAAGTGTAGCCAAGCGTAACATAGCGTGACGTAGCGTGAAGTGGCGTGCTCAAGCGTGAATGTGGCTCAGAGTATATAATCCCGAAAATGGGGCAGTTAATCATTCGAGATCCTGAGTCTACAGCAGCAGCATGGAGTTCTTTCGGTCTTTCCTGCGTGTGCTAGGGCTGCTGGACGACGACAAGGTGGATTTCATTTCTGATCTCCCCCCGGAGGTAGCCCACCTAATTCTACGCAAGTTGGATCCCAAGTCTCTGCTTTGCGCTGTTCAAATTTCACGAAAGTGGTTATACGTCTGTAAGGCTGACAAGAGCCTAAGACAAACCGCGATGCACCATAAGCAACGTGAAATGCGTATATTGAAAGAACGTTTTTCAGGAGAAGCTGTGTGTGACTCGACCACGATAACACACAGGCATCTACCAATTCCTGCACTGGTGAGAAGATGTGTTCCTTTCGTCCCAACCAAACATGGAGAGGCTCGAAAAATCCCTCGAAATGCAATGCACAGTCTAGGGAAGGTGACTTCAGTAACTTCCAGGCGTAGTAAATGTATTAGAATGTAAAGTATTAGCAAATTATATCTTGACGTGCTCCTTTGAGTGAATCGACTGTTTATTGTTAGGATGATGTAGCCAAGGTAAATACATACATTCCATCGATTGACCACTAGGAATTAAGTCTTATTTTAATGTTCCCCTATACAATTGGACATATGTGGAATTGAAGAGTGTTCATTACTCAACTACTGCGTCGCAAAAGCGATACGGATCAGTTTTATTCGGCGTAAAGATCGGCAGGTTAGTTATGACATACTTTCTCCGTCCAATTCTTGTATCATAAACTTGCAGCAGTAATTTAACGAGTCACAATCCTCGTGTAGATTTTATACAAAGTGAATCAATTACGAATGTCGCGGCATTCCATCCAATTACAATATAATTGGGGTCGTCTGTAATCAATGTTAAAGCATAACAATGTATGTTGCTGCAAAAAAATATCCATTTTCTATTCTCTCCTATTATATTGTTGGGTATCAAGACGTTTTAATCGCTGTAACTGGAAAGAAAATAATATGATCCGTGGTTATATATGCGTATGTGCGGCAAATAAACGCAACAATCGATTTGCTGATGTATATCCTCAACACAATCTCAACGTGATAATAAGAGAACCCTACGTTAGTTTTTAAGGATGAATTCTGTATTTCATTATTGCGTACCTTCCCCTGCGATGATATTATACTTCAAACAAGTAGTGGTTTAATCGCGAATAAATCAATAATTCCATGTCACACAACATTCCAGGGGACTGTAGTTGCGGCTAATAATTACAACAATGTCACTTCGCAGGCGCGTCTCCAACTGCAAATTAAGAAAGCAATGTGAGTAACAAAAGTTGATCTGAACCCGAACCGGATGCACGAGTCACTGGACCGGAACGGGTAAACAAGCGTAGCCAAGCGTAACATAGCGTGACGTAGCGTGAAGTGGCGTGCTCAAGCGTGAATGTGGCTCAGAGTATATAATCCCGAAAATGGGGCAGTTAATCATTCGAGATCCTGAGTCTACAGCAGCAGCATGGAGTTCTTCCGGTCTTTCCTGCGTGTGCTAGGACTGCTGGATGACGACAAGGTGGATTTCATTTCTGATCTCCCCCCGGAGGTAGCCCACCTAATTCTACGCAAGTTGGATCCCAAGTCTCTGCTTTGCGCTGTTCAAGTTTCACGAAAGTGGTTATACGTCTGTAAGGCTGACAAGAGCCTAAGACAAACCGCGATGCACCATAAGCAACGTGAAATGCGTATATTGAAAGAACGTTTTTCAGGAGAAGCTGTGTGTGACTCGACTACGATAACACACAGGCATCTACCAATTCCTGCACTGGTGAGAAGATGTGTTCCTTTCGTCCCAACCAAACATGGAGAGGCTCGAAAAATCCCTCGAAATGCAATGCACAGTCTAGGGAAGGTGACTTCAGTAACTTCCAGGCGTAGTAAATGTATTAGAATGTAAAGTATAAGCAAATTATATCTTGACGTGCTCCTTTGAGTGAATCGACTGTTTATTGTTAGGATGATGTAGCCAAGGTAAATACATACATTCCATCGATTGACCACTAGGAATTAAGTCTTATTTTAATGTTCCCCTATACAATTGGACATATGTGGAATTGAAGAGTGTTCATTACTCAACTACTGCGTCGCAAAAGCGATACGGATCAGTTTTATTCGGCGTAAAGATCGGCAGGTTAGTTATGACATACTTTCTCCGTCCAATTCTTGTATCATAAACTTGCAGCAGTAATTTAACGAGTCACAATCCTCGTGTAGATTTTATACAAAGTGAATCAATTACGAATGTCGCGGCATTCCATCCAATTAAAATATAATTGGGGTCTCTGTAATCAATGTTAAAGCATAACAATGTATGTTGCTGCAAAAAAATATCCATTTTCTATTCTCTCCTATTATATTGTTGGGTATCAAGACGTTTTAATCGCTGTAACTGGAAAGAAAATAATATGATCCGTGGTTATATATGCGTATGTGCGGCAAATAAACGCAACAATCGATTTGCTGATGTATATCCTCAACACAATCTCAACGTGATAATAAGAGAACCCTACGTTAGTTTTTAAGGATGAATTCTGTATTTCATTATTGCGTACCTTCCCCTGCGATGATATTATACTTCAAACAAGTAGTGGTTTAATCGCGAATAAATCAATAATTCCATGTCACACAACATTCCAGGGGACTGTAGTTGCGGCTAATAATTACAACAATGTCACTTCGCAGGCGCGTCTCCAACTGCAAATTAAGAAAGCAATGTGAGTAACAAAAGTTGATCTGAACCCGAACCGGATGCACGAGTCACTGGACCGGAACGGGTAAACAAGCGTAGCCAAGCGTAACATAGCGTGACGTAGCGTGAAGTGGCGTGCTCAAGCGTGAATGTGGCTCAGAGTATATAATCCCGAAAATGGGGCAGTTAATCATTCGAGATCCTGAGTCTACAGCAGCAGCATGGAGTTCTTCCGGTCTTTCCTGCGTGTGCTAGGACTGCTGGATGACGACAAGGTGGATTTCATTTCTGATCTCCCCCCGGAGGTAGCCCACCTAATTCTACGCAAGTTGGATCCCAAGTCTCTGCTTTGCGCTGTTCAAGTTTCACGAAAGTGGTTATACGTCTGTAAGGCTGACAAGAGCCTAAGACAAACCGCGATGCACCATAAGCAACGTGAAATGCGTATATTGAAAGAACGTTTTTCAGGAGAAGCTGTGTGTGACTCGACTACGATAACACACAGGCATCTACCAATTCCTGCACTGGTGAGAAGATGTGTTCCTTTCGTCCCAACCAAACATGGAGAGGCTCGAAAAATCCCTCGAAATGCAATGCACAGTCTAGGGAAGGTGACTTCAGTAACTTCCAGGCGTAGTAAATGTATTAGAATGTAAAGTATTAGCAAATTATATCTTGACGTGCTCCTTTGAGTGAATCGACTGTTTATTGTTAGGATGATGTAGCCAAGGTAAATACATACATTCCATCGATTGACCACTAGGAATTAAGTCTTATTTTAATGTTCCCCTATACAATTGGACATATGTGGAATTGAAGAGTGTTCATTACTCAACTACTGCGTCGCAAAAGCGATACGGATCAGTTTTATTCGGCGTAAAGATCGGCAGGTTAGTTATGACATACTTTCTCCGTCCAATTCTTGTATCATAAACTTGCAGCAGTAATTTAACGAGTCACAATCCTCGTGTAGATTTTATACAAAGTGAATCAATTACGAATGTCGCGGCATTCCATCCAATTAAAATATAATTGGGGTCTCTGTAATCAATGTTAAAGCATAACAATGTATGTTGCTGCAAAAAAATATCCATTTTCTATTCTCTCCTATTATATTGTTGGGTATCAAGACGTTTTAATCGCTGTAACTGGAAAGAAAATAATATGATCCGTGGTTATATATGCGTATGTGCGGCAAATAAACGCAACAATCGATTTGCTGATGTATATCCTCAACACAATCTCAACGTGATAATAAGAGAACCCTACGTTAGTTTTTAAGGATGAATTCTGTATTTCATTATTGCGTACCTTCCCCTGCGATGATATTATACTTCAAACAAGTAGTGGTTTAATCGCGAATAAATCAATAATTCCATGTCACACAACATTCCAGGGGACTGTAGTTGCGGCTAATAATTACAACAATGTCACTTCGCAGGCGCGTCTCCAACTGCAAATTAAGAAAGCAATGTGAGTAACAAAAGTTGATCTGAACCCGAACCGGATGCACGAGTCACTGGACCGGAACGGGTAAACAAGCGTAGCCAAGCGTAACATAGCGTGACGTAGCGTGAAGTGGCGTGCTCAAGCGTGAATGTGGCTCAGAGTATATAATCCCGAAAATGGGGCAGTTAATCATTCGAGATCCTGAGTCTACAGCAGCAGCATGGAGTTCTTCCGGTCTTTCCTGCGTGTGCTAGGACTGCTGGATGACGACAAGGTGGATTTCATTTCTGATCTCCCCCCGGAGGTAGCCCACCTAATTCTACGCAAGTTGGATCCCAAGTCTCTGCTTTGCGCTGTTCAAGTTTCACGAAAGTGGTTATACGTCTGTAAGGCTGACAAGAGCCTAAGACAAACCGCGATGCACCATAAGCAACGTGAAATGCGTATATTGAAAGAACGTTTTTCAGGAGAAGCTGTGTGTGACTCGACTACGATAACACACAGGCATCTACCAATTCCTGCACTGGTGAGAAGATGTGTTCCTTTCGTCCCAACCAAACATGGAGAGGCTCGAAAAATCCCTCGAAATGCAATGCACAGTCTAGGGAAGGTGACTTCAGTAACTTCCAGGCGTAGTAAATGTATTAGAATGTAAAGTATTAGCAAATTATATCTTGACGTGCTCCTTTGAGTGAATCGACTGTTTATTGTTAGGATGATGTAGCCAAGGTAAATACATACATTCCATCGATTGACCACTAGGAATTAAGTCTTATTTTAATGTTCCCCTATACAATTGGACATATGTGGAATTGAAGAGTGTTCATTACTCAACTACTGCGTCGCAAAAGCGATACGGATCAGTTTTATTCGGCGTAAAGATCGGCAGGTTAGTTATGACATACTTTCTCCGTCCAATTCTTGTATCATAAACTTGCAGCAGTAATTTAACGAGTCACAATCCTCGTGTAGATTTTATACAAAGTGAATCAATTACGAATGTCGCGGCATTCCATCCAATTAAAATATAATTGGGGTCGTCTGTAATCAATGTTAAAGCATAACAATGTATGTTGCTGCAAAAAAATATCCATTTTCTATTCTCTCCTATTATATTGTTGGGTATCAAGACGTTTTAATCGCTGTAACTGGAAAGAAAATAATATGATCCGTGGTTATATATGCGTATGTGCGGCAAATAAACGCAACAATCGATTTCCTGATGTATATCCTCAACACAATCTCAACGTGATAATAAGAGAACCCTACGTTAGTTTTTAAGGATGAATTCTGTATTTCATTATTGCGTACCTTCCCCTGCGATGATATTATACTTCAAACAAGTAGTGGTTTAATCGCGAATAAATCAATAATTCCATGTCACACAACATTCCAGGGGACTGTAGTTGCGGCTAATAATTACAACAATGTCACTTCGCAGGCGCGTCTCCAACTGCAAATTAAGAAAGCAATGTGAGTAACAAAAGTTGATCTGAACCCGAACCGGATGCACGAGTCACTGGACCGGAACGGGTAAACAAGCGTAGCCAAGCGTAACGTAGCGTGACCTAGCGTGAAGTGGCGTGCTCAAGCGTGAATGTGGCTCAGAGTATATAATCCCGAAAATGGGGCAGTTAATCATTCGAGATCCTGAGTCTACAGCAGCAGCATGGAGTTCTTCCGGTCTTTCCTGCGTGTGCTAGGACTGCTGGATGACGACAAGGTGGATTTCATTTCTGATCTCCCCCCGGAGGTAGCCCACCTAATTCTACGCAAGTTGGATCCCAAGTCTCTGCTTTGCGCTGTTCAAGTTTCACGAAAGTGGTTATACGTCTGTAAGGCTGACAAGAGCCTAAGACAAACCGCGATGCACCATAAGCAACGTGAAATGCGTATATTGAAAGAACGTTTTTCAGGAGAAGCTGTGTGTGACTCGACTACGATAACACACAGGCATCTACCAATTCCTGCACTGGTGAGAAGATGTGTTCCTTTCGTCCCAACCAAACATGGAGAGGCTCGAAAAATCCCTCGAAATGCAATGCACAGTCTAGGGAAGGTGACTTCAGTAACTTCCAGGCGTAGTAAATGTATTAGAATGTAAAGTATTAGCAAATTATATCTTGACGTGCTCCTTTGAGTGAATCGACTGTTTATTGTTAGGATGATGTAGCCAAGGTAAATACATACATTCCATCGATTGACCACTAGGAATTAAGTCTTATTTTAATGTTCCCCTATACAATTGGACATATGTGGAATTGAAGAGTGTTCATTACTCAACTACTGCGTCGCAAAAGCGATACGGATCAGTTTTATTCGGCGTAAAGATCGGCAGGTTAGTTATGACATACTTTCTCCGTCCAATTCTTGTATCATAAACTTGCAGCAGTAATTTAACGAGTCACAATCCTCGTGTAGATTTTATACAAAGTGAATCAATTACGAATGTCGCGGCATTCCATCCAATTAAAATATAATTGGGGTCTCTGTAATCAATGTTAAAGCATAACAATGTATGTTGCTGCAAAAAAATATCCATTTTCTATTCTCTCCTATTATATTGTTGGGTATCAAGACGTTTTAATCGCTGTAACTGGAAAGAAAATAATATGATCCGTGGTTATATATGCGTATGTGCGGCAAATAAACGCAACAATCGATTTGCTGATGTATATCCTCAACACAATCTCAACGTGATAATAAGAGAACCCTACGTTAGTTTTTAAGGATGAATTCTGTATTTCATTATTGCGTACCTTCCCCTGCGATGATATTATACTTCAAACAAGTAGTGGTTTAATCGCGAATAAATCAATAATTCCATGTCACACAACATTCCAGGGGACTGTAGTTGCGGCTAATAATTACAACAATGTCACTTCGCAGGCGCGTCTCCAACTGCAAATTAAGAAAGCAATGTGAGTAACAAAAGTTGATCTGAACCCGAACCGGATGCACGAGTCACTGGACCGGAACGGGTAAACAAGCGTAGCCAAGCGTAACATAGCGTGACGTAGCGTGAAGTGGCGTGCTCAAGCGTGAATGTGGCTCAGAGTATATAATCCCGAAAATGGGGCAGTTAATCATTCGAGATCCTGAGTCTACAGCAGCAGCATGGAGTTCTTCCGGTTTTTCCTGCGTGTGCTAGGACTGCTGGATGACGACAAGGTGGATTTCATTTCTGATCTCCCCCCGGAGGTAGCCCACCTAATTCTACGCAAGTTGGATCCCAAGTCTCTGCTTTGCGCTGTTCAAGTTTCACGAAAGTGGTTATACGTCTGTAAGGCTGACAAGAGCCTAAGACAAACCGCGATGCACCATAAGCAACGTGAAATGCGTATATTGAAAGAACGTTTTTCAGGAGAAGCTGTGTGTGACTCGACTACGATAACACACAGGCATCTACCAATTCCTGCACTGGTGAGAAGATGTGTTCCTTTCGTCCCAACCAAACATGGAGAGGCTCGAAAAATCCCTCGAAATGCAATGCACAGTCTAGGGAAGGTGACTTCAGTAACTTCCAGGCGTAGTAAATGTATTAGAATGTAAAGTATTAGCAAATTATATCTTGACGTGCTCCTTTGAGTGAATCGACTGTTTATTGTTAGGATGATGTAGCCAAGGTAAATACATACATTCCATCGATTGACCACTAGGAATTAAGTCTTATTTTAATGTTCCCCTATACAATTGGACATATGTGGAATTGAAGAGTGTTCATTACTCAACTACTGCGTCGCAAAAGCGATACGGATCAGTTTTATTCGGCGTAAAGATCGGCAGGTTAGTTATGACATACTTTCTCCGTCCAATTCTTGTATCATAAACTTGCAGCAGTAATTTAACGAGTCACAATCCTCGTGTAGATTTTATACAAAGTGAATCAATTACGAATGTCGCGGCATTCCATCCAATTAAAATATAATTGGGGTCGTCTGTAATCAATGTTAAAGCATAACAATGTATGTTGCTGCAAAAAAATATCCATTTTCTATTCTCTCCTATTATATTGTTGGGTATCAAGACGTTTTAATCGCTGTAACTGGAACGGAAATAATGTGGTCCGTGGTTATATATGCGTATGTGCGGCAAATAAACGCAACAATCGATTTGCTGATGTATATCCTCAACACAATCTCAACGTGATAATAAGAGAACCCTACGTTAGTTTTTAAGGATGAATTCTGTATTTCATTATTGCGTACCTTCCCCTGCGATGATATTATACTTCAAACAAGTAGTGGTTTAATCGCGAATAAATCAATAATTCCATGTCACACAACATTCCAGGGGACTGTAGTTGCGGCTAATAATTACAACAATGTCACTTCGCAGGCGCGTCTCCAACTGCAAATTAAGAAAGCAATGTGAGTAACAAAAGTTGATCTGAACCCGAACCGGATGCACGAGTCACTGGACCGGAACGGGTAAACAAGCGTAGCCAAGCGTAACATAGCGTGACGTAGCGTGAAGTGGCGTGCTCAAGCGTGAATGTGGCTCAGAGTATATAATCCCGAAAATGGGGCAGTTAATCATTCGAGATCCTGAGTCTACAGCAGCAGCATGGAGTTCTTCCGGTCTTTCCTGCGTGTGCTAGGACTGCTGGATGACGACAAGGTGGATTTCATTTCTGATCTCCCCCCGGAGGTAGCCCACCTAATTCTACGCAAGTTGGATCCCAAGTCTCTGCTTTGCGCTGTTCAAGTTTCACGAAAGTGGTTATACGTCTGTAAGGCTGACAAGAGCCTAAGACAAACCGCGATGCACCATAAGCAACGTGAAATGCGTATATTGAAAGAACGTTTTTCAGGAGAAGCTGTGTGTGACTCGACTACGATAACACACAGGCATCTACCAATTCCTGCACTGGTGAGAAGATGTGTTCCTTTCGTCCCAACCAAACATGGAGAGGCTCGAAAAATCCCTCGAAATGCAATGCACAGTCTAGGGAAGGTGACTTCAGTAACTTCCAGGCGTAGTAAATGTATTAGAATGTAAAGTATTAGCAAATTATATCTTGACGTGCTCCTTTGAGTGAATCGACTGTTTATTGTTAGGATGATGTAGCCAAGGTAAATACATACATTCCATCGATTGACCACTAGGAATTAAGTCTTATTTTAATGTTCCCCTATACAATTGGACATATGTGGAATTGAAGAGTGTTCATTACTCAACTACTGCGTCGCAAAAGCGATACGGATCAGTTTTATTCGGCGTAAAGATCGGCAGGTTAGTTATGACATACTTTCTCCGTCCAATTCTTGTATCATAAACTTGCAGCAGTAATTTAACGAGTCACAATCCTCGTGTAGATTTTATACAAAGTGAATCAATTACGAATGTCGCGGCATTCCATCCAATTAAAATATAATTGGGGTCGTCTGTAATCAATGTTAAAGCATAACAATGTATGTTGCTGCAAAAAAATATCCATTTTCTATTCTCTCCTATTATATTGTTGGGTATCAAGACGTTTTAATCGCTGTAACTGGAAAGAAAATAATATGATCCGTGGTTATATATGCGTATGTGCGGCAAATAAACGCAACAATCGATTTCCTGATGTATATCCTCAACACAATCTCAACGTGATAATAAGAGAACCCTACGTTAGTTTTTAAGGATGAATTCTGTATTTCATTATTGCGTACCTTCCCCTGCGATGATATTATACTTCAAACAAGTAGTGGTTTAATCGCGAATAAATCAATAATTCCATGTCACACAACATTCCAGGGGACTGTAGTTGCGGCTAATAATTACAACAATGTCACTTCGCAGGCGCGTCTCCAACTGCAAATTAAGAAAGCAATGTGAGTAACAAAAGTTGATCTGAACCCGAACCGGATGCACGAGTCACTGGACCGGAACGGGTAAACAAGCGTAGCCAAGCGTAACATAGCGTGACGTAGCGTGAAGTGGCGTGCTCAAGCGTGAATGTGGCTCAGAGTATATAATCCCGAAAATGGGGCAGTTAATCATTCGAGATCCTGAGTCTACAGCAGCAGCATGGAGTTCTTCCGGTCTTTCCTGCGTGTGCTAGGACTGCTGGATGACGACAAGGTGGATTTCATTTCTGATCTCCCCCCGGAGGTAGCCCACCTAATTCTACGCAAGTTGGATCCCAAGTCTCTGCTTTGCGCTGTTCAAGTTTCACGAAAGTGGTTATACGTCTGTAAGGCTGACAAGAGCCTAAGACAAACCGCGATGCACCATAAGCAACGTGAAATGCGTATATTGAAAGAACGTTTTTCAGGAGAAGCTGTGTGTGACTCGACTACGATAACACACAGGCATCTACCAATTCCTGCACTGGTGAGAAGATGTGTTCCTTTCGTCCCAACCAAACATGGAGAGGCTCGAAAAATCCCTCGAAATGCAATGCACAGTCTAGGGAAGGTGACTTCAGTAACTTCCAGGCGTAGTAAATGTATTAGAATGTAAAGTATTAGCAAATTATATCTTGACGTGCTCCTTTGAGTGAATCGACTGTTTATTGTTAGGATGATGTAGCCAAGGTAAATACATACATTCCATCGATTGACCACTAGGAATTAAGTCTTATTTTAATGTTCCCCTATACAATTGGACATATGTGGAATTGAAGAGTGTTCATTACTCAACTACTGCGTCGCAAAAGCGATACGGATCAGTTTTATTCGGCGTAAAGATCGGCAGGTTAGTTATGACATACTTTCTCCGTCCAATTCTTGTATCATAAACTTGCAGCAGTAATTTAACGAGTCACAATCCTCGTGTAGATTTTATACAAAGTGAATCAATTACGAATGTCGCGGCATTCCATCCAATTAAAATATAATTGGGGTCTCTGTAATCAATGTTAAAGCATAACAATGTATGTTGCTGCAAAAAAATATCCATTTTCTATTCTCTCCTATTATATTGTTGGGTATCAAGACGTTTTAATCGCTGTAACTGGAAAGAAAATAATATGATCCGTGGTTATATATGCGTATGTGCGGCAAATAAACGCAACAATCGATTTGCTGATGTATATCCTCAACACAATCTCAACGTGATAATAAGAGAACCCTACGTTAGTTTTTAAGGATGAATTCTGTATTTCATTATTGCGTACCTTCCCCTGCGATGATATTATACTTCAAACAAGTAGTGGTTTAATCGCGAATAAATCAATAATTCCATGTCACACAACATTCCAGGGGACTGTAGTTGCGGCTAATAATTACAACAATGTCACTTCGCAGGCGCGTCTCCAACTGCAAATTAAGAAAGCAATGTGAGTAACAAAAGTTGATCTGAACCCGAACCGGATGCACGAGTCACTGGACCGGAACGGGTAAACAAGCGTAGCCAAGCGTAACATAGCGTGACGTAGCGTGAAGTGGCGTGCTCAAGCGTGAATGTGGCTCAGAGTATATAATCCCGAAAATGGGGCAGTTAATCATTCGAGATCCTGAGTCTACAGCAGCAGCATGGAGTTCTTCCGGTCTTTCCTGCGTGTGCTAGGACTGCTGGATGACGACAAGGTGGATTTCATTTCTGATCTCCCCCCGGAGGTAGCCCACCTAATTCTACGCAAGTTGGATCCCAAGTCTCTGCTTTGCGCTGTTCAAGTTTCACGAAAGTGGTTATACGTCTGTAAGGCTGACAAGAGCCTAAGACAAACCGCGATGCACCATAAGCAACGTGAAATGCGTATATTGAAAGAACGTTTTTCAGGAGAAGCTGTGTGTGACTCGACTACGATAACACACAGGCATCTACCAATTCCTGCACTGGTGAGAAGATGTGTTCCTTTCGTCCCAACCAAACATGGAGAGGCTCGAAAAATCCCTCGAAATGCAATGCACAGTCTAGGGAAGGTGACTTCAGTAACTTCCAGGCGTAGTAAATGTATTAGAATGTAAAGTATTAGCAAATTATATCTTGACGTGCTCCTTTGAGTGAATCGACTGTTTATTGTTAGGATGATGTAGCCAAGGTAAATACATACATTCCATCGATTGACCACTAGGAATTAAGTCTTATTTTAATGTTCCCCTATACAATTGGACATATGTGGAATTGAAGAGTGTTCATTACTCAACTACTGCGTCGCAAAAGCGATACGGATCAGTTTTATTCGGCGTAAAGATCGGCAGGTTAGTTATGACATACTTTCTCCGTCCAATTCTTGTATCATAAACTTGCAGCAGTAATTTAACGAGTCACAATCCTCGTGTAGATTTTATACAAAGTGAATCAATTACGAATGTCGCGGCATTCCATCCAATTAAAATATAATTGGGGTCTCTGTAATCAATGTTAAAGCATAACAATGTATGTTGCTGCAAAAAAATATCCATTTTCTATTCTCTCCTATTATATTGTTGGGTATCAAGACGTTTTAATCGCTGTAACTGGAAAGAAAATAATATGATCCGTGGTTATATATGCGTATGTGCGGCAAATAAACGCAACAATCGATTTGCTGATGTATATCCTCAACACAATCTCAACGTGATAATAAGAGAACCCTACGTTAGTTTTTAAGGATGAATTCTGTATTTCATTATTGCGTACCTTCCCCTGCGATGATATTATACTTCAAACAAGTAGTGGTTTAATCGCGAATAAATCAATAATTCCATGTCACACAACATTCCAGGGGACTGTAGTTGCGGCTAATAATTACAACAATGTCACTTCGCAGGCGCGTCTCCAACTGCAAATTAAGAAAGCAATGTGAGTAACAAAAGTTGATCTGAACCCGAACCGGATGCACGAGTCACTGGACCGGAACGGGTAAACAAGCGTAGCCAAGCGTAACATAGCGTGACGTAGCGTGAAGTGGCGTGCTCAAGCGTGAATGTGGCTCAGAGTATATAATCCCGAAAATGGGGCAGTTAATCATTCGAGATCCTGAGTCTACAGCAGCAGCATGGAGTTCTTCCGGTCTTTCCTGCGTGTGCTAGGACTGCTGGATGACGACAAGGTGGATTTCATTTCTGATCTCCCCCCGGAGGTAGCCCACCTAATTCTACGCAAGTTGGATCCCAAGTCTCTGCTTTGCGCTGTTCAAGTTTCACGAAAGTGGTTATACGTCTGTAAGGCTGACAAGAGCCTAAGACAAACCGCGATGCACCATAAGCAACGTGAAATGCGTATATTGAAAGAACGTTTTTCAGGAGAAGCTGTGTGTGACTCGACTACGATAACACACAGGCATCTACCAATTCCTGCACTGGTGAGAAGATGTGTTCCTTTCGTCCCAACCAAACATGGAGAGGCTCGAAAAATCCCTCGAAATGCAATGCACAGTCTAGGGAAGGTGACTTCAGTAACTTCCAGGCGTAGTAAATGTATTAGAATGTAAAGTATTAGCAAATTATATCTTGACGTGCTCCTTTGAGTGAATCGACTGTTTATTGTTAGGATGATGTAGCCAAGGTAAATACATACATTCCATCGATTGACCACTAGGAATTAAGTCTTATTTTAATGTTCCCCTATACAATTGGACATATGTGGAATTGAAGAGTGTTCATTACTCAACTACTGCGTCGCAAAAGCGATACGGATCAGTTTTATTCGGCGTAAAGATCGGCAGGTTAGTTATGACATACTTTCTCCGTCCAATTCTTGTATCATAAACTTGCAGCAGTAATTTAACGAGTCACAATCCTCGTGTAGATTTTATACAAAGTGAATCAATTACGAATGTCGCGGCATTCCATCCAATTAAAATATAATTGGGGTCTCTGTAATCAATGTTAAAGCATAACAATGTATGTTGCTGCAAAAAAATATCCATTTTCTATTCTCTCCTATTATATTGTTGGGTATCAAGACGTTTTAATCGCTGTAACTGGAAAGAAAATAATATGATCCGTGGTTATATATGCGTATGTGCGGCAAATAAACGCAACAATCGATTTGCTGATGTATATCCTCAACACAATCTCAACGTGATAATAAGAGAACCCTACGTTAGTTTTTAAGGATGAATTCTGTATTTCATTATTGCGTACCTTCCCCTGCGATGATATTATACTTCAAACAAGTAGTGGTTTAATCGCGAATAAATCAATAATTCCATGTCACACAACATTCCAGGGGACTGTAGTTGCGGCTAATAATTACAACAATGTCACTTCGCAGGCGCGTCTCCAACTGCAAATTAAGAAAGCAATGTGAGTAACAAAAGTTGATCTGAACCCGAACCGGATGCACGAGTCACTGGACCGGAACGGGTAAACAAGCGTAGCCAAGCGTAACATAGCGTGACGTAGCGTGAAGTGGCGTGCTCAAGCGTGAATGTGGCTCAGAGTATATAATCCCGAAAATGGGGCAGTTAATCATTCGAGATCCTGAGTCTACAGCAGCAGCATGGAGTTCTTCCGGTCTTTCCTGCGTGTGCTAGGACTGCTGGATGACGACAAGGTGGATTTCATTTCTGATCTCCCCCCGGAGGTAGCCCACCTAATTCTACGCAAGTTGGATCCCAAGTCTCTGCTTTGCGCTGTTCAAGTTTCACGAAAGTGGTTATACGTCTGTAAGGCTGACAAGAGCCTAAGACAAACCGCGATGCACCATAAGCAACGTGAAATGCGTATATTGAAAGAACGTTTTTCAGGAGAAGCTGTGTGTGACTCGACCACGATAACACACAGGCATCTACCAATTCCTACACTGGTGAGAAGATGTGTTCCTTTCGTCCCAACCAAACATGGAGAGGCTCGAAAAATCCCTCGAAATGCAATGCACAGTCTAGGGAAGGTGACTTCAGTAACTTCCAGGCGTAGTAAATGTATTAGAATGTAAAGTATTAGCAAATTATATCTTGACGTGCTCCTTTGAGTGAATCGACTGTTTATTGTTAGGATGATGTAGCCATGGTAAATACATACATTCCATCGATTGACCACTAGGAATTAAGACTTATTTTAATGTTCCCCTATACAATTGGACATATGTGGAATTGAAGAGTGTTCATTACTCAACTACTGCGTCGCAAAAGCGATACGGATCAGTTTTATTCGGCGTAAAGATCGGCAGGTTAGTTATGACATACTTTCTCCGTCCAATTCTTGTATCATAAACTTGCAGCAGTAATTTAACGAGTCACAATCCTCGTGTAGATTTTATACAAAGTGAATCAATTACGAATGTCGCGGCATTCCATCCAATTAAAATATAATTGGGGTCGTCTGTAATCAATGTTAAAGCATAACAATGTATGTTGCTGCAAAAAAATATCCATTTTCTATTCTCTCCTATTATATTGTTGGGTATCAAGACGTTTTAATCGCTGTAACTGGAAAGAAAATAATATGATCCGTGGTTATATATGCGTATGTGCGGCAAATAAACGCAACAATCGATTTCCTGATGTATATCCTCAACACAATCTCAACGTGATAATAAGAGAACCCTACGTTAGTTTTTAAGGATGAATTCTGTATTTCATTATTGCGTACCTTCCCCTGCGATGATATTATACTTCAAACAAGTAGTGGTTTAATCGCGAATAAATCAATAATTCCATGTCACACAACATTCCAGGGGACTGTAGTTGCGGCTAATAATTACAACAATGTCACTTCGCAGGCGCGTCTCCAACTGCAAATTAAGAAAGCAATGTGAGTAACAAAAGTTGATCTGAACCCGAACCGGATGCACGAGTCACTGGACCGGAACGGGTAAACAAGCGTAGCCAAGCGTAACATAGCGTGACGTAGCGTGAAGTGGCGTGCTCAAGCGTGAATGTGGCTCAGAGTATATAATCCCGAAAATGGGGCAGTGAATCATTCGAGATCCTGAGTCTACAGCAGCAGCATGGAGTTCTTCCGGTCTTTCCTGCGTGTGCTAGGACTGCTGGATGACGACAAGGTGGATTTCATTTCTGATCTCCCCCCGGAGGTAGCCCACCTAATTCTACGCAAGTTGGATCCCAAGTCTCTGCTTTGCGCTGTTCAAGTTTCACGAAAGTGGTTATACGTCTGTAAGGTTGACAAGAGCCTAAGACAAACCGCGATGCACCATAAGCAACGTGAAATGCGTATATTGAAAGAACGTTTTTCAGGAGAAGCTGTGTGTGACTCGACTACGATAACACACAGGCATCTACCAATTCCTGCACTGGTGAGAAGATGTGTTCCTTTCGTCCCAACCAAACATGGAGAGGCTCGAAAAATCCCTCGAAATGCAATGCACAGTCTAGGGAAGGTGACTTCAGTAACTTCCAGGCGTAGTAAATGTATTAGAATGTAAAGTATTAGCAAATTATATCTTGACGTGCTCCTTTGAGTGAATCGACTGTTTATTGTTAGGATGATGTAGCCAAGGTAAATACATACATTCCATCGATTGACCACTAGGAATTAAGTCTTATTTTAATGTTCCCCTATACAATTGGACATATGTGGAATTGAAGAGTGTTCATTACTCAACTACTGCGTCGCAAAAGCGATACGGATCAGTTTTATTCGGCGTAAAGATCGGCAGGTTAGTTATGACATACTTTCTCCGTCCAATTCTTGTATCATAAACTTGCAGCAGTAATTTAACGAGTCACAATCCTCGTGTAGATTTTATACAAAGTGAATCAATTACGAATGTCGCGGCATTCCATCCAATTAAAATATAATTGGGGTCTCTGTAATCAATGTTAAAGCATAACAATGTATGTTGCTGCAAAAAAATATCCATTTTCTATTCTCTCCTATTATATTGTTGGGTATCAAGACGTTTTAATCGCTGTAACTGGAAAGAAAATAATATGATCCGTGGTTATATATGCGTATGTGCGGCAAATAAACGCAACAATCGATTTGCTGATGTATATCCTCAACACAATCTCAACGTGATAATAAGAGAACCCTACGTTAGTTTTTAAGGATGAATTCTGTATTTCATTATTGCGTACCTTCCCCTGCGATGATATTATACTTCAAACAAGTAGTGGTTTAATCGCGAATAAATCAATAATTCCATGTCACACAACATTCCAGGGGACTGTAGTTGCGGCTAATAATTACAACAATGTCACTTCGCAGGCGCGTCTCCAACTGCAAATTAAGAAAGCAATGTGAGTAACAAAAGTTGATCTGAACCCGAACCGGATGCACGAGTCACTGGACCGGAACGGGTAAACAAGCGTAGCCAAGCGTAACATAGCGTGACGTAGCGTGAAGTGGCGTGCTCAAGCGTGAATGTGGCTCAGAGTATATAATCCCGAAAATGGGGCAGTTAATCATTCGAGATCCTGAGTCTACAGCAGCAGCATGGAGTTCTTCCGGTCTTTCCTGCGTGTGCTAGGACTGCTGGTTGACGACAAGGTGGATTTCATTTCTGATCTCCCCCCAGAGGTAGCCCACCTAATTCTACGCAAGTTGGATCCCAAGTCTCTGCTTTGCGCTGTTCAAGTATCACGAAAGTGGTTATACGTCTGTAAGGCCGACAAGAGCCTAAGACAAACCGCGATGCACCATAAGCAACGTGAAATGCGTATATTGAAAGAACGTTTTTCAGGAGAAGCTGTGTGTGACTCGACCACGATAACACACAGGCATCTACCAATTCCTGCACTGGTGAGAAGATGTGTTCCTTTCGTCCCAACCAAACATGGAGAGGCTCGAAAAATCCCTCGAAATGCAATGCACAGTCTAGGGAAGGTGACTTCAGTAACTTCCAGGCGTAGTAAATGTATTAGAATGTAAAGTATTAGCAAATTATATCTTGACGTGCTCCTTTGAGTGAATCGACTGTTTATTGTTAGGATGATGTAGCCAAGGTAAATACATACATTCCATCGATTGACCACTAGGAATTAAGTCTTATTTTAATGTTCCCCTATACAATTGGACATATGTCGAATTGAAGAGTGTTCATTACTCAACTACTGCGTCGCAAAAGCGATACGGATCAGTTTTATTCGGCGTAAAGATCGGCAGGTTAGTTATGACATACTTTCTCCGTCCAATTCTTGTATCATAAACTTGCAGCAGTAATTTAACGAGTCACAATCCTCGTGTAGATTTTATACAAAGTGAATCAATTACGAATGTCGCGGCATTCCATCCAATTAAAATATAATTGGGGTCGTCTGTAATCAATGTTAAAGCATAACAATGTATGTTGCTGCAAAAAAATATCCATTTTCTATTCTCTCCTATTATATTGTTGGGTATCAAGACGTTTTAATCGCTGTAACTGGAAAGAAAATAATATGATCCGTGGTTATATATGCGTATGTGCGGCAAATAAACGCAACAATCGATTTGCTGAAGTATATCCTCAACACAATCTCAACGTGATAATAAGAGAACCCTACGTTAGTTTTTAAGGATGAATTCTGTATTTCATTATTGCGTACCTTCCCCTGCGATGATATTATACTTCAAACAAGTAGTGGTTTAATCGCGAATAAATCAATAATTCCATGTCACACAACATTCCAGGGGACTGTAGTTGCGGCTAATAATTACAACAATGTCACTTCGCAGGCGCGTCTCCAACTGCAAATTAAGAAAGCAATGTGAGTAACAAAAGTTGATCTGAACCCGAACCGGATGCACGAGTCACTGGACCGGAACGGGTAAACAAGCGTAGCCAAGCGTAACATAGCGTGACGTAGCGTGAAGTGGCGTGCTCAAGCGTGAATGTGGCTCAGAGTATATAATCCCGAAAATGGGGCAGTTAATCATTCGAGATCCTGAGTCTACAGCAGCAGCATGGAGTTCTTCCGGTTTTTCCTGCGTGTGCTAGGACTGCTGGATGACGACAAGGTGGATTTCATTTCTGATCTCCCCCCGGAGGTAGCCCACCTAATTCTACGCAAGTTGGATCCCAAGTCTCTGCTTTGCGCTGTTCAAGTTTCACGAAAGTGGTTATACGTCTGTAAGGCTGACAAGAGCCTAAGACAAACCGCGATGCACCATAAGCAACGTGAAATGCGTATATTGAAAGAACGTTTTTCAGGAGAAGCTGTGTGTGACTCGACTACGATAACACACAGGCATCTACCAATTCCTGCACTGGTGAGAAGATGTGTTCCTTTCGTCCCAACCAAACATGGAGAGGCTCGAAAAATCCCTCGAAATGCAATGCACAGTCTAGGGAAGGTGACTTCAGTAACTTCCAGGCGTAGTAAATGTATTAGAATGTAAAGTATTAGCAAATTATATCTTGACGTGCTCCTTTGAGTGAATCGACTGTTTATTGTTAGGATGATGTAGCCAAGGTAAATACATACATTCCATCGATTGACCACTAGGAATTAAGTCTTATTTTAATGTTCCCCTATACAATTGGACATATGTGGAATTGAAGAGTGTTCATTACTCAACTACTGCGTCGCAAAAGCGATACGGATCAGTTTTATTCGGCGTAAAGATCGGCAGGTTAGTTATGACATACTTTCTCCGTCCAATTCTTGTATCATAAACTTGCAGCAGTAATTTAACGAGTCACAATCCTCGTGTAGATTTTATACAAAGTGAATCAATTACGAATGTCGCGGCATTCCATCCAATTAAAATATAATTGGGGTCGTCTGTAATCAATGTTAAAGCATAACAATGTATGTTGCTGCAAAAAAATATCCATTTTCTATTCTCTCCTATTATATTGTTGGGTATCAAGACGTTTTAATCGCTGTAACTGGAACGGAAATAATGTGGTCCGTGGTTATATATGCGTATGTGCGGCAAATAAACGCAACAATCGATTTGCTGACCTATATCCTCAACACAATCTCAACGTGATAATAAGAGAACCCTACGTTAGTTTTTAAGGATGAATTCT
Organism: Lasioglossum morio; assembly: GCA_916610235.2. Lineage (NCBI taxonomy): Eukaryota > Metazoa > Arthropoda > Insecta > Hymenoptera > Halictidae > Lasioglossum > Lasioglossum morio. The sequence continues at coordinate 1,182,945 of CAKAJA020001038.1, forward strand.
GTATTTCATTATTGCGTACCTTCCCCTGCGATGATATTATACTTCAAACAAGTAGTGGTTTAATCGCGAATAAATCAATAATTCCATGTCACACAACATTCCAGGGGACTGTAGTTGCGGCTAATAATTACAACAATGTCACTTCGCAGGCGCGTCTCCAACTGCAAATTAAGAAAGCAATGTGAGTAACAAAAGTTGATCTGAACCCGAACCGGATGCACGAGTCACTGGACCGGAACGGGTAAACAAGCGTAGCCAAGCGTAACATAGCGTGACGTAGCGTGAAGTGGCGTGCTCAAGCGTGAATGTGGCTCAGAGTATATAATCCCGAAAATGGGGCAGTTAATCATTCGAGATCCTGAGTCTACAGCAGCAGCATGGAGTTCTTCCGGTCTTTCCTGCGTGTGCTAGGACTGCTGGTTGACGACAAGGTGGATTTCATTTCTGATCTCCCCCCAGAGGTAGCCCACCTAATTCTACGCAAGTTGGATCCCAAGTCTCTGCTTTGCGCTGTTCAAGTATCACGAAAGTGGTTATACGTCTGTAAGGCCGACAAGAGCCTAAGACAAACCGCGATGCACCATAAGCAACGTGAAATGCGTATATTGAAAGAACGTTTTTCAGGAGAAGCTGTGTGTGACTCGACCACGATAACACACAGGCATCTACCAATTCCTGCACTGGTGAGAAGATGTGTTCCTTTCGTCCCAACCAAACATGGAGAGGCTCGAAAAATCCCTCGAAATGCAATGCACAGTCTAGGGAAGGTGACTTCAGTAACTTCCAGGCGTAGTAAATGTATTAGAATGTAAAGTATTAGCAAATTATATCTTGACGTGCTCCTTTGAGTGAATCGACTGTTTATTGTTAGGATGATGTAGCCAAGGTAAATACATACATTCCATCGATTGACCACTAGGAATTAAGTCTTATTTTAATGTTCCCCTATACAATTGGACATATGTGGAATTGAAGAGTGTTCATTACTCAACTACTGCGTCGCAAAAGCGATACGGATCAGTTTTATTCGGCGTAAAGATCGGCAGGTTAGTTATGACATACTTTCTCCGTCCAATTCTTGTATCATAAACTTGCAGCAGTAATTTAACGAGTCACAATCCTCGTGTAGATTTTATACAAAGTGAATCAATTACGAATGTCGCGGCATTCCATCCAATTAAAATATAATTGGGGTCGTCTGTAATCAATGTTAAAGCATAACAATGTATGTTGCTGCAAAAAAATATCCATTTTCTATTCTCTCCTATTATATTGTTGGGTATCAAGACGTTTTAATCGCTGTAACTGGAAAGAAAATAATATGATCCGTGGTTATATATGCGTATGTGCGGCAAATAAACGCAACAATCGATTTGCTGAAGTATATCCTCAACACAATCTCAACGTGATAATAAGAGAACCCTACGTTAGTTTTTAAGGATGAATTCTGTATTTCATTATTGCGTACCTTCCCCTGCGATGATATTATACTTCAAACAAGTAGTGGTTTAATCGCGAATAAATCAATAATTCCATGTCACAAAACATTCCAGGGGACTGTAGTTGCGGCTAATAATTACAACAATGTCACTTCGCAGGCGCGTCTCCAACTGCAAATTAAGAAAGCAATGTGAGTAACAAAAGTTGATCTGAACCCGAACCGGATGCACGAGTCACTGGACCGGAACGGGTAAACAAGCGTAGCCAAGCGTAACATAGCGTGACGTAGCGTGAAGTGGCGTGCTCAAGCGTGAATGTGGCTCAGAGTATATAATCCCGAAAATGGGGCAGTTAATCATTCGAGATCCTGAGTCTACAGCAGCAGCATGGAGTTCTTCCGGTTTTTCCTGCGTGTGCTAGGACTGCTGGATGACGACAAGGTGGATTTCATTTCTGATCTCCCCCCGGAGGTAGCCCACCTAATTCTACGCAAGTTGGATCCCAAGTCTCTGCTTTGCGCTGTTCAAGTTTCACGAAAGTGGTTATACGTCTGTAAGGCTGACAAGAGCCTAAGACAAACCGCGATGCACCATAAGCAACGTGAAATGCGTATATTGAAAGAACGTTTTTCAGGAGAAGCTGTGTGTGACTCGACTACGATAACACACAGGCATCTACCAATTCCTGCACTGGTGAGAAGATGTGTTCCTTTCGTCCCAACCAAACATGGAGAGGCTCGAAAAATCCCTCGAAATGCAATGCACAGTCTAGGGAAGGTGACTTCAGTAACTTCCAGGCGTAGTAAATGTATTAGAATGTAAAGTATTAGCAAATTATATCTTGACGTGCTCCTTTGAGTGAATCGACTGTTTATTGTTAGGATGATGTAGCCAAGGTAAATACATACATTCCATCGATTGACCACTAGGAATTAAGTCTTATTTTAATGTTCCCCTATACAATTGGACATATGTGGAATTGAAGAGTGTTCATTACTCAACTACTGCGTCGCAAAAGCGATACGGATCAGTTTTATTCGGCGTAAAGATCGGCAGGTTAGTTATGACATACTTTCTCCGTCCAATTCTTGTATCATAAACTTGCAGCAGTAATTTAACGAGTCACAATCCTCGTGTAGATTTTATACAAAGTGAATCAATTACGAATGTCGCGGCATTCCATCCAATTAAAATATAATTGGGGTCGTCTGTAATCAATGTTAAAGCATAACAATGTATGTTGCTGCAAAAAAATATCCATTTTCTATTCTCTCCTATTATATTGTTGGGTATCAAGACGTTTTAATCGCTGTAACTGGAAAGAAAATAATATGATCCGTGGTTATATATGCGTATGTGCGGCAAATAAACGCAACAATCGATTTGCTGATGTATATCCTCAACACAATCTCAACGTGATAATAAGAGAACCCTACGTTAGTTTTTAAGGATGAATTCTGTATTTCATTATTGCGTACCTTCCCCTGCGATGATATTATACTTCAAACAAGTAGTGGTTTAATCGCGAATAAATCAATAATTCCATGTCACACAACATTCCAGGGGACTGTAGTTGCGGCTAATAATTACAACAATGTCACTTCGCAGGCGCGTCTCCAACTGCAAATTAAGAAAGCAATGTGAGTAACAAAAGTTGATCTGAACCCGAACCGGATGCACGAGTCACTGGACCGGAACGGGTAAACAAGCGTAGCCAAGCGTAACATAGCGTGACGTAGCGTGAAGTGGCGTGCTCAAGCGTGAATGTGGCTCAGAGTATATAATCCCGAAAATGGGGCAGTTAATCATTCGAGATCCTGAGTCTACAGCAGCAGCATGGAGTTCTTCCGGTCTTTCCTGCGTGTGCTAGGACTGCTGGATGACGACAAGGTGGATTTCATTTCTGATCTCCCCCCGGAGGTAGCCCACCTAATTCTACGCAAGTTGGATCCCAAGTCTCTGCTTTGCGCTGTTCAAGTTTCACGAAAGTGGTTATACGTCTGTAAGGCTGACAAGAGCCTAAGACAAACCGCGATGCACCATAAGCAACGTGAAATGCGTATATTGAAAGAACGTTTTTCAGGAGAAGCTGTGTGTGACTCGACTACGATAACACACAGGCATCTACCAATTCCTGCACTGGTGAGAAGATGTGTTCCTTTCGTCCCAACCAAACATGGAGAGGCTCGAAAAATCCCTCGAAATGCAATGCACAGTCTAGGGAAGGTGACTTCAGTAACTTCCAGGCGTAGTAAATGTATTAGAATGTAAAGTATTAGCAAATTATATCTTGACGTGCTCCTTTGAGTGAATCGACTGTTTATTGTTAGGATGATGTAGCCAAGGTAAATACATACATTCCATCGATTGACCACTAGGAATTAAGTCTTATTTTAATGTTCCCCTATACAATTGGACATATGTGGAATTGAAGAGTGTTCATTACTCAACTACTGCGTCGCAAAAGCGATACGGATCAGTTTTATTCGGCGTAAAGATCGGCAGGTTAGTTATGACATACTTTCTCCGTCCAATTCTTGTATCATAAACTTGCAGCAGTAATTTAACGAGTCACAATCCTCGTGTAGATTTTATACAAAGTGAATCAATTACGAATGTCGCGGCATTCCATCCAATTAAAATATAATTGGGGTCGTCTGTAATCAATGTTAAAGCATAACAATGTATGTTGCTGCAAAAAAATATCCATTTTCTATTCTCTCCTATTATATTGTTGGGTATCAAGACGTTTTAATCGCTGTAACTGGAAAGAAAATAATATGATCCGTGGTTATATATGCGTATGTGCGGCAAATAAACGCAACAATCGATTTGCTGATGTATATCCTCAACACAATCTCAACGTGATAATAAGAGAACCCTACGTTAGTTTTTAAGGATGAATTCTGTATTTCATTATTGCGTACCTTCCCCTGCGATGATATTATACTTCAAACAAGTAGTGGTTTAATCGCGAATAAATCAATAATTCCATGTCACACAACATTCCAGGGGACTGTAGTTGCGGCTAATAATTACAACAATGTCACTTCGCAGGCGCGTCTCCAACTGCAAATTAAGAAAGCAATGTGAGTAACAAAAGTTGATCTGAACCCGAACCGGATGCACGAGTCACTGGACCGGAACGGGTAAACAAGCGTAGCCAAGCGTAACATAGCGTGACGTAGCGTGAAGTGGCGTGCTCAAGCGTGAATGTGGCTCAGAGTATATAATCCCGAAAATGGGGCAGTTAATCATTCGAGATCCTGAGTCTACAGCAGCAGCATGGAGTTCTTCCGGTCTTTCCTGCGTGTGCTAGGACTGCTGGATGACGACAAGGTGGATTTCATTTCTGATCTCCCCCCGGAGGTAGCCCACCTAATTCTACGCAAGTTGGATCCCAAGTCTCTGCTTTGCGCTGTTCAAGTTTCACGAAAGTGGTTATACGTCTGTAAGGCTGACAAGAGCCTAAGACAAACCGCGATGCACCATAAGCAACGTGAAATGCGTATATTGAAAGAACGTTTTTCAGGAGAAGCTGTGTGTGACTCGACTACGATAACACACAGGCATCTACCAATTCCTGCACTGGTGAGAAGATGTGTTCCTTTCGTCCCAACCAAACATGGAGAGGCTCGAAAAATCCCTCGAAATGCAATGCACAGTCTAGGGAAGGTGACTTCAGTAACTTCCAGGCGTAGTAAATGTATTAGAATGTAAAGTATTAGCAAATTATATCTTGACGTGCTCCTTTGAGTGAATCGACTGTTTATTGTTAGGATGATGTAGCCAAGGTAAATACATACATTCCATCGATTGACCACTAGGAATTAAGTCTTATTTTAATGTTCCCCTATACAATTGGACATATGTGGAATTGAAGAGTGTTCATTACTCAACTACTGCGTCGCAAAAGCGATACGGATCAGTTTTATTCGGCGTAAAGATCGGCAGGTTAGTTATGACATACTTTCTCCGTCCAATTCTTGTATCATAAACTTGCAGCAGTAATTTAACGAGTCACAATCCTCGTGTAGATTTTATACAAAGTGAATCAATTACGAATGTCGCGGCATTCCATCCAATTAAAATATAATTGGGGTCTCTGTAATCAATGTTAAAGCATAACAATGTATGTTGCTGCAAAAAAATATCCATTTTCTATTCTCTCCTATTATATTGTTGGGTATCAAGACGTTTTAATCGCTGTAACTGGAAAGAAAATAATATGATCCGTGGTTATATATGCGTATGTGCGGCAAATAAACGCAACAATCGATTTGCTGATGTATATCCTCAACACAATCTCAACGTGATAATAAGAGAACCCTACGTTAGTTTTTAAGGATGAATTCTGTATTTCATTATTGCGTACCTTCCCCTGCGATGATATTATACTTCAAACAAGTAGTGGTTTAATCGCGAATAAATCAATAATTCCATGTCACACAACATTCCAGGGGACTGTAGTTGCGGCTAATAATTACAACAATGTCACTTCGCAGGCGCGTCTCCAACTGCAAATTAAGAAAGCAATGTGAGTAACAAAAGTTGATCTGAACCCGAACCGGATGCACGAGTCACTGGACCGGAACGGGTAAACAAGCGTAGCCAAGCGTAACATAGCGTGACGTAGCGTGAAGTGGCGTGCTCAAGCGTGAATGTGGCTCAGAGTATATAATCCCGAAAATGGGGCAGTTAATCATTCGAGATCCTGAGTCTACAGCAGCAGCATGGAGTTCTTCCGGTCTTTCCTGCGTGTGCTAGGACTGCTGGTTGACGACAAGGTGGATTTCATTTCTGATCTCCCCCCAGAGGTAGCCCACCTAATTCTACGCAAGTTGGATCCCAAGTCTCTGCTTTGCGCTGTTCAAGTATCACGAAAGTGGTTATACGTCTGTAAGGCCGACAAGAGCCTAAGACAAACCGCGATGCACCATAAGCAACGTGAAATGCGTATATTGAAAGAACGTTTTTCAGGAGAAGCTGTGTGTGACTCGACCACGATAACACACAGGCATCTACCAATTCCTGCACTGGTGAGAAGATGTGTTCCTTTCGTCCCAACCAAACATGGAGAGGCTCGAAAAATCCCTCGAAATGCAATGCACAGTCTAGGGAAGGTGACTTCAGTAACTTCCAGGCGTAGTAAATGTATTAGAATGTAAAGTATTAGCAAATTATATCTTGACGTGCTCCTTTGAGTGAATCGACTGTTTATTGTTAGGATGATGTAGCCAAGGTAAATACATACATTCCATCGATTGACCACTAGGAATTAAGTCTTATTTTAATGTTCCCCTATACAATTGGACATATGTGGAATTGAAGAGTGTTCATTACTCAACTACTGCGTCGCAAAAGCGATACGGATCAGTTTTATTCGGCGTAAAGATCGGCAGGTTAGTTATGACATACTTTCTCCGTCCAATTCTTGTATCATAAACTTGCAGCAGTAATTTAACGAGTCACAATCCTCGTGTAGATTTTATACAAAGTGAATCAATTACGAATGTCGCGGCATTCCATCCAATTAAAATATAATTGGGGTCGTCTGTAATCAATGTTAAAGCATAACAATGTATGTTGCTGCAAAAAAATATCCATTTTCTATTCTCTCCTATTATATTGTTGGGTATCAAGACGTTTTAATCGCTGTAACTGGAAAGAAAATAATATGATCCGTGGTTATATATGCGTATGTGCGGCAAATAAACGCAACAATCGATTTGCTGAAGTATATCCTCAACACAATCTCAACGTGATAATAAGAGAACCTTACGTTAGTTTTTAAGGATGAATTCTGTATTTCATTATTGCGTACCTTCCCCTGCGATCATATTATACTTCAAACAAGTAGTGGTTTAATCGCGAATAAATCAATAATTCCATGTCACAAAACATTCCAGGGGACTGTAGTTGCGGCTAATAATTACAACAATGTCACTTCGCAGGCGCGTCTCCAACTGCAAATTAAGAAAGCAATGTGAGTAACAAAAGTTGATCTGAACCCGAACCGGATGCACGAGTCACTGGACCGGAACGGGTAAACAAGCGTAGCCAAGCGTAACATAGCGTGACGTAGCGTGAAGTGGCGTGCTCAAGCGTGAGTGTGGCTCAGAGTATATAATCCCGAAAATGGGGCAGTTAATCATTCGAGATCCTGAGTCTACAGCAGCAGCATGGAGTTCTTCCGGTTTTTCCTGCGTGTGCTAGGACTGCTGGATGACGACAAGGTGGATTTCATTTCTGATCTCCCCCCGGAGGTAGCCCACCTAATTCTACGCAAGTTGGATCCCAAGTCTCTGCTTTGCGCTGTTCAAGTTTCACGAAAGTGGTTATACGTCTGTAAGGCTGACAAGAGCCTAAGACAAACCGCGATGCACCATAAGCAACGTGAAATGCGTATATTGAAAGAACGTTTTTCAGGAGAAGCTGTGTGTGACTCGACTACGATAACACACAGGCATCTACCAATTCCTGCACTGGTGAGAAGATGTGTTCCTTTCGTCCCAACCAAACATGGAGAGGCTCGAAAAATCCCTCGAAATGCAATGCACAGTCTAGGGAAGGTGACTTCAGTAACTTCCAGGCGTAGTAAATGTATTAGAATGTAAAGTATTAGCAAATTATATCTTGACGTGCTCCTTTGAGTGAATCGACTGTTTATTGTTAGGATGATGTAGCCAAGGTAAATACATACATTCCATCGATTGACCACTAGGAATTAAGTCTTATTTTAATGTTCCCCTATACAATTGGACATATGTGGAATTGAAGAGTGTTCATTACTCAACTACTGCGTCGCAAAAGCGATACGGATCAGTTTTATTCGGCGTAAAGATCGGCAGGTTAGTTATGACATACTTTCTCCGTCCAATTCTTGTATCATAAACTTGCAGCAGTAATTTAACGAGTCACAATCCTCGTGTAGATTTTATACAAAGTGAATCAATTACGAATGTCGCGGCATTCCATCCAATTAAAATATAATTGGGGTCGTCTGTAATCAATGTTAAAGCATAACAATGTATGTTGCTGCAAAAAAATATCCATTTTCTATTCTCTCCTATTATATTGTTGGGTATCAAGACGTTTTAATCGCTGTAACTGGAACGGAAATAATGTGGTCCGTGGTTATATATGCGTATGTGCGGCAAATAAACGCAACAATCGATTTGCTGACCTATATCCTCAACACAATCTCAACGTGATAATAAGAGAACCCTACGTTAGTTTTTAAGGATGAATTCTGTATTTCATTATTGCGTACCTTCCCCTGCGATCATATTATACTTCAAACAAGTAGTGATTTAATCGCGAATAAATCAATAATTCCATGTCACACAACATTCCAGGGGACTGTAGTTGCGGCTAATAATTACAACAAAGTCACTTCGCAGGCGCGTCTCCAACTGCAAATTAAGAAAGCATTGTGAGTAACAAAAGTTGATCTGAACCCGAACCGGATGCACGAGTCACTGGACCGGAACGGGTAAACAAGCGTAGCCAAGCGTAACATAGCGTGACGTAGCGTGAAGTGGCGTGCTCAAGCGTGAATGTGGCTCAGAGTATATAATCCCGAAAATGGGGCAGTTAATCATTCGAGATCCTGAGTCTACAGCAGCAGCATGGAGTTCTTCCGGTCTTTCCTGCGTGTGCTAGGACTGCTGGATGACGACAAGGTGGATTTCATTTCTGATCTCCCCCCGGAGGTAGCCCACCTAATTCTACGCAAGTTGGATCCCAAGTCTCTGCTTTGCGCTGTTCAAGTTTCACGAAAGTGGTTATACGTCTGTAAGGCTGACAAGAGCCTAAGACAAACCGCGATGCACCATAAGCAACGTGAAATGCGTATATTGAAAGAACGTTTTTCAGGAGAAGCTGTGTGTGACTCGACTACGATAACACACAGGCATCTACCAATTCCTGCACTGGTGAGAAGATGTGTTCCTTTCGTCCCAACCAAACATGGAGAGGCTCGAAAAATCCCTCGAAATGCAATGCACAGTCTAGGGAAGGTGACTTCAGTAACTTCCAGGCGTAGTAAATGTATTAGAATGTAAAGTATTAGCAAATTATATCTTGACGTGCTCCTTTGAGTGAATCGACTGTTTATTGTTAGGATGATGTAGCCAAGGTAAATACATACATTCCATCGATTGACCACTAGGAATTAAGTCTTATTTTAATGTTCCCCTATACAATTGGACATATGTGGAATTGAAGAGTGTTCATTACTCAACTACTGCGTCGCAAAAGCGATACGGATCAGTTTTATTCGGCGTAAAGATCGGCAGGTTAGTTATGACATACTTTCTCCGTCCAATTCTTGTATCATAAACTTGCAGCAGTAATTTAACGAGTCACAATCCTCGTGTAGATTTTATACAAAGTGAATCAATTACGAATGTCGCGGCATTCCATCCAATTAAAATATAATTGGGGTCGTCTGTAATCAATGTTAAAGCATAACAATGTATGTTGCTGCAAAAAAATATCCATTTTCTATTCTCTCCTATTATATTGTTGGGTATCAAGACGTTTTAATCGCTGTAACTGGAAAGAAAATAATATGATCCGTGGTTATATATGCGTATGTGCGGCAAATAAACGCAACAATCGATTTGCTGATGTATATCCTCAACACAATCTCAACGTGATAATAAGAGAACCCTACGTTAGTTTTTAAGGATGAATTCTGTATTTCATTATTGCGTACCTTCCCCTGCGATGATATTATACTTCAAACAAGTAGTGGTTTAATCGCGAATAAATCAATAATTCCATGTCACACAACATTCCAGGGGACTGTAGTTGCGGCTAATAATTACAACAATGTCACTTCGCAGGCGCGTCTCCAACTGCAAATTAAGAAAGCAATGTGAGTAACAAAAGTTGATCTGAACCCGAACCGGATGCACGAGTCACTGGACCGGAACGGGTAAACAAGCGTAGCCAAGCGTAACATAGCGTGACGTAGCGTGAAGTGGCGTGCTCAAGCGTGAATGTGGCTCAGAGTATATAATCCCGAAAATGGGGCAGTTAATCATTCGAGATCCTGAGTCTACAGCAGCAGCATGGAGTTCTTCCGGTCTTTCCTGCGTGTGCTAGGACTGCTGGATGACGACAAGGTGGATTTCATTTCTGATCTCCCCCCGGAGGTAGCCCACCTAATTCTACGCAAGTTGGATCCCAAGTCTCTGCTTTGCGCTGTTCAAGTTTCACGAAAGTGGTTATACGTCTGTAAGGCTGACAAGAGCCTAAGACAAACCGCGATGCACCATAAGCAACGTGAAATGCGTATATTGAAAGAACGTTTTTCAGGAGAAGCTGTGTGTGACTCGACTACGATAACACACAGGCATCTACCAATTCCTGCACTGGTGAGAAGATGTGTTCCTTTCGTCCCAACCAAACATGGAGAGGCTCGAAAAATCCCTCGAAATGCAATGCACAGTCTAGGGAAGGTGACTTCAGTAACTTCCAGGCGTAGTAAATGTATTAGAATGTAAAGTATTAGCAAATTATATCTTGACGTGCTCCTTTGAGTGAATCGACTGTTTATTGTTAGGATGATGTAGCCAAGGTAAATACATACATTCCATCGATTGACCACTAGGAATTAAGTCTTATTTTAATGTTCCCCTATACAATTGGACATATGTGGAATTGAAGAGTGTTCATTACTCAACTACTGCGTCGCAAAAGCGATACGGATCAGTTTTATTCGGCGTAAAGATCGGCAGGTTAGTTATGACATACTTTCTCCGTCCAATTCTTGTATCATAAACTTGCAGCAGTAATTTAACGAGTCACAATCCTCGTGTAGATTTTATACAAAGTGAATCAATTACGAATGTCGAGGCATTCCATCCAATTAAAATATAATTGGGGTCGTCTGTAATCAATGTTAAAGCATCACAATGTATGTTGCTGCAAAAAAATATCCATTTTCTATTCTCTCCTATTATATTGTTGGGTATCAAGACGTTTTAATCGCTGTAACTGGAAAGAAAATAATATGATCCGTGGTTATATATGCGTATGTGCGGCAAATAAACGCAACAATCGATTTGCTGATGTATATCCTCAACACAATCTCAACGTGATAATAAGAGAACCCTACGTTAGTTTTTAAGGATGAATTCTGTATTTCATTATTGCGTACCTTCCCCTGCGATGATATTATACTTCAAACAAGTAGTGGTTTAATCGCGAATAAATCAATAATTCCATGTCACACAACATTCCAGGGGACTGTAGTTGCGGCTAATAATTACAACAATGTCACTTCGCAGGCGCGTCTCCAACTGCAAATTAAGAAAGCAATGTGAGTAACAAAAGTTGATCTGAACCCGAACCGGATGCACGAGTCACTGGACCGGAACGGGTAAACAAGCGTAGCCAAGCGTAACATAGCGTGACGTAGCGTGAAGTGGCGTGCTCAAGCGTGAATGTGGCTCAGAGTATATAATCCCGAAAATGGGGCAGTTAATCATTCGAGATCCTGAGTCTACAGCAGCAGCATGGAGTTCTTCCGGTCTTTCCTGCGTGTGCTAGGACTGCTGGATGACGACAAGGTGGATTTCATTTCTGATCTCCCCCCGGAGGTAGCCCACCTAATTCTACGCAAGTTGGATCCCAAGTCTCTGCTTTGCGCTGTTCAAGTTTCACGAAAGTGGTTATACGTCTGTAAGGCTGACAAGAGCCTAAGACAAACCGCGATGCACCATAAGCAACGTGAAATGCGTATATTGAAAGAACGTTTTTCAGGAGAAGCTGTGTGTGACTCGACTACGATAACACACAGGCATCTACCAATTCCTGCACTGGTGAGAAGATGTGTTCCTTTCGTCCCAACCAAACATGGAGAGGCTCGAAAAATCCCTCGAAATGCAATGCACAGTCTAGGGAAGGTGACTTCAGTAACTTCCAGGCGTAGTAAATGTATTAGAATGTAAAGTATTAGCAAATTATATCTTGACGTGCTCCTTTGAGTGAATCGACTGTTTATTGTTAGGATGATGTAGCCAAGGTAAATACATACATTCCATCGATTGACCACTAGGAATTAAGTCTTATTTTAATGTTCCCCTATACAATTGGACATATGTGGAATTGAAGAGTGTTCATTACTCAACTACTGCGTCGCAAAAGCGATACGGATCAGTTTTATTCGGCGTAAAGATCGGCAGGTTAGTTATGACATACTTTCTCCGTCCAATTCTTGTATCATAAACTTGCAGCAGTAATTTAACGAGTCACAATCCTCGTGTAGATTTTATACAAAGTGAATCAATTACGAATGTCGCGGCATTCCATCCAATTAAAATATAATTGGGGTCTCTGTAATCAATGTTAAAGCATAACAATGTATGTTGCTGCAAAAAAATATCCATTTTCTATTCTCTCCTATTATATTGTTGGGTATCAAGACGTTTTAATCGCTGTAACTGGAAAGAAAATAATATGATCCGTGGTTATATATGCGTATGTGCGGCAAATAAACGCAACAATCGATTTGCTGATGTATATCCTCAACACAATCTCAACGTGATAATAAGAGAACCCTACGTTAGTTTTTAAGGATGAATTCTGTATTTCATTATTGCGTACCTTCCCCTGCGATGATATTATACTTCAAACAAGTAGTGGTTTAATCGCGAATAAATCAATAATTCCATGTCACACAACATTCCAGGGGACTGTAGTTGCGGCTAATAATTACAACAATGTCACTTCGCAGGCGCGTCTCCAACTGCAAATTAAGAAAGCAATGTGAGTAACAAAAGTTGATCTGAACCCGAACCGGATGCACGAGTCACTGGACCGGAACGGGTAAACAAGCGTAGCCAAGCGTAACATAGCGTGACGTAGCGTGAAGTGGCGTGCTCAAGCGTGAATGTGGCTCAGAGTATATAATCCCGAAAATGGGGCAGTTAATCATTCGAGATCCTGAGTCTACAGCAGCAGCATGGAGTTCTTCCGGTCTTTCCTGCGTGTGCTAGGACTGCTGGTTGACGACAAGGTGGATTTCATTTCTGATCTCCCCCCAGAGGTAGCCCACCTAATTCTACGCAAGTTGGATCCCAAGTCTCTGCTTTGCGCTGTTCAAGTATCACGAAAGTGGTTATACGTCTGTAAGGCCGACAAGAGCCTAAGACAAACCGCGATGCACCATAAGCAACGTGAAATGCGTATATTGAAAGAACGTTTTTCAGGAGAAGCTGTGTGTGACTCGACCACGATAACACACAGGCATCTACCAATTCCTGCACTGGTGAGAAGATGTGTTCCTTTCGTCCCAACCAAACATGGAGAGGCTCGAAAAATCCCTCGAAATGCAATGCACAGTCTAGGGAAGGTGACTTCAGTAACTTCCAGGCGTAGTAAATGTATTAGAATGTAAAGTATTAGCAAATTATATCTTGACGTGCTCCTTTGAGTGAATCGACTGTTTATTGTTAGGATGATGTAGCCAAGGTAAATACATACATTCCATCGATTGACCACTAGGAATTAAGTCTTATTTTAATGTTCCCCTATACAATTGGACATATGTGGAATTGAAGAGTGTTCATTACTCAACTACTGCGTCGCAAAAGCGATACGGATCAGTTTTATTCGGCGTAAAGATCGGCAGGTTAGTTATGACATACTTTCTCCGTCCAATTCTTGTATCATAAACTTGCAGCAGTAATTTAACGAGTCACAATCCTCGTGTAGATTTTATACAAAGTGAATCAATTACGAATGTCGCGGCATTCCATCCAATTAAAATATAATTGGGGTCTCTGTAATCAATGTTAAAGCATAACAATGTATGTTGCTGCAAAAAAATATCCATTTTCTATTCTCTCCTATTATATTGTTGGGTATCAAGACGTTTTAATCGCTGTAACTGGAAAGAAAATAATATGATCCGTGGTTATATATGCGTATGTGCGGCAAATAAACGCAACAATCGATTTGCTGATGTATATCCTCAACACAATCTCAACGTGATAATAAGAGAACCCTACGTTAGTTTTTAAGGATGAATTCTGTATTTCATTATTGCGTACCTTCCCCTGCGATGATATTATACTTCAAACAAGTAGTGGTTTAATCGCGAATAAATCAATAATTCCATGTCACACAACATTCCAGGGGACTGTAGTTGCGGCTAATAATTACAACAATGTCACTTCGCAGGCGCGTCTCCAACTGCAAATTAAGAAAGCAATGTGAGTAACAAAAGTTGATCTGAACCCGAACCGGATGCACGAGTCACTGGACCGGAACGGGTAAACAAGCGTAGCCAAGCGTAACATAGCGTGACGTAGCGTGAAGTGGCGTGCTCAAGCGTGAGTGTGGCTCAGAGTATATAATCCCGAAAATGGGGCAGTTAATCATTCGAGATCCTGAGTCTACAGCAGCAGCATGGAGTTCTTCCGGTCTTTCCTGCGTGTGCTAGGACTGCTGGATGACGACAAGGTGGATTTCATTTCTGATCTCCCCCGGAGGTAGCCCACCTAATTCTACGCAAGTTGGATCCCAAGTCTCTGCTTTGCGCTGTTCAAGTTTCACGAAAGTGGTTATACGTCTGTAAGGCTGACAAGAGCCTAAGACAAAACCGCGATGCACCATAAGCAACGTGAAATGCGTATATTGAAAGAACGTTTTTCAGGAGAAGCTGTGTGTGACTCGACTACGATAACACACAGGCATCTACCAATTCCTGCACTGGTGAGAAGATGTGTTCCTTTCGTCCCAACCAAACATGGAGAGGCTCGAAAAATCCCTCGAAATGCAATGCACAGTCTAGGGAAGGTGACTTCAGTAACTTCCAGGCGTAGTAAATGTATTAGAATGTAAAGTATTAGCAAATTATATCTTGACGTGCTCCTTTGAGTGAATCGACTGTTTATTGTTAGGATGATGTAGCCAAGGTAAATACATACATTCCATCGATTGACCACTAGGAATTAAGTCTTATTTTAATGTTCCCCTATACAATTGGACATATGTGGAATTGAAGAGTGTTCATTACTCAACTACTGCGTCGCAAAAGCGATACGGATCAGTTTTATTCGGCGTAAAGATCGGCAGGTTAGTTATGACATACTTTCTCCGTCCAATTCTTGTATCATAAACTTGCAGCAGTAATTTAACGAGTCACAATCCTCGTGTAGATTTTATACAAAGTGAATCAATTACGAATGTCGCGGCATTCCATCCAATTAAAATATAATTGGGGTCTCTGTAATCAATGTTAAAGCATAACAATGTATGTTGCTGCAAAAAAATATCCATTTTCTATTCTCTCCTATTATATTGTTGGGTATCAAGACGTTTTAATCGCTGTAACTGGAAAGAAAATAATATGATCCGTGGTTATATATGCGTATGTGCGGCAAATAAACGCAACAATCGATTTGCTGATGTATATCCTCAACACAATCTCAACGTGATAATAAGAGAACCCTACGTTAGTTTTTAAGGATGAATTCTGTATTTCATTATTGCGTACCTTCCCCTGCGATGATATTATACTTCAAACAAGTAGTGGTTTAATCGCGAATAAATCAATAATTCCCATGTCACACAACATTCCAGGGGACTGTAGTTGCGGCTAATAATTACAACAATGTCACTTCGCAGGCGCGTCTCCAACTGCAAATTAAGAAAGCAATGTGAGTAACAAAAGTTGATCTGAACCCGAACCGGATGCACGAGTCACTGGACCGGAACGGGTAAACAAGCGTAGCCAAGCGTAACATAGCGTGACGTAGCGTGAAGTGGCGTGCTCAAGCGTGAATGTGGCTCAGAGTATATAATCCCGAAAATGGGCAGTTAATCATTCGAGATCCTGAGTCTACAGCAGCAGCATGGAGTTCTTCCGGTTTTTCCTGCGTGTGCTAGGACTGCTGGATGACGACAAGGTGGATTTCATTTCTGATCTCCCCCCGGAGGTAGCCCCACCTAATTCTACGCAAGTTGGATCCCAAGTCTCTGCTTTGCGCTGTTCAAGTTTCACGAAAGTGGTTATACGTCTGTAAGGCTGACAAGAGCCTAAGACAAACCGCGATGCACCATAAGCAACGTGAAATGCGTATATTGAAAGAACGTTTTTCAGGAGAAGCTGTGTGTGACTCGACTACGATAACACACAGGCATCTACCAATTCCTGCACTGGTGAGAAGATGTGTTCCTTTCGTCCCAACCAAAACATGGAGAGGCTCGAAAAATCCCTCGAAATGCAATGCACAGTCTAGGGAAGGTGACTTCAGTAACTTCCAGGCGTAGTAAATGTATTAGAATGTAAAGTATTAGCAAATTATATCTTGACGTGCTCCTTTGAGTGAATCGACTGTTTATTGTTAGGATGATGTAGCCAAGGTAAATACATACATTCCATCGATTGACCACTAGGAATTAAGTCTTATTTTAATGTTCCCCTATACAATTGGACATATGTGGAATTGAAGAGTGTTCATTACTCAACTACTGCGTCGCAAAAGCGATACGGATCAGTTTTATTCGGCGTAAAGATCGGCAGGTTAGTTATGACATACTTTCTCCGTCCAATTCTTGTATCATAAACTTGCAGCAGTAATTTAACGAGTCACAATCCTCGTGTAGATTTTATACAAAGTGAATCAATTACGAATGTCGCGGCATTCCATCCAATTAAAATATAATTGGGGTCGTCTGTAATCAATGTTAAAGCATAACAATGTATGTTGCTGCAAAAAAATATCCATTTTTCTATTCTCTCCTATTATATTGTTGGGTATCAAGACGTTTTAATCGCTGTAACTGGAACGGAAATAATGTGGTCCGTGGTTATATATGCGTATGTGCGGCAAATAAACGCAACAATCGATTTGCTGACCTATATCCTCAACACAATCTCAACGTGATAATAAGAGAACCCTACGTTAGTTTTTAAGGATGAATTCTGTATTTCATTATTGCGTACCTTCCCCTGCGATGATATTATACTTCAAACAAGTAGTGGTTTAATCGCGAATAAATCAATAATTCCATGTCACACAACATTCCAGGGGACTGTAGTTGCGGCTAATAATTACAACAATGTCACTTCGCAGGCGCGTCTCCAACTGCAAATTAAGAAAGCAATGTGAGTAACAAAAGTTGATCTGAACCCGAACCGGATGCACGAGTCACTGGACCGGAACGGGTAAACAAGCGTAGCCAAGCGTAACATAGCGTGACGTAGCGTGAAGTGGCGTGCTCAAGCGTGAATGTGGCTCAGAGTATATAATCCCGAAAATGGGGCAGTTAATCATTCGAGATCCTGAGTCTACAGCAGCAGCATGGAGTTCTTCCGGTCTTTCCTGCGTGTGCTAGGACTGCTGGATGACGACAAGGTGGATTTCATTTCTGATCTCCCCCCGGAGGTAGCCCACCTAATTCTACGCAAGTTGGATCCCAAGTCTCTGCTTTGCGCTGTTCAAGTTTCACGAAAGTGGTTATACGTCTGTAAGGCTGACAAGAGCCTAAGACAAACCGCGATGCACCATAAGCAACGTGAAATGCGTATATTGAAAGAACGTTTTTCAGGAGAGCTGTGTGTGACTCGACTACGATAACACACAGGCATCTACCAATTCCTGCACTGGTGAGAAGATGTGTTCCTTTCGTCCCAACCAAACATGGAGAGGCTCGAAAAAATCCCTCGAAATGCAATGCACAGTCTAGGGAAGGTGACTTCAGTAACTTCCAGGCGTAGTAAATGTATTAGAATGTAAAGTATTAGCAAATTATATCTTGACGTGCTCCTTTGAGTGAATCGACTGTTTATTGTTAGGATGATGTAGCCAAGGTAAATACATACATTCCATCGATTGACCACTAGGAATTAAGTCTTATTTTAATGTTCCCCTATACAATTGGACATATGTGGAATTGAAGAGTGTTCATTACTCAACTACCTGCGTCGCAAAAGCGATACGGATCAGTTTTATTCGGCGTAAAGATCGGCAGGTTAGTTATGACATACTTTCTCCGTCCAATTCTTGTATCATAAACTTGCAGCAGTAATTTAACGAGTCACAATCCTCGTGTAGATTTTATACAAAGTGAATCAATTACGAATGTCGCGGCATTCCATCCAATTAAAAAAAAATTGGGGTCGTCTGTAATCAATGTTAAAGCATAACAATGTATGTTGCTGCAAAAAAATATCCATTTTCTATTCTCTCCTATTATATTGTTGGGTATCAAGACGTTTTAATCGCTGTAACTGGAAAGAAAATAATATGATCCGTGGTTATATATGCGTATGTGCGGCAAATAAACGCAACAATCGATTTCCTGATGTATATCCTCAACACAATCTCAACGTGATAATAAGAGAACCCTACGTTAGTTTTTAAGGATGAATTCTGTATTTCATTATTGCGTACCTTCCCCTGCGATGATATTATACTTCAAACAAGTAGTGGTTTAATCGCGAATAAATCAATAATTCCATGTCACACAACATTCCAGGGGACTGTAGTTGCGGCTAATAATTACAACAATGTCACTTCGCAGGCGCGTCTCCAACTGCAAATTAAGAAAGCAATGTGAGTAACAAAAGTTGATCTGAACCCGAACCGGATGCACGAGTCACTGGACCGGAACGGGTAAACAAGCGTAGCCAAGCGTAACATAGCGTGACGTAGCGTGAAGTGGCGTGCTCAAGCGTGAATGTGGCTCAGAGTATATAATCCCGAAAATGGGGCAGTTAATCATTCGAGATCCTGAGTCTACAGCAGCAGCATGGAGTTCTTCCGGTCTTTCCTGCGTGTGCTAGGACTGCTGGATGACGACAAGGTGGATTTCATTTCTGATCTCCCCCCGGAGGTAGCCCACCTAATTCTACGCAAGTTGGATCCCAAGTCT